>JAQMYM010000001.1:8386012-8403498 GCA_030014255.1 Parauchenoglanis ngamensis
TCTCTTTTAAAGTATTAGAAATAAAGAAACAAATTGAATTAGAAGGTGTGTCCAAACTTTTGACTGGTAGTGTATGTCTGTGGGTTTTTACCAATCCTGTACCTCAGTTGGATCCTCAAACTGTTTACAAAATCCCATAGCTTCACCACACCTCTCTGAATGAAGTGCTGCATGCACATGGCAGAAGTGTTTGTAGTACATGAGAGGTAATGTACGGCTAAATAAAGAACTCTTTGCTTCAAAACAATACAGCAATTTGCTTTACTCAAGAAACACTAAGTCTATAAAGACTAAGGTTTTATGTATGATGCAGCCATTCTAATCAATGACAGACAAAACATGAAAGATCAAAAATCTCTTAAATCCATTTGCGTTTGGTAAAATAATAATAATGTAATTACACATCCAAGCATCTGTCCATATATAAAGACATAACACCAACACTATGTTCAATTATTTTAAAAAGAGTGTTTGTACTTTTATTCCTGAAAACTAATAGTTTTGAACATATGAGGTCAGCGACGATATGGGAAATATGAATATTCATAAAATCATCATATATACGCATCATCCTTATCATCTATCCTCTGCAATATAAACTGACCGTATATACTTCCTGCAAGTATGAAAGGTCAACTTTTCCATTAACAGGTTTCTTGAAAAGACTATCAATTAATCAGTCAAACTGCAATTTGGTTGAAAATCGAATATTTCCCTTATATCTACCAAAAGGTGAAAATGCCGATATAGTATACTGTATATAGAATACTGATTATCCACATTAGCAAACCACTAGTCATAACATCATATCATCTACTGTATAGCAAGCTTGAAAATTTGCAGTACTACTGAAAATTCATCTAAGCCTTTTCAAATTCATAAGTATGCATTCACCATTCATTTCATTGATTAAAAAATGAATAACAACTAAGGCCAACATGACTAAGACTAACTACACCTGAATCATTTGAAAATTTGATGTCAGGGGGAGAAAAAAAAAAAAAAAAGATGTATTGCCTTCTGCATGTAAGCACATCTTTAGACCATTTGTGTATTACTGAAACTCGTCAGGGCATATGTCTTGTCAGTAGCTTTTTCTTTAGATACCAGTAAGACCATTGTATTGATTTTGCCCTGTATGCAGACATTCATCTACTCCAAGAGGACGTAGTATATACTGTATTTAATGATATTTCTTGTATTTGTTCGATAGACTGCAACAACAAAGCAAGGGCAGATTGACGCAGAATCCATAAATATAAAAATATTGGAGCACAGGCTGGATGACCTTGGCCAGTAACTCATAATTTACAGCAGAAACATGCTTAATAGAATCCACCCTCAATGGTCGAGTTACTTGGGCAGTGCGAGAAAGAGAAATAGAACGAGTGAGAAAGGAAGAAAAGAAAATGGAGGCAAAAAAGGGTTTCAGAAAGAATAGGACGGAAATGGAGGGGGTCAATAATGAAGCACTGGTGTACAATTAAAAGACAGAAAATTTGTCAAGGTTATGGAGAGGATGGCATACATAGAAATTGGAGCATATGAGCTGGAGAGTATGAACAAGGCAAAAAGGTCATGTAGGCTGAGGTAGAGGGTATAAGCACAGCAAGGGAGCATGGGTGAAATTAGAAGAGAAAGAATAATTGAGCAATGGAGGAATAAGCAGGGAGAAAGAACTGTGTGGGAGGCATGGTGAGGGGGTTGTCAAAGGCAGAAGTGTGCAATTGTAGGGTTGTATTTTTCTCAGCACTAGCACATACCCATTATTCTGGTTATGCATTTGTGTGACAATGGCACACCGCTCTGTGCATTTAAAAAAAGGTAGATAGTGGAGCATTAAGGTGAACAAATAGAGCATCAACACATTCACACTCCTCTGAGTGCTCATTCATAGCTTACCTTTTTCTTGTAGCAGTACAATATTTTGCTAAGGCTTACAGCCACCCCCTGCCTGCCTCCCTATCCATGTCTCTCTTACAGGTCATTCACTTAATCACTCTTCTTCTGGTATGGCTCACTTGAGGTGTTCTATTCTCCTAAGCAGTCCCAGCTGAAGGCAGCTAAATTATTACATATTAACAGACATGCTTTCTTTTTATAATTCTATTGTAGGTTACTGCTTGATTAAATCAATTTCTCTCTACTGAGCCCCTATTCACCTTCCAGTCATCTGCCTTCCCCATTTCAGACATCTTTTCTTTGCCTGCCTGACATTTTTGCTGCATCCTGGCACTAATTCACTATTTATTGCTTTCTCTTTTTCAGAATCCTGCCCTCAACGAGTAACAGCTTCCTCCTGAAGAACTTGGTCTCTGGAGCAGACTATAACCTGTGTGTTTTGGCCATTTTTGATGACACGGTCACCAACATGGCCGCAACAAAAGTTCTCGGATGTGCTCAGTTCAGCACCAAGGATAATTACCCAGACTGCCGTTCGCTCCAGGCCCACTTTCTGGGTGGGACTTTGACCATCCTGGTGGGAGGAGTTGTTGTGGTTACTCTACTGGTTTTCACTGTGGCGCTTATGGTGCGTCACCGGGTCTGCAGTAGTCACAGTAATCATCATGGTGCTAGTGGAGAGGTCGGATGCTCAGGATCAAACTCGTCACCGCCAGGGAAAGGAGCCAATGTTTTTTCACAGAGAAATAGCAGTGGGGAAGTCATGATGGTGGTCTTACCTAATGGGATGCCTCAAAAACAAAAAGGGGTGAAAGGAGGGGCGGAGTCCTCGTCGAAACGGTCTCCTACTCAGAAACCCCAAACACTGCCTAAGCCCAAAGTAAATCTGGAGCAGCTAAAAGCAGGGGTAGGATCACAGAAGGCACTTCCACCTTACACCCCAGAGACTGATAGAATGCCAATGTACTACACCCCGAAGAAGCCGTCCCCATCTACACTGCCACGCCAGTCACGTCAGTCGGAGGCAGGACTGACTAAACTCCACTTCACAAACAGGGATATAGAGAAACAGGCTAGCTTTAGCCTTGTCCCCTCATCTCACGGCGATCGGAGGTTCAGCACAGGAGGGTCTGTTATAGTCCGCCAAGGAGGCAGAGACTGTGGATGTAACTCAGAGACAGCCTATAAGAGCTCAGGCCTCAGTGTGGCACGGCACAGGCGTAGCTCCTCATTTGACATGGGCAACATGGCGGCCACGACCTGCTACAGTTACGCCAAGCGGCTGAGTGTCATCTGGAGCAAACGGAGCCAGTCACTGCATGGCATGCTAGCCCAGTGCGCCTCCACGAACAGCATCTCCACCACCAGCAGTGGCAGCGCGGATTTCCATGTGAGACACACACGTAGTGCTATCCATGCCTACAAACCCAACACCATGCCTTCAAGCATAGCCAGAACACATACAGATCAAAGTAAAAGAGACAAAGGTAAAGAGAAGGTAAAGGCAAAAGATAAAGGAGAAGAGCTGGAGGAAAGTGTGGTGTAGACAGAAAGGACTGCATGTTGAAGCAAGAAATGAAGAGACCTTACAAAACGAGAGGGGTGACTGTGGACAGACATAGATGAAAGAGGGAGAGTTAAAGAGTGCAACGTCAGGTGCGATACGTGGGCATGGAAGACAGGCTGAGGGAAAGGTTGAGTGGAAAGATGAGAGGTGGAGAAAAGATGTCATGGTAGAAAAAAGGAACAGATATGAAAAGGTACAAGGAGGGAAGTAGGAGGAAAAAGGAGAGCAGAGTCAAGAATCAGGCTAATGTCAAATGGACTAAAAAAGAGACAACACATTGGTGCATATCCTGAGGGACTGGTGTCTAAGTGGATTCTGAACCAACACAGAAATTCAGTCTCTCCGATGAGCCTATAAAGCGTGAATAGAGGAGCTAAATAAAGTCTAGGTATATGGACTATTTTTTTAAAAAACAAACAAAAAACAAAACAAAAAAGCAAACAACAACAACAAAAAAAAACTTCTAATGCCCATAGGCAGAGGGACAGACTGATGGCATTTGAGCAATGATCAATTAGCTATCCTGTCACTGGGATTATGGAAGCAGAGGCGCAGCTGGAAATGTCGAGTCATGCCCAATCAATCGGATATGATCCTGCAGACAGAGAGAGAGCTGCATTTGCAGCAACCTGGGAGCAAGCACAAAGTGGCATGGGCATGAAATGCAGCACCGGAATGATGATGAAATGATTTGGAACAGATTTAGCGCTTTGACAAATAAATGGCCATTGACTAAAGATAAATGGGATCAGTTACGGCTTGTGGACATACATGTTTGTGTGTGTGTGTGTGTACGAGTGAGTGAGTGTTCACATGGAGCAGTCGGTGTGTATAAGGAAAAGGAAAAAGACTCCTTTTTGTTTACTTCTGTGATGCTCCATTTAACTATAATCATCAAGACTGTGGTCTGACGAACTGATACTGATCTGTTATTGCAGACAGGGTCATTAAAATATTATAAGGTGTCATTAAGACTACATAGAGAGATTAAAAACAAAAACTACCGAGAAGAAGAAACAAAGAAAGTATAGTTCCCTTGAAAGTCTGTTTTGTTACTAATTTTCATGAGTAATAATAGAGCTAAAAAAACACAATTTTGTTGCAACAATCTTTCATGATTTTTAGTTATCAGCATGACCGTCATCATCATTGAGCTTAGATGAAAAGAGAACAAAATTAGGGAGCTCAATGACGATAACCATCCTGATAACAGTTTTGTTTGATTTCCATTTTGCCAAAGTAAATATTGTTACCTTGACTTGATATTCTAAATGATGAAATAAAACAGAAAAATAAGATCATTGATTTTCATTTTAATTGTGTAATTAATGTCTTTGTGGGAAGAACAGGAAATGACTATTGCACTGTCACATAATCTATGTTTGTGTGTGTGTTGGGGGGGGGGCTTCATGCTCCTTCCATTTTGATAGCTTCCTAATATATTGTTCACTCTTGGCTGATAACCCTGGTGTCTGTGCAATTATCTATATAGAATGAAAAATGGCTCCTCTCTCTAACACACGCTCACACACACAGGCTTTCAGACGTAATCATCTGCAGAGTGACAGAGTAAGACAGAGTGAGACCGAGAGAGCAATGAACTGAAAGGCTGAAAACAAGGACACGAGCATCTGGGAGACCGTTGATGTGAGTGACGGGGCAGAGGACAGAGACCAGGCAAAGTGCAATAGAAAGAGAGAGAAAGAGAGAGAGATGAAGGGATAGAAAGAGAGCAGTGGGTATATAGTGCCTGCGTGAGGGCTATTTTTAGAGTGGAAATACTTTGCCAGAATGTGTTGCATTGCCAATAAAGCATATTTAAGCATGGCTGAAGCGAGTAAAATCATGTGTGCGTGTGTTTGTTAGTGAATGAACACTGTGTTCTCTTCTGCCTTCTGCTTACACTAATAGTATTTCTAGGATACTAACACATGCACACACATCATGCAATCAGTGATATTCACCCAAGACATAAATGCAATACATTTACTATGATTTTCCTCAGTATGAATAGACTTGATCCAATTACAGAGTTTGATTGAACTTGCACGGTTTATTTTAGCGGAATTCATGAAGTTTACAACAAACCAATTTTACAATACGTGCATGTGAGTTATAAAAATTTCACATAGTTTGGAGGATTAATGTCCATACCTTTACTGTCCAGGTAATTCATATGAAATCAAATAGAATCCAACCACATCTCACATTGCTGTGAGATGGTTTAAAAGTGAAGCCAAATAAGTCTCAGGCCCTTTAGCGGTTAGCTGCAGTACAATTATTAACCTCGCCCACTGGCATGTTAGCTAATGGAGAACAAGCCAAGCTTACATTTTAAAATTAGTTTTGAAAATGTACTAATAATTATTTTCAGTAATACAGTTTTGTTCTTTTTACAAGTTCAGCTGATGATGATTAATACTTTTTATAGCAGTTATTTGATTATAATTAAAAGGGAATAGCTGCTGAAGTGACTGAGCATTTAGGACATGACTTTCAAGCCTCATGAACGTGCACACACTTCCCAACACAAACCTGAAGTGCCTAAACAGACCCTCAGTTTTTTCTGTTATGTTGCTCATTTTCATATCTAAGCCAGCTCATTGTATTGATATTATAACTAGCAAACCAGCAATTTACTACTAAATGTATGACCTTAGCCAACACTTGAAGTAGCTTGGTTAGCCAGCACTTCTCCATTCAGATGAGTAACTCGCTGCAATTGTCAAAGAGAGCTACAAAACAGGTTGTGTTGAGTTTAAATGCTGACTACTGTTTACCAGTATATTTCCAGTTGATACCATACATTAGTTACTTACTTATATTACACTAAAAAGAAGGACAATATCAGCTAGCTAGCAAATAGTAGCCCAGTCAGTCAAGCTTCAATGCTCTATGATCTTTTCCTCTCAACAATAAAAATGATTTTACATGCACAAATTATACAACTAAAATTTAGCATTTTACATATCAATTAATTAATAATGCTTTCTACTTTGAGGCAGCCTTGAATGCACCATGTTAAGTTGCACTAACTCTAGGTAATAACTTTAAACGTACATGCTACCGGTGTGAAAAGGGGCGTGTCCACAATCAATATGGGCGTAAGAGAGCCGGACGCACTGTGTCTACTATGGCCAGATCTACTGCAAATGTAGACTTAACATTTGCATAAGATTAATTGCCAAATAAACCTGTAATTTCAATTATTGCATTGTTCAATTATTGTTGTATTCAGGTTCAAACTATACCTCTTATTTTAAATCCAGCTGAAACATCAGTTAGATTATAAACACACATTAGACTATGATATTCAAGTTGTTTTAGCTTCAGTTTATCAGCTATTCATCTTAAAGCATACTGATGAATTTGAACTGCTTTGAATTATTCAGTAACTACAGTCATAGTAATAATACTAATGGGAATGAAGTATGTAAACCACAACAAACACCACTACTGACACACAGATATTCCATTTCTCTCATTCTCAATTTGTCTCTTACCCAGCCCCCACACTAGCACATAGATAATGGCCATGACCTGTGTAGTAACTGGTATGTAATTTGATCTTGGTGCTTTAAGGTTTAAGCCAGCTCAAACATCAATATGACCTTCCCATAATGTGTGTGTGTGTCTGTGTATGAGTGAGAAAGAAATAAAGAGACAGAGCAGGTAACAGGGTAGAGAGAGTGAGGAAAGAAGCTGAGCAAGTGATGGAAGAGAGAGAGAGAGAGAGAGAGAGAGAGAGAGAGAGAGAGAGAGAGAGAGAGAGAGAGAGAGAGAGAGAGAGAGAGAGTATTCGTGATTGGCAGGGGGACTGCTCAAGAGCCGAGAGGTAAAGTACATCTCTCACATTCCCCCACTTTGCCTGCAGCAAAATCCTGGCCCAATGTTCATCATTAAAAAGAAAACGCACAGACAGATAGGTAAAATACCAGTTAATTTCATAGCCTCATTTCCAAACTCTAGGAACATTTATGCAATTTTCTTACTCATGGCATTCTTTCACTCTGTAGCTATTCTATACAGCACAGCATGCCCAGAAGAAAATCTGTCAATATGAGCTTGGCAGCTCTGTTCTCAGCCTTCTGTTGCCCTCCATCTCCAGTCAGAGGAGCTTTGAATCCTCTGCCAGAGCTCTGCTGCTGCTGAGACCACACCAACACCACTTTTGCACATCAGTACAGTGTTCAGTCATATTGGCACAAAATACCAAGCTAGGTGCCAAGAACGAGGCCTACATGGAGAGCCACTTGCTCTCTGGATGACTCCACTAAAGTATGCAACTTATGGGTTTCATTCCAAAACAAACAGGCTTTTAATATTAAAGTTTTTAACTTTTTGTATGACTTAATTCATTCAACACTAAGGTTTGAGCCTGAGCTCGGGGTACTCGGTGTAAAGTTTTACATGTACTTCCCGTTCTTGTGGGTTTACACGCTGTTTTCTGCATGCTAAATGTCCCAAAAACATGCTGGTATGTGGCTTGGTTTGCTAAATTGCCCCTGGGTGTGAATGAGTGTGTGATTGTGTGAGTCTATGGTACACTGTGATGGATTGGTATCCCATCTGGGGTGTATTCCCACCATGTGCACAGTAATCGCAGGCTTGGCTGGATCCACCATGACCCTGATCAGATTAAAGAAGTTAGTGAAGACGAATGACTGCATGAAAAAAGTTAGGAAGCCTATGGTTAGAGCCAGAATATATATAGAACCAAACCAAATACTCATTCAAATATGTACAATTGTATTCTCATGAAATCACGTTCTACACATTACATGCACAAAATGTAGTAATCCTTTAAACTCCCAGAAGCCATCAATAAATATCTACATACATGCCAAAACTTTCCTATTAGCTATACTACAGCAACTGCATAATTCATTGTAGTTACCGAGTAATATGTTCACATGAACTGCACACCACAAAGGGCCATGAAATGATTAGAATTTTCACATTTCAGTATTTTACGATGTTTAATAGTGTTTTTTTTCAGAAAAACAATAATGACAATAAGAGATATAATTAGCTGTTGTTAATATTACTCTACATCTACAATATATCTAAGTAATGTTTTGGATTTACACTGTCCAACGTAGGTATGCTAATCTGCCCCTAGTATTCACATGCTAGCTAGTAATATTAAAATGGTCTTTCTTTCAGTTTGGGACCTGCCTTTTATTTAAAAGAGGTCTTTGTACTGAGAAACAGGAAAACACAAAAATTGCCCACTTAAAAAAAAAAAAAAAAAAAAAGAGCATGAAAGGAATGCGTCATGCTGGTGCTGGCATGACACTCGCTATTTAGTGCCGTTATATGTCAGCCTATAATTGGGAACTGAGTCATATGGATATACTGGTGACAGATGATTTACCTTTTCATTTTGATGTGTTCGTTAAAAAGCCAGATAAAATTACACATGACTAATTAATTATTCACTTAGCAACAGTCAAGGTGAACTTCAAGAAGGGTACTGTACTGTACATATCTCATCATTAAGGATATGTCTTACAGCAACAACCTACTGTAGTCTATAAAAAAAGGAAAAAAATATGTTGCCTTAACACAAGTGTATAAAGTGGCTGAGAAAACCAGAGGGCTTGTTTGTATTTACATGGGCCTCCTTTCGGTCATTTTAGACACACCCCAATGCCCTGTCACATGACCCCATCTACATTTTTTCAGAAAGTGGCTGAAATTGGCAAATGCCATGCACAGCCTGATAATTCTCCTGTACACAAAAAAAAAAATCACTATGCTTTGAAAAAACAACTTTTGTAAAGCCAGAATAAACAATGTCAGTTCTAGTACATGATTGTCATTTTTACTTGTGAAGGTAACGAAGCTACGGAAGAATTAGCGATATTGCTCCTGGACAGGAGCTAATACTGAAGCGTAAACATCATTAGTCGTCAGGACCAAAAATACAGGACAACGAAGGCGCCAACATTCTCATAGATAAGGGTGAAATTATCAGGATGAGATCACTCATCACGTTTATAATGACATAACTATTGAACAGCTGAGTGCACTCGAAAGTGATCCTATAAGAGTATCCTAATGCTACCTCTAGTAGAACCACAGTTGGTATGAAGGTGGAGCTTTTTTTTACGTGTGCAGGAATGAGTGGCAATGGATGGAAGAAAAAAAAGGTTAGAGACCTAATCTTGACAAATACACCTTTGAACTATTTGATAAACCAGTAACAGCATAAGTAACAAGCTATTTAGCCATTTTCAACAGTTGTCCTCTAACATGAGCATGTACACATAACTACCTTGTTTCATTCCATGAAGGGTTACTTAGCTAGAACATACTAGACCCATTTACCACCATTTGCTTGTTCAATCCGTTGTCATCACGATATTGGACTACTGCATCTGGTTTCTGCCAGGTCTACCCCTTTGCACCATCCAGTCCTTTCAACTAATCCAGAATGCTGGTGCATGGCTTGTCTTTCCAACACTGCTGCTTACCTAAAAAGCCATAAATGGACCAGCACACATTTACCCCGCTCTGAACACACACACCTTCAAGTATCTAGCATTGCTCAACTTGGCCTACCATCACCAAGGTATAAAGGTACTGGCACCAAGTGGTGGAATAAAATTCCCCTGGCTGTCTGCACATCTGAATCAATGTCTATATTCAGTTGGAGACTGATGCCTCACCTCTTCACCAAGCACTTAATATAAACCTCAACATATACAGTTTTCTTGCTGTATCATCTTATACGAACTCCTCTCTGACAGGGTTTTAGGCTGATCATGTTCTTAGACCCTGGCCTATTTGTACTGGCAAGAGTGTACTGTGGTTTTGATGAAAGCTGCAAAGCACTTCTGTAAGTCACTGTGGATAAAGGAGTCTTCTAACTGCTGTGAATGTAACAGGTTTATGAACATGTTTTAACCTTGATTATGACACACAACAATAGATTCATGCAACAAGTATGAACTAAGATCACAGTGAGAAATTTCACCACAAGCTAGTTCGACAAGATGCAGCATTTTCCCTTTTCAAATTTTCCTATCGGCCAACCATACTATTCAGTGTATGGTATCATGGTCCACCATGAGCTATGCAGACACCAGACTTGTAGTGATGTACAGCTTTATGTCTGGCTTGAGAATCAAAACAGGAAAGACAGCAACATGATCTTTACTTCACTGACCTACTGCCTCTGAAACATGCTGCTTGATGTAATGGGGACATTCATATGCAGCCTGTAAAGATCAAAACATGAACATCACCATGATGCGGGTGATCAACTTTGTTGCTAAAAAGCCAAGGCGAAAGTAAACATCACACCTACATCATGAAGAAGCATGGCTCATATAGTCTCTGAGACCAACATGCCATGATGCTGGAGTATTTGACTTTAGTTCGGATAGTTACTTATTCTGAGCCAAAATCCCTGCGTACCTGTAATACCTGTCTTATGTAATAAAAAGATAAGGCACGTCCATGATCTCTATTCAGTGACTCCCACTACACGTTCTATAACCAGGTAGTGATTGCTATTGAAAATATAGGAGCTCTATGCACTGCAAAGAAAATACACTTGTGTGCACCTTTGCATGGTGTAATATTCAATGTAAAAGGAAATTTTACACTATGAAAAGTGATGTATTTATGACGCATATTTATTCTCTGGGTAAATAGCAGGTTTATTCAGAGCAATTGAATTTTGCATATATTTGTGATTAATCAAGCTCTTTGATATTATAATATGATATTTAGCTGCTGCTCAGGTCTTATGTGTATGTTTAATAACCGATTTTTTGTGTGAAATTTGTTTTTAATGCATAGTCCTTAGGCTTGTTACTGTGATTTATTTAAGTTTATTTTTTCTTCCTAGCTTGTGGTTCTAATGTTTTCTGGGTTTGACCTCTCTGGATATTTGGATACGAGTAGGGATATGCTTACATTAACCTGTTATGACCCTAGTAATGGTCATCCAACCACCTCAGGCTCAAACAAATTTTATAGCTATTACACAATTCATATTTTTCTGATATGCATCCGATTGTTATATAACAAATATCAGAAATCTGATTAAAATGAGAAATCTAGTATTAAAATACTAGAAGTATATCAACGAAAATTACTTGAAAAACATATTTCTTGCAATGTAACTATGACTTTATAGCATTGTTCAGAAGTCTTCATACTGCTTAAAAAGTGACCATGCAAGGTGTACTGGTATGATGAATTATATATGAATATGGCATGGTTACTCAGATACTGCTGAATGAATTTCAGTGCAAATGTACATATCTCAACAAAACAAAACAGGAGCCAGCTGCCACAGATTTTCATTGTCTCCGAGTGCTTAATTAGCACAGATAATACCATGCAATGGTGGCCATTACAGAACACATCTGTTGTTCTTTCTAACTCCAGACTGCCACGCTGGCTCCAACCACCAACTGGACAATTAACACTGGATTCACCGTCAGCATGGCAACACGTAATGCCACTCAACTATGCGGACAATCAGTGCAGTTTGCGTCATGGGCCAATTTGTTTGGATGCTGGTATTTATCCTGATTGCATGGTGTGCTGCAAAATCAATTTCAGTGATTAGCAAAACCTCCTTATGTTATACTTTATATACCTTATTATATGGCACAATGGAATACTCTAATCAGGTGTCTAAATCTGAATCTGTATTCTGATCACCCAGATGTTTATTTTGTTCTAATGACTTCATGTGTACATGATCCCTTACTTAATATTTGCCTAAACTACAGCAGTTGTCATGCCAACAATACATCTAATCTGAGTCTGTGGAGACTATTAGGAGAATAACTTGAATTTGTGCACAAAAAAAAACCGCTAATGCTTAGGACTGCACTAAGCGAGAGTGGATTTTCAATATCCTCCCCCAGGGCCTTTGCAGAGGAAATCAACTAGGACCAAAAACCGACAAAATGTAATCTTGCCACATACCTGTTGGTATTTTTTGAGTGTTAAAAGAGTTAAACATAATTGCTACCTGAAATCCACAATGTAAGCTAGCAACCCTTTAAATGACAGTACATTCTCTTGTCATTTCATTCAGTTGTCATAGCCAAGGAATAACATTATCACAACCAGGCGAAAGCTAATTTATGAAAGCTTTTAATTCATTATTCTCTAATTAACCCATATGATAGAAGCAGGTCAGCTAAAGCCTGTAGACATGTGCTAATAGGATTATTGTTACAGGAGTTACATGTGAAGTATATCAGATGGTTCATGTTAATAATTTTTTGGTGAAATTGCAATTCCAGCCAATATCAAACATTTGTTTCTATCTAAAATTCTGTTAAAGTTAATTTATTCTCATGGCTGCTCTGTGCCCCTAGCAATCCAGAACAATTTTAACTTAATTCAAAAGCCCTCATAGGATTTCAAACAGCTTCCATGGCAGAGGACATCTGGCAAATGCCGTAACTAAGACAGCGTAACCCTCTATTCTCTAAATGATCTCCTGTTGAGTGTCCCATCTTATAAAGCCCTGGGCAGCTGGGAAGATGACTACTTATCTTTTAACACACATGAACAGGAATGTCTTTACTCTGGAATTAATATGCGAATCTTCGACAGAAACAGATCCAGTTCAAATTGAATTACTCGAAGACTGGGTCGAGTATTTATAGCTCTTACAGTATCTACAGAGTCCTCCAGTTAAAACCAGTGGAAATCAATGAGGAACAATGAACGGTCACAAATTTTATTTGTCTTAATGCAATATGTCCCCTTCAGTTTGCAGCACAATGGTTGCTCTGTCTGGTTTCATGAATATATTCACATACTTTTCAAAGCTGTCATTGGAATGACAATTATTTAGTATAACGTCACTCATATCTGATATTCATTCATCCAGTTTCAGTAAGTGATTTATCCTGGTCAAGTTAGTGGTGGAGTTTGAGCTTATCCCTGGAACACTGGGGGTCGGGTGGGAATACACACTCGATGGGATGCTTTACACACGCATCCCCACGATCATTTAACTGAAGGCTTAATTTAGAGTAAGCATTCTGCCTAATGGTGTAATGAAACTGGAGAAACCAGAGGAAACCCACGTGGTCATGCAGGGAACATGCAAAATTCCTCACAGAGAGTAACCCTATATCAGGATTGAACTTGGTACCCTGGAGCTTTGAGGATGCAACGCATGACCATGGCATCTGCATGGCTGATGGTGTTTCAGCTGATCAGCTTTGGATGCAGTCCATGTCATAAACATGCTCTCACTCACATGGGATGAGTGTGCGCCAGCAAAATCAATGGCTGACTTTAAAACCACGGATAAAAATGGGTGATTTCTAGTGATTCATGATACTCGAACAACTTGAAATGATTATTACAGTGTAATATAAGCAATTACAAAGTATCAACTAATGGATAATGTGTAGTATTGTTACAATGTTAATCCAACAAACAAGAAATAAATACTTATGAATGAGCCCAAATAAATAAGAAATAAATAAGACGCACACTGACCAAGCCCTAATCATAACAAATATTTCATTTATGATAACCTATATAAATATTTAAACATTTTCTCTTGCATCATACACTGAAACAGTTACAGTACTGAGGACTGCATTTTATTTAGTCATAAGCATTGCTTACTTAAGCACTATAAGCATTACTTACTTGAGAGCTCCTCAAGCCACCCTTCTTGCGGTCACCAATCGGTCATCCAACCTTGTTCTTGTTTTTGCTTTTACTTAAGTAGTTTAGCCTCTTTTCATAGCTTCTACGGTCTCCTTTTCTGTATATTTTTTGTAACTTTACCTCAAATTCTCTCATATTTCTACACACCTTTACACTTCCATTGACTATGACCCACCCCCTGGCAATCATACATCTAGTTTCAGTTCCCCATGCCTTGCTTTCTCCTGCTGTCTGACTTTGTTGCCATGCTTGCAGGGCTCTATCAGTCCAGCCAAGAACTTGGCCTGCTCCTGCCAGCTCTCCTGCTGAGCTAACTCCCCACCAGAGATGCTAGCTAGTGCTAGTGCAGGAAATCTACTGCTTTCCACAGTTAAGCTGCATGGCATGCATGCTAATCAGCAAAAAACCATGGTGCAGCAGTAGCAAAGTACTAAACACTGCAGCAATTCTGCCTGTGGTAGCCTATAGAACTTTAAATTATGCGTATATGTATATAAACTGGATGTGTGATCCAGCAGAACATGGGTAATGCTACAAAGGGAATTCATTGTACATTCAAAGAACATGACTTTATATGTATATATTCTAAGCACAAAAAAGGTGGTGGGGATGGGGGTGGGGAAGGAGAGGTGTTGGACATGAAACAACCCTTTTACATATTTAATCAGAATCACACGCTTAACAACAACCGATTCGACATGCCTGTCTCCTGTTAATGGCTTGTTTATGCTGGCTTTCAGCAATTTGGGCCACAACTGCATAATTTGCTGGTGGTAATAATGGCATACAGTTTGATAGAGAGGCACTTAGCAGTCCCGTCAGGATAAGTAAATAAAAGGAAATAAATAGAACTGGGCCTGATGTCTGAAGAGTTTGTTTCATTTGGTGACCATGGCTTTGGCTCAATGCAAAAAGGGCTTTAATCATTGTGAGTTAAAGAAATGGACAAATGGATCACCGAGTAGATGGAGGATGAAAATAGAAGGGTACATTAAAGGGGTGAAAGAGAAAGGCATCAAAGTGTACAAAGAAATGGTTTTTGCAAAGGTTTGTGAGATGGAGAAGAGAGGAGAGGCAGAAAGTTCTATTTCTAGTTTCAATTAAATGCTGTATTCATGACAATTAACAAGTGTCAACAAAAGCAATCAATTCAATCAGCCAGAACAAAATGGAAGCAAAGACAATCAACACTGCTGCAGCTGCAGCCTCTTTTTCTGTCTCTGGCCTGAAAGGAGCAAATATCAACACAGGGGCAATAATCTGCCACAACAAAAATGAAGGATAGAGAGGAGTAAATGAAACACCTTACAGTTTTGGAGAATTTTTTCCCCCACATGTGTCCTCAACAGGTCACACATATCTAGGCATTATACATGCATATCCTATGCATTTTTCCTAGTGTGGTGGCACAAAGTAATTTAATAAAACCATCTCTTGGATGACATGACCTGCAGAAATGCAATTATTTAAAAGTATTCATTACACATCTGTTAAATAAAATATGCTTTCCTTTCATCACAAATGAGTTGTACAAACTATTAAAAAAAACCAGACTTGCTTGACATTTATGGAAGGAGTCATGGGTTTCAGCACTTCTGTAAATGTCATTAAGGCTCCAGACACAAGAAACTTCTTCAGAAGAGAAGACTTTTGCTAGTGCAAACTCTGACAATGCCACAGCCATCTGGGAGAGGAAAACTGGCCGTGCTCTCTAGGTGGGAGAGAAGGCGTACTGTCCCTGTCACTCACAGCAACACTAGCCAATTGTGGGGGTCCGTGAACTCATGCATGCAGAAAAAGGCAGATAGCGTGTGCCTTCAAGTGTCTTACACGGTCTTGTGATGCTGCATGATCAGCAGTTCGAAAATTATGTGGTTGGCTCACTTCACACTTGCCCCAGAGGAAACACGTGCAATCCACACCCTCCTCGGTCGGTAGCTGGCTAGTGCTTGGAAAGACCAAGCTGCGGAGAAAATTGGGGGCACAACCATGGAGGAGTAGATGGTATGTAATTAGAAACTTATTCAACCCTGCACATGCCTTAAAGGCAGGAAACAGTTAACAGATTGCAGGATAAGACTTTTCACAAGATGTGCACAAGTGAGCACTATAAAACATGCCAAGTACAGCTTTGTCTCTTTCTAACAAGAGTGCATATCATGTAATCAGTTGAGGTCTTTGGTCAACGTTGTCTTTCAAAACATGTTACTACTGTTTCTTTAAGCCATTTAGAAATCATAGATCATCTACATTAGGCTCATTCCTCTGTAGTTACAGAGCACCCTATGACCAGGCTGATGTGACTGGGTTCATTCAGTGGTTAGCATTCTGCAAGACTCATTTGTACATCCATAGCTTTCCATGGTTTTCATTTTTCATCAATGTGTTCTGGACGTCTGCCACGGATATTTTTCTCCTCTGATATCTATGTGGATAATTGCATATTGTTATGCTCAAAATTAATTTTAAACATGAAAAGATTGACAAAGAGTATAAAAGTTGTTTTAGATTAGAATCACAGTTGTAAGGTAGGTAAGGTGGATAAGTTATTACTAATAATATAACAGTATTTTCCTGTTAAATGGGGCACCAGTCCAAAAGACAAAATCATCTCAGAATGACATATGACTTGCTAGTTGCATCACCAAGATAAGAAATCTCATTAATATACATAAAGCTCATTAATATATACCTGGGCTCCGAATTACAGCCAGCACTAGGGTTAGGGTAGTCAGTGCTGTAATATAAAGGATCTCAACATCTTCTGATCAATCAGATTCAGTAATTCAACTCTAATGTAGTATAAGTGTATAAACCATTCGTATGTACCAATGGTATAAACTAAACCATTTACATCACTTCCTAACAATTCAGTACTACAAGAAGATGGAAAAGGTACACTACATATCCAAAGGTATCCAGATACCCCTCCTAATAAATGTGTTTAGAGTATGTGGATATTCTGACACAGCTGTTAAATTGTGCACATGGTAATCAGGATGCACAACACCAAGTCTTGGATAGAGTGCTGTAAAGCTCATTCTCTTAAGTAATGTCTCATCCAAACTGACAGAAGAGTCTTAGTTTGGTGGATGCTTGGAGATTATCACTTGGCACAATTCCTAATGCCAACTGTGGTGCTGGAAATGGAGGAATAGTGATTTGGGGCTGGTTCTCAGGGTTCAAGTTCAGTCTTGTAGTACCAATCATGTTCAAACCTAATCATACAGAACACCGATCATCCATCCATCCATCCATTGTCTATACCACTTTATCCATCTGGGTCGCGGGGAAGCTGGAGCCAATCCCAGCATCTTCGGGTGAGAGGCGGGGTACACCCTGGGCA
>JAQMYM010000001.1:8404674-8417213 GCA_030014255.1 Parauchenoglanis ngamensis
CTGGGTGACCCGGGGATCGAACCCAGGACCTTCTTGCTGTGAGGCGACAGTGCTAACCACCACACCACCGTGCTGCCACACGGATCATATGAAAAAAAAGAATAAAGTATAATATATTGTCAGTATCAAAACAAACATAATATTCTGAAAATAGAGTATGAAATGTCAGGTACCAACTGACATACAACTCTATTTAAGGTTTTATTTTAAAATACTAGAAAATTATCCTCTGATGTAGACATTCACTCTGTGCTGGTATGCATGAAATAAAATCCAATTAATTTGTTATTATTTGAAAATCTCATTACAAGAAAATTCACATATTACAAGAAAAAACACAATATTACATGACAATTTCATGGCATGACAAGAAAAAGATCACATTATAAGAAAAATGTCACATTATTTCTCCAAATATCACTTTTGACAGATAAAATGTGTTCTTACAGGTAATATTATCTGCAAAATAAATTTTATAAAAGCAATATAACTGATTTATATTATTTTACAATATAAAATGGTTACCAGTTAATAGGTTCTGGCAAATGGCAGTTAAGTCATTAGTATACAGCCATTCTGAAGGATTCGAGGGATCAATTCAAAGCATTTATTCAGAAAGAAAAAAAAGTGGTCAGACCTTTTAGAGGTTGCTTTATTCCTAGCTGATCAATTATTCCTTGAACAACATAGGAAACTTTATGATTACAAATTACAACATAAATATCTACAGGCTGGATAAGCTGTTACACAAAATGCTGTCCGGCTTCTATTAAAAACTTTGGATCCTTATGGAGTTGAGCTGATATGCAAGAATTGCCTGTACAGGAACACAGGTCATAACTTTATGCCCATGACTCAATTACACAGGATCTTTCTCCTTACAATGTTATATTTAAGAAAATAAGTGTTCTTTTTTCATAATAACATGTTTTTCTCATAATAACATGACATCTTTCTCATATTGACAAGATATTGATTTTTTTTTAAATTTCATGCAAGGCAGCACAGAGCTTCTGTAATTTTCCAAGACACTGCAAAATAAGTAAATAAATAAATGCTTTTGCCTCTCTGGGAGTAAATGAGCAATTTAATAGAACTTCAGAATATTCTTCAGAATCTGAAACTGAAATCTGAAACAATACACAGGAAGTAAAATTTGCAGTGTTTTATACTATGGTGTTATTTTTATTCAGATGTCTTCTCCAAACAGATGATTTATGTTCATTTCTAATTATATAAAAAACATAGAAGCTTGATTGGGATTTCAAACAGTTGAACTAGGATTAGTTTAGTACTTATTTGTGATAGCTGGTCATTACACGGGATGGGAGGATTAAAAATTACTAACACGTACATAGCATTACAGTGAAACTATTAAGGTTGACCCTTAAAGCAAAATAGACAGCCTCATTTTCATATTTCATATCCAATGCTTAACATCCTGCTAGGCTCATGCGGTGTTTCCTTTAAACCATAAGCTTGATTAAGGAGCATGAAACTTTTGTTCTATCATTTGTCTATTTGTGCAATTTATACTCCGATAAAACTGTGTTCTTGGTCTGTTTCCTACTAGTTTTTCCTTTAAAAACGTGTAAAGAAAAAGGTGACTGAGTAATCCGCCTTGTTCATAGTCAATCCCACCGCTGTTGTATTAAGTGTCTCCTCAATCATTGCTAATCATGTGTTATATAGTAGCTATGTCAGCAAAGGTTTTTTTTTTTTTTAAATGATCTCAATTGGAGACTAAATCTAGGGGACATTTCGCTGTATCTGACCACTTAACACAAATGTTTATTAAAACTTAGGTGAAAATGAGTAGGGGGGAGAAAAAAACCAAAAAAAACAAAACAAAACAAAAAAAAAAAACAAAACACACAGGTCCCAGCTAAACTACTTAAAAGCAACAGCTGTGCTATTTATTCTTACAACCATTAGTGGTGCTACTGTTTTGGGTCCCACAAAAATCCAGAATCAGCCACAAGGTATTGATTAACAGCAAATAAGCCAATGTGGAAATATAAAGTAATATTGCAAATTGTGAATGTTCTAAATATACTTTAAATTATATACTCTACACACCAGTTTTAACTAAAGTGAGATAGTGCATTAAATTATGAGGTTCTTGAATGGGTGTGCATTTACAGTTTGCAGCAAGATGCTAAGCACATACTATAATGAGCTCTGAATTTTACTGTGTGAAGCAAAAAGTTCTTCGTTCAAGAGTTCTTGCTGGAATTCATATACATTTTCATTAAATTTAGTTGATGTATTTCTAAACACAGTAAAAACAGAATACATTATATATGTTACGTTACATACTTAATTCCATACATGTTTTGTTCCATTACATTTTAATTCTAAGGGAATGGGATTTTAGACAGTTCTTACTTTGTGTAAAATGGTTTTGAGACAGTAGTTTCCTGTTTCGGTGTGTCAATTCCCTGTGAATGCAGTAAAATCCTTGCAGAAATGGTTTCTCAAGTGGAGTGGATGAACGTAGCTCATGAAACATCCTTTGGTAGGAATTGGAGTGCTCTTGGCAAGCCAGACCTAATCGCCCAACATCAGCGCCTGACCTCACTAATGCTCTTGTGGCTGAATGGAATGAAATGCCCATAGCAGTGTTCTGATATGTACCGTAAAGAAGAATGTTTTATTATCCTGCTAGCCTGGGTGGCAGAAAGGAGACCAGCTGTGTGCCTTGATGTGTGTGTTTACTGTGGTCTCTTTATCAGATTTCCTACTATCACACTAAGGTCATCCTGCTCTATTCCTCTTGCTTGCTCACTCACTTTCAAAGATGCCTTCTGAAATCTGACCTGGCTAGATGAAGAGCTACATCTGTGTGTGACCAGATGTAGAAACATTTTCATGTGTATGGCATTGCAAGGAGGATTGTTTTTCTTTGATCCTTTGAAAAGTTAGATTTTCACATCATACATATTTCACCCTTATAAATACACAAGGAAAACCTGATTTATTTTCTTCTGATGTGTCCTTTTTTCGGCGCTCTCCACATGCTTATCCATCATCCTACTCATCACTCGCTCCTCTCCCTCTTGCCATGGCTCGTTTTCCCTCCCTCGTTCCTCTGTGTTCTACTGCTTCTTAGAAAGCCGGTCACATCAATTCCACCGCATCATCCTGATTACAGCTTCAAAGTCCCTTCCACTCCTCTGCTAGCTGACACATCTCATTTTTGTTTGCGTGTGAGGAAGCAATAGATACGGAATACTGAAATATTCAGGAATTCACCCACAGAAGCCCAAGCACCAAGTCCAAGATGTCCGTCCACTCACACACACAGGCACAGCTAATTGGTAAAATGAGATTAAGATTGTAATTAATCACTTCAGATTTCACTGTGTGACATCTTGGTGCTTTCCACACAAACAGTCATTTGTGCAGGCCAAATATGGGGGCTAAATTTTGTGCTCTGCCAAGACCTGTTCATTGGGCTCAGCATCAATGGTCACAGACAGCTGGAGCCCGGTTGAGTCAGTGACACAGCTGGAGACACATCATCGGGCACAGCTGTACTCACTCACTTCCAGCAGTAAGGGAACTGAGTGATGTGCCACTGTCCCCATCTTGTTTGTCTCTTTATCTCCATGTCCCACAGATTTAAAGACTGAAGTCCAAGTTCGTAATGACTTTTTGCTGGCAGCAAGAACTTGGCATCCCAACGAAGTAGCAGGGAACCTTTATGGCCTTCTAGGCTTTTACAGAAGGCTTTGTGTAAAAATTTTCTGGGAGCTAAGAAACAAAAATTCCATGTCAGTAATTTAATTTAATATATTTTTACATTTTAGTAGGACTCACTATTGGCTAGAAAAAAAAGGATAAATCCTGAAATGTCAAAAGATATTTGACCCAATCAGGAATTTATTTTATTGTGTTGTATGCAAAAGGGGTTGCATAGACTAGTTCACTAATACACTCACTAGTTGAGGCAATATTGACTAGTAAGAACAGTGAAAAAACATTCAGACTAGTTTAAGCCAATTCCACCATACAAGACTAAGCTAAGGAAAGACTTTTCCTTTTGCTTCTTTTGCACATTTTGATATCAAGTGTAGCGGTATGTGTGAGATGTGTTTATTTACTCCCACTGCTGCCCATTCTCAAAGAAATTTTCATCTGGAGTTACTTTTTTTGCCCATTGAAGCTAAATAAAATGTAAATAAAATTATTTACTATATAAATACTGTGGCAGAGTGAATTCCATTGTGACCAGCACTGTGTGAAAGTGCTTATATGGCACTGTGAGTTGCATATCACCATCCAAAGCCATTCAGCTAGCTCATTTTCAGACCAGAGTTGAACATGGTGGAAAATGGTCCAAGATACTGCTATAAACACTGCATCCTCCATCCATCATTATGTTATAAGGAGCTCCCATGCTGTGCTACATGCTTTCAGTTTCATAATTAACGAGTTCGGTTGTGCCGCCAGCTCATCAATGCAAGTGCATTTAAAGATTTAGTATGCAATAAATAATGTGATAAGATACATGGGTATTATTTTGCACATTTATTGCACCAATTTATTTATTTTCCTCACTAAGAGTGGAGCCTTAAAAGCATTGATGTTGGAGGTTTAATTGGTAGTCTGTGTATGGATGTTAATTGAAAGGCAGCTTGGTGTGTTCTTCGCTGAAACAATT
Source organism: Parauchenoglanis ngamensis (assembly GCA_030014255.1). Taxonomy (NCBI): domain Eukaryota; kingdom Metazoa; phylum Chordata; class Actinopteri; order Siluriformes; family Auchenoglanididae; genus Parauchenoglanis; species Parauchenoglanis ngamensis. Next base: position 8,409,341 of record JAQMYM010000001.1, read on the forward strand.
TTTTCTTTAACTACAGAGAAAGCTAGGTAAATGAACTAATGTGCCTAACTACTCACCAGTATATTTTTTGAATTCGCCTTGGAATCTAATCTCAACCACAAACAGGTAGCTTACTTTTAAACTCAAGCAACCTTAAGATGGTTTGATTTTTCTCTGAACTCAAGTTGCATGATGATGGATGTGGTGACACAGCACTTCCTTGAGACAGGAGCTGAGCTGGCCCTTAGACTCAAGCGGATCTCCAATATGATGGTGACCCCTATGACTCTTAAAGGAATAGCTCTTGATACTAACACCAAGATGACTTCACCAATTCAATCAAATTATGGACAGGGTGGTTGCCGTACAAAAAAGATGTCAACTATTACGGACCCCAGAGATATGACGGAGCCTGCAGGGTGTTGAGGTCACACCGTCCTCAAGCTATCCAGAGCAGATGGATGGTGCAACTCCAAGGCCCAAAAATAATTCCCCTATTCACTCTTGGCAGGGAAAAGCACCACTTCAGTTTCCCTGATGAGCATATGCCCATTGAACCAGAACAATTTTTCTTGTCAAAATGTTATAAACCGAGGCGACCCACTACATGTGAACATGTGAAGTTCAAGTGCCTCTTGGTTAAGTGGCTCATTAGAATTGGTGCAGATAAATAGCTGCATGTAATTTTGCCATTATGTTGAGGTAACTGAGAATATACAATCATCAACCAAAAACATTATACCAATAGAACCAAAACCAGTCTAATGGTGCAGACCTGGCTACTGATAAGGAGAATAGAACTGGTGCACCAGAGATGTGGGACATGAAGTGGAAGATAATCCTCTTTGTTATGTTTCAATGGGCCCTAAGAGAACTGAGCTTTAACCAAGAACAATTATAGGACTTCCTAAAATAGTGTTCGTTGTGGTGGTAAATCGAATTCTCTGTTGATACTTGATTCTGCAGATTTGGCCTCTCTATTATGTGGTGTACCATCAGAGAGAAATCTGATGTATTTGTAAACCCCTGTCCCAAGCTGACAAAGACCCATTATTAATTCATTTGGCCCACAATGGAAGTGGTGTATTTTGTTAACTCCACTTACCAGAAACCATGAAAGCCTTAAGTGTCTATCTTCAACTTCAGAGGATAGTGCTTCATATTTAACTCAGGCCTATGACTCGAATCATACCACTAAATCAGCTAAGGATTTTAAGGGCCAAAAAAGAGAACGATCGTGACTGGACAAGTTGATAGCCGAATCCCATTGAGAATTCATTTCAGTTACTGAAGACAAGTCTGAGGGCAAAAAGCTCTTGCAACAAGCAGGAACTGAATTACAATATTACAGACCTGGCTGAGTATGAAGAGACTATAAATGTAAGTACCAAACTTTACCATTTTAATTACGTTTATGTACAATTTGTACAATATACTTCTAAAATGTTTACTATACAACACATTCAACAACTGTGCAGCTTAATTCCTAATACTGCAGCAAATATAGCTTCAAATACCACAAAACAAAGATGATATTCTGCAATTTACTTCTATAGTCTAACATCAGTTGAAATTAAATTTGCTAGAGGCAAGAACCAAAACAATGAAAAATTGTGTAACTTGCTAATTACCTTAGAACTGCATGGCTCACCCATCCCCGTTCCCGTCCCCCCACCCCCTCATTCATTTTTCTATCTTTGTGAGAACCTTCCACAGATTAAAAATTGTAGATAATTAATGCAACTACAATTGAACATAACCTTAAGTGCAGAAAATTGCCAGATTTTATATATTTGTGAAGGCTGCTTGTTGATTGTGTGGACATCACAGTGATGAACTTTTGGCTGTTTACACTCATTAGACAGAACTAAACACACACACACACACACACACACACACACACACACACACACAGGGAACCCTTTAGCATGATTTGTACATTGGTGACAGTTGCTATGGGCACGAACACCTCGTGTCACTTGTAGTTACTATCTCCCAGCATCCTTCTTTCCTCCGTTTTGTTTCCATGTAGCCCGTTTCAGCTTCAGTGGTCTTCAGGTCTAGGAATTTCATGTACAGATGTACAGACATCTTGATAGAACAAACCTAATGAGCATCCAGGAGAAAGTGCGTGGAGATAACACACTACAGCAGCTAGAGGACAAGTGGAGGCATTGATATTGCTTAATTAGATGGAGCTCACAGTCTGTGATTAAAGTCGTTTCATGAGCAGACTACAACAGGAAACTGATTTGACTTTGTATGTAACATCATGTACCTCACATTCTGCACTGTTGATTACAACGGATACTGACAAATGAGGTGATTAACATTGAAAGGATGAAGTTATTTCCATAATCCTGCAGCAGTGTTTTTATATTACAGAGTTTTCAACTTTCTGCCTTGTGAAAACAGAAGTAAAACAAGATACTAAAACAAGCAACAAACACCGGTTGCTGGCTGCAACAAGTATGGACATTTCATATGATATTTGTAAAACTTCTTAGTCTGGAAACATCATTGTCTGTCCTGATTATGTACTGCATCTTATTCACAACTCAAGAGCAAAATATATTACACCACAACGCTTTTGAGGCAGTAAAGAAAAACCAGATGGCCGTTCAGGTGTAGCCTACCTTCACTCCACGGATGCGAAACTCTGCCAGGGCCCGGAGCATCTTACTTGCCGCAGTTGGCAGATCCTTCCCACTTGAAATGACTTTAACCAACAGGGAGTCATAGTGTGGCGATATAATTGCTCCCTGGAATGCAGATGCGCTGTCTAGGCGAATGCCCATTCCTTCTGCACTCCTGAACACCTGCAAGCAGAGAAGAGCTAAAGTTAATGATCTGAGCAACATTATAAAGTTTCATATTTAAGAGGACAGTATCTAAAGAAGTGCTAGCAGGTACATGGGTGTGGGTGTAGAATCACGTGTATGCATTGTACATATATGCATGTGCATATCAATTCTGCATATGGACGCGTACCACTGAGAGCACATTCCAGTGAAGTCTATCCATTGAATGAGATCTGTTTGCATTTTTGCACTTGGTGGCAATCAGTTTACTGCACTATACAACATATTGTGGATGCTTTGCTGATCATATCTGCTTTACTGCATATCTGTTGTTACTCTTTTCACACTGTCACTTACATTTACTTGATGGACTGATGTTTATAATTATATTGATGTATGAACTATTTATAATCTTATTGATTAAAATGTACTCCTGATTATTTCTTACTTGCACTATTCTTTTGCTGTCTGTCTGTTTGTTTTCAAAGTATATTACAGTTACATTTACTGAAAACAAAGCATCCTTTTGGAATTATGCCTTGTATTTTGCCTGATTGACTAAATATTTTCTACAATTGACTGGGAAATTTCAAGTTTGGCAAGCAGCTGATTTTCTTTTGCATCTCTTACTTGGTCAATAATTGACCAACTAACTCATTTTTTCATATTCATCAAGGTTATTCACTATAAATCACTATAAATGGTGTTTGATTCTAACCAAGTCAGTGGCATTACAGATACGTGTATCTGCAAAATTTATGCTTGTAATTTGCGTATAATGGTCAAAAGTATGACATTATGTATAGTGACGAAAACTGATGCTTGTGCGATCCTGGTGGATTTTAGATCAGACATTCACACCAGAGCTGCTCTACAAGAAATTCTCTCCAGAACTGGAAACAAAAGCAGCACCTTCTGTTTGTGAGCAGTTCATGAACAGTGGCAGCTTCTAAATAGCTGGCTGACTTGGCAAAGAGGAAATGGAGATGTTGCAACATTTTGACTGACTCATTTATATACAACATGTTGAAAAACATGATTTTTAGTGGATGATACAGCATTTCAAAGATTTCCATACAGTCAGTAATAGCATTCAGCATTCTTTTCATTAGCTACCAATTAGGATGCTAGTTAGAAGGCTATATTGATATATGTCTAATACACTATTAGGATACCTGACGCATACCTAGCATTAAAGTGTGTGATCATCCACCAAAACACTAGAGGGTTCCATAAAGATTTCTATGCCCCCAAAAAAGGCTCACACCAAAGACTTATCCATTCTTGAGTTTCTCACTTTGATACTAATGAATTGTACCCGAGAATGGCTGTTGTAATCATAAAGACTGTCCTGTGTTCATCCAAGGTTGTTATTCGAGTCCGGCTCCTCTTATGGTTTCTTCACGTCATCTCAGAGAATTGTTCTTTGCTAAAGTTCGCCTTATTATGGATCTAAATCTATATCTGGATTCTTGTACAAATGCTTAGTGACAATATCTAATATTGAAAGTGCTATATAAATAAAACTGAATTGAATATACCTTTATTCTAATACATTTCCCAGTTGCAGTATTTTCTAGCTTACATTGGTACATTCACATTTGGGGTATTATGTCTTAAATTTCAAAATGCACATTGCATATTTGCTCATTGGTGTTTGAGACACACACATGCACATACTTTACAATTTTTGTGTTTTTGTAGCCTGATCATACCACTTTGCAAACTGTGTGAGAAAGAGGGCTTTCAAAAGTACTGCCAGCTTCATCAAAGGTTCATCATGACATCAACCATGCTACGCTAAAAGTCAGTTTAAAAGGTTGCAGTCTGTCTTGATTCCAGTCTAATTCCCCACAAGCCAAGTGAAAATGTCTCCCGCAGACGACACTATTGATATCTTTTTTTTAAGAACATCTATTCTTTCACACTTTTCAAAGACCTTCCTGCTTTTTAAGGTAATATTTCTGCCAAGTAGGATGAATGAAGGAAATAAGAAGTGGGGACCCTTGTAGGGTCATCCAACCGCTGGTCGATTACAATCTCATTATGGGCTCAATGAATGGACCTTATTGATCAGAGATGATACAATTATCCAGCCCATCCTTCAGCTAATTGTCCATGCCTCAATCATTTGTCTGGTCTTCATAATCAAACTCGACTATTCCGAAAGGTAGAAGAAATAATAGAATGTTGCCTTCTTCACAAAACCAGCATGGCTCCAATTATATTCATTATCCTACTGCCATCCCGTACCAGATTTTTCATCGTTATCCTTACACCCTTTGTCACAGCCCTCCTTCAAGCGCTTCTCTCACCATGTTGCCTGCTTGTTGCTAAAATATGCCTAGGCGTTCAGTTCGACATATTCCTTTATCACACCGGCTTATGACCTTTTTGTCTCTTTTATTAAAGCTCTTGCTCTCTCTTCCTCCTTGGACCGTCTTTGTCTCTCTCGATCTGGTCTCCTGCTGTTCGAGACATTGGGTAAAACCTACCAGTGGACACAAGGCACACTTTCCACTACCTCCTGTCGATTTAAAACCAATTACATCTGTACAAAGGGTTCCAAAACATACAGACACTCTACTGACAGCCTTCCACTCTCTCAATCTAGGTTGCTTCATATTGATCTTCATTAAAGGCTAGGAAGGACTTTGTGGACTGAACACAAAAGAACATGTATAGCTAGAAAGAGCACTATTCCAAAAAGACCTTGGAGGACTTTCAATTTGCGCATCTCAGAAGTATTGTGTAACACTTCAATTATAAATCCACTGTTCAAGTAAAGCCCCAAGGTATAGGATTTTTACATACTGACTGGACTGCAATGAGGTTGATAGCTGGAAAATTTGCGGCTGAGTGTCTGACATTTTGACTTAATTGGGTTGGTCCAGTGAGTGAGACCTACTGCATTTGCAGATCCATCAATAAAATACCAAAACAACAACACAAATCAGATTTCATTACTGATTTCATGTTATAATTACATATTGTACATGAAACAACAGGGACTCTCAGATATTGAAATGCTGTATATCCATGCTCCAGTACACTCACAAACCCTCAGGCTGAAACATCTTTACAAAATAATTTGCCTCCATTATGTCAGGTTTAATTGGATGCTCCTGTTAAAAGTTTCTTTAACTGAACTCTGTGTTGCTCTGAGAATCTCCCTCAGCAGCCACTCACAAAAATGATGTTCAAAGGATGAGGAAAGACCTTTGAAGTCACAGAACTCACTTGCTGCATTCCTCTCATTCAACTAAGCAAAATGTACAGAAAGTATACTGATCTGGCAACACATTAGAAGCAATGAGCTAGCCTGGTACATGAGAACACAGTCTCATCCAAGCAAATTCATAATTTACAATGCTTAAGGTCGGTTTAAATATTTGTAATCGTTCATGCAACATTATCTGTACAAGAACAATCAAGCTAGAACGCCACTGTCCTCCTTTGTCCAACTTTGGACTAAATTTTAGATCTCGTTTCTTCACATAGTTGTCCCAAAATGGATTTGGAGGTTATTTTATTATTATTATTTTTTTTTTGCAGTTTAAGAAGTGGTGCACTCAAAGTCAAGAAAAACAAGAAACCAAAGAAAAACGACACACTTCTCTCTATACTCAGGCTGAAATAACAAGTGGTATGTTTTCCCCCAGACATGCTGAGTTTCTCTTATTTCAACACAGTGGAATCTTAAATTCTGAAATTGTGTTAAATTAAATTATCATTGAGATCAATTCAATGAAACTGCCCGACAGCTTCTAGATGAGACTACAGATGATGTACATCATTATTTTCCTAACCTAAACCATGACATCAAACAACAAACTGACCCCTGACCAAATGCTACAAATATAGAAGACCCAAATATATAGAATATGTTTGAATTCTAAATATAGAATTCCCAGTGCAACCAGAATATAACCCAGCATATGGTCAAGCAAAGTCAAGGACTAAAGAAATAATGTCACTCTGTACTACCCCACATACACACAGACTTGTATTTTCCAAAAGCGGAAAACAGCCAGTGTAATTTACACGGCAATGCTGACGGTCACCTCAGGTGTCCGGTGACACTTGTCTGAAAGTGTTCAGCGTGCAGGAAGTAATGCCTTTCTGAAATGCGTGAAATGTCACAGCCCACAATGTATTTGCGTGTGTGTGTCAGTGTGTGTGTTTATGGGTGCGAGAGAGAGAGAGCAGGGAGATGTGTGAGTGAGAGATCCACTGGAATTAATGCATTAAAGTAAAATTTAACAAAATAACCATAACCCTATATATTTTTTTTACCCAATTTGGGATAGGATGAGATAAAATTCATAATAAAATTTTTGCTTGCTGATCCTAGGTCTCTAATATTCACTGTTTGCTTGGACATCTGATAATCACACTCGTATGAGTTTACAGAACATCTCATTCCAGATTTACTTCCCCTTTACAATTATAATAATCTCCACTCTTCTGGGAAGTATTTCCACTAGATTTTGGAGCATGGCTGTAGGGATTAGTGCTTATTCAGCCACAACTGCATTAAGACATTTTCAGTGAATTTGAGGGCAGCTGGGCTTTGGGAAGGCCACTCGCGTTCTTCCAACCTTGGCAAACCAAGTCTTCACGGATCTCGCTTTGTGCACGGGGCATTGCCATGCTGGAACAGGTTTGGATATTTTAGTTCAAGTGAAGGGAAACTAGGTTGCTACAGCATACAAAGACATTCTAGACAATTATGTGATTCTAACAGCATGGCTACAGTTTGGAGAAATACCACATATGGGTGTGATGGTCAAAAATCAACTTCTGGCCAAACACAATGATATTTAAAAAAGTCTAGACCCCCCTGTTAAAATGGCAAGTTTGTGAGATGGAAAAATGAAACTAAAATAAATCATGTCAGGACTTCTTGCACCCTCATTGTGAAATTGAGAACAATGCATAACCCATCAATCCATCTATTATCTACACCGCTTTATCCATCTGGGTCACGGGGAAGCTGGATGAAGACATCTTCATCAACACAGACAAACAACCACACACACTCGCATTCACACCTATGGGCAATTTAGAGTAGCCAGTTGACCTAATCTGCA
>JAQMYM010000001.1:8436655-8450505 GCA_030014255.1 Parauchenoglanis ngamensis
AAAAGCTATATATATAGCTATTACCATTACTCACTCGAATGAAAAAAACACTATTCCAGGATGATGCAAACCCACAAGATGAATTATCATCTCCCAAACCAATACAAATACATTACTGCCATCAGTTAACAGACTTGACTTAAACTCAAGTTAAGGTAAAAGTGCAATGAGCTGCACATGCTTTCAGCAGGCTTTCGGCCCATTTCACAGAGAAACTCATGCTGACATGCAATAAACACGTATGAAACAGAAGTGCTGGTTTTCCCAATGTCAGTAGCCCGACTGTATTCTTGCCACACTGAAAGCGCCGCTAGAGAATAAATCCAGTTACATAAATCCCAATGGTTTCCTTTCTATTAATGTACTGACAAGCAGCAAACATCTGGCTCTGCATTAAATTTATTACAATAAAAATGACAAACACAAAAAGCTTTGAAGCAATGCTTAAACACCATGTACTGTAATTGTGGGTCTATATTTAAATAAGTAACATGCACATGCATGGCCATGCTAATCCATATGACTGGCCAATGCACACTTATTGTGCTTACAAGACATGAATTTCAAGAATGTTCAAGAAACTATTCAGAACCTTTATGTAATGCTGAATAAAGTCTCAGGAGGTCGTTACTCAGTCGGTTCAATATATGGATACCTTCTGTGTGTCCAATCAAGATATCTTTGTCAAAACAAGATCAAATTGATGGAGAACAGAGGTGGGCACTAGCGAATCAGTGTGAGATGTCCACGGTGAAGAGATGACAATTATTCTGTGTTAGAGAATCTAAGTAAAATACCACACCATGCCCACCTGACACAGAAGCAAATAAATATTCAGGCCTATGGGGTCTTACAAAGATTACAGGCTTATAATAATGATCATTTAAATGCAAACACACATGTAAACAAGCTCAAAGCCCGAACTGTTACTCTGTTACTGAACTGTGTGCTGCAAATCAAAGCGCAGTAAACTGTGTGTGTGTGTGTGTGTGTGTGTGTGTGTGTGTGTGTGTGTGTGTTGAATATAGTGGAATTTAGGCCTGCGTTCTCATGGGAGTTGAGGAGTCTGCCTAGCTACAGGATACATGCACACTGTTCCACAACCAATCACAGCCTTCCATTTCAGTCAGCTGACACCCGGCCCATATCCAGGAAGAACCGGAGGAAAAAGAGGAGTCAGTCTCATCCGAAAAACTCGATAAATAGGTGTGTGTGTGTGAGAAGTATTCAAGTCCCCAATCAGAAAAGGTCTTTTAGAAATTTTTGGCTTTAGAGTCTCCTGGCATTTTGAACAAAGGTTAGATAGTATATACACAGTCAGTTCCATAAATATTTGGACATTTGTCGAACGTTATTGTTATTTTAGATGTACCACAGTATATTGGAGTTGAAATTACATAACGAATATTACTCAGTCTCAGCTCTAAATTGAGTGGACAGTGCAGGAAGTGCAGCACTTTATTGTCGTCTCCTCTTCTTTAAGGAACTGAAAGTAACTGGACAAACTAGCGATCATAAATTTTTAATACTTGGTTAGAAATCATCTGCAGTCAGTGACTGCATGTAGTCTGGAACAGGAGCCCAAAATATGTCAGCCTTTAGTCTAGAACCCACAGACATCACCAGACCCAGACTTTACTGCGGCTGTCTTCAGTCCCGGTTTGTCTTTTAGGTGTTTTGCCTTCAGTTATAGAGCAGCTCAGGCATTTTTAGACATTTGGCAAACTTTAATCTGGTGTTCTAGTGGTTTACATCTTGTAGTAAATCCTCTGTTATTTACTAGTGAAGTCTAGGTGTTGAGTGTCATCATTTCCAAAACTATTTCCCTGTGGGTATCAATCGACAGTTAGTTAGCGTCAAACCTGTGACTTTAATGTAGTTGTTGTGGTTCGGCTTCCAGGATGTTATTCTCCTTCAAAACCATCACTCATGTGTTGAGTGTGTGTGTGCGTGTGTGTGTGTGTGATGCACAATATAATGAACAGCTAACATGTGTGTATGAAACAGTAGACATATCCAGGCATGTGTGAGTGTGTGTGTGTGTGTGTGTGTGTGTGTGTGTTCGTGTGTGTGCGCATGTAAGAGCTTTTTCTTTGTTATTGCACTGTCTCATGTTAATCATTTCTTCCTCTCTCCCATGATTAGCCTAATGCTGTCACTGCTGCAGCGAAGAGGAAAACGCTGCTGTGGGACGGTACCAGATGAGCCATGATGGGGTGCCAAGCCGAAGCGCCGTGTCTGGATGTCTATACTCTAAGATATGGAACATGTGAAATTCACAATAGGAAACTGGCAGCGAGAAATACTACAACGACGAGAAACTACAAGAAATTAGCGAGTTGAAAACCAGCTCTGTTAACTTGTTGTCTCTTATTTAGCCAGTCTGTTAAGCCACTGCTGAGTCTGTTAGATGCGGCTACCTTGAATGGAAAATTAGTCAAGGTCTCTGACATGCTCAATCCTTGACTTCCTGTTTCAACTGGACTTCCTGTTTCCTGTTTAAACTGGGTCAACATATGGAGTAATAATATGGTTCTCAATACACACTGTCTAATTACATATACATAGCTTTTTCTAGTTACATATTCAAATAATACAGACAAATCTGTCAGTACTTCAAAACATCAAACACTTGACACAGGCAGGTTGGGCACAAATCAACAAATCAAATCAAGCTCAAGTTACAGAATGAAGCACAATAGCTCATCTTCCTTCCTCTGACTGTCGGGACCTTAACAAATTTACCACTGAAAATGTCCAGACAATGTTTCACATACATGTATTAAGATTCATTTACTGACAATGCATTATCATGATCGCTCTAAACATTAAAGAAATCCGAAATCATTTAGGGAATTTAACGTAATCTGAATTACCTACAAAGTGCGTATTAATTTGGTCCAGACAAAACACCAGATCAACACATAACATAATTCCTCACTGTAGTGACCGAGTTCTTTTGTATTTGGATGAGTTTTACATTGATTCATATATTTACACAGAGACATAACTGTTAAGAAAAGGCAAATTAGTCAGCCAAATTGGATTACTGTGGATTTCTACCAGAAACTAGTTCATACATACATGTACACTATGTTGTTGAGTTTAGATTGCTTGTCACAGGTGCTCAAGACAAGAGGTATCACCAGGCCTCACCGAGCACGTTTCACCACACCTGGAGCACTTCCAGAACACACCAGCACCATGGCCAGCGACAAGTCCGCGAATACCAGCAGCACCACCTGTTCTAGATGCAGGACCGGGAACAATCACTCACAACTGGAGGGCAAGGAACTCCTCAGATCACGGAGCTGCACAATGGAAGTGACACTGTTTTTCTACAACTGCAATTAAAAACTCTCTCTCTTGCTATAAATTCGCACTGCCTGCTGATTAAGCAGCATTATCATGTGCATACCCAAGCATTTATGGAAGGAATCCCTTCAAGGTGCACTGAAGCACAAATTCCCTGTGGATCCAGTTACCCAGCACCACCTGAAAGCATCTGCAAAGCTCATTCCAGATAACGAGACGGAATCAGGGATTAATAGCCAGGATATTGTGGTCTCCCTCACCAGAAGAGTGCAACAAGCATACAAGGCTCCAGGATGTACAAAAACACCAAGTCTAAATTGACAGTATGAGCACCACTTAGGTGGCCGAGAAAATGGCATTGGACACTTGCTGTATGTTTGTGTTTTTAAGCTGCATTTGTTTCAGATTTCTTTAAGAAGCTGCTCTTCAAACATCTATGGATAAAGCAGGTAGGACCTCGTAAGCTTTCAGGTCAACTCAACCACATGCTACCCCAAAAGCCTGGCACATAAGAAAGCCACAACAAAACAGTTATTCAGAATCACAATATATTTAGGGATCTTGGCACCATCTTCACTTTGACTGAGAGATGAGCTAAGCAAGCACCAAGAAGTGTAATATCTCCATACCTCATTCTACCACCTTCAGACAGACCACCTGTGAGAAGTGTGAAGCTATGACCTATGATCTCCTGCAACCTAGATACAATTTGCAGCCTGAGAATTTCTCCAGAGAATTGAAACAGAGAGCAGGAGATGCAGCCACCCCCTTGGATCGGTATCGCGTCAAACAAATTCAGTGACGCATCAAAATGACGCCCATAGTGGGGGAGCCTATGTAGATGTCCCTATATAGACATATACAAACACACATTTGTGAGGTCAGACACTGACTGTTCTATCGGGTTGAGGTCAGGACTCTGTGCAGGCCAGTCAACTTCTTCCACACCAAACTCGCTCATCCATGCCTTTACGGCCCTTGCTTTGTGCACTGGTGCGCAGTCATGTTGGAACAGGAAGGGGCCATCCCCAAACTGTTTCCACAAAGTTGGGAGCATGAAATTGTCCAAAATCTCTTGGTATGCTGAAGCATTCAGAGTTCCTTTCACTGGAACTAAGGGGCCAAGCCCAGCTCCTGCAAAACAACCCCACACCATAATCCCCCTCCACCAAACTTTAAACTTGGTACAATGCAGTCAGACAAGTACCGTTCTCCTGGCAACCGCCAAACCCAGATTCGTTCATCAGATTGCCAGATAGAGAAGCGTGATTCATCACTTCAGAGAACGCGTCTCCACTGCTCTAGAGTTCAGTGGTGGCGTGCTTTATACTGCTGCTCGTCCATGGAAATTCCATTCTGTCCATTCTATGAAGCTCTCTACGCACTGTTCTTGAGCTAATCTGAAGGCCACATGAAGTTTGGAGGTCTGTAGTGGCTGACTGCAGAAAGTCGATGGCATCCGCTGACCACGCACCGTCATTTTACGTGGCCTTCCACTTCGTGGCTGAGTTGCTGTCGTTCCCAATAGCTTCCACTTTGTTATAATACCACTGACCGTTGTCTGTGGAATATTGAGTAGCGAGAAATTTCACGACTGGACTTGTTGCACAGGTGGCATCCTATCACGGTACCACGCTGGAATTCACTGAGCTCCTGAAAGCAACCCAATCTTTCACAAATGTTTGTAGAAGCGGTCTGCATACCTAGGTGCTTGAAGTTATACACCTGTGGCCATGGAATGGATTGGAGCACCTGAATTTAATTATTTCGATGGGTGAGTGAAAACGTTTGGCAATACAATGTATCTCTGGGTACAGATTAGACAGCACTGTCTGTAATGGAATAACCTGACCATTTACCTGACCTTAACCTAAGCTGAACCATGTCCTTTGTAAGAGATGTCCAACAAACTCCACAAACCTCTGGAAAAACCAACAAGCAGCTCAGCAGAGCATTTTTGAGCAATGTCTGGAAAATCGGCATTCGAAAGCAAATCCGTGCAAGTGGTGGCTTTCCATTAGGCAAATAATCTTGAGGAAATTTAAACAAGACTAAAACCTACAGTATATTTAACATTATAGACTAGTTGGGTTAATTTAGATAATGTTATACGAGGAGTCCTGCATATGTAGGCAACTGTGCCATTTTGTCTAGTCAACCAAAACCATTTAGCATTTTTATAACCTTTTAAATACAGCTTATTTCTATGAAACATTTAGTTTGAATGTTATTCATTTGGTGCACAGGTTTTTGCTGGTGCTTTATTACATCAAGTGGGTTATATTGCCATTGCTCCATTTAGAATGGATATAAAAAAAAAAAAAGTGTTTTGTGATTAAAAAAGGAAATCATGTCAGATGATTTTCTACCTTTAATGCAATACAGAAACCAACCAAGTGCAACGAGGAAAAATAAATATCCATCAGATCTATCAAATTGCAAAGGGATCTCCTGTGCACAAGCCTCTTTGTTTGTTTGTCATTTTTTGCATTTGGCAGACACCCTTATTTACAGCAGCTTACAGAAGTGAAAGGATTTATACAATATACTCATTTGTACACTCATTTATGCAACCAAGTAGTAACCACTGCCCTTTCAATAGGTTTTAAATCTGGGCTCTGCCTGGGCCATTTCAAAACACTGATCTTTCTGAAGTCATTTTTTGGTTGATCAGGATTGTGCTTTTCGTTTTTATTGTGCTGGAAAGTGAAATTCTTAAATTTCCAGCTAACAGATGACTGCAGGTTTTGTACCATAATACATTGGTGTTTGGCACCATCCACAATTCCCTCCATCCTACGTACAGCTCCATTCAAAATGAAGAAAAGCAGCCCCACAGCATGATGCTCCCACCACCATGCTAAATCACTGGTGTGGTAAGCGGTCTTGTTTTTGCTCTTAGAATATTGCCAAAAAAAGCCAATTTGGTTGTCTATGTTTTGGCAAAATTTAGGTGGGATTGGATTTAATTTGTTTCAAGAGAAAGTGCTTCTGTGTAGCTGCCCTACTTCATAGGCCACATGTGAAAAAATACAAGAGATTGCAGTTACATGCAGCATCCCTGATAACAGTTTGTCTTGCTCTTTCATCAATTTTAATGTCCTGTTCCTGGTAATGTCACCGCGGTGCCCCATTTTCTCCAATTGCTGATAATGGCCTTGATGGTGTTCTTTGGTACATCAAATTTTTTTGGCAAATTCTTTTAACAATGAGATCCTGTGCAGGCTTTGTAAGCTTTCTGTGGCCCATAGCTTCAGCAGTCGAGGAAATCAAGACGACGTTAAGAAAATCCTACAGAAACAGCTGATCTTTATTTAGCGTTAATCATAATTACTTCATTGATGACACACGTATGATTACTTTTGAACAGGAGATTAAATGTGATTGGTCAATTCTGATTACAGTCACATGCCCCACTGTTCAAACGAAGACTACAGATCTACCTCTTTATCAATCACTTATATTAGCACTCAAAAAAAAAATTAAAAAAAAATTTATATATATAGATAGACACACACATACATACATGCGCATATATATATATATATATATATATCTATATCTATATGTGTATATATATATATATATATATATATATATATATAGAGATATATATATATATATATAGATATATATATATATATATATATATATAGAGATATATATATAGATATAGATATATATACATATATCCATTTGTGCGCTTTCGTTCCTTGCTGTATCAGTATTCCTCTAAATGAGCTCATGACTTTTTAACTAGTATGAGGATATGTTTTGATGAAGACTACAAAGCACGTCTGTAGGTTGTCCTGGATAAGGACAAATAAGGATAAATGACTGTGGTCTCTTTAAAAACTGTTTCCTCAGTTATTTGGAACACATCTGAAAAAATCATTTGCTGTCCATGGACATACGTTGTTGTTTTTGAGGTACAAGTCTGTTCTTTCTTTCTGCCGGTTAGGATTTTCCTGTAAGCAGTGTTGGCAGTGCTGCAAAATATGCAATACATACAGGAGAGTGCAGTGCACACTAACTAGACAGGCCAACCGATCAATATTGGATGGATTATATAGCATAGAAGAGCTAAACACAGCTGTGCGGTTATATAGTCACAGCAATATAGCCTGACTGGAAGCCATTACAAATAATTGTCTGTAAACTTTACATGATCGTACAATTTCAGTATGAAAAGCTGTAGCCAGCTGTGCAGTGGATCGATGACCTGATCAGGGTGTACCCCGCTTCTTGCCCAAAAGTCAACTAGGATCGGCTCCAGCTCCCCCGCGACTCTTACGAATTGGGATGGATGGATGGAAAGCTGTAGCTGTCCCAGTAGCAGTGATTCTCTAGGAAAACTGTCCCAGTAGCAGGAGAAAGGGGCAACGTTGAACTACAGGAAACAAAGATAAGGTGATGTTTGTCCAAAATTTCTTTCCCAATTTTGGCTCGCAGTAGCCTCGGATTCCTGCTCTTGGCTAAGACGAGTGGAACCCGTTGTCTTCTGCTGTTGTAGCTCACCTGCCTCAAGGTTCAACAGGTCTTGCATTCTGAGATGTTTTTCCTGCTAATTACACTTACGGTTATTTGGTTACTGTAGACTTTGTCGGTTCGAACATGTTTGGTCATTTTCTTCTGACCTCTCATCACCAAAGCGTTTCCAGAGAATCTATTTTTTTTTTTTTTGCTGTTTTGTTGTTCACACTGTTCTGTGCAAACTCTGGTGCAGTGTGCGTGTGCATGACGGGTGTGTGTGAAAATTCAAGGAGTTCAGCAGTCTCTGAAACACTTTTACCAGCCCATCTGGCACCAACAATCATACCAAATCACTGAAATCACCATTTTTTGACACCCTGATGCTTGATGTGAACAATAACTGAAGCTATTGACCTGCACATGGACCTGCGAGTGCATATAGAATATTCAGTTAATAATATTTCTTCTACCCAACAATTGTCCTTATATCTCAATGGGAACACATTAGACATTAATGTGCATCCAGTAATCGTGTAGTAATGTAAATACATACAGATTGTGATCCAAGACAGGCTTGTTAAATACAGATCTAGGAACATCATGCATATTTCATGCTTAGAGTGCTGTGTAATTATCTGCGCATGCGTTAGCGTGTTTCACCTGTACAGTAATTACTATGTTATTTGATCGCTTGAATAATTTAACACAAATTTGTTTATTGTGGCAGGTTAATGGGTATGTGTGGGTGTGTGCGAGGGCAACAAAAGCAGTGTTTATTATGGTTTGGCTTTTGGTGGGCCATTAGCTAGAGACTGCATGGACCAGTGTTAACAGAAATAATTAACCAGTAACTTTATCAAGGGAATTTCTCATTTTTCACTCTGACAAAGAGGAAAGTAGATTTTAGTCTACAGATCTAATATTCTTCACAGAGCATGGTTAATTATATTACCATTGTAATGTACTGTACATATAATTATATATACTGAATATATACTGAAGTGCATGTGTGAATATAGAATAAACAGTCTGTGAAAGCACTTCATGTGAGGACCTGACTCTGTGTGTGTGTGTGTGTGTGTGTGGTCTAAGTGAGCATTTAGTATGATGAATGATTTAGTCCTGACCCTGGACCTTAGCCGACGGCCGCTCTTCATTGTGGGTGTGTGCTCCCGAGATAATGTGTTCCGGGGATAATGATACCACCACTAATAAATTTGCTTTTACACTCTTTTTTTTATGCATAAATTTGCACGCATCATGAACGTAATGTAAAGAACATAATGGTGCAGCCTGGAAGCTTATTTTGCATTAGCAGTTCTATATAATACATCAACAATAAAGTCTGGTTTATCAAATGCACATGTCATTTTTCATAGGAACACAAATGTTTTTTTTTTTTTTTCCTGCTCCAGATATCCAAGATATCTGGATATTTAGTATGACTACTAAACGTAATGAAGAGAATCATGGTGAAATGCTCCATAATCTGCTTTTACTAACTCCATAAGCTCCAAGTTGTGGGCATGTTCCGTCAGCCACTTTGGATGCATTCATCACCGTCAAGCCATCGCGGCATGTGGAGAAATTAAAGGAGCTTAGCGCCTTCACTTTTAGTTTACATGAATGGCAAGTGGAGCAGAGCTCTGACACTGTAATCTGATAGAAATGTAAATCATAGCATTGCATAATAACAATAATATTTATAATGCTAAGTCTGGTAAACAAACTTAAGTTCTGACCAGTTTATAGCTAAAGTACCAAAAACGTGTTTTAATCACATGTTGTGAAGTTAACATAGCGGATAAAGTGCTACTCCCACACTGTACTGTTGGCACTTATAAAAGTAGTAAGGTTCCCCCACTTCCTAAATACCAATTTAAGCCCTGTAGCTAGATAAAGAGGGCCAGAACTGGGCAATTGCTTATTTGCTATCAGCATACACTACTCAACTTTCTAATTTATGGAAAAAGTAACTTTTCTGAGAACAAAATCTGCAAGCCAGCTGAGTCATAGTAATGCTCAACACAATTGCATCATCAGAAATGAAGAATAAACAATCCACATGGAGAATAACAGATTACATAAATGGAGGCAGAGATTCAAAAGGACAATGTAGGCTATATAGTAAGCTACAAATGTGCTCAATTTGAAGTGGTTATGTTTTGAACATGAGAATAAGCACATTCTTCTCTGTATAATTGTTTTAAATATTACATTTTTGTCATTGACTTTTTGTTACACAGTTTATGTGATCATGTCAGCGATTTTGCCTGTTTTTGCAAATTCAATGGTTTATTAAAAAAAAAAAAAAAAAAAAAAAAATCAATAAAAACAGCCAAAAACATTTAGGAGGGAAGTGTAGGTTTGTGTGTGTGTGTGTGGGGGGGGGGTTATGCATCATATGATCGGTCATGTAGTGGAACTTGTAGTTCACTACTTTGCTGGGAAATGGAGACGTGAAAGTATTTGATGATGGTGAAGGAATTCTCGGAATTGCCATTTATGAGGGAAAGCGGCACACTGGTCAGACCAGAGAAGGTAAATGAAATTTCAAAGTCTGTGAAAACTCTTCCATTCTTTGGCTGAATAATTTACATTAACGCATGTGACTGGATAAACAACAGCTACAGAAGTTGCAATGGGTCAAGATTAGAAAACTCGACTTGCTGAACTATTTTGGCCAGATTTCTTTTCCATATATCAAGCAGTTCTGGTACTACTTTTTGACTGATTGATGCATTGCTTGATCCACATCTGCCAGTTGGCCACACCTGGTGTAGAATTTTTACATTTGCTAATACATTTACTGGATCTATGGATGTAAATGTAAATTTCACATTACATTTGCTAGATTCTATTGGCCAGTTTTGAAAACGTATCGGTTTAAATTTTACATTTCCGTGAAGTGCAGATTGTTTTATAACTCATGACTATGCCTAAGAGCTGTTGGTGCAACATATGTGCAAGGTTACAAATGAAAAGCATAAACATGATTGCTACCATGATTCTAAGATGCATACAGTACAGGTTATAAAAGCATATATACTTTTAGCAGTTCTCGTTCATTCATTCTTTCCATTTGTTTCTCTCTCCGTGTTCTATGGCCATTCCAAAAAAGCTACTGCTCATTTAAATGAGCAAAGAACATTTGATCTACTACAGCTTGGATGTGAATGAATGCTAAAGCATGAACACTGCTAATATTTGCATTCAAGACATATTGTGACTGATGAATTCGGGTGTGTTTTTGTGGTGCTGTAACCTCAGTGTTTTATTACTCTGTTTGGATAATTTCATTGAGTAATGTGCATGCATAACAAATACACTGTGGGCACATAAATTAGGTAAACTGGAATGTGTAGATCTGTCTGTGTGTGTGCGTATTACAGCTAGTGTTATACCTGTGGAACCATTTCGACAAAGATTTGGATATCGGGTCTGTTTTATATACTATCCGTCATTGTACATTTGCAAACTAATTTGCAGTACGTTTCTTATAGAACTGTAGGAAAAGCTGAAATGAAAAGAAAAAATGTGATGTGCGAGAGGTGGAGAGAAATGGAGAGAGGAAGGGGAAAGAAAGAAAGACAAAAGATTAAAATATGTGTTGAGAGGGAAGAGAAATGGAGATACCGTCACAAGCATGACAAATGGACGACGGACTAGCAGTACTGGACTCATCATATATAGGGATGGAGGGATAGAAGGGTGCGTGTGAAGACGTGTGTGAAAAGATGTGCATGTGTCATAGAAGCAGCACTTCACTGCATTCCATCTATCCATCAACATGTCCAAAATATATCACTGTTAGTGTTTGAAGTCAGCCTGTCTTCTCTCTGCTATCCATTTATCCCTCCATCGTGTTCTAGCCTTCATGCCACAAAAACAAGATTTTGATGTACTGTATCCCACCCAGACTCCTCTCCCTTTATGACCATGTGTATTATTGTGATAGGATAAGGGATCCAACCCTCCCTCCATCTCGCTCACTACAAAACCAATAAGGAAATGACCTTTTGTGAGAGAGAGGCTAAAGGCATTTTAAGGGCTTTTTATTTGAACAAAAGACACTGAAAATAAGCTCTTGGTCCTCCTTTTTCAACGCATGTTCCCTCTCCCTCACTCTCTCGTTCTCAGTCCCTCTGAGTCATTCCTTGATGAAGCGCTTCTCCCTGCCTCTTTGACCTCCCAAGAGCACTCATGCAATAACTTATTCATTCGCTGCTGAATTTATTCTGTTTGGTCATACATTTCTCAGCTGTGTGGTTTTTTTGTTTTTTAAAGATATGCACAATTCTTCATTGGCTTATGTCTCCATGCACAAGTCACTGTCTACAGGGTAGCCATGCTTTCCTGTGTGGAGAGAAATGGAAAAGGTTTGCGAGAAGGAGAGAAGTTGACAAAGTGTTAGGAGGAAAGCAGGGAATGAAAAAAGCCCAAGGTCAACTGGGAATGGAGAGACAAATTTGTCACTTTTTAACTAGAGAATGGAAAGAGGGAAGTTTAAACTGCAGGGGGTAAAATGACAATGTATTTAGGAACTGAAATGGAATTATGACTGATCAAATCTGACTTCATGTTAAATTAGATTTGATTAGTACTGGTCAAGATGGACCTCATTAACTGCTAATTTTTGTTAGCATATTATTAGTTGAATGAGAAAAAAATTTATTAATGAACACACATGTCCTAATAAGTAATAAGCTGATTTCCCTAGAAATGGAAAATAGATGTTGCAAATGTTTTTGCTGCCTCAGTATTGTGGTTGAAACGCAGCCAGAGAAGGCTGCGCACTGTGGAAAAATTACAGCACCTCCTGAGACTCACTGATCACTTTCTAATGTAGACTCAACCATTACTAATAGCACAGGGGAAGACCAGAAATGTACAGATAAGCACGAATCACATATGAATGCCCGTGAATGCCAGGGGTGGCGGAGGAAGCTGGAAAAAGAAAGTTTCAGAGTTTTAAGGGGCATGTGTGTCAACTGCTGTGACACTAACAGTGTTTTCATCCTGACATTGCTTTTCCCCCCCCAACAACTGACCATCCTTACCAACATCTCAAAAGGTTCATGTAAATAAAAACCATGTCTCTTTGGTGTGTTTGCCCATTAGCACTTTTAGACCTGACTGCAAGGTATGTTAATTAAATCCAAAATCCAAATACTAATAGAAATCCACAATACTACTACAACACTGCCCAGTACATACAGCTACTGAAGATGAATAAATGAATTCACAAACTGATTTTCATTGACATGACAGAGACAGATTGTTTGCCTGCAGTAATAGTAGCCACTGCAACACACAAAGGCAACGACATCAATAATGTATGCTTAGTGGAAATAGTGTGACAGTACAAAGTTGCTAGACAATGTTAAAATACAAGAAAAACACCAGGAGACATGCATTTTTGTGACTGAATCTCAAAAGGAATATTACTCTATCGTTCTATCTCTATCTATCTATAACTCGATCGTTATATATAACCTAAAGAATGAGTAAAGATCGAGAACACATCTAGGATCTGGACTAACTTGAAGATGGCCTATTTTACATGGATTACTGGAAATAAACGGTATGCCTAAAATATGCTCTATTGGATTCAGATCTGGTGACTGGGAATTCTATTGATGTAACTGAACTCATTGTCATGCTTATCGAACCACTTTCATATAACTTTTGTAATATGGCACATTATTGTGCTAAAATAGCCATTATAAATGGGTGAATTGTGGTACATGGTGAGCAACAATACTCAGATAGGCTGTGGTGTATAAACATTACTCAATTAGTATTAAAGGGCCCAATGTATGCCAAAATATTCACCACCGCTACCAAACTGAACTGTTGACACAAGAAAGGGATAAGTCTGACTTGATGCTGTTGATACCAAATTCTGTTTTTACCATCTGTGTGACTGTGTGCAGAAAACATGGCATTAGCTTTCACTGCTACGCTGATGACACACAATTGTAGGTTTCAGCAAAGCCAGATGAGAGACACAAGCTTAATAAAATTGAGGAATGTGTAAAGGACATTAGACAATGGATGCT
>JAQMYM010000001.1:8461847-8476186 GCA_030014255.1 Parauchenoglanis ngamensis
ACTGGACTTGTTGCACAGGTGGCATCCTATCACGGCACCACGCTGGAATTCACTGAGCTCCTGAGAGCGACCCATTCTTTCACAAATGTTTGTAGAAGTGGTCTACATGCCTAGGTGTTGGAAGTTATACATCTGTGGCCATGGAAGTGATTGGAACACCTGAATTTAATTATTTCGATGGGTGAGTGAATACTTCTGACAATATAGTGTATAGCTTAATAGGCACATTCATAGCATCCATTTTGATGATTCTGATTTTAAACTTAGCTATTTCTGACTTTTGCCCCTTTTTTTTTTACTTTAAACTAAGAAACTAACCCTCTAATTAACCCTTTAATATGCAACATCACATTAGTTCCTGATTATATGAAAGAGTGTAGAAATATATAGAAATATTAAAAGAGGACTTTGCAGTCAAGATCAGTACCACATCATTTCATGGAAGATATAGTTTATTTGCAATATTACGCCATGTGTCAGAGTCCGAGAACAGATAGTGTGTGCTAGGTACATGTCTGATCTATCTCTGCCGTCCAGCCCGATGGCCAGAGGTTATTTGGGTATAGATCAAAGTACTTTGGTGAACACATTGGACAGGTTGGGAGATTCAATATTACAATCTGATTCATCTCAGATGGAAGAGAAATGCCATACAAAATCTTGAATTGTACCCATCCATGACTGGCTATTACACATACTGCTTAAAAACATAACACTAAGATACTAATATAAGGTTAACAACACCAAGTGTATTCTGAGGGCATGATACATTACAGTCAAACAGGAATGAAGACTCAGGCTGTGTATTTTAATCACTGTTTTAAAACTAAATACATCTTTGTACAAAATAAAGTGTCGCATCAGTGTGGTTTCTGAAGCATATTCAATGCTAGCATTAGCCTTCATCCATGTGGACACCAACATTACGCTTATTCAATGAAGTAGCAATTTTGATCTTCTGTACTCTGACAAACACAAACTTATGCCAGATGTGTGATAATTACCCATTTTGTTCACAAGCAGCAATGAATGATGTACAATACCGGACCAAAGAGGGGAAAAAAAAGAAAAATGTACACACTAATATTTCATTGGACCACCTTTAGCTTTGATTATAGTGCATATTCGCTATGGCATTATTTCAATAACCGTATGCAACCTCAACATTTATTTCTTTTCAGAGTTGCATTAATTTTTCACCAAGATCATGTACTGACAATGGGAGAGTCGAAGCACTCTAAAGTCTTCTCCAGCACATCCCAAAGACTTTTAATGCATATGGCCAAATCAAGTGTTGAAATATTTGCTCATTCACCCTTTCACGTTTGAGCCCGGTGATTCCTGGCACTGTTGATGCGGGCATATTTCAGGACATCAGTAAAGAAAAAAAAAGCCATTGATGGGACAACCTGGTCATTCGGTGCATTCAGGTGACTTCATATTATTGCCACACAACATTGCTGATCCTAGACCTGACCAACTAAAGCAACCTCAGATCGTAACACTGCCTCCAAGGGCTTGTACAGTGGCCACCATGCAAGTGTCCATCTCTTCATGCTCTTCCCTTCTTACCCTGATGCACACATCGTGCTGGAATAGGGTTAATATGGACTCATCAGACCACCTGACCTTTTTCCTTGGCTCCAGAGTCCAATCCTTGTGCTCCCTAGCAAACTGAATCCGTTTTCCCCACTTAGCTTCATTAACAAGTCATTTTCTTAAATGTCACATGGCTGTTTATTCCCAATCCTGTGAGTGGAACAGTGAATGCTTTCACTATTAAACATAAATGTAAGTTTCTACTGTCGATTTTAACAATTCGACTTCACCGAGCATTTAAGTGATGTCCGTTCAGTCAGTCAAGATTTTTTCCCCATCTACATTTCTTCCACAAAGTTCACCACGATCCTTCTAGGTTTTAATAATACATCAGATAGTTCATAAGCCACTGCCAACAATTTCAGCAATCTCCTTAGTTCTCTTTGCTTGATGCAGGCCAATATTTTGATTCGTCTGAAACACAGTAGCATCTTTCCACAAGTACTCAGTGCAGCTACTCATGGCATCAGTTAGGGTGTCAGCTGAAGCATATTGATCATTGCAATAATTATACAATCAAACACTCTTAAGTATTTGCTTATTAAAATCCAAACTGCAACTTTTTTTTGAGCATCCAGGCAGTGTATTTCAATCTTTGTTCTGCAAACTTAATAGACGTTAATGAAGCTGGTTTAGCAGGACAGGGTCATCTACATCCAGCAGTTTTCCTATTTATTACAACCCTCTTTATTCTTGTGTGCTGCAACTGTATACACATGCGAGTACATATGTATTATTTGGTTACCAAAAGGCTAGGGCTGGATTTAGCTTTAGGTATAGCATTAATTAGCTGTAGAATCATTTTGTCAGTGGAAGGTCTCGACAAGGACAGTAAGACAAGTGAGATTGTCTGCGTTCTTTCTCCCGGTTTCTGCCTACTGTATATTCACACATATTAAAGACCCCTGCAATATCGCCGGTCATGCAGCTACAGAAAGGCATTACTACCAGCACAGACACTTGCAGCAGCCACTCCTCGGTCTTTCACTGAAAAAATAAATCACTTTGAGCAAGGGCTTAGAAAGAGATTTAGTGAAAGAAAGCAATAGCAATAGAGAGAGATAAATTGAGTGTGCGCGCGTGAGCAACAGTGCCGATGGAAGAATAAGAAAAAATACAATATCACCAGACAAGCTTTTATCATTTTTACGTTAACATAACTGAATTAACATGAATGGAAACTCACTCAGTGATCTCTTCAGTAACAGTGTGCTCCACCTGGAGACGGGAGTTGACCTCGATGAAGTAGTGTTTCCCGTGTTTGTCCACCAGGAACTCCACTGTGCCGGCATTTTCATAGCCAACCTAAACAACACAGCAAAACATGCAACTAAACAAGATACACCGGGTACATGTACTTGGCTGCTAAAATAGAAGTATTTGATTAATAATAATGAATAAAAGTGTATTTTGTAAGACAATATATACAGAAAATGCAGTATGATGCAACAGAAACCTTTAACAAAATAGTTCTCTTTTATTTGATGCATGACCACTAGCACGGAGGTACACCCATCTTACAGTCCTTTCAGTGACCTGTTTATCAAGTACACCTTCCATATAAACAGACACTTTGTAGGTGCACAATTACATCCATCATCAGTCACTACGTACACTTTATCAGCTGCACTCCACTCCAGCCTGTCAAGCAGTGGAAAGAGACCTCCGCTGACCAGATACGAGTTGGGTGATGGACCATTTCTCAGTACAGCAGTCACACTGATAAGGTAGTCGGTATGGCACTGGTATTAGTGAGTTTAAACATGTCAGTGTCATTGCTGCTTGAAACCTATAGCAACACTGCTGAACTTGATAAACACAGACTCACACTGATGGATAATTTAAAGAATCTGTACAGTACCACTGCTTATTCAGAACACAGAGGTCACTACATAACAGAAAGGGTCAGCACATCTGCACCTAGTCTCAAAGGGCCTGCTTTATCAAGCAGGATACAAACAGTTATTTGTAAATCTTTCATATCCTACTCGTGCTCGTGTGTACATTTACGCATTTACTAATGTGAACCCCAATTCGATTGACTTCATATCATATAATCTGCATGGACTAAGAGAACCGACGAGCATTTTTGTGTGTGTTTTTGTATTGTTTATATTATTAGCTTTAATGAAGTATATGAAAAATAAAAAAACAAGCCTACACAAACCCATAAATTTAGACATATTAAACTAATCATACCATTTCACGAAAGAAATGGTGCCATATAAACAGAGGGCAGGCCAGTCTGTCTGCACATAGCTGTAAGCCGTAAACAAATGTCTCGGCCGATGAAAGATTAAGATCACATAAATCAACACACAAATTTACTAAAATATTAGTAAATGAGGCCATTTGATAAAAGAGTATGCCATCCCTCCCACAGACAACATGGCCAGTTTTGCTCCCTTGGTTCATGGCCATGGATGGCTGTGGCATTGTCATGATTCACACTCGCAATCTCCTGACATTAGGGCGAACGCATTTTGCAGTGCTATTTACACAAGTTCTCGACACCCCCGAGATCCTGCATAATTCAGCTCTAAAACATATCCTGCTCACAAGGTAATTACATACATCTTTGTCTTTACATATTTACTTGAGTCAGAATAAATAATAATGTTCATTAAAACTACCCTCATAAATCAATTTAATATTTAAAGACCCACAGCGGCTCGATATGTTTTATACAAAAAAAGCGCTTCATCTAGATCAGTGCCAGAACAGAGATGTTGGATTTTCAGTACCAATTCTTCCTCACTAATATTTCCACTCATCACTGTATTCTTTCCTGCCTAACAACTCCTCTTTTTCAGTATAAAAGCTAACAGCATTTTCAGCTTTGATGTCACCTGTGTGCACACACACACACACTATTGCATATGCAGTTTCTGTACATCTTCATGGTAATACAATAGTCTATACTTCACTAATTTTACAGATTCTAGATTTTAATCGTGCCACTTTATGATCCTGGGTGTACACCAACACCAGTCATGGCACACTTGAAAGGGAGATTTTCGATGTGGATCGAGGCGCTTGCTTAACGAGTACTCTTTGTTGTCTGATGGCTTGAACACAGATGCAATCAGTTCCAAGCTAATTAGAAAAGATAAGCTCATTAGGTTGTCACTGTTTGTTAAAAACTTCCTGAAATCCTACAGGACGAAGAATTTTGGAAGAACAAGCCCAGCATTGTTTTATGATTTTGCTACATATGTTTCTAGGCTTTATTTAATCTGCTCTGAAAAGATGATCAATGCAGAGAAAGTAACACAGTAAAGCCTTTCAGCACTAAAGGACTCTAGGGGAGGATATGGATGTCATCGTTTCTTCAGCAGGCTTTTTGACTCCTTTGGGAAAGCCTTTTCCTGTACTGAACACCACGTGATGTTTCATGTGGTGAAAGAAACAAAGAAAGAATGAATGAAGTAAAGAACGAAAAGCCCAGTGTTCTTGGATTGGACCTCCTTAAGCAATTTCTTCACATAACTATTATGTAAAAAAAAAAAAGGCATCACTCTCATCTAGAGTCAGTGTACAACAGCGAGCACTGGCAGCACCTTTCAAGTGAAGATCCATAGGCAAGAGGGAAAATCTGCGGAACAGCACGGAGCCGGTGGAAAAGACAGAAAAGAAGATTCAGGAATCAGCAGGACTCCTGCGTTTGGACAGGAGTCCAAATACAGCTTCATACTTGGATAAGGGAGGCACTAGGGAGGAGTGCGAAAAGAGAAAATGAAACGGCATGCTGAGACAGAGTGTAAAAAAAGAAAAAAGAAAAAGAAAGAAACATGGTGATAAGTGGAGGAGAGATTGCAGACATCTGCAGAAAGTGTTGATGCACTGGAGTTTAAAGCGCTCTCTATGTGAATGTGGACTAATTATGAATATCATGGCGATTCAGGCAGGTCATATACTTAAGAAAACTTCAGCCAAGAGACTATTGCTTCTGCACACAGAAGCCCCTAGCGCTCCCTAATCTCTTTTTTCACTCGGAGTCAGCTCAGAAGCACAAAGAGGATTGGGTTTAATCCAGTGCCAAAATTTACTGTAATCTGATCCAATTTCTCCTCAGAACTCAGCGCTGCTTACTAATTCCACATCACAGCGAGCCTGCCAAAAGCAGTGCCACACACACACACAACCCTATTCATATATCTCTCGACATCCTGAAATACACAATTGCATTTTTTTTACTAAAATTTTAAAAAAAAAAAAAAAAAAAAACAACTCCCATTGAACAAGTATACGAGAGCAGGTCAGGCAAAACCAAAACACTCCATCTATTAATCACGCACTCTTCTTTTCCCCCTCACACTGTTCCCAGTCCATTCAATCCAGTCTTTCATTCAGTTCAGTGGGATTTTTTTTTAATCCATGCTGCCTAATATGGCCATGATGACAGCGTGCTAGAAAATATTACAAAAATAGAGAGGTTGGAAGAGGGTTATAAGAAGGAGGAGGGGCTGTGAGGTGTGCAGAGGGATAGCAGGAGATGAGCAGATGGCGAAAAAGTTAAAAGGAGGACAGTGGCTTAGACAGCAGCACCATCACACCACAGCAAGACACAGACAGACAGGTACTAGAGGATAGAGAGGGAAAGAGGAGCATGGGGCTAAAGACAAGACAGATGGCATGAGATGAATGAGGGAAGAGATATAGAGGGGGAAAAAAGAGACAGAAACACAAAGAGAATGAATGACTGATACAGAAAGAAAAGTGGGAGTAATCAGTCTCTTTTTGATCAGACACAATTGTAATGACATGCATGATTGTAATAGGCTCTCTGCTGGAAGGGGCACATGGCTGCTATGGTGACAGAACACCTACTAATACGCATAATAATATTTAAAAAAAAAAAAAAAAAAAAAAAAAAAAGAGGGAGAAGCGATAGGCACTGAAATACTCTTAATAAATAAATAAGTCAGAGAAATTGGTAATAAACAAACAGTGTTGGAATGGATAAACCATTTTAACACACTTTATAGGCAAATACCCATTAATACACAATCTGAACAAAATAATTACACTGACAGACTGAATAAACTGGATTGCATAATTAGAGACTTGCCCCTTTACTCACATAGTTAAAAATAAAAGCAAGTGTACTATCTGTCAGCATCTGAAATGAAATAATTGAGTACGCTTACAAATTCAATTAGCCATGCAAGGACTATTCTAAATGCATGTGTGTGATTTATTTCCTGGACATCTAGACTGATGAGCTCTTAACAAAAATAAATACAGATTTGTGGAATGTCTTTATCAAGCGTAATGTCCTGAATAAAAGTCAGACTGTATTCATAGCATGACTTATTAATAGCCGGGTTTCCACTGCAGTTTTCATGAACTGGGAGTGAGATCTTAAAAATTGACAAAATACAGTTTTGAATGGGCTGCGTTTCCATTGAGAGATGTTATGAGAGTTTTCTCATCTCATGATGGCCTTCATGGAGAGCCATCCATCCTTCATTTTTTTTTTTTTTTTTTTTTTTTTTTAAAAAGATGGGTAACATTTCCACCTGCTCTTCGGGTCATGTGACTTAAATGAGAAAAATGTGTTTTCATATAGGTTTTGTGAAATGTTGCTATACCGAATCATCTTGGAAAACCACCTCATGACAGCGTAAAAACTTTTTTGAGCTTTTTGAGAGGTTTTTTTTCCCCCCCCCCGAAGGTCACGTTTTCAGTCCTCTTTTTTTTTTTTTTTTAAGTTTACACTTTCAAACTGTGCATTAAGCAGGTTAATGGAAACACGACTAATAACGTCTTATATTAAAATGTTAATATTAAAACACATTGGTGTGATGTCTTTACTAACCTACTGTTGACTCTATTGCTACAATAGCATGGCCTAAAATGTTTTATTCCCTTATACCACAGCACCGTGTCAACAATTACAATTTTTAATTTATTAATTAAATTACATACTGTACTTTGTAACCATTAATAGTTACATTTAACATGGTTAGGTCCTGTTATCCCTAACGTTATTAGACATTATTAACGCAATTGTTCCCTAGCAACAGTTGGGGGGAAAAAAATCTGGTCATGTTACAGAGAAATCACAAAGCAAAGTCTTGTTAAAAAGTGCAGACACCTCAGACTCTACATAAATGTTGAATAATCCCTACAGAAAACTTCACCATATTCACATTTACCAAATTTCATCCACCATACAAGTACCTGTGAATTAACTGTCACTATAGAAACAAATGTTTTAGAATAAATACATTAACGCATTTGTCTTGCAGTCAGCCATGCCACTACAGAACATTAATCTGACTAATCAGGTTTGAGGTTTGATTCAACATCGTCATGTGTAATGTGTAGGATTCTAAACACTTGAAATCAGCTGCATTATATCACTTTAAAAACAAATCTATGTTACCCATTTGGATAAACAAACAAGCATTACTCATGAGAGTACAGTCACTGTAAATACACTAAATAAGGCTTTGCCTTCATTGTCCTAAATACATTTTTAATTATAAAAAGAATTTAAAAAGACGCATTTTTCCCCTGACAAGTGAACCAAAGTCATGATAAACAAGAACGCATTGATTTTCCATGTGCTTCTGTTTTAGGTTCATTTTTCCCTCCTCGCTTTATGTTCATCGGATTGTATATGCTGTATATACACACACTTCGCAACATTTCTTTAAAGCCTATGTGAGATTATTTTGCCTCCCAATGTTTCAATTGTTAAAATTTGACACAATACTGTGTCACAATATGTTCTTTAAACACACACATCTGAGTGCTGCAACAGAATAGCATTCAGTCTTTCATCTGGATATTACAAGCTCTGAATCCCATTGATGCCATGGACATCCAGAGCTATTACTAAAGGTGTTGCTTATTTTCCATACACTGCGGTTAACTTGTATGGTTCAAAGTTTCTGTAAACGTTATTTGGTATTAATTGAGGTACTTTAAAAAAAAAAAAAAAGTGGCTCGTCTCAGTAAGCCTAAAAGTCTCCAAATGACTTTAGTCAATATAGTCAATCAAATCAAATATAAAAGAATTTATCTTCCGAGATGGCTTATTTTATACACAAATTTTATCATAGCAAACTTTAATAAATGCAAATTAAAAAGTGGAGATGTAAGACTGAACTTTACCACCAATCCGCTGCAGGGATTTAATCAATTCTGACTACAGCTCACACAGAGGTCACTGGGTTTATTCCACTGCGGCTCTGAAAATTCCTCATAATTTGTCAGGACACTGCTTTCCAATTGTGTGCTGTTTGTACTTGATTAAAAAGTATAATGTGGGAAAGCTCACACACAATAAAAGATCAAACTGGAGTAGCAATACAGCATATAGCCTCAATTGACCAGAACCGGACCCCTCTTCTGCAATGCGTAAAAATAAAGTTCACAATGACTAAACATGATCTCTGCTATGTAGTCATATATTTTAAAGCTGGAGTTTAACAACTGCACTTAGACTTGATTCAGATTATCCAATCTAATCACTTCATTGACCCAGATGACCAATTATCTTCCAGCAACAGTCATAAGTCCGACTCTACTGTACAACAACTTTAGCATATCAAGTATAGAGTTTGTTGTTTCACGGAAAGGGTGGCCTTTACAGCCCCAAGCAAGGTATCCAGTCTTGCACTCCATTCACGCTCACACTCATGGGCAATTTAGAGTACCCAATCAACCTAATCCTCATGTCTCTGGACTGTAGGAGGAAACCCACGCATGCATGGAGAGAACATGCAAATTCCACCCTAGAGCGACCTGGGGATTGAACCCGGGATTTAGATTATAAGTGATCTTTAAAGTCTATCTGAAATCACTACTGGCCCTTTCCCCCTTGTTAGCTCATATCCTTGGTCAGACTACACTTTTCATCTGTACTAATCACATGAAATTCTTCTTTGTCAGTGATCATCCACTAAAGAGCAGAAACTTTTAATCTCTAAACTACCTTGTGCGAGTGCTTTAAAAAAAATAAAATAAATTTCATTTCACCTTCCTCACCCACACACCCAGCCATCAATGAACAGAAAATGCTGACTGAAATCTTGTCTGTATTAATCACACCCACACTAAAGCTAAAATGGATAGAAATTAAGTTAAAAAAAAGTGGCTTTATCACATTACAATAACATTTTTGCTTATTGTTCTGCCATTAATGAGCAGGCTCAATGAGGCTTTTTATTCAGATAAAAAAAAAAAAGCAAGAAAACAAATGGCATTTATATCAAGTGAGTAAATGGTATGATTGTGCTCATTTCTACAAGGCACATTAATTCCTACATAGATGTTATGGTTTCTAAACCTAAATTCTAAAACTGAATTTAATAAACATTGTCCTTTTGCTGTTGTGTTAAGTCAACAATGAAATTTTATGACTCATATTTGTTAGTGATGTAGCAGTGGTTAACATATTAAAGGGAAGGACAACACACAATGAATGTAATTTGTATACTTCCAAGTTCATGTATAAGCTTTTCCTGTCATTCAGCCATAACATACATGTATATGAGAGAGAGAGAGAGAGAGAGAGAGAGAGAGAGAGAGAGAGAGAAGGGGAAAGATAGATGGAAAGAGGGACACAGAAAGCGAAGTAGGGTGAAGGCTTTTCAGAAGTTCCTGATGACCGAGTCAGAATAAAATGTATGAATATGAAAGTGAGTCACTGCAGCAATCCCTAAACCCATAGTTAAGAATCATAGAGTAACAACAGTAACCATGGTGACCGTGACTGGGGAAAAAAAAATTAAAATAAAGCATATTCTCTGTGATGACCGTCATAATGCACTGCATAGCTGTGTCTACACAGAAAACTGAGCTTTTGTATCTCTCTTTATTTTTCATCTCTCAGTCCTTTAATCTCTCTCTCTCTCTCGTGTATCTGAATTCTCATCTTTCACTCTATTCTAATCACAATGCGGCAGATCACACACCTGACACTCAGACAGACATGCAAAACACAAGGCTATAAACAGCACCTAAGAGTAGACTCCTTTTTTACACTCTACATCTCTTTCAGACTCTCTGAACACTAACATTTTTAGACTAAGACATGATTTCAATCCATTTCTTTCTTTTGTGTCTGATTTGGAAAGGTGAGGGATGCAGCTGCCTACACGTGTCGGGACATCTTTTCAGGCTGTCAGCCACATCATGCTGTTATGGGTCTCGGTGGAGAACGCTTGATGTGTGGCAACTCGGCTGAGCAGCCCTTCACTGTACTGAGTTTGTGTATAGCTACATACAGTCTTCTGCTTAGATATTTAAGTTCATAACACAAGCACAAATATAAGGGATGGTGCTTTGTAGCGGTCAGAAGCCTCTGGAGATGAATTTTGTACATTTGAATTATATGATGTACATCCATCTATTTATCAATTATCTATACGCTTATCTGTTAAGAGTCACAAGAAAGTTTAGTAGTTCAGGCGAGAGGTGGGCTATGCCCTGGACAGGTTGCCAATCTATTGCAGGGCTTACACAGAGATGAACAACCATTCACACTCGCGTTCACACCTGTGGGCAATTTAGAGTAGCCAGTTGACCTAATCTGCATGTCTTTGGGTTGTTGGAGAAAACCAGAGCACCTGGAGGAAACCCACTCAGACACGGAGAGAACATGCAAACTCCACAAAGAAAGGCCCTAGGCAGATGGCAGGTTCAAATTCAGAACCTTCTTGCTGTGAGGTGACCGTGCTAACCACTGCACCAGCATGCTGCCCTGTCCTGTAGGTCACAATAAATAACAAATTCAAATCTCAAACACAGAGGTGAAGCATTAATTCCCAGAAGAAAAAAATGGATGCTTTCAGAATCAAACTCAGCATTTAGCAAATCTCAGGCATCTCTCATGTTCTTGTCCATGAAGTGAAGAGACATGGAGTAGAGTTAAGTGGAGTTAAAAATGGAAGATATGAACTGTTATGAGGTAAGTGCTTCAAAAATGTGTGGTTTTTGTAGCAAAATTCATATTAAACAGCTAATTTGGCTATTAGCTAATGTTATCATAGCCTCAATAGATAGACCATTAGCAAGTGTTTAAGATCACTAGAAAACTAGCTATTTGAATAGAACATAAATGTCTGAGCACTCCAAAAGCATCTACTTCTGGAATCTGGAATCCCAGATGCTCCACATTTGGCCTAATTTGCATGAACCTGTATTTTTGATAAAACTATTAAAAAAAAAAAACCTCTGGAATGTGATTTTATAAATATCATTAAAGACCAATCTTACAGGAGTTTGAAACATGAAAAGACAAAACATGTATACTGTATGTAAATTTGGTTAAAAAATACTTTATATAATGTGACTTGATTATGATTCAACTATATATGAAATTCGTACAGAAATACTTTTGTCAGCTGTCAAGCTTCATATAAAAAGGCGTCTCAGGCTGCATTTTCATATCAATGCGAGTATACATGATTAGATTTTATATAGAGATTTTACCTCCTATATTTTGTTGTTGAAATAACCAGCTGACAGAGCAATGGCAAATGAATCCTGCATAACAAGACTGACATAACCATGTCATAATCAATTCATGTCAGATATCACAAGCTGTCATGTCATGAGAGCTCATGTTTTTGTATATTATGTCATGCTCCACTGGCAAGACATTTTCCATAATACTCGCCATCGTGACAATTTGTGTCACATGCTAACTCGTACTTTAAGTGTACTGATGTCAACACACAACTGACATCGTACACTTTGATGACACTGACCCCTGAGCTAGAAAGGTAGGTTTAAGTCTGGACCTGTCAACAGCTCCTGGGACTTCAAGCTGTTAACAGGAGCTGTCATGATAGTGACAGAACGCGACATAGGTTGTTATTAAATTAAACGTTGTGGCAGCTCCCATGGCAGTTAGTAGTAACGGTAACATGACACTATATTTAACACAGTGCTGCTGAATTCTCAAATCTTGGCCAGAAGGTGTTGATTAATTCTGTAACAATAAACCAGCTGCATATGACTGGAGAAGCAAGCTGGGGCAAATGGGTTTTTGTCTGGAAGTGACAAAAACATGGACACACGTGTCTGCCACCCAAGGGAAAGGGATGGACAGAGTCCGATGTTCTTGAGGTGAAAGTGAGTGTGGAGTTTTTAGGTCAGTCAGACAGTCCACCCATGCAGGACCAGGCAGTCCTACGAGGGTTCAGTGTTTATGTAAATCTGTCTCATCCCTAGAACAGAACTGCAGACCATGCTGTCTGATATTTTCCAACAGGAAGCATTTATAAAATAAATAGCAGTGGGTCAAAAACGGAACCTTGAACACCATGAGAGGAAAAACTAAATTCAATTCAAATTTCTGTCTCTGAGAGATAAGATCAAAATCAAGCGCGCACAGTACCTGTAAGGCCATCCAAGGGTATGTCATGAGATACTGAGTCAGAAGCAGCAGGAAGGTCCAGCAGGAAAAAAGTACAGTATGTTCAGCAAGCCACCATCAGCCTTATCCTTGTGGAAGGTGAAACAGGCTTGAGCACGAAAGCTTCTTGATAGAGCAGATAGATATTCGTTTTGCATTTTGTCATAAAAAAAAAAGAAAGAAATTCACAGCGGAGTTCAAGGGGAAGGAAAACCGTTAGCAGGTCTCAGGAGTTTATTAATAGAGAGCTTTGGGCATACCATTACTGATATCCATGGTGTAGTAGTCGATCTTGGCTCCCTTTATTGTTTTGTATGTAGAACTTGGTCTTTGCATGCAAGAGCGTGCACCGTCAGGCCTGTCTTCCTACTGAAGCATTCTAATTAGTGACCAGTAGCTTTCATATGATGGAGCTCAGGAATATTTTTGTGTCTAACTAACTTCAGGAGAAAACACAAGAGACTGGTAAAGAAATGAAGGTATACATGTATCTACTGTAGCATCTAAGAGAGAAATAATAACAGGAGCTAATTGTCACATTAGTGACGGAGTCAGCTCCTCAGTACAAGTCCCAGATGATGTTGCAGCCTACAAACACAGCCAAAGCAAATCTCAGTTGTGATCTACTTTGTGGCCTACAGAAATGGCCCCCGGACTACAGCATGCGACACACAGTTAACACCATCATATTGATCACGTACACCTGGACACACACACACACTCCAGACACACCATATACAAAGTATCACTCGGTATGCAGTACTTTTCTCCTGACATGCCGAGCCTCGCCATCGTGTTTGTTGATCTGGTTCTTGATTCTCATTTTGTTCCTGGTTCTTGATTTTTGCTCATCTCCCCTAGTCCATTTGCTTGTCACCTGACCTTCACTTGTATTTTTGATTACATCTTTGCCAAGTGTTTGATTTTTTTTTGCCAGTAAAAGTGAAGAATTTTCACCTGTACATTCAGCCCTCTGTGCCACCTGATAGCCTACTAACTTGTTTTGTGGAGGTCCCACAACATTAAGCATAAATTTAAAGAGATCTCTGTAAATAAAAAAAATATGCTGAGCAACTTTTTAAATAAATAAAACCATAATAATTTGTAATAACTGACAAATTGCAGTGCTAAAAGAGGAATAAAACAAAATACTTTTATAAGAATATAACAGATAACATTCTGCTTCAAATCAGTCCACATTATAGGAGACCCAATCATTGATTAATTTCCATTATCAGCATGCCTTGTTATTCGTTATCCCATATATAAAAGTAAATGCAATCTGACCCAAGTTGTCTACAGTGTGAACATGTTAGACTTAAGACACATTTAAGAACCTATGTTGTCGGTCTTGCAGATATTT
>JAQMYM010000001.1:8488678-8503613 GCA_030014255.1 Parauchenoglanis ngamensis
CGTGATGCACCAGACATTGAATACAAAAGAAAATCAGGAGCAAAACACTTAATTCTGTTGAATTTAATAGCTTATGCGAAACAAACATGACTAAATACATTATTTTCAGTAAACATACAGTATAAATGTTTATTTCTCAGAGTCCCTACATGATGCAGTAAAACCAAAACTATATTTGTGCATACCCAGTAGGTACCTTTCACAATCAGCAAAAACTTTTCAGGAAGCAAGACTTTTCAAAAAAATTGTGTGGTGTTATGAGTAATCATTATTTTATCTTAGTTATCCATCCATCATCTATAGCACTGATCCATTAAGAGTGGTAGAGAAGCTGGAGCCAATCCCAGCTGACCGGGCGAGAGGTGGGGGACACCCTGTACAGGTCGCCAAACTATCACAGGTCTATTACAAAAGACAGACAACCATTCACACTCACATTGACACCTATGGACAATTTAGAGTTGACGTAATCAGCATGTTTTTGGACTTTGGGAGGAAACTGGAGCACCCGGAGCAAACCCATACAGGCATCAGGGGGACATGCAAACTCCACACAGAAAGGCCCCAGTCTCAGCTAAACAGGTTTCAATTAGTCTATACATCTCCAACAAAGATAAGTGAAAATCTTTATATTTATATGAAAAGTGAGAGAAAGCAATGCACCATACAGGAATAATCATTGTTCAGCAACCCATCTGGAGCCATGCAGGGCATCATGAACACACACACACACACACCTTTGTACCAAGGCAATTTAGTATATTCACTATCAAGGTAGGAGATGGGAGGAAACAAAAGAACCCTGAGGAAACACACGAACTCAAGGAGAACAAGTGTAACTGAACACAAACTGTAACTTGAGCTGAGGACAGAACCAGGGACCCTGAAACTTTGAGGGGACAATGCTGCCATCTGCTACCTGCTCACAGAAGAAAAATATTAGAAATGGTCTATATTAAAAAGTGGGAATTGCTCGTTGGCCCACTATCTTGGGATTTAAACAAACAAACTGCATCTCTGATTAAATGTGCAGAAATGTTCCAAAAAACACCATGGAATTTCATCATGATAGATAATCAAGTAGTTCCTAAGGAGTTAAATTTTACAACACAAGGCAGACGTGAAAGCTTTTAGCCATGCCAATAAAAATTAACTGTTTATATATGCATACATGTGCTTCGGTTTCCACATTTGCAGAGCACATACACCATTTTGATATTGTGCACATGTGACCAGAGTGCCTGGGGACTCACACTGCCTCCTGCTGTGTAAATAGCAACCGAGCTTGTGTGAGAGAGTGCACATAAAACGATAGGGTTCCCCATCAACACACTAGAACCATCATCTTGCCAAGTTCCATCAAGGGATGAAAATGGAAAATGTATCCATCTTGCCTACTGCAGCTCCTCAAGATTATTTTTCCTGGGCCTCCATCTCTTCCTGTCATCGGTCCTCTCTTCCGCACCTGCCAACTTCACTAATGTCATCTCAAAGGACGACACATACAAATTTGCTTCTCATCGAAGAGAATGACTTATCAAAACTGACAGCTCATGCTTTATCAACAGATGTGAATTGGTAGCAGTGCGCGCACACACACACGCACACACACTACTGGACATCTCTGTGACAAAGGGATTCCAGATTGTGTGTGTGTGTGGTGTTTTTACAGGGCACAAAGATAAACACAGGTTAATCCCCACAAAGAAAAGTGTGCAGCATGAGTGATTTTTCAACTTCCATTTGTACTCCCAAGCAGCTAAATGTCAATTCCACCTTCTTTGATCGCTCATCCACTGGGACATTATGACACACGACATAAGACTTTAAACCTCTTAACAGTGTTGCTTCAGTTTTATGTTCTGCTCATCAAACTTGTTCTCTGGAACCCAAGCATCAAACATGCACATCACTTTTTTTTCTCTTCAGCATCTAGAAGCTGCTGGAATACATCAGAAAGTTCTGCCTGAGACAGCCAACAGGAAAAAAAAAAAAAAAAAAAAAAAAAAAAAAGACACTTTTGCATACTTGCCATGAGGCTTCATACATGCTTAGAAAGCAGTGTTTAGATTTTATAAAGTGTCCGAGATATTAGAATGTAAAGAGATTGTACAGAGCTTCTAGAAACATAATCCATGGAGAGGGATGACATCATTACTGATGTCTGCAGCGCAGGACATGATTTTCCCAGCGCTACAAATTACACTGCTAAATACTTTCTGAAGCACGCACGCACGCATGCACACCCGCTCAGCCACAACCATAGGCTAAACTGCATTATACTATCTCCCCCTCTCCTTTGCTATTGCTGAAAGCAACAGTTTATCATCAGGTATTGTTCCATAAAATCACATACTGTTAAAAATTTGTAAGGTCATAAATATGAAAAAGCTCAGCGACGACTGCAGGCAAAATGCTTTCATGTATTATTTTAAAAACTCGAGCGCAGACCAGGTTGAGCAACACCGAGAGGGGGGGGGAAAAAAAAAAAAAAAAAAGTGTGTGCAGGCGGGAGAGAAAGAGGGTTAGACAAAGCACAACAGGCCAGTGTGTTAACTTTTTAATATGTTGAACTGGTGCTTGAAAATTTCAAGTGTTATAGCTCAAATTAATCCATAATAATACTTCTCAGTATGTGTTAATCTGTGTAGGAGGTAAAAAATTTGTTACCTAAACCAAATACAGAAAAATACAATTATGGTAATTTTTGTCTTTTTAATTAAATTATTTTTTTGCTTGAAGCCTCGTGTTGATTCTTTGTTAAAGAATTTTTAAAAATATTTAAATTTCTTATAATTAAAAGCGCTGACAGTGAATTACATTTGTAACTGTTCCAGGCACTACTGCTTGGTCAGATGAAAAATGTTTGACCATTACACACACCAAGCAGTGAGAATATTTATAGAATTACGTAAATGACAAGTACACGGACCGCATCTGTGTAGGTGCGACTGCGATCTGAGCAACAATATGAGCACATTGTACAGTCCTGTAAAAGGCAGGGAGAAAAAGGAAGGTGTGAGCGCAGGATCATGGGAAAGAGACAATGAGAAGGAGAGAGAATGGGTATGAAGATATTGATCAAGATGATAAAGGAAGGTAAATATAAAAACTAATAAAATAATGGATATAGAAGAAGCCATAATAACCGAGTTTAAGGAGTCACTTCTAGCTCACTTATCCCTCCTTCTCCCCATGCCTAGTGTTGTGGGGATTGATAAATAAAAGCCATGGATTTACTCACACGGTCTCGACAAAGAAAACGCATCCCCTTGAGGGGTTAGCAGACAATCGTAGTATGAGAATGTCATCAAATGCCCTACACAAGCTACATAGGTGGGCTGAGGATAAAAAAAAAGTTATGAGCTATGTTGTGTGTGTGTGAGGAAGTGTGTGTACCTGCTTGGCGAGTTTAACCGAGTCAGAGGTGAGTCGGTCCCTGAGATGAGGGTCTAGCTGAGCCGCAGGAGCAACCTCCACCACCTTCTGATGCCGTCTCTGAATGGAACAGTCTCTCTCATACAAATGGATCACATTCCCATACTTATCACCTGGGAAAGAAAGAGCATGGGTGGCACAGGTAAAGGATGGAGCAAATAAGCTATACAACAAACAAGTCTTTAAAAAAAAAAAAAAAAAGAAAAGAAAAACAAACACTATTTTTGGGCATTATATTTCAGGCTGTATTGTCAGCATTGTTCTTTTCGAAGTAAGCTGTGATTTTGCAGACTCCTACTGAGCTAATCACTATGCAGGGATCTCATCTTGTCAATAAGATAAGGGTGCAGGAGAAGTTGCTGTTATTTGTGTCTCGCTCACTCACGCTCACATTTAGCAGGCGGAACATCCCCCACAAGGGAGCGCTGGTAGCCAAGAAGCCATGGTGTGCGTCTTAATTAAAAGAAGCCTGCATGAACAGGTCTACACCGAGGTTCTTTGTCCATAGTTTTCCCATGGAATTGAGTTGATTTGATTTTTAATTGGCAGATTATAGCATTCATTCATCTCCAGTAACTGTTTCATCATGGCCATCATCACGGTGGATTTGGAGCCTATCCCAGCAACTCTGGGCAAACCAATTCATTTCACTTCAAGTCATATAGCACTTTACAACTTCCAACAGCTTGAAAAATCCAGATGTAGGTTGACCATTAATAGGAAATGAAGTTGGGGTGATTGTGGCAAAGAAACTGCTCCTTGAAAGCAACCAAAAATGAAATGAGAAGGAGACACTGAATAGTAAGATTATAAACAGTAGACAGGTGCAGGACGATGAGCATATTAATGTACAAGAGTCCTGGGATGAGCACAGGGCAGGCTTTATGATTACAGCAGCAGTTTCTAGATACAAATGTAAAGCATCTAGATTTATCCACTGAAGCTAGAGTGAGTCTATGGCATGTACTCTTTTGCGGGATGTAGAAATCGTTACGGTATCCATTTGGGACCATTCACATTAGAGGAAAGTGAGCCATAAATGCAGGAGCACCAAGCAGAAGTGGGATAAGTATCAGGATAAATCAGGCAGGTTTGGAGGGTGAGAGGAGTTAAAGCAGTAGATGCGTGTCAGGATCGGGCACTGGCATCCCATCAGGCAGCTAAGTGTCCACTAAATCACCTCAAACACAGACTGCCAGGAAAATGCTCAACATACCAGCAAAATTCTCAGCATGCACTCAAAAGATACAAGATCGATTCCAGTCTTAAAACACACGCACATGTGTGTATCTTGATCTCATTCTGAAGATGTTGATCATATCTCAGTGATGCTGGACAAAAATTGGTATGCATCAGTACCTTTTGAACTTGTTATTGGGCTGGCAACCCTGGGGGGGGGGGGGGGGGGGAAGCCCCCCCCCCCCCCCCCCAAGCACCAGATCTGAGATGCAGTGTGAGCACAAACATGTGCATATGAAGTATATGAAGTGTGAAAGACACTTTGCACAAACCCAATGAGTTCAATGCTGCTTTCGTCACTGGACAACAGCAATTGCTTTTTAAAAATAGAGAAAATGCTCACTTGGACAGAGTAGCCTAACAATAGAAGACGCATGTACCTTTTGGTTGGGCCAAAAAATCTCCATTTGTAACAACATAGTGTTGGCATCAATGTACAGTGCTTACTATACAAAAAGCTTACAGCTTGGATGCCAATAATCTGTAAACAAAGACATTAAAAATTGCCTTATTCTAGGAGTCTCCCCATTTGAATAAGTACTCAATAATCCCCTCTGAGAACATTCAGGTCAGTCCTGTGTCTTTTAGCCGGGTTGTGGAGACGAGCGCCGGCAAAAATAAATAAATAAATAAATAAAACACCAGAGTACTACTTGCATCACTGACAATGTGGGTCCTTATTCTTCCACAGCAACACTGCTGTTTCTCCCTTAACAAGCTATATTCACTTTTAAATATATAATCTCAAGTAAGCAGCTGACTCCAGAGGAACAAATCATGCTTAATGAGTGAAAATACTCCCACATAATGGCTAGAATATGCCAGCATCAAGCTAATAAATCATAGTAAGCGGAATCCACACACACACTCACCTAGAATTTGCACCTCAATGTGGCGTGGTTTCTCAATGAACTTCTCTACGAACAGCGCGCCATTTCCGAAAGCAGCCAAAGCCTCAGAGTATGCCCTCTGATAATTCTCCTCTAACTCCTGCAAAATCATTCGGGTCAAACACTGACATGATATAATGAAACTCCATAAAAAAAACTCCATAAACATGCAGTTTTTAAGGTGGCTCTGCTGTCTTTTCAGACGAAATGCAACTTTGGTTAATAACAGGACAAGCCTTCGTTTATAAAAAAAAAAAAAAAAAAAAAAAAAAAAAAAAAAATTGCATAACTTGAATTTTTTAAATATTTCTTTCTCTTTCTCACTTTCTTTCTTTCTGAGTCAAGGGTAAAGTATTTCAATCTCTTGAAGGTGTATATTGATATTAATATTGCTTAAATTACTCATAACAGTGTTAGATTTGTTATAATTCTTGCCCATATGCTTGTTATGAGTTATGAATAAATTATTTGGTAATGAGAGTGTAAGGGAAATTGGTAGGCAGTGAAACCTTCACGTTTGAGAATACAAGATCATTACTGTACATGAAGATAGAAATTGTTATACTCTGGTGGGTAGTCATCACATTCGAATATAAACATGAACACAAACATGAATATACACGAACACACCTCATACTCCCGAACCACCCGCATGCCACGGCCACCTCCCCCATAGGCTGCTTTGAAAATGATGGGAAAGCCATAGGTCTTTGCAAACTCCTGAGCCTCCTGCTGAGAGGATATTGGAGCATCCGTCCCTGGGACCACTGGAACACCTTCACATATATAAACAAGTAGATTATTAGTGTATTGAGGACATAAAGGAGTAAGAATTTATTTATTTATTTTTGGAAAGGAAAGACACCATACCAGCTTGCATGGCTAGAGCACGAGCCTCTACTTTATCCCCCATCTTGCGCACAACTTCTGGACTTGGGCCAATGAATCTAACCCCGGCATCCTCACAGGCCTGAGCAAAATCCGAACGCTCCGACAAGAACCCATATCCTGGATGGACGGCATCCACATTATTTTCCTGCAAATGAAAGGACAAATGTTAAAAAAATAAATAAATAAATAAAAGGTTTAAAAAAAATTGAAATAAGAAGGGGAAAGAAAAAGAAATAGCATGAAAGATAGAAGATGTGCGTCAGCCATAATTAGTCCGATGGTATGCAAAGCAAATACTAAATTTATTAAAATCCCAATCAGGGGATAATTGGAAGCCAGCCTCCCTCTATTGGCCGAGTGTGTGCTCCCCATGATAATGGATTAGGAAGAAGCAGCCCACTAAATCACTCACAAAGAAAAAGGCTGGATAAATTATGTATGGAAAAATCTGCATGTGCGTAGGTGTGTGTCTGTGTGGCAACTTATTGTTTGTCATAGATAAGCTCCTGGTCTGACATAACTACTGCAAAATAATTTAAGCAAATGGAGCTCCTGTTTTCATTAACCTCAGTTTTGAATGATTGCCATCTAGCCATAGCATCTCCATATTAAACCATTAAAAACACTAATTTTAAAAATCACTGCAAAGAAACCACAGAGCAAAAGATTATTTCCAAAGCTACAGCAATATTCACCTGCTGGCACAAAATTCTCTTTGTCTCTTAATAAAGCACAGCCTGAATCTTGTGTTCATTTAGAGCACGCCGGCATTCGATATAATTGACTCGAGTCATCACATCTTGAACTCAATTAACACAATTCTCAAGGTACAAACATTATAAAGCAATACTTTTCTTACCAGTCAGAATGTAGGATTGGTTTAACCGTGCTTATGATTGCTGTGAAACAGTGCATTGAACTTTTGAGCAGATATGAGAGGAAGGTGGTGTAGAAGGAAGAGAAAGATGCATGGTGCTCCTACATAGATATCAATACAGCATATGGCATGACCGCGAGCGCCATTTGGAAAAGAGCACTGCCACATTTGAGCCAGTTCACAGTAATATTTATGGTCATCTCTCTCCAACTCCAAACTAGGCATTTTACTGCTATCTATTGTGACACTAGAATGTGGTACACTGTCGTAGCTTCAGTACAGTAGCTACAGTATCCCTACAGCGGATAGTGAGAACAGCTGAGAAGATCATCGGAGTCTCTCTTCCCTCCATCACTGACATTCACCACACTCGCTGCATCCGCAAAGCCACCAGCATTGTGGACGACCCCACACACCCCTCACACACACTCTTCAGCCTCCTGCCATCTGGTAAGAGGTACCGAAGCATTCGGGCCCTCACTGCCAGACTCTGTAATAGCTTCTTCCCCCAGGCTATCCGACTCCTGAACACTCAGGGACTGGTCTGACACACACACACACACACACACACACACACACACACACACACACACACACACACACACACACATACACAATGAATACATTCAACTACCTCTGAAATTTTTGCACATACAACTTGGATTAGCGCTGCACTGTGTTGTCACACGTGCACTTTATGTAGTCTATTGTCTTGCAATGTCTGCACATGCTTGCACACATGTACTTTATGTTGTCTTCTGATGCACTTTTGTAATTCTGTGTTGTCTTATATGTAGCACCTTGGTCCTGGAGGAACGTTGTCTCATTTCACTATGTACAGTATTATCTGTATATGGTTGAAATGGCAATAAAAACCACTTGACTTGACTTGACTTGAGATTCCAATGAAGCCACACTCATTTTATAGCACATCAACTAGCTGGCTAGCTAGCACACATTGGTTTGTTCATTCCCATTAAAGGTGCTTCCAGTAAAAATGGCATCCCTTCTTCCTTTTCCTCTTCATCTGCCAAGCTTTCATATTTTAAGAGAAAATGTATATTCCGGAAAGGTATCATTT
This sequence comes from Parauchenoglanis ngamensis, assembly GCA_030014255.1. Classification (NCBI taxonomy): domain Eukaryota; kingdom Metazoa; phylum Chordata; class Actinopteri; order Siluriformes; family Auchenoglanididae; genus Parauchenoglanis; species Parauchenoglanis ngamensis. The sequence goes on from JAQMYM010000001.1 coordinate 8,497,095, forward strand.
GCCATGTCTGCTGATTATGTCGCTAATACTACTGTAGTAACTGTTTTAAGTGAAATTTTAAGTGAATGAGCAACACAGTGAAATTTCCCATCGCTGTTATCATGAAATATCAGCCCTCTTGGAACACTCCTTGACCAATCAAATTAATGGAATTTTTACATGTAACTGTAATATGTAACTGTACTGTACAACTGTACTTAGATATAACTGTAATATGATATATATTACATATAACAATTTATTTAACATATAACAACCTATAACTGTTGTATAATCCATTTTAGTGGCTGGCATATGAAGGTCAGTGGTTCTGTGCTAGACACCAGAAATCTGTTGCACACTTATGCAGCCCTCAATATCTTAGCTGTATTTTTGGAGTGTGGTCTACCTTGCCTGCAAGCTGCTATGAATAAAAATGTCACACCAAAATATAAGCAAGTAAAATATGCTCTAAATACAGACAACTCTTGAACTTAATGTTAATAAGGAAACAGGCATGAGCTTATTATGAGATTAAGCAGATGGAAATGCTATATAGTTTTAACACACGATGATTACACAGATAAAAGGTTTACTTAAGTTGTATAATTTTGCAGATGCAATTGTCCAAATGAATAACAGCAAATAATTAGACTGTGAAATCTCAGGCAAGAATACATATAGTGTTGGTCTTTATCCAGTGCTGATTATACAGGCATTATGATGTTAAATAGACAGACTCTGTGATTCAATGCAATGCAGTGGTGATTCATTTCAGATAAATTGATATAGAGTGCTTTTTCAGAAACTGGTGATTTTAGGTGTCAATGGTTATGAAAATACAAAAATATATTATACATATTCCAAAAATGTCTCAGTCTCAGACAAGCAACACTTTGACAGAGTTCCTAAATCAAATATCATTTGGTAAAATCCTGATATTATAGAAAAGGCAACAACAGAATTCCAGGAGACTGAAAATGCCTAATTTATGCTTATACCTACCCTGGCTACAATGAATAAGCAACTTGATACTGTCAATTTGTACCTTTTAAGATCTTCTGCTTTAATCATAAAGACAGGTAATCACAGAATTCCCAATATTCTTATACTAAACATCTTTTCAATACAGTACTGTTTATCTTTCTTTGTTTATCTTGTACATATAGTAATACATACATATGAATACATATGCCTTGTATTCACACCTATTCATGTGCATATTTATTCATGTGCATATTTATTTCTTTATTTCTTTTATTTTGTATACCACTATTGCTTGTGCAGCTTGCACACAAGAGTTTCACTCATATGTACTGTACCAATGTACCAGTAATGTAATGTGACAAAGTGATTTGATTTGATTTGATTTGAGTTGCTGGCAAAGTAAACTGAAACTAAAAAAAAAAGGCTATAAGAGTTTGATTTGAAGTTTGCAAAAATGCATGTGTGCTGCCTGCCTCATTATTCCGACCAGACAGTAGAAACGTAAACAAAGAGGAAGCGCACAGCGTGAGAAGCCATTACGTGACATCGTCAAAATCATCACTAAAATCACTGAAAAGTCATCACCAATGGATTTTCTAATTGTCAATATTTCTTTATAGTCTATATCAAAAATCTTTGTGTCTTTATATTGAACAGCCGATTAAATAAAACAAAGCAGAACTCGCAGTGCGTGCACTTCCTCTGAGAGACAGAGTGGGGGGGGAATATGTGACATGTTGGTTGAAATGACTAAAGTCACTGAAAAAAATAAACAATAGTACATTTTTAAATGCCAGATAGGCCTAGTCTATATAGAAAATCTCTGTGTCTTCAAATTGAACAGTATATCAATATTGAACAGCTGAATCCAGTTCGACTGGCTGATTCGGAGTTGGATTTAGCCTTAAATCCTAAATCCATGTAAAACATTAGCCATCTTCATGATAGCAATAAAAAAAACAAAGAAACATGGATAAACGGAGAGACAGTGAAGTCCAGACTTTATTGAGCCTGTATGCAAAGGAGGAATTACAATGCGATTTTAATGCCGCTACATCTCTTCACTGTTTCTACTGCTGGTATAGTTCTCAAGGAAGCTCCCCAGGGGGTAGTTCCACTAAATCCCTAGGACTGTTTGGTCTGAAAGTGCTCACAGTAATGTCAACACCACAGTATGTCAATGAAAACCTAGATTGCTGTGTGTTTAATGACTCAGTATTGAGTATAGCCTGATTTAAACACAATAGAGAGGACAAATGACACAGAACAAACCTAATTATAGCGTTCATCAATGAGGAAGATGCTCTGTATTTCTGTTTATATCACCTGTGCTATTTCAACATTAATTCAAAAACACAAACAGACTGAAAAAAAATTTGTATGTTCTTGACTGTTTTATCTTCAGGGAGGGTGGATTCCCCAGCTTCAGCTTCAATTTTACATTTTACTAACAAATCTGTAGACACGCACAGTTTGAAGCTTTGCTTTGCTTCCTGTGTGTGTGTATGTGTGTATGTGTGTGTGTGTGTGTGACTTCTGACTTCTTTGCTAGATAAACTCGGGGGATTCTCTCTCTCTCTCTCTCTCTTACTCACTCACTCTCTCTCTCTACATGTAAGTGTTATATGGTTATAACACTTTGGTGTGACATCAGTCCTAACCAGGTGTGTGTACTTGTCTGTTTGACAGTATGTGTGTGCGCGTGCGTGTGTGTGTGAGACGGTGGAGCCAGGATTAAACACACAAGATTTATAGAGGTATCATCTACACACAGAGCAATGCAGAAGAAACACAACAGAAAAGAAGCTGAGGAGATCTTTAGGTATGTGGAATGAGAATACACAGAGTACGGACAGGAGGATAAACGACAGTCAAGGTCTCCGTCACTTGAAATAGAGTTGTGGACAGAAAGATATATTACGCACGGAGGCTAAACTTATTCCTGACACCTTTTCTGTGGAGTTGTTGTGGCTAATCAATGCTGGTTAAGGATCCAGTGAAGGATGTGAAGGATTAGTGCATATTTATTTTGTTCTTTGCACAGCTTCTCTAAACCTGTGGATACATCATGGCACTCTTGGACCTATGTATTCCAGAAAGAAACAAGAGCAGGACATTCTGTGATCATTACAAAATGGTGAGCTTTAGCTAAACCTTGCCACAGAGGTCTGAAACAAGTGTAGGGGGCTAAACATAGAGCCTTGAGGCACACCACCATGTGGCAATTAAAAGGGTTTTATTATTATTATTATTATTATTATTATTATTATTATTATTATGAAAACATTATAATAATAGTATAATAAAATGGTATATAATGTTAATAGTAAGTAAACTGATGGTATGTACTACATTGTTTGCCCATAAGTTGAAGCCATTTATAACTTGTCTAAATTTGAGGTGTTCTCTGTATTTGCAAAACAGAATGACAGATCTAAATAGAAAGTATAAAGGGCTTAAAATATGGTTGGAATTTTTGCTAGCAAAGTTAATATGTTAATATTTAGCAAGGCTAAAATACAGCCTTGGGATTCATCAATGTATGGCCAACAATGAGGAAATTTCATGTATTTGTCTTTATTATGTATGTTTTATATACTTCAAGCAGGAAACTGAATATATATGGGGCGACACAATTGGTGACTTTTCTTGAATTTATATTTTTTTGCGTAATTTAAGATGTGCAAACTCAGCTAAAGCAGTGGTCAGACCAAACGTGAATACAATTTATCCAGTGTTTGTTGTTTTTCAGAAAGTCTGAAATAGGTTAACAGGGCTTAAAATGTAGCCTTGCAGTATGTTTATTTGATGTAAAGAAAAACATACTTTTATGTGCAGTTATAAGAAAACGATAGATTCTGAGATGATGTGATACGGCTCGAGATGAACCCGAACTCTCAGGAGTGTTATTCTGCCTACATCACACTGATTTGTCAACAGTTACATTTAATTTATAATTGCATTTAATGTTATGGAACATCCATGAGATATGTTAGTTTCTGCTCACGTAATAGCAGCTACAAGCGGTCATTCCTTCACCAGCCTCTTTTTTTCCTCTCTCTTGAAGTTACTAAGACACACACTTTCTTGTCACTGAGAAATCAGAAAGTGTATGAAGACTCTTCATACATGCTAATTGAATATCTATTTAAAGAAACCACATCATGGATTTAAAATTTTTCTTTGTTAAACAATTTTTTGATCCATTTATTATTTAGTCTAATATTATGTGAAGCGTTCACTGTACATCTATGTGTCTGAGCCGTAATTGTGGAAATGATAGCATATTTGAATGAGCACATTAATATATACCTATTGTGTGTGCTACAGCCATGCCCGCTGTCCAAGGCGTGCCGTTATATAAACCTTATCCACACCACCAATCAGATTTGACAATTTGACCATACTGTGGTATAAATAAATGTAATGAATTTTTTATTTCATTGCATTTTCAGCATTTTTAAGGATAAATAAAGAGCTGGAAACTTGATGGTCTTCTGATGTAGAGGAAGCAAAAGCCTTATATGTAGATCTAGTGTGTTTAGGTATTGAATTAATAATAGCATCTTTTATTTCAGCTCTGTTCCTTGCTGACCTTTCCACCACCTCTGTACAATTTCATGTAATTACCTTTAACTAGGCTATTTTATGATGCTGTTATTGAGCCTCTGTGTGTGTGTGTGTGGGTGTGTGTGTGTGTGTGTGTGTATGTATGTGTGTAATGGAGGGCCTCTGGCTAACTGTGTTTTTGACTCACTGCATTAGCGCTGTAATTAGAGTAAAGTTAGCATAGGGGCTTTTTAAAAAATTCCTTTAAGGTTGCTCAGCCTCAACATTTTCAGGAGATAAAAGCAAAGAGGTTCTGCTGACAGCTCACTGATCCATACAGTGTGGTTTTGTACTCACAGGTGTATGTGTGTGCGTGTGTGTGTGTGTGTGTATGTTCAGAAATGGCTGCCAACTTTTCTAATAGTTTTGAAAGTGCACTCTTGCTCTTTGTAAAATGGACCAGGATTCAAGTCCTAAATTAATGTTTTAAGAGTGAATCTATTCATGTGAAAATATTCAGTAGTGATGTCTTGATGAGTGTACTGACACTCAGGTGGTAGAATTATTAATTATTAACTAATTCACCACCTGAGCGTCAGTACAGAGAAGGAGCAAAACCCCTGCCTTGTACTTGATCTTGACCTACAGTATATATGTATTAACTTCCTCACTAACTCCCTCCATCAGTTTTATCTTATTGATATTCTTTGATCCTGATCTGTCACATCAACTGTCACCTGCTTCTCTTCTCTTCTCTTCCTCTGCACTTCCCCACTCACAGGCTCCAGATTATTGATTGTTGACAGCTGTTTTGTAATTAGTTGTAATCACTGATCACTCTATTTAAGGTCCTTGGTTCAGTGAGTCTGTTGCAAAGTGCTGCATTGTGTTCCAAGTGCATACTGAGACTTTTGTCCATGTTCCTGATAGGCCTTAGCCTATCCTGCTTTATATTCGTTTCCTGAGTATTTTGACCATTGCCTGTTTTTTGGACTTTGTTTGCCTGCCCGTTTTAATGCAGCTCCCTTTGCTTTTACATTCTTTGCCTGCTTGCCTGCCTGACAACCTATCGTACCATCATCAAGACAATACCACATAAACCTAAGAATTATAGAGAATGTGTCCGCTCCTTTAAATGTAGCAAACCACATGTGTCTCCAACACCACTGGGAATTGCTCGGCCTATTGCAGTGTAACGGCTAGTGGAAGAGTACCATAATTCTTTTAAATGTAAATGAATGACTGAATAAATATTAGATATGTTGCTTGTAAATATTAGTAATTGTGTTAATGTCACAGTGTGACTAATGTGACTAACTAGTCTAGGAAAACATATTTTCAGTGAAACAGCTAAAAGGAAACATAAAATGGAAATTAAATCACCAATGTGCTTTTAGGACATGTTGGCAGCTTATGATACTGTAGCTTTTTTCCTGTATAAGATGTCTCCTGTTCCTATATGAGACAATACTGGGAAAATAATAATATTCTTTAATAACCATTGGTCTAAATGAGATATTAAAATAGTCATGGTTAATATACATACTGTACATAGGATACAGTATTTACAATAGGCTATTTAATTTAGGATATTTAGGTCATGGTCTTTAGGTTAGGTTATATATGTTGTGGTATTTAGGTTCAGGTTATTGTATTTATATTGTATTATTTATATTATTGTATATTAGAGTATTTAGGTTAGGGTTTTTTATTTAAAGTATGTGTGTGTGTGTATGTATGCAAGCACACCTGTTGTCTCCTATCATTAGAAACCCCTGACTTATTCCACTGAGTAGAAACATTCCTGTGTAGCTTTGTTCTCACCAAAAACAGACTGCATAGTGCGTTTGTGTGTGTGTGTGTGTGCATGCGTGCGTATGCGTGTGTGTGTGTGTATGTGTGCGTGTGTGTATGCATGTGCGTGTGTGTGTGTGTGTGTGTGTGTGTGTGTGTTTGCGTATGAGTGTGTGTGTGTGTATGTGTGCGTGTGCGTGTGTGTATGCA
>JAQMYM010000001.1:8503713-8520923 GCA_030014255.1 Parauchenoglanis ngamensis
AACGTTGTCTCGTTTCACTGTACACTGTACCACATGTATACGGTGAAATGACAATAAAAGCCACTTGAACTTGAACTAGTAACGTCTTCTCGGCTGACTGAACAAAATACATACAATTTAATTATCACTTCTTTCTCTGTAGTTTGGTCTCCTTCAGTTACAAGATAGCAAGGCTAAAACCTGATACTAAACTTGGCTAACTAGTATAATAGTTAGCCTAATGCTAGCTCAACAGTTTCACCTTTGCATGGATTCTTTGAAACTGCACTACACCATTCTTTCAAACGATATTCACTCGTATGGTGTTTTGATGATTTTGGTGAAGAATGCTATTTAGCATGTCATGCCAGAAAACGATCGATCGCCTGATCGATCGCTTGCAATATTCAGAAGATCATGTGAATGCACATAAACGTTCCACCTCTATTCTATGAGATGAATAAGGAGGGAGGAAAAATATTAGTGGGTCAAAGAATCCTTGGTCCTGAGCATCCACGGTTATCTTTTTCCTGCCTTAAGCTTGGTAGACGTCATCTTTGGGGTTTCGATTGTAGTTCAATATGCAATAGTATTTGTTGCTTAATTGTTTAGGGCTCATTTGATATTTAACTGCTGGACATCTGGTTCGGAAAATACAGTGTACACAGGAGGAATTGCTCCGTGTGCTGCCATCAGCCAATATGACTCCATACACCACAGCTTGCTCTAATCAATAATAGATATTTCATCAAGTGCAGTGCAAAGCTATATTATTATTTCAGATAAAGTCCATTTCAGCCACACTGCTATGGTGGCATACAACATGTACTCTGACAAAACGTTTCTTCGGTCCTATTTAGCTTTTATTAATGCCAGAGAGGAGCATTTCTCTGTATGGAAACTGAAAGTACAGGACAGAAATTCAGATGAGCCGAAAACCATGTTCAGAGAAGGCATGTGGGGACATTACATTAGAGTCCTGCCAGAGCAAAGAACGCATAGCAGGAGGTGCTTCCCACATCCCCTGCTGCTTTTATAGATCAGTGCATTTTTTGTTTCGTAATTATAGTTTGGAAAGATTGGAGCACCATGTTCAGAAACTGTACTGTTGATTTCAGATCTGTTCTGTCTTTGTGAAAATGTTAGTGATAGGAAACAAACACAAACATAGACAAGCAATAAAACAGACCGTCAGAGCGAGTCAGAAAGACATACAGACAGGAAATCATCCTTAGGCATTCTCACACACAATATTAGTAGCGACAGACAAATGTTGCGGTCTATTCTGAAGTGATGAAGTATACGCAGGGTTGTTTTTTTTGTATGGTTTTGTTTTTTTGGGGGGAAAAAGGACCGCCCTAGGCAGCAGTTTGTATGGTCTTAGCAAATAGGAGGGATAAAAAGCATTTACTTCCAATAGCCCTTTTTAAAGGTCATTGCTGAAAGGACCCACTGACAGGCAAGATTCCAAGATTCAGCTGCAGCAACCAAATGTTTTTATCACAAGTATTTCAAGTTGAAGAACATTACAGAAATTGCTATAAGCAGTGCTGTGGCAAGTTAACAATATAGTGGAACTGATTACTTGCTCATTTGCTTTGTTTGCATTCGTAAATAGGCCTACTTTATATTTAAAAAGGGCTAAGTGAATTGTAATTGATGAAATATAATGGTGGCAATGTGAGAAAGAGTTGAATAATTATAGAATAAGTATGATTAATAACGGAATAACTAGATGCTAATTAAATTACTTGAAATTTGCATAACAGTGACAGAACACTGGTTTTGTCTTCAAAAAATGACATTTAGCTGAATTTTAAAGGGCTCTTAATTTCAACATTTACAGAGGGAGATCCTTCAGAGTTCCCATAAACTTCAGAATGAGAAGCATACAGTCACCATCACTTCAGAATGAACTGCAGCCAGAAAGACCTGCCTGACCTTGGCCACTTTGATGATGTCGGGTATGTGGAGGTAAGCAGCGACAGGGGGCAGCCCTTTGCCAATCACGTAGGCCTCATCTGCTTTCTGTCTGTGCATCTGGCCTGTATCCTGCTCGGAGTACACAGCCACTGTCCGGATCCCCAGCTCCGTACATGCCCGGAATACACGGATTGCTATCTCACCTGGACACAACAGGGACAACTCGAACATGAATTAAACAGGAAAAAAGAGGAATTAATTACTGTCACCTACTGTAACATCAGAATAAGTCCTAAATTGGAATAAGATATAATTCTAGTCCAGCACACTGTAGAATGTGACCAATGGCCTCACCTCTGTTGGCTACCAGGACCTTTTTGATTGGCCGGTACTCAAGGCTCTGAGGTGAGGTGTGGGCAGATCGTGAGAGCAAGTATGTTCTCCGGATAGAGAGCATGCCCAAACCATGCCTCACCAAACCCAAATACAAGACCATCCTGTGTGAGAGAGAGAGAGAGAGAGAGAGAGAGAGAAAGAGGAGGGGGTAGAAAAGAACAGATTGTCCATTTTAAAAGTATCCTTCAATAAGACGGAATGAAATATAAAACTAAATGATGTGAAAGATGGCTCATGGTCTGTAGAGGTACATGGGACAAAGGCAATATTGAACAAAATTACTGGACAATATTACTGACATAAATGCTCAGGACTGAACTAATGACCCAAAGTTTTATGACAACAGTTATGCCATATTCTACTATTTCCTCTAGCACTGTTTAGACTATCCACAATTATAGTCTTTATTTCCCCAGAAAGAAGACTTCAGCTTCAGTCAGTGTGCGATTGCTGCCATCTTATGGGTCTAGGCAGTACTGCCATACAAAAATATAAATACAAAAAGCAACTTCCTTTCACGCTTAAGATAAAAATTGTGCACAAGTTGTCTACACACATTTAAAAGTCTGTAAAAATCTGCAGAGTCATGCATCATACTGAATGGTGAACTAAAGGTTATTAGTTTTAAGTTTAAGTATGAGATTTAAGACATACTGTATGATACAACAGGATTGAATCTTATATTCTGTATATAAACACAGCAGGGAGTCTATGTGGTTTGTTTGCACAAAGCCTTCTAACTTAGCAGATCACACACACCAATACCCCATAACCAGATGAACAACTTTGGTAGCCAAGGGAACATCCAAGAAAAGCACTGTATACATGTATAAAGGAGCTTCTTCATCTGAAGGGAACATACAACAGTTTCTCAGTCCCACGCAACACACAAACACTTCTGGCCAGTATGTCATTTAGTGCAATTCATATATAGTACATGGGGGTGTATTTAAATTCTAGCACTATCCAGTGTTGAACAGACAAAGATTAGTTTTACATTGTGCCTTGGGCCCTCTAATGGTTTCTTTTTCCTTGCCTCTTATCACCGGATTGCTCATTAGAGATCTAAATTTACATCTGAACTCCTGTAAAGTCTGTTGAAGTCTTGTACAAATAAAACTGAATTAAATTAAACTTTAAAATTCAGTGAATGGAATATGGCAAAAAAATTTCCTTGGATTTCATAAATACAATGGCAAGAAATGTGTATTTTCTCCTTTGGGAAGAAGCAAAGCATTTAAATAAAGCAACAATGTACATAGTACATTTACATAGAGCTTTTATGGTTTCTGTAAAATGAATGCATAATATAGCAGTACTACCATTTTTTGCTGAGTCTGTGACAGTATTTAAAGTATAGGCTAATTATTAATGTATTTGAATAATAACCATTTGCCACAAAAATTAGAGTTTTTAAAGATATCTGAAATGACAGTCTATGTAATTTTTTTATATGATATAATTCTGTTGTCATATTGCATATTGTACACATGAATCACCTACAAATGATTTAAACGCATCCCACTCAGAGGCTGTTCCTAACAAACCCTTACTTTGTGCTTTCATAAAGGAGAGGGTCTGTAGGTTCATTTAGTTTCTGATACCATGGCCATGTCATGTATTTGACAGTGTGCTGTATGAGATTGAAGAAACACATTGTGCCTTAGTGCAACATTCACATGCAACCACATGTACAAGCAAAAACTTTAAGACTTGCCTGAGCATGCAGCCTTCCTCTCCACTTCATACATAATGTACCTAACGAAGCTGAAGCCATGTCTCAGCACAATCGCAGAGGATACCTTATTAGGTTTTCAGCAGAGAAGACCCAGCCCTGTTCCTGCCTTCAGTGCACCCATAATTGCGGTGTTTAATGATAATAAAGGGCAAGCTACTCAAACTCTAACGTGTCTTTTTTACCCTGCCTATTAACCTTTATGTAGCAATACAAAATCTGGTCAGAGTAAGCCATGGTTCACAGAACAAGTTTCCCATATTATTATTCTTCACATATCCTGTAATTTTCCAGAAACTGCACTAATGAATGCGATTCTTAATTTAAAGTCATATTGCATAATAGAATCAAGAGGAATGTATTGACCTACTGACCATTCCAAAACCTCACCCATGCCTTGTTAGTGCTCATTTATAGCCTGTATCTTGGCCTGCAGCTGCATAATTTTATGCAATGGACTGCTGCCACATGATTGGTTGACGGGACAATTGCATGAATGAACAACTTTACAGATGCTCCTATTAAAGTGGTGGATGAGAATATGCTCAGAGACCAAGGTTTATTGTTACAGACAGCAGCAGGCATAGCTTGGGATCTGTCAATCAGAATTTCTCACTCATTTTGAGTGTTATCTGGTATTCCTAGAGTACATATATAACGCAAGCAATATTCCTGGTTGCATTAAATTCACACTATAAACTTGTGGTATGGAATGAAACGTAATGTTAATTTAAACTACTGCAAACTAGCTCTTGGGAAATGGTGGCTTAATGGTCAAGACTCTGTGTTACTGATCAGAAGGTCAGAGCAGTTCAAGCCCCAGCCAAGCTGCCACTGTTGGGCTACTAAGCAAGGCCCTTAACCCTCTCTGCTCCAGGAGTGCTCCATCATGGCTGACCCTGGGCTCTGACCACTGCTTCCCAACAAGCTGCGATTTGAACTCCGGTTCAATGGCAGCCATGTGACCATTGAATAATTATCCTATTTTAAGAATACTGGACATTAAAATAATTAAGTGTTTAAATAGAAACTATTTCCATCTCTGCCTAGACAATCCAGAAAACTGTATATGATCAAAAAAAAAAAACTTCTTACTTTTAAAACTGCACAGGAAACCAAGTTTTACTTAGTTGGGCCTGTCACTGTATGACCGTGGAACTCTGGCAGAATGGCTTTGAGTTCACCATCCGAACTACAGCAAAAATCTAAAAACAAATCAGGTACGTGCGTGTTAGATACCAGTGAAATGTTAACACAAGCAAGATCGATCTGTCGGACACACAGGTTACCTCAGTTTGTGTCACTGTCCGTATACTTAAATCCGAGAATGACGTATGATATGTGCGTGTGCATTTTAAACTGATGGCTATGAGGTACCTTAACCAAATCATCTTATCTCACGTAGTCGGAGTGCAGTGATCAATAAGAAAACAGCAAACAAAGCCACCAGATCAATGATTAGAAAGAAAAATCCACCGTCAATCACTCCTAATCTATGTAACACATGAATTCCAGCACAATCACTACACTAAAGAATTAGGTAATAGATATGAAGCGTAATCTAGGCTAATTCTTTGATGTAATCAAGTATATTGCTTTAAACAATGTGTTACAGCAGAATGAGTTTCAGTCAGGTAGTTAAGCGGGAGAGGGAGGTTATTCAGAGCTCAAAAATGCACCTTAATTGTTTGTGTCTTGTGGGCTTGTAATATATGAGCAGTCGAAAACTACCGTGTCATTATCTCCCAAAAATACAGACAGCTATTCCTCCTTACTTGTCTAATTCTGGTCCCTTCTCACCTACACATATTTTCCCAGGAAAAAGAGGAGACCCATTAGCCTAAGCACCATGCACCTTGTCCTCCGATAACACACCCAAGGACATCACCTCTTCAAACTCAAGACTTTATGACTCTTTCCTCCTTTTGTTGGTCAATGAGACCTTTTGCAAGTTAGCACTCATCCCTGCTCTCTCTTGGGTAAATTAAAGCCAGTTATCATCCTGCATTCCACTTTGGAGTAAAAGGTCATAAATAAATGAAAGCAGAATAGGGGTTAGTGATTTACTAGACATGGGGCTTTTAAACCGAACCTTTAACGTCTTGATTGGGTTTTATCACAATGAAACCCAATATGCATTTATTTACATTATCAGAGGATTGGTCTTTCAGACAAGAATTAAGTTCAGTAATAGACTAAAATGAATTGTATAAAGATAGTTCCCACTGAAACGACACTGGACATCTTGTTCACATATGTGGCATGCTAAGAAAACCCATTGCCAAGGTAAGAGTTGGACATTTTTCCCAATATACACTATAGTTCTGAAAATAAGATTTCCCGAACTGAAATTGAGGTCATAGTTGTAGATATAGTAAAAGTTCTAGCATCTTAAATTCTGTTCAATCCCAAAATTAAAACCAGGAGAAATATTTCATTCCAATTCTACTAAAAGTTGCTTGGCCTACTTCTAGATTTATAAGCTAATCTAGATATGGAAAAACATTACGTACATATTTTATTTTTATAAGAAGTTTACAATGGGAAAATGAGTCATCATTCTGATCATCATCTGCATCAGTCTCCATCACATCACCGGAGCTAAAATTCACTCAGACTTTAAACACAAGCCTTTTCTTCAGAATCATGTCATTTCACAGATGTTTTCTCTTATCCTGCTGCCACCTTCTTTCCATTTGACTGGATATTGCTTCCTCGTTTGCCTTTTTAACTGCACACCGTGGTTCCGTGTCATCAGTGGGGCAAATACAGCTCCATTAAAGCACATAGCAAGTCACTCAAGCAGTTAGTGTGCGTTACCATAGAGTGGTAACATTTTAGCATTAGCCTTGCAAATCAACATGAACAGCTGGGACAGCTGTCAAATAGCCAGGTGCGGTGGTTTTCACCCTATCTATGCATAGCTTTCAAGTAGGAAAAGCAATTATAGGAACAACGAATAAGCCAAACATGTGTTTAAAAGTGATGCTTACTTCCTGACAAAATTACCTATACCAAAGCATTAAAAGCCTTCAAACAAATGGTTTCCATTTTTATGCTCTGTGTGTGTGTCTTTGTCTATTGGCAATGGTTTTTCAGTTAAGAAGTTTTCCATGTTTGAAAGCGTGAAACAGTTCTGGGGTTGGCTGTAACAGGACAGTGCAACAAAAACTGAGGCAACAACTTTGCACATCCTCACAGCATTGTGCTCGTCATGTCAAAACAGCTACTAACTTTCTGGCAATGCGGGATCATGATTCATGGCAAAAAAATTGTTGCATGGGTTTAATTTGTACGAGGAGTTGTAGTCCAGCAATGAACCATTCCAGACTCCATGTTTTCACTAAAAATAAGGTAAGGCAACAATTTTATATTTCTTTAATGTTATTGTTCATGCAATTGTTAGCAGTGATATTAGAAACAGCCTATCATTTTGTAATCATGTCTATATAGGACTACAGCCCCGGGACGTCCTAATGATGCAACAGTTAGTCATCCCGCCAAGCTATGCCAGCAGTTTATTACATTTAACTGCATATTTATAGGTAGGTGTGTTTGCTCCGAGCATGCTAATCATAAATTGTTGTAAAGTGACTGTAAAATGTTGGATGTTTACATGCAAACAGACAACACTCTAATCACTCCGTAATGACTTAAACTGCATGACACATGGGACCATGCTATAAATGCCATGAGACATTAACAAAGTGTTCCATTTCAGATAATATATGCACTGCAAATACACTATACATGCTTTCAGTACATTGTACTCACAACTAACTGATCTGTGCATCAGAGTGACTAAACCTAACTACCAAGTTCATATTGCATAACCGTAAGCCTGTATGCCAAACAAACACCGCAACATCAAAAGTCCTGTAGTGATCTACATGCAGATGTATGCACATGTGCGCACACTTTTCAGTAACAAAAGCAGCAACAATACATGTCTCTCTCACATGCAGGGGGAGAAAAAAAAAAGGCACATGTACACACAAAAAAAACAAAAAAAAAAAAAACAAAAACACCTTACATCCGCGCACACAGGCATGGTACGGCATGTGAGCAAATTAATACATAAACAGTTAAATAGTTCATATGCACATTTACACATGAATAACAGACTTTGTTCACAGAAAATCCAGCTGATCCACAGCTGCATGTCCAATGCAAACACACTCACAAAGTTAATAAACCATGCAGCATGGAAGGTGTAAACACTCACATGCAACACACAAGCATCTATATTTACTACCCTACCAGTCTGAACAGATCCAGAGACAAGTCTGAGACTGAACACTCACCTGAATTCACTTGCAGAGAGCAGTTTTCAGGTCACAAACAGATGAAAGAGGCAGAAAGTGACACGATGGCCTTGATACCAGTTGATTTTGAAGGTGGTGCGTGATACACTGATGGAGCTTCTATTTGCACGAAAGCACACATACACTTATACACACACTGTCAGAGGAAGTGTTGCTGTTCCAGCAAGCAGTGAACAACAACGTCAGGCCTTGCCCTGTCTGGAAACATAATGCTCTCTCTCTGTGTTCATCTGCTTATTATGCAACAAGAGCATGCCCCATTCATATGAGCCAATCACAGCCTGCCTGACTCAAAGAGCAAAGAGCGGCAGGATTTAAAGTGAGAGGGAGGGAGAGATGGATAAAAGTGTGAGAGGAAAAGAGGGTAGCAGTAGCATGCTATAGGCCGATGTGGGAAGCCTTTAAAAAAAACAGAATGAAAGAACATTTTCAAAAGACAAAACAGCATAATAAACATTTAACAAAAGTAAAGATCAGCTTGTATCAAAGTGAAAGCAGCAGATTCCTTGCACAAGTAGTCATCCCACCATTGATTTTTCCCCCCCTACATTTAACCTATGCAATTAACCTACAGAAAAAAGCCCATAATATCTAAAATGGTTTTCCGATCGACAAATAAAAAAAAAGGTTTTTGAAGGTTTTTGTAAGTTATTGTATATGTTTTTACTGCTGCTGCTATAAAACCCTTAACTTTGTTCTGGTGCAACCAGTTGCCTACAGAATACATAATTAAACAGAGTCTAACTGTGTGCGAATAAAGTGTCACATGTTCTTAATATAAATACACCAGTTTCAGAAAAGCCCCCGAGTTTGCTAGAAAACGTAGCTAAACGAATCCAGGACATGCTCATTATGTTCCTATAAAACCCCTGACCCATTAGTACAGGTATGTCAGTTATGGGTAAGTATGCAGAGTATGCACATGTGAGCCTGGTTTTCCGGGGCACATAAACAAACCCACAGTATAGTAATAAGTTTTCACTTGTTATTTGAATTTGGTTTTAAAAAGAATTGGTCATATTATGGGTCACAGGGCTAGCTGTTAATGGCTGCTCTGGTAGCCTGTTTGTTCAGGCCCTCTAGTGGTGTAGTCACTGCTGTCTAGAGTCTGAAAACTGTACAAAAATAAAGATATAGCAACAATATCAACAAAAGCTGCATGTCAACAAAACATGTTCCAACAAAGCAACAATAAAGTAGAGCTGACGGGTTGAAACAGTTTAATCAGTTTAGTATTATTGACAATAACTGGACATTTTATATCTGTTGTGGTTCATGTCTGCCCTTTTGTTTAAGTGAGAAATCCTTGGTAGGTGTGCAGTGCTTAATATTTGAGAGAGTAATACACAATTTGAATTAGTAAAAAACACTAGGAAAATCATCAGATTTTATCTGCTGAACACTAATGAAGTGGTTTGCATGCGACAATACCAGTATTACTGAGAATAAGTACTCATGGTTTAACTTGGTTGCTATTAAAAGGGCTGGTTAAACCTTCCCAGAAGCCTCTGCACCAAGTAAGCGAGTCGCCATTTTCGATACCATTGATATTCCACCACGGAATTACATTTGGGGGGAAAAAACTCCACATCAGCGCAACAACGTTTTAGGCCAGAGCTCATAAATTATGTGAAGCTGAAGACATTTTGTTAAAGTAATTATAGTGTAAATTTAGATAGCACGGTGGTGCAGTGGTCAGCACAGTCACCTCACAGCACCTCATTATCCCAGGTTCAATGCTCAGGCCAAGCAGGTACCTTTTTATATGGAGTTTGCATGTTCTCCCCATGCATGTCCAGGTTTCCTCTGAGAACTCCAGTTTCCTTCCACAGTCCAAAGACATGTGGATTATGTTAATTGGCTATGAGAGCAGCCAGAAGAATAATTACATTGAGTGATCCATTGTGTTTTCGTATGGTTATTCTGTTGTAATGAACCAGAACCAGCAATCTTCATCTGTGTTGATGTCTTTCCATTATATTTTCTTGTAAACTTAGTATTCAGCTAGATTTGGAAAGTTGAAGAGACAATAAGGGTCACATGCTTTCAAAACAGTGGTCCTTATGTAAACAAAAACAAGGATGAGCTGGCCCTTTATTGTTGCATGCAGTGTGGTGCAAGTTCTCCGCTAGTACTATAGGCTTTTTTTTTTTAAAAAAGGTACAAGACCTTTCCATATCAGCCAAAGGGTGACTTTAGGTTTAACCCAATCACATGAGGAATCCATTCATTCATCCATTTGTCATTAACTGCCTGGGTCACGGTGCAGCTGTAGCCCATCCTGGAAACACTGTAAACACACGCTTGACAGGATCCCCGTCCAGGACAGAAACACTGCCACCCTCCTCCACCATGCCACCTACTATTGTTATTCTTAGAATTAACAGTAATAGTTCACTATAGTAATGCTGATACTCTGTTCAGTAGCAGTGATTTAATAGTTTTCCATTTTTAGTGAAATCTGAATTTTTTTTTTTTTTACTTCAACTCAGACGTTTTTCACTTATTTATATTCCATCAGTACACACTTGACCTACTGGCTATGGATTATAATAAGTTAATGGCATGTGCTCAGGGATCCAGACACTTTGCCATGTTCACAAATTCACTCCAGTACACAAACAGTTAATGTTACCATTCCCATCTGTATGTGCTTTATAACCAGGTGCACAGTGTCTTCAAAGTTAATATGTGAAACTGTCCAAAGGTCTAAAATCCCATTTTGTTCCGTGCAGTGTACACAGCAGTTTGTTATGGTGGCATATCTAGGACATAGGTCATGAAGGAAATAGGTTAAAAAAGGAACAGAATTTATGACCAAAATGTGAGCTGTACTGTACTCTACTGTACTAATTTACTACTGCAGATGTGAGCACACAGTACTGTACTCCAACACAACCGTTATATCCGAAGTTTATGTAACTGTGGTTCTACGACTGAAAGGAGAAACAGCGCCGACTAATGAGGTTCTCATTTCCTCGCGGAGTACTAATAGCAAAGGCATTAAGTGAACTCACATGAGTCACCTAAACCAATAAAAGGCTGCCTAGGGTTTCTGCATCTGTCATTGCAGCCAGTATGTGTGCCCTTTTTATCAAGTTGCAAGTTCAAAACTCCCATCCTCATATTAGGTCTCAATGAAATCTGTGCATTGTGGGATAGAACTACTACTCAAATGAGTGCTATAAAATGGATTAGGCACTTATCCAGTCTTATCTGTTCTCAGCTCTTACATATGGCCTATGCTGCTGCCAGCTCCAGGGCAGTAAAGGCACTCGCTCCTCATACATATGACTGCTTAGTGTTCTGTTCCTGACACTGCAACAAGGCAAATAAACTTTCCTTTTATATTCCTAGCAGGCTTTTCAGCCAGATTTGGCTGCATTAGCGCTAGCACACTAGAAATCAGTATTTCCATGGCCTGCAATACACACTTCAAACATTGCTAAAATGAGAAGCCTCTGTAACTGTGGTAAATGTCCAGGTAAACAATTTGGGCATTGACCATGTTTATCATTTAACTCCTTCAGGGCTTGGCAGAAGAAAATCTCCCTGTCCTGCCGTGACATACTCAACAAGATGGTAAAGTTCACACATTATCAGCAATTTACACATGCTATAATTTTATTCAATTCTTTTTGAAAGAAGCAAAAGTCAAATATTACTGCAACCTACAGTGTGCTTTAGTTCACATTTTGATTTTAGCATGAACAAGATTAACAAAACGAGTGCAGGCAGTGCTCGGCAACTTTGAATTCACTGCCTCAAATGCAACAAGTTAATGAAGTAAATATTACTTGGCAAGGAAAGAACCAAATGTGAAAACTATTCTAGTTGTGAATATACATGTTTGTCCAGAACAAAGGGAAGCAAAATGGTCCTAAGTGAAATGCTCAAATGTCAAAGCTCTTTTTTACATGAGCAGAATAGCATGTGCTGTTTTTGTGCATATACCTTAATGAATACGCAATTTGGAGCTTTGTAGCAAAAGGTACAAAGTATAGTGGAGTGTCAGTAAAAACTGGTTATTTTTTAATATAGCACTTGATACACTAAGCCTGAAGGTCACTCTTGCAATAGCATGCATAAATTTCCTATTATTACAAGAGTAAAGTGGGTTTTATATTAAATCTCTACCTGTTAACGTGTTCATATAGCCAACACAGACTAAAAAGGTTTTTAGTCACAATTATCATATTAACAAAATGCATGGTTGTAATTTTACAGTTTTTGTAAAATTCAACTGTAATTGAACAGTTTTTTTACACATATATTACACCTTGAAATTTGTACTTGGAAGATATCCAACAAGTTATTACGAACGATCAATGAGTATGCCTCATGAATTTAATATTACTAAAAATATCTCAACAAATCTTTTATTGGTGCTTTAAATGTAGACCTGTTATCACAAGACTTTACGAGTCCTAGGATTACACAAAGCTCCACAATAGCTTAGATAAGGGCTGCCTCCATCTATATGCTTCCCTCTGACTTCAGTGCAGCACAGCATTGCTTCATTTGCCTGATAAAATTCTCATGTCCCAGATCAAATTCTGCCTGGGGCCTTGATTCAGTGTACCTGATAAAAAATATTGCTGCCTGCCTGAAGAATGAAAATGAGATGCCAATTTTAACAGCGAGTTTGTCTTGCAATGTTTGCTAACAGATTTGATAAACTGTCTTACCTGTTTTACCCTTTTAAACTGTTTTATGCTTGCTAGAACTGGAGACTGATTGTGGGCAGCACAGTGGTGCAGCCGGTAAGGTTTCCGCCTTCATGCTCGGCTTCCTGTCTGTGTGGTGTTTTGCATGTTCTCCGTGTTTGTTTGGGTTTTCTCTAGGTTCTGCAGTTTCCTCCAACTAATTGGCTATGCTAATTTGATCATAGTTATAAATGTGTGTGTGAACTTGTGTGTACACCACCTCACACCCAGTATTTCCTGGACAGGGTTTGGATCATCCTCAACCGTAACCAGGATAAAGTTCTTGCTAAAGATGAATGCATGAATATTACAGAATAAGCCAAACTGTTTTTTCCCCCTTATCTTGAAATTACAAATAAATCGTACATTTACCACACATCTGCAAAGCCACCAGCATTGTGGCTAACCCCATGCACTCCTCACACAAACTCTTCACCCTCCTGCCATCTGGAAAGAGGTACCAAAGCATTTGGGCCCTTACTACCAGATTGTGCAACAGTTTCTTCCCCAAGCCAACACAGATCTCAATACTCAGGGACTGAACTGACAACACACATACACAATCAAATGAATACATTCCACTACCTTTGCAATCTTTGCACAAGTGTTGCACCATTTACATTTAAAGGACTTGCATAACTCACTACATTACAGTACCTTACACTTACCAGGACTGCTTTCTGGTTAGTGCTGCAAAGTCTTTCTGTCTCACCGTCTTAATGTCTTTTATTGCACCATGTCTTATAATGTTTGGACACGTACACATGATGTAGTCCTGTGTTGTTTTATATGGCACACATGCACATTTTGTACTTCTGTGTTGTCTTATAAGTAGCACCATGGTCATGGAGGAACATTGCCTTGTTTCACCATGTACCGCATCACCTCTATATGGTTGAAATAACAATAAAAGCCATTTGACCATTTAATCTTGCGTTGATTAGTTGAGTGTAATTTAATTCCGGGAGACTTTTTGGCCAAAAACCATTATTGCCAGGCTTGAGGAGTAATGGAATACATGGAATGTTGTTACGTAATTAGGATACAAAAAAAGGTAACTATTCCGCAATAGTTACAGAAAAGAAAAAAAACTATAATCAGATTACTGATGCAATTAGTAAAAATGGGGATTATTTACAAGTTTACAATTTTATGAAATGCATAAGGGCTGCTACAACTAATCAACAAAAACAAAACAAAAATTCAATATTAAAAATAATTGCCAGTCAATTCATTATTAGTTTAACTGTGTTATGAAGCACACTGCGCACATGCCTAAAAACACACGAGAGAAATGGTGGAGCAGAAACATCAGTAGGACTTTCTCCATGGTTTGAAAGTCTTTACAGTACACTACCCTGCTGGCCTCATGACAACTCGTGTTTTAATGGGAGTAATATCATTTGTTTGTGGGAATCTGAGAAGCGTAATGCTTCTTGAATTATGCAGAACAGATTTATGTTTTTGTTAAGCTGCAAGTAGCAAAGCTGTTTGAATCAATTAGCTTTAAAAAAGTAAGAAGTTAAACTAGACTAGTTTTCCCAGCTTGCTTTTGGTTCACAAGTTCCAAAGGGCGTCAATTCACTCATCTCAGGCATTGAAAACTAAGAGTCGAATGTAAAAAACAGTCCATTCCACACACACAAAATGATTTGCCTCACACACACAGTAAGCAAAATGAACTTAGCATGGGAGAGTTTCAGTGAGCAAAACAAGCAGCAGATATTTTATCTTTACTTTGAATTTGTCTTTTTGAAATTTGAAAAAAAAAATTATGGCTTGAAACAGACAACTACAAAAAGTGTGGTAAGTGATTAAAAAGTGATAAGCTGTAAACGATGTAGGCTACATACCATCACCTTGAGTTAGTCTGAGTGTTTATTCAGTACCATGCACATATAATGCTTATACTGAATGAGAATAAACATTAATTTGTTCGACATGAGCACTTGATAATATTCTCATGCTGTGACGGATTATCTGATAAATGTCAATAATGTTGTAATTAGTGAACTGCTTAAGAAGGGTTCTGTAGTAGTGCCTGATTAAAATACTGCAAATAAATAATTTAAATATCTTATGTACAATATTTATAAAAAATAATACCAATTGAATAATCAAGGAAAGGTTATTCAATTAACACCCCCAAAAAAAACCAACAAAAAAAATTCAGTAATTGCAGCCCTAAATAAGAAGGAAATACTACATGCACACAACACTTCACAAGTCTCACGTCATTGCTCTGGTCTCGAGTGAAATCATAGCTAATCTTAGTCACCAATTCATTATTATGGCCTCTAATAGAAAAAAAAAAAAAGCGTGTTCAGTGGGTGGAAATTTAGCCATTATTTTGTCTTTAAGACATTAAACATCACTACAGTACAGTGCAAGGTAATCCAAAAGTAATGAAAAGTAATCAGTTACATTACTTTAATTTTGTGGTATTTAGATCAAGTTACTGACTAAATTTAACAGGTAATTAGTAACTGTATCAGAATACATTTTTAAAGTAACCCTTCCACTTCTGATTATTGCCTTCATTAGTTGATTTTACATGCTCACATACACTCCAAGCATAGATGCATGTGAAGCACATTTGAAATCCTGAAACCTGATCAAAACAGATGTAAAAGTAGATTTGGAGACATCGGTCTATGGACAGGTTGTGTCCATTGCAAAATTGTGTTTTAGTATTGCATAAGTATTTAGTATTAGTAATTGACATTATGTGCAAAAGCTGACATGATCATGTAACAATGGACAAAGCTCCAGTGTCCTTAAACGGCAGATATGGTGTTGAATATAGCATTTCAAAACACATTCTTTTAAGTATCTACATGATGAAATAAAAGAAAGAAAAGCAAAGATGAGATAAGATGTGATCAATACAGGAGTTACTTTTCACTTAGGGCCTGTATTTTAAATTGGAAAGCTTTAAATACAAGAATTTAAATTCCATGAATCACTCTTTGTATGTTAACCTTCATTGGTAAATGTGACACACATGCTTATTGAAAAGTTAGAACAGTTGCTGTAATAGTTTTAGAATTCATTGGATTTATTTAAGGCCTCTTTTACTCCCCATATAAAATGTCACTAGGCATGATATAAATACATTTGTGACAGTTCTACTGAGAATTAATCACATAGCATAATAACAATTAATAGTATTACTTACACAGTAACAGTTATTCCTGTTGTTTTCTAATGGAATATGTAGAAAATGTTCAAAAACACAGGTGCAAGATCATTTAGCCAAACCTTATTTGTGTATAGTGAATAAATAGTGTATATAATTATGTCAGGTGCAATATGTTAAACAGCCATGAAAAACTATTTGGAATATACGGCTTTTCATCCGGTAAATGCAATTTAAATATGAATCAAGAAGTGAGTTGGAACCAAGGTTTTATCCTCTTAAATAAATAGTACCTTCTAGCAAAATAAAAAAGTACTATTTTTGTACAAAAATAAAAATTATTTAGAATAAATGTTGGAAATTTTTAAGTGCATTTATCCTTCACTTCTTGGCTGCTTCTCTGACTAATGCCCTCTTACCTGGTCATTGACTTTTGTTGGACATGTTCCTCTAGGCAGAGTCACTGCTGTGACATAGTTTGTCCATTTTAAAATAATGGATTTAATGGTGCTCTGCTGGCTCTTCACTGTTTAAGATATATTTTTAAACCTGTCATGATGTTTGTTTAAATGTATTCTCTAACAAATTTTGGGGCCTGCAAGCAAAAGGCGTATATTGAGGTCATGTGACACTTTAATTGAATACCGATGGACTCCATTTTAATTAATCACGTGACTTCTGACGACTGGCTGCGGAAGAACAAATTGTTCACCGTATCAGGAGTGAAGATTTTCACAACCACAATGTTTACTAATTTTATTTGTATATAATTTAGAAAACTATACCCGATTGATGCCTCATGCCGAGCTATTTTGTGCAATGTTATGATCTATAATCCCAGTGTATTTACATAGGGTGACCAGACGTCCTCTGTTCCGCGGACATGTCCTCTTTTTGAGACCTGGAAATTGCGTCCGGCAGGAATTTTAAAATTGTCCGGGATTTTGAGCTGCCTAAACATTCGTCACGTCATGGGCATCTCTCATTAACTAGTTACTCTCCTACAC
>JAQMYM010000001.1:8528344-8546021 GCA_030014255.1 Parauchenoglanis ngamensis
TGTTGGCCCTGTGGTGGACTGGCGACCTGCCCAGGGTGTACCCCGCCTCTCGCCCGAAGATGCTGGGATTGGCTCAGGGATTTATCCCAGATGGATAAAGCGGTATAGATAATGGATGGACAATGAACACGTTAAAATGTGTATTAATGATGTAATGATCTCAGATTGACATGGCATTTTAGAAGAAAACAAGATGGTCTAAAGGACAGACTTTGAGACATTAAAAAGTTGAAGAATGTTTTCAACCATAAAACCAATCATTCTTCTTCACTTGGCCCAAGCAATTTGAAAGAGCATTCAGTGAACTGAAAGTCCAATAATGAATGAAGAAAAGAATGAAATCGAAGATAATCTGGTGAAGAGCACCAGCCTATAATTTCTCTGTATTTATTGTTAAATCTGCTTTCACATAGCTCGTTCATCTCTTTCATTCTCCATTTCTATGGTTGTTCAGCCATTATGGAAAATATGCCTTGTCTTCCTTATTAACTGAAAGTTTTATTGTAATACATTTTCTTCTAGCAAATTTCTTATTTTGTCTCTCAGTATATTTGATATTCCCACATCAGTACTTACCATTCTCCAAATGTGCGATCTATTAGCTGATCTATTTACACTGTTCCAGTCACTGACATTAATGAGACCCCCAGGTAACAGAGGAAATGACATTCAGAAGATATTGGGAAGTACTACTGTGGAACATGGGGAGGACGGGGATACTGTTATACTGAAGATGAAGGTTAATGAAGTATTAAACACCATCATGCTGACACCCTGCATTTTTAAACACTCCATATTGGTATGCCAAAGCACACACACCTACACACACACAAAGTTTTGTCGCATACACACTAACACAGAGAAATGTGTACATTGTTCCCACTACACACTTGTGGCAGCAGGGTGCATCATTAGTGGCACTTGTCAGGTTGGTGGGTGGTCAAAATGCATGGAGGACCTGCGATCACTAAATGTCACAGAAAGGAATCCTACTGAGTGCCGGACTCATTTCCTGTTGACTGCAACCTTTCTGAAGTTCTTCATTATTAATAAAGGCCACGCTTAAGACATACACAGACTCTCTCTCTCTCTGACATCAAAGAAATATGACTATTTGACAAATATGACACTATTCAGGCTAAACATTTTTAAACCAATATTGTTGAATTGTTGCTTTGTTCACTTCACTAATGCTGATCATGAGATTCATGATTGTCTCTTTGCAGGGCTTGTGGTTTCTGCCAGCTCTGTAGAAACATGTATCCAGTCTCAGCCATTGTCGCCACGGTAACAATTCAAGTGGCAAGCAACCAGAATGTGTTGAGTGTAGGATTGTGTTCTCGGGATTAAAACATATTTTGAGGAAATGTGACAGTCGTTTGCCTCGTCCAATTTCAGAACATCATGTACAGATTAAGAAAATAATCCATGAGAAAAAAATGATCAAGAGAGCGATATGTAAGCATGATTTGAGTCTAGATTACTGTGTCCGTCCTTGATGTAGATGCAAAGTCTCATCATTTTGTCAAATTCTGGAATTACTGTATAAAATTGGGTTTAAAGGTGCAGTCATCAATTGTAACCAAATACATTTTTTGGCCAAATATCTCCTCACGGGCCACTGTCTTTCTGTTCTGTGTGTGTGATAAAAAATCCGGTGCTCGTACACAGCCCTGGCCACTTAAATGGGTAAACAAAGAAAGTGGCTTGGACCGAGCCACACAAATTATTCCAGCCAATCACAGGACAGGGGGAAGGGGAGGGGGAGAGATGGGGTTTCATTCAAGGATGCCTGTGTGTATCCTCCGGGTTCTTAAAGCACCCTCCATCGTATGCGTGCTTTTCAATGATGCACACATGCACACTCGCTATACTGTTCCATTATGTGTTATCCGAATGCTAGGAAGGAGTCTTGCTTAGCCTCTGAAGGATGTGACTTGGAAGAACTCGTCCTACCAAGGAAGCAGCTGTGACATTGAGAAATACCCAATAAGGAACAAGTCTAAACTAGGAGCTAGAGGAGAAACCAGGAAACAAATACAAGGCTTCATACTGTGACACTGAAAATCAAGGCGTATATAAGCACAGACAGGGCTGACAAAACAAAACAAGACGGCTGAAATAAAGTAGACATGGGTGAGAATAATGATTGGGGCATCGTGGTCAGGACTCAGTGGGAGCTGCAGCTGAGGAAAACACACCAAATAGCATGGTTTGGTGACAGCAATCCTCTCCCTGTGCCTTTAAAGCAGTCTTCTTCGGATGGCCTTGACAGCAGATTGTGTAGTGTGTGTGTGTGTGTGTGCGTGTGTGTGTGTGTGTGTGTGTGTGTTTTCGCACACTGAAATGATAGACTAGCCCAGATGTCACACCTTTTCCCAAGATAACTAAACAAGTTATCGCCTGTCTTTCATTAGTTAAGCACATAATAATTTAATATCATCCTCCTGGCGATTGAATTCACAATCCTCAGTTCTCTTGCTCTCATTTGCTATTATAAAAACAGTCTCTTCTTTTGCACTATTCTGAATAAATATGGAAAATATGTCATTTGAAATGGTAACAGTTGACACAATGGTTAGCAGAGACTAAGAATGATGGAATTGCAAGGACAGGTTATGAAAAAAGTAAGATCAAAAAAATTTTTTTTTGAATGAAACAGGGGAAGGGAACGGGACTTATGATTCTTGCCAAAAAGAATCCTCCTATGTCTTGACTCTGTACTAATCTCTCGCTCTCTCTCTCTCTCTCTCTCTCACTCTCTCTCTCTCTCTCTCTCTCTCTATCTCTCTCTCTCTTTCTTACACAACTTACACAAAAAATGACATTCACAGTCTCTATCTCTTTTTCATACACATACACACACGCACACACACAACATGGCATGGCACTAATGCGCTACTGCACTCGAACCGCACAGCTCGTCCAAGTCTTGGCTGCAGGCTCTGGAGAGTTAGATGCTATCATGTGGCACACTTGGTGCTACTTAAAGGTCACTGAGTTTGCTCATCATCATCATCTCTCTCTCTCTCTCTCTCTCTCTCTCTTTTTCTCAGTATTATAAATAAATAAAGCACACGGCACTGAAAATGTTTTGGACAAAAGCAGTGGTGATTCCAGGTTTTTAAACATGGCGCAGAACTCGGGAATGAAAAATGTGCCACTGAAATTTGAATTTAATAAAATGTACCAACCTGAATTTTTCTTCTTTTATTTGAATTTGTAAGTGAAGTTTTATAGTTAAATTAGATATCATAAAATTAAAATTAGAATTTAATTTAAAACGAAGTTGATAACAATGTGTAGGAAATTCTACACATTCATTCCATGAATATCTCATGTTTCATTTAACTTGAGGCTCTCAATTCAATAGGCCTGTGTCACAAACAATACATGACATCAACAGACTGCATAATAACATAGGCTAATTTTCAGAAAATACCACTTATATGATTTGAAGTGTAATATACTTCAAACTTAATCAAGCCAGCACTCCCTCCTCTGAAAAATGAACTTCTTTTTTTATCTTGAACCAGAAGATGCTAGTGAAGCTTAAAAAAATCTTCCCCTAAGCACACTCTTTCCATGAGCCATCTTGCTAACATGGCCACAGAAAAGACAGTAAAGACTACGTTCAGCAACAAGCAAAAGCTGGAAGATTTCCCAAATATTTAATGTCTGGTGTATCCTGGTAAGTTATGACATTGACGGCCAGTGAGAGATAGGCCAAAAGGATACAGTGTGCTGAATCTGTCAAGTATGTTCAAAATACACTGGTGCTTGTGCACACATACTCTCTGCTGCATTCAGGCAACATTTCTTCACCTATTTAACCAGGTCTGAAGTAATCACAATGGCAAATGTAAAGATCATATTCAGTGGTGGAGAATGCAGAATTCAAAAACACATATATGGCTACAGAGAGCTGCATGACAGGCTAACACAACTAGCTCACGGCACACAACTAGCTAACATTAGAACTGGAGGAATGGGCTTCAGACACGCCACCCAGAGTCACACCAGTGCAAACCAGGCCAATTTGATTTTCTTACATTTTAATGCACAGCTTTCGTTTTGCTATATGCTGCTAAGAGTCTGAATGGATCACAACTCAAACACTGTGTCATTTTTAAGTTTCAAATATTACACTTGTATAATGTTGAATGTCTTGATTATACACATACTCAAGCATTGCTCATTTTTGCTGCAATGAAAACGTATGGTATTGAGACATGACTGTGGCTTATTGTATTGTATTGTCCTATTAAAATGAATGGCCATATTATTGTACACTAGTGTGTTGGCTTCATAGTTGCTCTGTGCTTCTTAATACTCAAGGGATTAGGTAAAATACCTACAAAGATTCAATGATTATTTAAATCAACATATTACATAATTATGACTTTAATGCTGCATGGATTGCTTAAGAGTAAAAGAGCTCTCAGAGATGTGATTTTAAGTTCAGATTTGTTTCAATGTGTGACCACACCCATGGAGAAAATGTTTACAAATCTAGACCTATTTGCTCTATTGATAAAGTATATAATTGATTTTATTATTCAAGAACAAAAATCACTATCTCAGCCTAAAGCACTGCTGTAAAAATAAGCAGGTTTGCATTTATGGTGCAAGGACATGTGATTGACAGCAGAGAGACAATCATTGTGATCTAGTCCTCACAACAGACTATCATTAGCTGGGGAAGCAGTTCAATTCACTTCATCCCATTTGGAGTTTCTCATTGAGATCTTGGCATGAGTCACGAGTGAGCAGAGAGAGAAAAGTCAAGAGGGTCGACTCTTACATACTATTCTGGTAAGACACACACATGCATGCACACAGGCAAACACACACACTTAGCTTTATGGATATTCTATATTTTGACATATTAGTTCATTTTTTATCTAGTGCTTTACACAACCTATATAGAGTGTGTTTATTTGCTATGTTTTTTGAGTTATTTTAATTTTAATGTAGCTATCTATCTACGCAGGCATGTGTGTGTGTGTGTGAGTGTGTGTGTGTGTGTGTGTGTGTGTGTGTGTGTGTGTGTGTGTGTGTGTGTGTGTGTGTGTGTGTGTTTCAGGCAAGCTCCACTGAGTTAATAAATGAGATTTGCTCTGGGAATCCAGGGCCAGTTCAGTAATGAGCCACAGCCTTGCACAGCCATGCACTTTGCTACCCTCTCCTTTACTCCTATATCTTTACTCTATCCTTCCCTCTTTCTGTATAGCTGTTGCAGTACTGTTTTTCCATCTTTTCTATGAATATATTTATGTTTATAATGTTATATTATAAATTATAAATAATATGTTTATAATGCTACAACAACAACAACAACAACAACAACAATAATAATAATAATAAAAATAATCCATCAAAAATCACCTTCTAGACATTTTTGGTTACCTTATTATACCAAACATACTGCTTTCTGCTATCAAACCCATCATCTACATGTCTATCATGGAAGTCATTATCTCTTTTCACATACATAGTCATCCAGTAAAACTAGGATTTCTATAGCCAGATGACTCTAACAGATTTAATGATATCATTAAAAAAAAAAGGGCACAGAAAGCAGGAGGGCAATATAATCACTCAGCAATGTAATCACTTTAGAATGGCTGAGAGAGCACACTGCAATACTGGCGTACAGACCGGCCTGTCTGGAAAAAAGGAGAAATGACGGTTCTTGTTAGAATGTATCGACCCATATTGGTGTATTGAAAGCAAATTCATTTGATGTGAGCTGGCTTATCATGTAGCAGTCATGTTAATGTCTTAAAATCAATGACCACAAGAGACTGGTGGTTGAACTGTTATGTTTTGATATGATTGTTTGGAAAACACTCTCATCATTGTTTCTGTTATCATGAATACTTATGGAGAATGTAAGCAGTAGTGAATTTGTGTTTATCTGCTTGTAGAAATAAATGTTTCCATTATAATAGGAATACATGACCATTTTAAAGGTGACGCAGTGGGACAGCGGGTAATGCTGCCGAATCACAGCTCTTGGGTTTCTGTCTGTGTGGAGTTTCATATATTATGTGCTCACATAACCGTCCAACCCATATGTGGGCCTTCTCTAAACTGTCACCACAAAGTTAAAAGCACACAATTGTATAGAATGTCGTTGTATGATCTAAAGATTTCTCTGGCGACCTGTCCTTGGTGTACTCCACCTCTCGACTGAAGTCTGTCTTTCTCTCTGTGTCTGCAAAGGTTTTCTCTAGTTTTCTTCCATTTCTCAATAGATGGATTGCCTATAATGAATTGCGATGCACTGGCTTCCCATCCGGGATGTATTCCTGCCTCACATCCAGTGTTCCAGGCATAGGCTTCAGAGCCACTGCAATCCTGATCAGGCTAAAGCAGTTACTGTCAGAGAGTGTGTGACTGAAGCATTACAGTGGTGGAAAAAACACGGATGACTCAAAGCTCAGACAATGAGCCTGTTAACTCAACTGTTGTATGATGATTTATTAAAACAACTGCTTTACAAAAATACTGCTATCATGAATACTAAACTAAATACACCAAAAGATTTCCTTTTGGATGCTGAGGTTAGGAGTTAGACATAGAATTATTCAACTTCAGTAATGTATAAGCCAAAGTAAATAGTTCACAACTAAAGTGAGTTTGAGAGTATGTGTATGTCTTGTGAGAATTGGCGAACACCATTGGGGGAAACCTCATACTACTCCTCCTTTCATCATAGCAAAATGATAAACTACTCTCAATGAAAAACACTCCATTTCAACAGATTTTTACTCTGCAACTATAATTTAAGGAGTAATAGAATACAATACCAGCCTATGGCATTTTTTCTGTTTCTTTTTTTAAACAGACTGTTGTTTGTTATTTTTCTCTTCAATCTCAGTTGCTTGTCATACTTCATCCACTTCCTCATCTCTCGCTCTCCATCTCTCACGGATGAATAGATATTTCCGATTTGGCTGAACTCCGACCTCATAGCGTTCTCTCTCTCTCTCTCTCTCTCTCTCTCTCTCTCTCACTTTCGCAGGCCCAGCCCAAGGATGGCTAAGCCATTATAGTAATTAACTGAGAAAGACAGAGGGGGAAGGAAAAGTAGGGAGGTTCTTTTTCTGCAGAGGCAGCAGCTTCAGCATGGGGCAACCTTCAGTTAATCCCTGACTCACATCCATTACGAATGACTGCAAGAGGCAGGTCCAGTAATAATCTAGCAAAGAGCCAAGTAATAGTCACAGGACGCAAACAGAACTCAAACATATTTGAAATACTATAGAAGTAAGGAGAAGATGTAAAAAAAAAAAAAAAAAGCTGATGAATAGGCCATACACATCTTTGAAAGCTCCACATCACTCAATAAGCTAGCTGAAGTTCAATAGAGATGATGGAGATTAGAGATCATAAAGCGTAACTATAGCAGAGCATACTTTAACATCCCCTCCAGATTTATTATATGCCCATGACTCTCAGGCAGTGAAATAAAAAGATCCCTTGATAACAAGGCCACGATATAACACAGTGAACTCCTGAAGAGTCTGGTTACATTTACTGAAGTTGTTCTTTCCATCTTGCCATCTGTTCTATCATCCAGCTTATCCATTCAATTCCATTAGATTTCACTCTGCTTTTCAACCTTTTTCTTCATTAATTTATTGAGATCTTTGAGGAGATTTTTTTTTCTGCTGAGTGGCCTTGGCATTGCTGACTAACAGAAATGAGCGCAGGAGAAAAAGTGCGAGAGCGCTGCCCTGTTCTCTCAGCCGGAACCGGAGACGTCAATAAAGCAGTGACAGCTCTGCCTGAGCTCGGCTCTGACTTCGCAGAGAGGGAGAGGTGCGTTCAGAACACTCATGGAGACATGCAGGGTTCAAAATTCAACACACATTCAATATTATGAAAGCTTTTCTATCAGAAGCTTATATACATAGATTTTTTGTGGCATATAGTATTGCTATAAGGCATTTAGAAGAAGATTTGGTGAGCCAGGTGCCAGTGCTACTAAGTACCTAACTTACTACACACACACACACTTGGCACCAAGCCCATGTAATTTCACTGCCAAGCAATCAAGAAAGAAACTGCTCTATGTTTGAAAAATAAACACTCATTTTATAGTTAAGAGGAAAAAAGGAAAGTAAAAAATAATTGATGGGGTTGCCAGAATCTGCATTATGGGAAAAAACAAAGAGCTTTTCCTTTACCATCTCATTAACATTGAAGATTGCAACTGCTGCTGCAGTTTGTGTGTACAGGGCTTGCTGACCAAGCCCAGAAAACATAGCCTGTCTGCTTTCTCCACAGGTTATTCCCTCAGTTTGCTCAATCTGTGCCTACTGGAAGACAAAAAGTGTTAAATTAACCTGAGTGGGATTTCCTTTGGCAGCTTTCACAAACACTTGGCTTTTGGCCCATCATTCAGTAAAATGCTCTCTCTACTATAATGTTCCAAGTGTCAATATATTATGTACATATATCATATTCCTTGCATCTGTTTTTTTGTTATACTTTTCATGCCACCATCCGTTCCATTTAAGAGACTTCAGTCTTTATTCCTTCAATTTATCTGTGGTGGCAAATGCCCTGCCATTAATTTCCTCTATTTTACACAGCCTGGAGAAAGGGCCTGCCAAGTTTTGAATTATATTATTGGAGCTTTCAGATACACGCTATACAAATTCCCATGAATGATGAATCTCTGAGCACCTGGAGAAAAACTGAGTCAGTATTATTTCAGACTGTTGTGCTTTAATGGTAGCTCCACTCCATCCAATTTATCTGGATCCTAGACGCAGCATCACTGTAAAGCACCTTCTGACAACACTGCACTGAAAATATACTAAACATTCTGCAGTCACTGCAGTATCTCCCCTAATAACATGATCATTTCAGGTGGTGAACCCCTGCAGTTGCCAACCAGAGGATATAACCTGTAATCTTTTATAATGAAATTGGTTTTATGTCAGCTTTTCCTCCCATGTCAATGTCCTTTCATAGGCAACCTACAAATACACACTATCTCATAAGTTCTCAACTTTGGGGCTGCGACCCTACATGGGGTCATCTGAGGTGGCCATTGAGTTTCTGGAGATTTCTAGCAATCACTATTTATAATTAAGTGCTATGCATATGCACTTGATTTATGTAATGCTTAATAATAATTCAAATGGTCACATTATTATTATTATTATTATTATTATTATTATTATTATTATTACTATTATTGTTGTTGTTGTGATTATTATTTAAAATTCATTACCATTCATTCCATTTGGAGCTCCACTTAAGCCCCTTGTACACCAAATCCAGATGGCTTCTAGCTAGAAACATTTCACAGTAGACTGAAACAGCACACACTCTGGCTTTAGGTAAAATCCAAACTCAGCATGAGTTCTAACTGCCACAGAGAGTAGAAGTTATCTCACTGGATTAGTAAACTGTATGTGTACAGTGTATATACAGTGACAATACACATATAACAATATGAGTATAATATTTACAGAAATTTGCAATGTTATATTTCTTAAACCATGCAAAGAGCACAGAAATGCATCACTCAGCTGACTGTCTGCTTCCATTAAAATTGACTATAAAAATTATATTAATAGTTTTTAAATCTCTTAATATTATAACAACTTTGTACATCTCTGAATCGCTAAATCCCTGATAATAAAAACTCTGTTCATGTCATGCCTTCTAGATAAATCTAGTACTTGCCTTCTCCACATTCCCTAAAACTCGTAAAGACAGAAACACTTTACTAATAAATATTCATCAGACTCCATTCATCACAGATTTTAATACACAGTTAAAACTTTTTTTCCCTTTTTCACTTAATCATGTAGGCAGCTTTATTATTTGCTATATATTTTTATATATATTTATTATTTGCATTTTTCAGTTTTTTTTACTACATATATTATTAAAGGGTATTGTATTAATGTACAAAGGGTGCAATATTAATACTTCTTTCATTATAATAATAATAATAATAATAATAATAATAATAATAATAATAATAATAATAATAATAATAATAATTTATGTCAAAACCTAAATAGATGCAGCCACAAAATGTATCAACTGGTACTATAAAACCACTGGCTATAAAAGTCCAAGCAACACTAATGGATCAAATTTATTAGGAGGTAAAATTTGATTAGTAGATTGAATGGAATATGTTAATCTGCCACACTTTCCACATTTTGCATGGTCCTCATCTGCACACTGTAAAATACTTATTGTAGATTTTACAGCAATTTACTGGCAACCTGGGCTACCAGTAAAGTACTGTAAAATTTACAGTAAACACTTAGATATATTTACAGTAAAGTACTGTAAGGGCTTACATAGTATACAATAACACATAACCCAGTACATTTGCTCATTTTATTATTGCAGGATACAACTGTGTTTATCGTTAAGGGAAAACAAAAAAAAGAGTGTATTGGGGAAGTGAAAAGAGAATGAGAGAGAATGTAATTTGCTGCCTGCTTCACTAATTGAGTTTCGACAGTTCTGCCATGCTCAGAAGGTTGGATGAATTGATACAGATTTGAGCACACAGATACAGAAAGAAAACACATGTATGCACTTGCCAAATGCCTTTATCTTCATCCATCTCTTATTAACAAACACACGCACGCACTAAAAAATAAAAAACAAAAAAATCAGAAGGTTTGATGTATGTGCCGGATCTTTACAGATCAAAGCACACATAGCAAAAAGAGTGGTGTTTTATATCAACTACCCAAATTGGAACAAAATTGGAAGTGGTTTTGGGCTTGGAATTTTTTGATGTGGGCAGACGTACACCTTCTGTCTTTTAGAACTATGTACCTACTGGGCCGACGCAGTCATTTAGAGGACGCAGATGGTGGTGCGTCCAGATGTAGCGGCCCAGTGTTCTCTATAACAAAGCTCCCTGGCGAAACATCAGACTTTCTTACTTGGCAGGCAGATAAAGCCAGTAGCACTGACAAGAGAAGCAATAGGAAGATTAAAGGTTAGGATACAAGCCAAGCAAAGGTGTCTTGTCCACAAGCCTGATCTAACATGTGTCTTTCATTTAGTTTAGCTTGTCACTTAGATCATTGTAGCCCTTGATGATGGGATCAATAGTTATAATTAGAATCACAATGGAGAAGCAAAAAATTGTTTGTACCTATAGTTGTGCAATCACAGTGGATTCCATTCCATTCCAATTCACTGGATAAAGTAGTTCACAGATGGAGGCAGACTCTTTAGGTCAGAATGAGTTGGCACACAACTGGCTGAATCTGCAGCTGTATGCCTTTTTACCACTGCTGCTATTGTGGATGACAGATTAAGCAAAAGTACTGATGATGGCCTCATTCTGGCTGATCAGATCATATTTTGTTTGTTATTTATGTCACTGATGGGCCTTCTGTGCCCACTGCCAGTCAGACCATAACAATATATAACAAAAGTTCACAATGTGGAAGTGACCATCAGCTTGCAGGTCACTGAACAAATATTTATGTGCTTTGGCAAGGATCCATTGTCTAAAGACAGGTTAGCTTATTAGGTAAAGGAAGAGATTGCACATGAATACTTAAATACAGGTCAAGAGGTGCCTTCTTCCCCCAAATCACATTTGATGCACTTTATGGCTACCTCTTAACTGACCCTGAAAGGGTCGAAGCAGGAGCATTCTACCTTCACCAGACTTTACAGACTGAATGTTACACACAGTGTGGTGAGTCTGAAGGATTCTCGTCCTCAATAGAGAGCAATATCTGCTGAAAATTTTGTTTCTCAATATGGAGCAGTATAAGCACTTTGATTGATTCTCATCTTCAATAAAGAATAGTGTCAGCACTATATATAAGTGCTGTCTGTTACTGTCTGGATGGGTGCATTGTCAGGTCAGTTTGTCAAGTGGAGGACTGCCAGTACAACTTGTTCCCTCTGGTTGTCAACAACAGCCAGAGGATATACATGACATATCTGGGAACTTTTATGTTACCCACATGAGATCAAGGGCCTGATCACAAGGTGATGACTTATCATCAGAAAGGAAACATGCACATAGTTAGGAAACATGCAAACAGAAGTATACCATTGATTCAGAAGGAAACCTCCCCCCACTTTGATTTAAAACCAAGATTACATACACCTCCATTTTTGTGGTATTTGAGGTAGAACCCTTAAATTATTAATAGGCCAACAGGCTTCTCCCCATCAGGCAGATAGGAGTCTGGTCTTGTATAATTCGATTTAATTGCCTGGGGGCATTGCCAAAATGGCCATGGAGTGGACAGACTTGCCTCTGAGGATTTCTGTCAAATGTACAAAATATGCAAAACCAGAAAGTCATAAACAACAACAAACACTATAAATCAATGTACAGATTTTCCAGAAACAATCAGTAATTTCTCAGAAATTAAAAAGTTTAATGATGTGCACTCATGCAGAGTATTAACAGGGTTGGGAGAGTTACTTTAAAAATGTATTGCGATACAATTACTGATTACCTGCTAAAAATGTAGTTAGTAACTTAACCTAATAATGATAATGTATTGGTGACTGTAAGATTAGCTTTGATTTCACTCGAGACCAGAGTGGTGATGTGAGACTTGTGAAATGTTGTGTGCACATGTACATGGTAGTATGTAGTTCTTTATTAAGGCTGCAACTACTGATTATTTTGATTATTTACTTTTTACTTTTTTAAGCTAATTGATACAAACAGCTTCGCTTTGCTCTTCTGGACAATTCAAGCAGGTTACATTACACTTCACCTCACAGTCCCACAAATGAACAATTATATTATTCACATTAAAACACAAGTTATGTCATGAGGCCAGCAGGGTAGTGTACTGTAAAGAGTTTCATAACATAGAGAAAGTCCTACTGATGTTTCTGCTCCATTTCACTTAAATGTTTTTTTCATGAAGTGACATAACACAAGCACATTGTGTTTCATAATACAGTTCAACTAATAATGAAATTTTTAGCAATTATTTTTCTGATTGATTTTTATTGATTTTGTTGATTAGCTGTAGCTCTTATCCATTTTACAATTGTAATCCTGTCATCCTGTAAATAATTAACTAAAAGTATTTGTAATTTGATTATAGCATTTTTATTCTGAAACTATGAGGGAATACAGTTACCTTTTTTGTATCGTAATTACGTAACGCCGTTCCATGTATTCCGTTACTCCCCTATTATGGCCATGAGACACAGGTGTGCAATGTGGGAGAAGGTTGAGAGAGTGAGGTTCAGTGTTTGTTGGTGTCTCTTACACACACTGGGATGAAGGAAACAACCCAGACAAGCTTTCATCTGTTGTTTCCTCTATCCAAATTCAATTAACATGTAGTCCTGGCAAAAGAGTTCTGTCTGCTCTAAAAGCCCAAAGCTGGGCCTGGATCCCAAAAAGCAGTTTCATTATACAACCAGCATAAATACAAATGGATTTTACTGAGCTGGGTCCTCTCAGGATTATCCCATGTATATTTCATGTGTTTACTTGGAGGCTGAATGACCAGAAAAGAGGCAGAAGGGATACTTCAAAGGCCTGCGTTATAATGACAGCAACAAAAATGGATGTTCAAGTTTGACTGTTCGTCTCTGGAGTTTTGACCTCAATCCATGCTTTGCCAAACCCAGTTTTATTTATATGCATTTGAAATTTGGAATGTATGTGTGCATAAGAGTTGCCAAAATGTTTTAACTGGATAATATAGTATTTATTACAATTAACATTATATAGGAAATCCATTGGATATGCTAAAACATTTTAAATATGTGTGAAATACATTTGTTTACAATATTTTGACACTGGCAAGACTGTGAATGTCTTGCACGTTGTGATCTGTGTGCTATTACAAGATCAAAAAGGACACAGGAAGCTCATAAATCAAGGAAGAGTGGTAAGTAATCCATGATTACAACAATGTACAAAAGATATTATGAGAGCAATAACACATATACATCTACTGAAGATGTCATTTGCAGAAATTTTACTTAGTTCAGTGATTTAATATAGCAGGAATAAATAATTCTGCTTTAGACATTCATCAGTGTGTCTGAAGAATACATACTGTATATCATTAATTTTGCTGGCATGCTTTGTCCCCTTAAAGGGAAGAGACAATGCAAATCAGTAAATCAGTACAAATGAATCTGAATCATCTGCACCTTATGATAAAATATATCTATCCTGATGGGAATGGTTTTCTCCAGGATGACCCCTCCCCCATCTGCAGGGCACAAGGGATCACTGAATGGTTTTATGAATATTAAAATGATTAAATCATACGTTATGGGCTTCGCAGTCACCAGATTTCAAACCAATTGCAATTGTATGGGTTGATGAGGCAGGTCCCAAGGGTGGATGCTCCTTTATTAGGGAGAACCCAACAATTATAATCAAAGTCCAAAAACCAGAACAACCTTAAAACAGAAAAACAAAGCTCAGAATTTAACTATAACGTAATGCACAATTAGATCTGCATGATTATTTAGAATGAGAATAATAAACAGCTATTATAAATAGAAATGGAAACAGCTAGGTTATAAATAGAAACTAATTAAGCATGGAACAGGTGCACACATTGGAGGAAAATCCTAATGGCATGTCAGGAGTGGAGACAGGACCATCATCAAAACAAAGGCACATCGAAAATTATTAATAACAAAATGGGGAATTTTTGATACAGTAACTATAATGCTATACACTACCGGTCAAAAGTATTGCACACCACATGTTTTTACTACTTTTCCAACTACAGATGAAAAAATAAGCCAAATAAAACAAGTTTCTTTTATAACATGGAAAAAAGTATGTAAAGGTTCATGTCTGGCTTCCTATTAACTGGTAATGTAGTGATGGCAGAATCAAATTCTAGTCTCTCCTTCAACTATGTGCAGAAGACTGAGGGATCCAGGGCTGAAGGGATTGCCTTGCATGGATCAAAGAACACAGAAACTGGTGTGTAGAAGACTGGTGTAAGGTGCTGTGGACTGATGAATCAAAGTTTGAAATGTATGATTCCTCAAGGACGTGTTATGTGCGCTGTCGCAATACTGAGTGTCTAAAATTAAAAGTGAGTAACATTGAAAATCTACAGTGTGTAAAATCTTAGTGTGTTCACATATAAGAGTTATGCTCAGTTGTCTACATAGTTCTGGTCATATAGTTATTGTTTTCTGTTCACAGTACCTTTCTGTTCTTGTCTAGTGTGCTGGGATATGATTGCGCTCCTCAAATGAAGAGGACAAAAAAGCACACAAATCCATGAAACAAACAAAGAGCCGCTTAAATTAGTTCTGACCTATGCTGAATGCTCACACACTCCCAATAAGACCTGATCTTATTAGCTGAGAAGATGTTCCACAAAAGAACAACAAAGCATCACCTCGCTTTCTCTCTGTTTCTTCTTCTCCAATTATCTGAGAGCATGTCTACTGGGCCATTGAGCTGTGTGAGTGTGTACAGTTATTCCCAGGTGTATACACACTGTATGTAACT
The DNA here is from genome assembly GCA_030014255.1 of Parauchenoglanis ngamensis. Classification (NCBI taxonomy): domain Eukaryota; kingdom Metazoa; phylum Chordata; class Actinopteri; order Siluriformes; family Auchenoglanididae; genus Parauchenoglanis; species Parauchenoglanis ngamensis. Next base: position 8,543,841 of record JAQMYM010000001.1, read on the forward strand.
GAATTACTACACCCAGTAATCAACTGCTTATGCTGAAATCCCTGAATAACACCATTTATTCACAATGAGAAAAAATACATTATAATTGCGACATATTTTGCAATTATAATGCAGTTCTGTTGAAAGCCTCTACCCTAGCTGTAAATGCACACACACAGTTTCTAACACAAAAAGGTTTCATGTTAATGAACATTTGAATTACAAAACACAACTTGCCACAATTATCAGGTTCTCTATCTGCTTCTTCTCAATTATCAGTTCTCTTTGTGGGTTTAGTTATAATAAATAACAACAGTCAGAAAAACAAAAAACAGGTTAGATATCATAAGGGAAGTGGTAGAGGACATGGAAGACAAATAAGTATTTTTACAATAATGAGATAAGAGCTATCCATTGGCAACATGATTGTGCAGTATAGGTACTATTGGTACCTCACAACTCCAGGAGTGATCTTAAGCTTTGGAGCTGACTATGTGGCGTTTACATGTTTTCCTTGTGTCTGCAAGGGTTTCCTTGGGGTTTTCTGGTTTCCTTCCACCTGACAATAACATGCCAGGATGTGGACTAGCCATGTTAAATTGACTTTAGGTGTGAATGAGTGTGTGAATGTCTGTGTGGATGGTGCCATGTGTAGGACTAGTGTCCTATTCAGGGTACATTCCTTTCGCTGACTCATTAATCCTGAAACATAATCTGGATTTACCACATCCCTGGCCATAATAAAGCAGTTATTGAAGATTAATGAATGAAAGGGAAAAAATAGCTATCATTGATGATGATGATGTTATCCGTCATGGCATGATTTTGAGAGAAGCTGAGCAGCTAGTCCAGCCACAACTTATCAACAATGGTTCTAATCATTAGAACTTTTTGAACTGAAAATAGGTAGGTCATCTGTTACAGCTGTTTTTTTCTATAGGATTTAAGGGAAAACCATATAATGTGAATAGAAATCTCAAGAGCTACTCGGACACAAATGGAACCCAATGTGGCCTTCTGCTGTTGTAGCCCAGCAGCATTAAGGTTCGACAGGTTGTGCGCTTTTCTTAACACCATGGTTGTAAAGAGTGATTATTTGAGTTACCATAGCCCTCCTGTCAAACTAGTCTGGCTGTTCTTTTCTGACCTCTCTCATTACTGACCTCTTTTCTGACCTCTCTCATTACTGACCTCTTTTCTGACCTCTCTCATTACTCTCCAGTCACAGAACTGCCACTCATTGGATTTTTTTTTTGTGGGCACCATTCTGTGTAAACTCTAGAGACTGCTGTACATTTAAAAAAAAAAATCTCAGCAATTTTAGAAATACTCAAACCAGCCAATCTGGGACCAAAAACAATGCCATGGTCAAATTCAGTTTGATGTGAACATTAACACAAACTCTTGACCTCTATCTACATGATTATATGCATTGTGCCTGAATGACTGATTGGATAATTACATGAATGTGCATGTGTATAGGTGTTCCTATTAAATGGTTGGTGAGTGTCTAATAGAGATGAGATTATGTTATTATTATTATTTTTATAATAATATAATATAATAATTCCTGTATAATCCGCATGCATTATGCCACATTATGCACAGAGTATATTATATTACTTCCAAATAGAAAAAAGCTAAGAAGATATCTCTTTATTATCTCCTCTATTGTTTTATTTTTCCTAGACAGCAATTGGTTGCAATGGAAAAGAAAGAGAGACATCTGCTTAATTCTCATGTCTCTCAGGTTTGAGACACAAGACCTCAGTAATCTCATGTCTTCTCTTGAGTTTCAGTACAGATCTAAACAAAGTCACAAACCGTACTCAGATTTACCAAGATAAGTATGTGTTATAAAGTTATAATACTTTTATTATGTATATTTGGAGAGATGCACAGTTTTATATATTATCATATCTAAGTGTGTTTCAATGGAGGTACTCCATATTTCATATCCTAAACTATATACTTGGAGAGAATTACACTAGTATACTTTTATATCCTAGCATTGGTAGGTATATTTGAAGAGAAGAACACGAGGTGCCTAATAGTCATATTTTAGTTTTAGATGTAGTAATACAGGGATGAAAAGTACAACCCGAATTCCAGACAAGTTGGGACGAACTTTAAAGTTGAATAAAATGAAAACTAAAAGACTTTCAAATCACATGAGCCAATATTTTATTCACAACAGAACAT
>JAQMYM010000001.1:8546054-8557632 GCA_030014255.1 Parauchenoglanis ngamensis
ATTTGAAAGTCTTTTAGTTTTCATTTTATTCAAATTTAAAGAACGTCCCAACTTTTCTGGAATTCGGGTTGTATTTGAGTATGTTAAATACTATGATCTACCACATTAAATTATTTATTATGTTTTTGCGTGAGCATCCAGTACACCAGTATGTTTAGAAGATATTTTTATCAAGCAATGTATATGTACTGTCCACACTACCTCTGTGCTTGTCTATTGTGATGGGAGGCCATTGCTGCCCTCATATGGAGAGGTCAAAAGAGTACACAAATCCATTAAAAGTTTTAATTATTTAAACAAAGAACTGGGTAAATTAGTTCTGACCTCTGCTGAATGCCCACACATTCTTAATAAGGCCTGATCTTATTAGCTGAGGAGACGTTCCACTAAAGAACAGCAAAGCGTCACCTCTCTCTCTCTCTCTCTCTCTCTCTCGCTCTCTCTCTCTCTCTCTCTCTCTCTCGCGCTCTCTAGTTGTCTGAGATCATGTCTTCCAGGGTATTGATCTGTGTGTATGCTTAAGCAGTATAACTTTTTGATAACTAGAAGCTATTAGTAAGTAAGGGTGTATCTAATTAAAAATTTAACTCAGACATTTTGATCCTCAGTAAGCTCAAAGCAAGTATCTTTTTAACTTTTCATCGTTCATGCTTTTAATATTGGTGTACAAAGGGGAAAAAAGGTATTTCAGAGACAGATACAAAATCGAGACATTATAATTCTGTGGAAAATTTGCCAGAATAAAATGTACTCAATTTGAAAAATATTTTACCTCATTCAGATAACATTCGGTCTCTCTCTGAAAAGAGTAAAAGTTTCTGTACACATTTTACAAAAAAAAAAAAAAAAGAGCAAAAACATTTTTTTGGAGGAAAACATTTTCAATTCTCGAAACAACAATCTCATTTTTCCTGTGTATCATGCCTCATTACCGTACATAGTTGACTGGAAATGTCTGGGTTGAAGATTTAGACTGACATGTTCTTTTTCCAAGTAAATGCTCTTACTTCTGTGTGTCTCTGCCTGCTGGAAAGTGAGATCAGAGCTGCTCTCTGCCTGTAGGGTTTCTGCAGCTTCATTCATTTATATTGCAGTATGACTAAATTGAGGCATTTGCGGATCTAATACATTCCCATGTGTATTTGTTTACTTTGTTTGCTGTTTTGTGCCACCTGAGTGTAAAAGGATCTGAGGGGTGTGTGTGTGTGTCTGTGTGTGTGTGTGTGTGTGTGTGTGTGTGTGTGTGTGTGTGCACATGTGTATGTTTGTGTGTGTGTGTGTGAGAGAGAGAGAGAGAGAGAGAGAGAGAGATCAACTGTTATAGCTTTTCTAATGACTTCATAATTGCATACTGTGTTGTAATGAGGAGTTGTTAGTCCATATATTAAAATGAGGGAATACTACGGTACTATGGTACTTATGCGAGTCAGGTTTTCTCCTACAAAACAGTTGAGCTTGGAGGATTAATAGATATGGCAACTTAATCCAGTGTAATATAGCAAATTAATGTACACTACCAGTCAAAAGCTTGGACACACCTTCTATTTCATAGGTTTTTCTTTTCTTTTTTGTTTGTTTTCTACATTGTAAAGCAATACTGAATACCTCAAACTATGAAGCAACACATATACTGAAATATGTAGTAAACAAAAAAGTGTAAAAAACAAACAAACAAACAAACAAACAAACAAACAAACAAAGATTCTTCAAAGTAGCCATCATTTAGCTTGATGATATTATGGGCATTATCTTAACCAGCTTCATGAAGTCGTCACCTGGAATGCTTTTCCAGTGGGTCTCACACTATACTGGGATGTTGGATCTTATATTATACTGAGATGTTGGGTCTCACACTATACTGGGATGTTGGCTCTCACACTATACTGGCCCAACATCCCAGTATAGTGTGAGACCCAACATCTCAGTATAGGCTGAGACCCAACATCTCAGTATAGGCTGAGACCCAACATCTCAGTATAGGCTGAGACCCAACATCCCAGTATAGTGTGAGACCCAACATCCCAGTATTGTGTGAGACCCAACATCCCAGTATAGGCTGAGACCCAACATCTCAGTATAGTGTGAGACCCAACATCTCAGTATAGGCTGAGACCCAACATCCCAGTATTGTGTGAGACCCAACATTCCAGTATAGGCTGAGACCCAACATGCCAGTATTGTGTGAGACCCAACATCCCAGTATAGGCTGAGACCCAACATCCCAGTATAGGCTGAGACCCAACATCCCAGTATAGGCTGAGACCCAACAGCTCTGGTGTGAAACACTGACGTCGACTTCTCACTCATTGTTTCTCACTCATGCTGTATCCTCCAGTGTCTCCCTCATTAATCCCCATAGCCTTTCTCACTGTCTTTCGCTCCCTCTCAGTTGCTCTCTTTGTCACTTTTATGTTTCTTACTATCTAAAAAAAAACATCATTTATTTCTTACCTTCTGGTGCTTCGAACAGTGGCCTGCTTTTATTATTATTATTATTATTATTATTATTGTTGTTGTTATTATTATTATTATTATTGTTATTACGCAGACACATCTGCTCTTCATCAAGTAGTACTATACATATTTTCTTCTTTCATGTACACAATCTTTTTAAAAACATTTTTATTGATTAAGTTTAATATTCTGTGCTATGTGAATTAGCCAAAATGTTCATTGGACCATGCAACGACCTATTATCTGCACTAACTCAGGTAAGATGTAGCCAATGTTTAATCAAGATGGGGGCTGGGGAAGTTGATCGAGTCAGGTTACCATGGTAACTACATCCCGGCACATTCTCAGACTCTTAACCTTGCCTTGTCTCTGGAGCAACTCTGATAATTCTACCAAGAGAGAAAAAGAGAGAAAGAGGAGAGAGAGAGAAAGAGAGAAAGAGAGAGAGAGAGACAGAGAGAGAGAGATTAGAAATGTGACATTAAAAAAGTTAGGCATAAAGGAATACACAACCTATCAACCTAATCTCCATATAATAAATTTAATAATAATAATAATTATTATTATTATTATTAGTAGTAGTAGTTATAATAATTTCTATTTTTGTTACCTTGCATTGAGAAATGACCCAAAACCTTCTTTATTTAGAATTCGCTCATACACGGAAAAACAATATAATAATATTGGAGTGAGATTTACACAAGAAAAGCGCTGTAATATTTTTCAAACATAAAGTCCTAGTAAATTTAGCAAAGCATATTTTACGCAGCAGTTTAAGTAGCAGTTATTCTTTTTTAAAATAAGTCAATTTTACTCAAACTTGATTTGAATTTCACAAACAAGAAAATCAAACTTTTGTCCTTTTGTTTTAAGAAAATTATTCTTATTTATTTCATGCTGGAGCTAAAATGAACTAAATCTCAACACTCTTAAAATACACATCATCTAAAAGCTTTCATTACTACTTACTAACCACAAATACCTTAAATAGTTCCAGCCAAAAGTAGCACTCCAATGGGTAAACGCACTTAATTAACATACTACTTAAAGCAATTAAATAATTCTAACAATTTTCTTTTTGGGTAAAAATTAAATTTGAATTTGTCAAATTTACTGAATCATTTATTCAGTGATGTCTAAAGCCGTAAGTGAATTCCATTAATAAACATAAAAACAACATAGAGTTAAAATCTACAACAGTTAGATGTGTAACATTGTCTACAAACATAACTGTTCGAGGGTTTCCTGTCTGCTGCACACTTCCAAAACAACACAAAGAAGCATACAGATATTGGAAACACAGTAAATCTCATAACCAGTGGAAAACATGGATGACATACTGCTCAAAAGCACAGAAAATGAAGCCCGGTACAGAGTGCATAGCACAGAACATCCAGAAAAAAACGACAGCTGGCTTTTCCAGATTGAGAGCGCTCACCCATTTAGCCCAGGGTAAAAACTGTATTTGTGTGCTAGAGCTGGATGCTGACATTTTGCAAGTAATGAATAGTCGTAAGTGTGTGGGATAAGTGTGCAAATAATCCCTGTAACTATGTGGAGTAATGAGAGATATTTAAAAGAGTGAATCAGAGGCTCCACTCCACCCCTCAACTCCAATATTCTCTTCTCTTCCTCCTCCATTCTTGGTCAGTAGATCCTGAAAGAATGGCCACGAGATGACCTCTCTCTCTCACACACACACATTCACACACACACACGCGCGCACTCACACAGGCATGCACATACATATAACAGCTCATCTTATATGTTAAAAAAAAAAACATGTCAAAGGAATAGGGATGGTTTCTGACTTTATTGCCTAAAATAGGGAGGATGGATTGATTCTGAAGTGAATTTGTGACAGAATGACATGGAAATGATGAGCTTTGCAGCTGGTACAGCACTACATAGCAGGGGGAAGAGAGAGATGCTAATGGCTGCATCTGGAGAAGTGGATGTCCTTGGCAGAATGACGAGGATGTGCAACTTTTTTAGCTTATTTGTAATACTCTAGAGAACACAGAGTGGTGCCTCATTTAGCCATGTGGTTTTTCTTTTTCAGTAAATTTTCTGCATATAGCATCATCAAAATGAAATTAGCCCTCCTATTCTTGTAGGAAACCAAAGAGTGCAGTTTCTTTCACTTCTAGAAAATGAACCATCATGTTGTAGGTGGGTGTTATTGACGTGAAAATTATTCAGCTTCAATCTATTTCACTTGATTCCACAGTCAAAATGGATTGTACTGTGGAAATTATGGAGATTCAAATAAAGCCACATCCAACCAAAGCTAATACAGAGACACAAAGAATAACCCACTCTTAATCTTATATTTCCATATATTTCATCTATTTCTTTTTTCACTTGGTTTAAATTATTCACATGTCAAATCAAACTCTGCATCTATCAGCTTGCTCTTGTGGGCACAGACTTGCATGTACATGAGCCAGAGGTCATTCTCCAGCCCTAAGGAATTCTGGGTCTTATTTGTATTGTTTTTTTCCCCGTCAATGTTGGTTTAATATGTCTGACTCTAATAAAGCATGTTCTCTCTGTACATCTCTCTTACTAATGAATATACAGAGAGGACCTCAGTGTCAAAATAGATGGATGACTTCCTTTTTAGTCACTAGGATAAATCACGCCGCTACATTTCTGAATCATCACAGTGAGAAATCTCACACTATTACAATAATGTGAAGAATATCTGTGAATAAGATTGCCTATATTTGATCCAACTGAGGTCAGTGATGTTGTACTTGACTCCTACACTTACTAGATTTAAGCCTGGCTAAATTATGATTTTCATGACTTCATAGAAGTTTATAAGGTCTTGTGACCTGAGTTTATGAGATTCAAATTTTTTGGGCCTCACTTGAGGATGATAAATTTGTTGTTTAATTATTTAAAGCACAGTCTACTAAAATAGTATTCTAGCAATGGAGAAATGCTATCCTGCTTTAGAGTGCAGTTAGCTGGCTTGTTGCATTACAACAGAAATGGGGGAAATGCACGGTCATGATTGATTCTGATAGAAATCCTGTGCATTAATCAAAAATGCTGCTTTCAGCTGGCATACACACTTCTGTCCACTATTCCCATTGTGATTAGTTTAGTGATAATTGTCAGGTTGTTTGAAAGGAAACAGGATGAAGAATTCTCAGTAATGCTGAAAACACTGCATTTGTTGAAGTGGCTTATCACAGTCGACCATCACTGTCTCCTGCATATAAACACATAGATGCAACTCACTCACTGTAAATGCCACACTCAAGTTTGTATTTAAAGTAGTTTAGAGGAGTAGATCAATTATAGATCATGTATATTTACATTTGCTCGGTAGGCTGATCCTTACAATTGGATTAAAAAAAATAATACTTTTTAAATAATTAATGAATTGATTTAAAACAAAAATTTAATGGTTAAGAGACTTGTTCAAGGACCCAGCATTGGCAGCACTGGGGTTTCTGGGATTCTCAATAATGATAAATCTTAGTGAATTATGAATGACTTAAAGAATGATGTACATTAAATACAGAGCCTTGTTTTACAAGTATTTCCCAAAAGCCTACATTATCAGAAATTTAACGAACAAGTTGTAAGTAATACGTTTTTGGCTGTGCCCAGCCCATGTCTGGAGAAATGCCATGAGTCAATAGTCAAACAATCGATTCACAGATTGTAGGTAAATTTAATAGATAAATCAATGATTTAAACAGCATAAAACAGATGCAGATAGACAGTATTTCTAAATAGCAGACAGTAGATACAAGCATAATTTTTACATATACAATTCATGGACGGACACAATTGCAGCTTGGTATTTTTATACTGCATTAGTATTTTATATTTTATTTTACTATTTTTAACAGTGTACAGCAAACAAATCCAAAAGATGAATATTTCACAAGGTCAAGGTCATGCAAAGGTTCAAGTGATCAGCAAACATCACTACAAGGACAAACTTCATATAGTAAAACCACGGGACAGAACAGGATCAAAAACCAGAATAGAAATAATGAAATATAAGGCTTTGTATGTTTAAGGTGAATATCACTGAGCGTTACTTTGCAAAAGTGTATGTGCGTATTGAGTCCTTAAGTAGATTCTGGCTGTGGTTGTAAATAGGTGTGTGTAATCAGAAGTCCGGCTATTGAGAATGTGAAAATGTGTGTACATGGTGGGAACTGTAGTCCAAGGCAGCCATGTCTGTAGGCTACAGTACTCTGGGAACTGGAGTCCAGTGTGCACTCCAGCACTGACATGACAATAATCAACAATTTACTACAGAAATTATGTTTGTTTGGAAGAGCTACACTGAAAGGTTATATGGAAAAGGTATAAGTTATATGAAAAGGTATATGTCGACACTGAGTGGCATTAAATTAATTTGACTTGTTCATATGTAGCACAATAGTGTAGTGGGTAACATAGCTGTTGCTCAGTTTCAGGGTCTTGGGTTTGATCCTAAACCTGGGTGACTGCATGGAGTTTAAATTTATTCCATGGTTTTGAATATGATCAAATCATGTTGGCTGTACAAAAACAAACTGCGTTAAATTAAATCAATTCAGTCATGTGGAAGCGAACTTTTTTAGTATTCAAAACAATCAGCAAAAGCCCCACCAGAAAAGTTGACTGAATTTACTTGATTGAATTGGGTCAATATCAGTCCAAAACCAATAAAATATTTGACTTCAACAGAAATTCATCTTCATTTAAGTTAACTTGTTGGTTCCATGTGAACTGATGTACATGAGCACAATTTTAAATGGCTTGCTTCATTTGTTTTTGTGCAGCTAATGTTATTAATAAAAGTGGTGTTCAACACACACAGCTGCTGAAGTTCAATTTCCCTTTGTGAATTTCCTTCAGGGATGAAAAAGTGATCTATCTATCTATAACACCAAAGTTAACACCTAATGTTATAACCTAAGTTAACACCAGCACAATTGATCGCACTCACACTATATAACTGAGGATTTTTAGCATAGAAATTAGCAACCTCGGGCTTTTTGAGGTAGAACTGCACACAAGCTCCAAGTAATTAAGCACTTAGTAAATAATGTTACTTCTTAATTTATGAACAACTTTATATACTACATTAGCTACCAAGGGTTTCAGGAAATGTTCATTAATTAAAGAACCTTCTAATGAATGAGATAACCAAGTACTTATCGTTACAAACATTTTGGGAAATCCAGCCCGATCATTAGCCACTGAATCAGTGCTTCCCCGATTTCAAGTGTTCAGCTAATGAGCTTCAAAATGTCAGTAGAAATTATTAAATTCAGCTCAGTATTGAACATCACTGGCAAAAAAAGAAAAAGAACAAAGAAGGTGCAGTCTCTTGTGACATTTAAGTTTTCCTTTGTGAAGCTAGAACATTTAGTCGATATTTCACCTTTGTGCTACCTTGTATGGCTGTTGCTTTATTGTTCTTTCAAAAAGTACTCCCAACTCCCTGCAATTGGAGTCTCCCAGCCTTCCTAGTGCAACAATCTGAAGTCAAGTCCAACTTCAACCTGGGAGATAAATAAGATTGAGTTAAAATTAAGTGCAATGTTCTCTCTATTGTTTTCTTGCTGAGCAAAATGTATTTCTATTGGACAGACCCTCTGCCTGGTTAGCATTAACAAGCTAGACCGAGAAGTGAATTCTCGGCAGGACCACTATGCTACCAACATTTAATGGGTGAGGTAAGGGTGAGGTGTTTACCAATTAATATGGCTTGCTAATCTCATAGCTTATGTAGCTAGCTAATATTATTTGTGGCTGGGGATGATCTTGCATGGCATCAGGACTGTTTCTGTTTCGACGTGTGCTCTTGTTTGGGCTCGCTGTTGTATATGTACGAATGTACGAGTCAAATGTACCTGCGGCTGGTCCAAACTTCCAACTGACTAACATTTTAGTGTGTGTGTGTGTGTGTGTGTTTGTGTTTTGTGTGTGTGTGTTAGCATTCTGCACAACTTTTACTTTTCTTTTTTCTGAGACTGTGAAATGTGAGACTGTGCATGTACTCAACTTAGAGGAAAAAGTGCTTAAGAGTAATTGAATACAACACTGCTGGAAAGCATTTCCACAAACCCCAGCAAATTAAAATATTTAAATCCACATATTTAACTATTTATGAATCAGAAATGATTAGATGCATTTCAAACATGCAATTTATGAAATAGACTTAGAGTAAACGTCTTTCTTCTTCCTTTCACATGTTTGCTTTTATTTGGACAGTCTTTGTCTCACATACAGACCATTGCTAGCATATGGGGTTGCTTTGTTGCAGGTGTAAAATTGGGATCACGTTGGAGTGTGTGGAGACGTCCAGCCTGTGTGAACCCCAAGAGGAACAGTCACCAGGGCTGGGAGATTGTGTCTCACGGCTTTCAGCAACACTTCAGAAGTGCTAAGCTCCATGCTGAGCTGTAAACAGACAGAACAGGGAATGTGAAGGGCATACAACCAGAGAATAAGAAAGGAGGGTTTTAGAGTGAGAAACGCTCTGGGAATGAGAGAGAAGGATAATACTTTGGGTTCATGTCTTATGGCTTTTTTGCATCGCACCTGAATGTAAAAAAGGCTATTAGCTGGTAATTAGTGATTGACATGAGTAGTTAGTTAACCAACTAATTACTGTAGCTAGTAAAATGCTAAAAAACTAAAGGTGGAAAATTACATAGATAAAAAACTCCTAAAACATCTGTAGCTAAAAAAAAACAAAACACTGCAGTTGTGGTGGAAACAGTTCCTAATTTCATATTTCAACATAACTCATTATAATAACATAACCTTTATATAGAAGTTATATAGATATTATATCTAGATGCATAAAGATATTATAATAAGTTATTTTGTTGTTAGTTTGACTTAAAACAATATAAATTTATAAAATAATTATTGCAAAATATATTTTTTAAAAACGTTATAAAAAATATATATATTATCATTTTATTCTAAAATATAATTATGAAAAGTTATCTTGTCATTTCAATGCCATTATTTTTTTACTTAATGTTGCTAAAGACATACTCCAAAATGTCTCAATAAGACCCTCATCTATGAATAATGTATGTTTGAAGATATTGCCTGGCAGCTGCTAGTCTAGTGAATTTGATTGTGTTCTTTAAGCAAACTGTGAAATGGATGAAACTGAGCTACATGTTGGGAGTTACATTTTGTAAACATTGTATCATCATACATATTGTATGCTCTGCTATTTCAATGTGATAAAAACATGTCTTATAAATGTAAGAAAAAACATGTAATAAAAACATAGACTTACACTGCATTAACAATAATGGACAGGAGATGGCATGAATGTAATTGAACATGAATGAAGGTAATGCAAACCTTAAAAGGTGCATTGCTTATGATGATTTTATAAATTGCAGAGAAATGCAAAGGAAATGGACATCTTCAAGTTCTTTAGACATCACCTAGTATCAAATGACACGTACGATGAAAGTAAAGGTGAGTTAATGCCTCAGGGACTTTTTTTCATTCTTATTACTTATAGCCATCAACCTTTAGAATATATATTAAAAGTGCTACGTGACAGCTATTTAGATCTAGGTCAGCTCTCGCCTACACAATGCACAGTTTATCCTAAAATGATCTGTTAGTTTCTTTTTGGTAAATTTTGCAGTTAAGTTGAAATAACAAGATAATTTTTTAACAAAGAAACAAGTAATTAAATGACAAATATTTATTAAGTGGTAATGAGTGAATATTAAGTGGAAATAACAGCATAAGTTAATGTGGTAAAGAGTTGAAATAATGGCATAATATATATCACATAATGAAATAAGGTAATATGAAATTTTAATCTAAAATAATGATGTCTTGATGTATTGAGTTATTGAGTAAAACATGTTGAAATAATAATATAGTAATAACTTGTAATAACACACTCTTTTGAAATAAGGAGTTAATGAAATATTAAGTCAAAAATGTTGAAATTATGATCTAGTATATTGAAATAACAAGTTATTATGTCAAAAGTAATGAAACATTTGGTAAAGATATTATTATTAAAACATATTATTATTCAGAAAAATTAAGAAATTCTGTTCAGGGCTTCAATAAGGAAATATTACTGTAGACAAATAAATAAATAACTAAAAATGACCTAGCTAGTGTTAAGGAGTTTCTGGTTCACAAGACTGCGATGCTTGGATTTGTCCAATCAGTGGTCTGTACTGTTTCTAGCTCCACCCATATGATCTGTGTTCTCGTTGTTATGGTACCATCATACGAAAGCGTATCAAATTTGGCAGTGGTACTTAAGTATGGTATGAGTGGCTTGGAATAGTTAATATAATGCACGATGTATACTACGCCGCCCGAGGAAAGGTTCCCTGTAAACCACTTGACTTGTAATTGATTTAAAATTTTAAAATTGTAAATGACACATCATTAAAACATGATTTTAAATGTATATTAAAAGCATTTAGAAAGCTTCAGTAATAAATCACTCTGAATGGGGTATACTATTGGGAGAGAGCAGTACTTATGTGCAAATATCCTGCCGCCCTTATGCCAGCAAAGAAAAGCTGAGCTACTTTGTTCTGGGTAATGGTCTTATTGAACACCCCTCAGCAAAACATTCAGTAATGCTTTTAACCGTGCTGCTATAGCCAAGGCAAGCAGCCTGTCTTGCAAGCATTCACAGAGCATCCTGACAATAATGTGGATTCATTGGTAGATTTAAAATGAAAATGGTTGGAAAATGGTACAGGGAGAGAATGAATGGAGCATTGTAGAGAGAAATGTTAAAGGCTATGAAAGTAAATATTGCTGCATATGTGGGTGTCGGTGTGGGTACATGTGCAGCACCGAAGGCTGATGAATAGGAATATAATCGACACCAGGGTACCTCATTTACTAATTGAGCTGAGGAAGTAAATCACTGTTTGGTTGTGCTGCAAGTAAGGAGGATTAGCTTTCCTTTAAAATCAATGGGACCTGAAGTGCCTTGTTTTACTTGTTTTCTGATGAGTACATTCTCCCATAGGGATGAATCAGCATCTTTAACAAATGAGATAAGAGTGTGTGTGTGTGTGTGTGTGTGTGTGTGTGTGTGTGTGTGTGTGTGTGTGTGTGTGTGTGTGTGAGAGAGAGA
>JAQMYM010000001.1:8559883-8572490 GCA_030014255.1 Parauchenoglanis ngamensis
TTTCTTAATTTCTCTTACTCTTACGTGCAATTTTTTTACTTGGGTGCAATTTTTCTGATGCAAATGTTCAATTTACTCCTGCTTTTGTGTCAATGTTTGTCACTCCATTGTGTACCTGGAGCGTACATCAGTATTTTTATTATACTTATTCTTCATTCTACTCTATTGTTTTTCATTTTTGCTGCTCTTTGTTTCTGTCCACTTTCTGCTGTGGCAATGCAAAGTTTACTAATAAAGGTATATCTTATCTTATCTTATCTTATCTTATCTTATTTTACCTCACTGACATTTTGAATATGTCTAATAGAGAAAGCTAGTAGAGATTATTAAAGGTCCAATATGTTAGCAACCAACTGAATGCCTGTTCCTGTTCCCTCCCTTTCTAAGCATGTATTAGATGGCATGCTGGCCATCAGGTGTTAAAGTATTTACATTCACATTCCTTTTTCTATGCTAAATAATAAGTATGATCATTTCAAACTAGTTAGCCAGCACAGACAAACACTGATTTTTCTTCTTTATTCTTCCTTGTCTTCCTTTCAGATTTTTCATCTTCCTTCTGGACTCACACTGCCGCTCGTAAAACCACAAAACGACAACACAACGATTCGTAGTTACAGGTAATTAAACACGAATGAAAACATACTTATGAATGTTATATTCCATTTCTGCTATTAGATCCCCTAAATCCTACATAGTGGACCTTTAATTATAAAATCATATCAAATGGTAATAAAAGCAAATGTTACACTCATAGGTCTAGAGTATATTTTATACTGGCATCAGTTTGTATGACATACTTAGTACAAATGTTGTTGTACAAGGGTTGTAGAGCGTCATCCATCATCATTCAGCGAGAGTGACCCGGTCAGCTCCATTGTGGTTCCGTAGTAAAATAGACCTGGCGTCAGCCATATCGGAAACCTTCACTCCCTGGTTTGCATGCTTTCCCCTTTTAAAATGTAAATATCATGTAAAGTAATGATGATGAGAATATTTCCACAGTCACTGGATGAGAGCATCTCTGATTGGGTTTATGGTTTATATGGCATCCGTCAGACTCTTCTGAATCTGCATGGATTTGAATTTGTGGGGGAACCTGACCATCACGTCCAGAGGTGGCGTCAACGTTGCTTTCCATGAGCGCATTATTTTTAAAGAACATCCATTATTTCTGTCCTTAATCCTCCTATCTACTTTATTGCCTCTGTACATTTGTTCACAATTACTTTACACAATACTTGCTTTACACTATATTTGCTGGTTAGTTAATGAAGGATTACATCACTTCCATAATTCACATCATTTCTAAAGAAGTACACACCTTGTTATTCAGACAGGTCCATAAGTATTTGGACAGTGATTTTCATATTTTTGCCTCTGTGCACCACCACAACGGATTTGAAATGAAGCGTTGTAGTGATTGAAGTGACTTTCAGCTTTAATTCAAGGGGCTTAACAAAAATGTTGCATTAACCCCTTAGGAATTACAGCCATTTTTACATAGTCCCTCTATATTCACAGTCTCAAAAGTAATTGGACAAACTTACATAATCATAAATATAAGCATCATTTTAAATACTTGGATGCAAATCCTTTGCAGTAATGACCACCTGAAGTCTGGAACCTATGGACATCACTCAATATTCAACTGAGTGGACTGACTTGGCCATTTAAGAACAATTCATTTCTTTGCCCAATGAAGCTCTGGGGTTTCTTTCACGGTATGTTTTGGGTCATTATCCATTGTACTTTGATTCATTGTCCTATTAGTTTTGCAGCATTTGACTGAATCTGAGCAGAAAGTATAGCTCTATATACTTCAGAATTTATGTTGCTACTTCTATCAGCAGTCACATCATCAATAAACACCAGTGTCTCAGTTCCATTAGCAGCCATACGTACATGCCCATGACAGATGATGTGGTAGGCTTGAGATACTCATTCTATGTATGAAAAACAGATTTTTCTTCACCAAGTAAAGAATTCTAAAATCATCCACTTTAGTTGTCTTCCATGGTCTTCTAGACCTTTTGGTGCCACTGAGCTCACCAGTGCATTCCTTCTTTTTAAGAATGTGCCAAATTGTTGACTCCTAAAGTTTTTGCTGTCTCTGAAAGGGCTGTTTTGTTTTTTCAGGGTAATGATGACCTCCTTCACTTGCATTGACACCTCTTTGGACTGCATATTGAGAGTTCCTGTGAACATATGCCAAATGCAAATTCAACACTTGGAGTCAACTCCAGACCTTTTAGCACCTTAATTTGTCATGAAAAATGCAGAAGCAGGCCATAACTGGCAATGAAACTGCCCATCATGAATTGTCTAATTACTAATGAGCCCATGAAAATGGAGCGACTATGTAAAAAATGGCTGTAATTCCTAATACAATATTTTTGTTAAATGCCCTGTATTAAAGATGAAATTTTACACTTCAATCACAACTCAGATTTATTCTTTAGCCCAAAATTTGGGCCTTTATATTAGCTGTGAACATCAGCATCATGACTTATTATATCTGCATGAACTGCATAGGAATAATAGACCTTTTAGTGATCCGATAAAAGATTAAATTTAGGGTGGTGAGTAGGAGCTGCATCTACATTATACCCTCGTCACCACACTCCAAAAAAATAGTTTTTGTCTCAAAACTAAATATCCAGAAAACTGCTGAAAAAGATTTACTGTTCTTGTTTACACATTCAATGTCATTGAGTTTCATTGTCTTGAAGTTGTGTTCTGTGTGTGTTTGGGGGGGGTGAGAGAGAGAGAGAGAGTGTGAGAATGCATTTATGAGATACAGACAAGAGATTGTTTATATAGATATATAGACATGCAGATAGAAACACTGATCAGCCATAACATTAAAACACAATATTGTGTTTTAATATAACTAATATTGTGTGGGTCCCCCCCTTGTTTTCCCCCAGGGCAAACGGCCCTGACATGCACCTTCTAGCCTTTGGTCCCCATGTACATCAATGAGTTTGGCTGCTCACGACCCTGTCACCAGTTCACCAGTTGTCCTTCCTTTTAGTAGGTGCTAACCCGCTGCATACCGAAAGCACTCCACAAGACCTGACATTTTGGAGATGCTCTGACCCAGTTATCTAGTCATCACAATTTGGCCCTTGTCAAAGTCGCTCAGATCCTTACTCTTGTCCATTTTCCATGCTTCCAACTTCCAACTTTGGGAACTGACTGTTCACTTGCTGCTTAATGTCAGTGGTTTTAATGTTATGGCTGATTGGTGTAGCTAGCTAGATAGATAGATAGAATGTTAGATGTGTGTGCATGTATGAGTGATACAGGGAAAGATTTTGAGTGTGTGTTTGTGTGTGTGTGTGCATGTGTGTGTGAGAGGAGAGAGATAGTGTAGGGGTGTGTGTGTGTGTGTGTGTGTGTGTGTGTGTTTGTGTGTGTGAGAGAGAGAGAGAGAGAGAGAGAGAGAGAGAGAGAGAGAGAGAGAGCAATAAATAAACTAATGTATGTAGGAATTTGCTTGGTTTTCACTAACCACTGACTATTTACTACATATTGTATATATGTATATGTAATACACACTGATAAATGATTCTGATTCAGTGCAAAATTATCCATAACAGGATGCATGGGACAAAAATCACTGTCCTTCTGTTCTCTGAGAGAGTGAGAGAGAGATGCAAAGTCTGGCAAATGTTTTTCATTAATGGTTTTGTGTATAGATCATTTTTCATGTACTGGCTTCATTGATGCATGTATCAGTCAGCTGGTTTGTAGTGTGTATAAGTCCACTCTTCATAGTAGGTATACGTTAGCTGATCTATGGTGACTATAATTATACAGACACACCCGTGTTGTCATCGTCACATATATATTATGTTTCATTGCGCAGTATGTATTGTGTAGCAAATGACTCATTCATTGATTACATGAGGCCACATTTTTTTCCACAATAGTCTTTCCTTCTAAAAGGCACTTGAACAGAACTCTGAAGCCACTTTAACATTTTACAGGAAAAAAAACCATCTGTATGTCCATAAAGAAAGTAAAATATATTACAGATCACTTTTCAGACAAAAAAAGACAACAACATGGAGTCTCTTGGGCATTACAATAGAACGGATATAAATAGTCATATTTTATTATTTGAGCTTTGTATGCATGTAAAAATGATAAATGATTCAATGTTTTTATCATTAATATTTAAGAAACTGAAAAAAATTAAAACCTCTCTTTTGAAATGAAGTGTAATAAAAACTTCAATAAGCATTTTGCTTTTCTATTGGATTTCCGAAAGGGCAATTCATTGAAAAGTTCATCTCTGAAAAGTTACCAGAAGATGTCTCTGTATAAACCTACAATCAGTAAACATTCTTTACAACTAGTGAACACAATGTCCAAATTCTTATCAGTGCACACGCTAGGCCATCTCTTCTACCCTGAGTTCTGCCAACTCCTCAGAATGTGAATGAGAACAGACAACGAAATTCTCCAGGAAACAGGAAAGGAGACTTTTGTGACTATTTCATAACATAGTCCTTATTGGGGTCAGCAAGTAAAAGCACTGTTGTGGCCCCTGTCAGGCAGCAGATCACTTCGTACCTGAGGGAAGCCGATGAATGGCTGAACAAGGTGTGAAAAACTGCTGTAAGTAGTAACAGGAGCCTCAGCGAGGGGAAACAACGAGTGAGAGAGAAGAGCAAATCCACAAGAGAATTCAGTTCTCTAAAGCAGCATATTTGAGAGAGTCATGTTTTGCAATCCCATAAGCAAGTGTTAAGCTCAGAAAGCTAAACATATAGCTAAATATATTCCTAATCATTTCACTTGACATTTACATGATAATATAATTTCCTCTTCCCATTCTGAGCCATGTGTTGTCACAAGATGGGATATTCCCATCCATTTCTCACCCATGAAAGATGTCCAATTATAATAGGCCAATCATTGTTATTTCCTCAGCATGATTTCATCTGTTACGTTTGCAAAAGGTCACACGCGGTGGGCTTTCCTGTCCCCAAGTAACAGCACATAGATGGCAATGTGGCCACGGATTATAAATGGCCTGTGTGATTGGGAATTGTCAC
This sequence comes from Parauchenoglanis ngamensis, assembly GCA_030014255.1. Classification (NCBI taxonomy): domain Eukaryota; kingdom Metazoa; phylum Chordata; class Actinopteri; order Siluriformes; family Auchenoglanididae; genus Parauchenoglanis; species Parauchenoglanis ngamensis. Next base: position 8,564,953 of record JAQMYM010000001.1, read on the forward strand.
CAGGTGCTTTGCTGTAAAAGGGTCTTGTCTTTGGAATAAAGAACATAATAGGATGTGTGTATGTTTGCGTACCCAAGAGAGGGGGGTGACAAAATTGCAAAGATGTATTTTGTAGGACATATTGTCCCCATTTACACCAGGTCGTTTTAAGCATCTTGTATCTGGATTGGTCCGTGACAAGATTTTAAGCGCACACATTACACACTCTGGGTGCCGGATTGAAATCTGATTGCTGTATATTATATAATATGCAAATCTGCTTATAATGTGTAACCAACAATTACCAGGGTGTACCCCGTCTCTCGCCCGAAGATGTCAGGATTGGCTCCAGCTTCCCAGCGACCCAGATGGATAAAGCGGTATAGATAATGGATGGATGGATTGTTGGATGGATTTTTATGTTGATTAGTTGTAGCCCTTATGTATTTTAAAATTGTAATTGCTAAATAATCCCTGTTATTACTAAATGTGTTGGTAATCTGATTACGTCTTTTTTTCTGTAACTTTAAAGGAATACAGTTACCTTTTTTTTGTATCCTAATTACGTAACATGTCGTTCCATGTATTCTGTTACTCCCCAAGCCTGAGTGTCGCTGTGCCATGGTAAGGCTAATTTGCATACCCATGAGCCCCTGGGGTTGCCTGTTAATGTGAAGTTTAATGTCCTTGCTTTATCATATTAAGTCTTTCTTGTTAGAGAAGGAATGTGTTGTGTGTTTCTCTGTGCTGGTATATGTTATAGTGACACATCACTTCATGTTTGATTGTGTTCACCATTGTGTGAAAGCCCAGTGGTCTAACCAGTTCTGTTGCTGACCACCAAGTCTGTGTTTGTGCTGTTATTATGAGTTTATCTATAAAACAAAAGCAAATGTGTCATTTTTAAAGTGCTTCCTGGTCAAGCTTCTTCCTCACTGACCACAACTTTGTTCTTGTTTTGTCCACTAGCGATGCATTCATAGACTTTTGGAATATTGAATATTGATTTGTGTGATCTGGCTTTTTCTGGAATATATTTGTTCTACTGTCTATTGTTAATATACTCTCTCTCTCTCTCTCTCTCTCTCTCTCTCTCTCTCTCTTTCCTTTCTGCTGTTACTTTTCTTTTGTTCTGACAGATTTGGCAGATAACACCTCCTGCTGCTTATTGAAAAGCTGATTAATCATCAATTTCTCTTCACTGTAGTTTCCCAGCTGTCTCTATCCAAACTATGCTGCTCACCTTCAGCAGGATTCTCCTTCCCTGACTCAACCTTCACACCTGGCCACACCAGACATACACTTCCCATATCATATTTGATGCTATTCGCTTGGTTTATATGTTACTACAGGATGCTTTTAGGTTATGCAATTTGTAGCACTGTTTTTGTATCGTGACATTTAGCAACTGCTCAGTGATCTCATTGTGATAATGATCATTATCACATTTCTTCAAAAGACATTCAGTGTATTCAGTGGTATTATTTATAAGACATAAATAATACTGATTATTACTATCAAGGTGCTTGCAAGTGTTACTGAAAGCTCAGGTGGAGATCATACTGCTGTCTTATCCAGTGCTCATTAGAAACACACCAGCAGGCCATATTACACAGATAAGACGAGACAAGCAACCCTGGTCCTGTCCTTATTCACTGAGATCAAGGTGTTTCTCATAGAGAGAGAGAGAGAGAGAGATTATGATTGGATGAAGAGTACTAACAAGGCAAAATTACCTCATTTGTCTTAGACTTAGAGTCAAATCTCTAGAGTTCCACCAATAATGACACGCTGTATCGAGTCTCTTTATAGGAAGGCTATTTCAGTAGAAGTCTTACTTACATCCAGTCTTTCCTCTGCACACTTTACACACGTCGAAATCTGAAGAGATATATCAACAACCTGATCACATGGGAAATTTGTTCGGTTTTGAACAAGTAATGTGTCTAGGAATATTGCTTGATTTTATATGAGACAATGGTTCCTGATTTTGGGACTATTATATGAACTTTGGTTTGTCTTGCCTTCACTTTTCCAAATACAGCTGTCTTATTAAGCTCATGGTATGTTTAACTGGATCTACTTTATGACATGCACCTAAAATAGTAGATGCTGGGGATGGTAGTGAAAGACACAGAGAGAGAGAGAGAGAGAGAGAGAGAGAGAGAGAGAGATACAAGCCAGTAATTTAAGAGGACGTCCAGCTGTCATAACAGGGTACATGTGATTTGCCTTCTGCTCATGAAATAACTAGAGAAAATAACCCTGACACACATCACAACATGAGAAAGACACACACACAGAGAGAGAGAGGGAGAGAGGGTGTACCTGTACCATGTTGTCCCGCCCTAATTCCATCAATTTTCCCTTTCTGAAATTAATTCCATGCCCACTCCCCATTATCATCCATCACACTCCCTGTCTCCTTCTCTCTTCCTTTATCTCTTTCCCCTTTTCTCTCTCACTGTCTGAGCTGAGCTATAGCAACAGGCCTGGGCTTGAGAGATGGCGGGTCGGCTAGTGCCAGAGTTCTGGACCGTACACTTCACACTAACACCACGAATCCACACACCATCACTTACGTAAACACATGCCTTTCATGTTCATGTGCTCAGCATTTTGTAAAGAAGCCGACTTTTTAGACAAGATGTATGCTACTCTTAGTGTTGTCACTGAGCTTACAATTGAGTTATTTACTAAGGAAAAAAAACAATTGCTATTAATTCCCTTCCTCTCGATTTCAAACGCAATTTTAAATCATAACACAAAGTTTGATTGTCATGCTTTTAAAAACATACAGAGGAATGAGAAGCCCTGAAGTCCTGAATAGACATCAGTGGTTTTCATTTCATTACATAATGTGATTGAGGGAGAAAAGGAAAGAGAGAGAGCAGGAGAGAGGAAAAGTAATTAGGTGAGCACATTGTCGCTTCAAATGGAAATCCGTCCCAGGAAAATGACAGGCACAATCAAAGTCAGTTCTGCTTGGCAGAATAACGCAAGCACAGCCACTTCTGTCCATTGTGGGATTTCACGGGTGAACGTTCTGTGTGCGCAGCATTTTACTCTATCTGCTCTCGCTCTCTCATTCTTGTTAACCGACGATACAAAAACGCACATCTGATTCATCTGAAAGCACAGCCGTCTAGATGTATGTGTAATTAAGGCTGTTAAATCACTAACATTTAAATGCTCTGTATGCATACTGTATTACAACTGTTTTCTGTCATATTTGTATGTTATTTCTCCATGATTTATGGTTTCCAAAAGATTTCCAAATCTACAGACATGAAGCTTGTCCACTTGTCAACTTAAGGGGAACAGATTAATTAATACAATACATTAATATATTTTAGTTTCAAAATGACATTTTTAAAATCGAAAATGATCTGTGTCCTCACGAGTACTTTGGAAAATTGCTAAAAGTTTTAGCATTTAATCAAATTGTCTACTCTGCTAATCGCTCCAATAATAGCTTGCCTCCTGCAAATGTGGGCAGTTTGTTGCATTAAAATGCAGAATTTAACTGCACAGCAGCTGCTAGCAAAGAGAACAAGATCAGCAATACTGGTTATTCATTATTCATGCTGCATTCACCACTGGTAGTTGAGGCTAATGCCATTTGTTTTCTTCCAGAAAAGGGTCATGTGATAGGAGCATGACAAATGAGGGAAGGATACGTTGTGACTGATAAGACCCAGTCATGAAGCAAATGTTGTCGTTTGCGTCGTCATTTCCAAGAGCTTCTGTTTTCCCTCCTACACACTAAAACACAACGCCGGAGTTTTAAAAATTAAAACGGGGCCAGCAGTGTTTCAATTCTCCATTTTAGAAGCTCAAAAACTCCAGAGTAGCATGTAAACCAGGCGTAAATGTAGCCAAAGTGATGCGTATTAAAACTAAAATGTGGACAGAATCAAAATTCTTCTGACTTTATCACCTTTATCTTATGATGAAGCATTTCTGTCCTGATGAGAGTGGTTACTTCCAAGATGACTCTGCCCCATTTACAGGGCACAAGGGTGATCTTATTCCAATTGAACACATATGATAGCTTTTTGACTGATGCCTTGGACAGCACTCTCCAATACCATCATCAAAACCAATTGAGGGAATATTTTTCATTTGTCACCTTTTGTTATCTTTTTCTATAGGTGTAAGAGACTGTAATGATATTTCCATTTTTTACTTTTTCTATAAGTGTGGAAACTAATGATATTTCCATATTTTAACTAATGAATTTAGAATTTTAGCAGACAGAATTAGGCATTTAGAAAATATCTGAACAGAGAACAAAGAAAAATAGGAAAGAAGGTTTACCACTGTACATATTTTCAAAGGTGCAAGTTGAAATGCAAACAAAATCCTTGGTTTAATTAAATGTTTAAATATTACTATTATTTCCACATGTCTAGTACCCAAATCTTCAATTATCCTCAATTATCAACTCATTATGAATTAGCATCTACTCTGTGTTTAGAAATACACATGCACAATCAATATTTCATAGGAGTCACTATGGTTACTTACCTTAATCTTTGAGTGATTAAAACACACACACACACACACACACACACACACACACACACACACAAACATAGCACACAGTATAAATATCTTCATCTATCAAGGATAAATACCTTAGTCGATGCTTTAGGCGTGTACACTGTCTCCATGGCAACATCATAACACGTGAGACACTATTCTCATAAATGAAATTTCAGGATTTAAAATTCCCTTTCTTGCACACAAACATTGACACACTTGTGACATGCACATACACACATTTCTGTATGTCTTTTTAGACTGCATGCTATTCTTTTTTTTCTTTAGACCTTTGAAATATAAAACTCCTCATAAAAGCAACCTGTAAGTTGACTAGGAGCGTGCAGACGCAGCCACATTCATAAATTTAATTTATGCCGTGTGTGTGTGTGTATGTGTGTGTGTGTGCGTGTGTGTGTGTTTTAAGAAGTGGCCCTGTCTGTGTCTGTGCCCTTTGTCCACATAGCCTGTTAGCTTCACGGATGACAAATGTGGCCTAATCTCTTATTGATCTGGCTCATTCCCCTCCAGAAACCCATTTAAGGTAGGGAAGCAGAACCCAACCTCAACAGACAGTGACTATCAAGTCTCCTCTACTCCTGTGGCACACACACTGCACTCTCCCAAATGTATAAATGCTACACTATATGGCCAGAACTATGTGGATATCTGACCAACACATCCATATGTGAGTCTTCACAAATTGTTGCCATAAGGTTGGAAGCACATAATTAGTACAGAATGTCTTTGTATGCTATAGTATTACAGTTTTCCTTCACTGGAACTAAGAAGCCCAAACCTGTTCCAGCATGACAATACCTCTGTGAACAAAATGAGCTCCAAGAAGATATGGTGGGGGACCAAATGTAATATGGGATGTTCAGCAAGCACAAGAATATGATTTGTCAGATGTCCACATATGTTTAGTCATAAAATGTACATACATACAGCATATTCTTTCTATGGGGACAAATATATTCACCCCTGTTGCTGTCAAATCCCTTAATTAATTTAACAAAATACCGTTTGACATCAGAAGTCACATAGTAGAACGGAGTCTAAGTGTCCATGTGAGATCAGTGTAAAAACATCTCTTCCACACCAAGGAGCTATCAAAACAAGTCGAAGATAAAGTTCAATCATGATTTGGTTCTAATAAAATATCCAAACTTCAAACATCCCATGGAGTAAAATAAAATCCATTATTTTAAAATTGGAAAGATTATGGAACAAATATGATTCTACCTAAAGGATTACTAAATGTTAGTAACCACGAAAGGAGAGAAGCAATTCATTGTCAGTGCAGCAACCAAGAAGTCAAGGGTAACTCCACATGGTGCTACCAACGTGTAAATGCTGGGCTATGGATCTGATTTATAATTGTCACAAACATAAACGTATCTGTATCAAATGTAATTTTTAACATCAGTGATTGGTCCCATCTTACTGAAGATGTCAGCTTTACATGAAATCACCCCAGGGCTTGTAATAAAAGTAAGTTTATAATAAAAGTATGTATAATAAGTATTTAGTATAAATGCTTGATAAGCACAATATAATTTAACTAGGAACTGCATATGTGTACATGATATTTAATGTACTTTGTACAAATTCCTGTTCACTAAACAAATGCAGGGAAAACAAAAATTGCCTTAGATCATCATTTTATATAAGTCTGTTACCAGAAATACAAGTTTTACTTCCAACTTTCTTTTTAATAACAGAAAGACTAGTTTTCATGCTTTGTTATGTTATTGTTATCATTAGTTAGACACACTCAAAGGTAATAATTTGAAAACCTTACTTAACACGCATCAGAGAAGGACAGATAAATACGGGAGGGAAGGGAAGGAATGCAAGAGATTTTCTTCAAGGCTGAGGGGGTATTGATTGGCCACTAAGTTTCTCTGTAATTGAAGGTAATTTGCTGAGAGACAGCAGAGCTGTACCCAACCCACAAGACGCACGTGTGTGTGTGTGTGTGTGTGTGTGTGTGTGTGTGTGTATGTGTGTGTGTGTTTGTGTGTGTGTGTGTGTGGATAGAAGATGTATCCATGGAAATTAGGCACAGAGATAGATGTCAAAGTCCAGGCTTATTCTCAATCTCCCTGGGATCCCATTAAAGAATAGGAAGGAAGCATCTTAGCTGTTTGAGCACAGAGGGGAGTGGAAGTGCTCTAATTTTGCCTGGAGTCCGTGACGTGTTTGTGTGACAGGACACAGCAAAACAGCATTTTCTTGTGTGTGAGGATGTTAATTTTAAACACAGGAAGTAGGTGTAAGTGCTGCAATTTGGCTTGTTATAGTTCACACCGGGAAACACTGCAACACTTTTTTTTTCTTAACCATGATGAGAATTGAAGGCTTTCAGTTGATGCAGTAAAAAGTATACTGCCATTACAACTGGAATGAGGTAAAAACTGTGTGAATTTCCTGTGTGAAGAAAGAGATCAGCAGTACTGAGTCCAGGTTTTCCTTGCCCTAGCCATTCTCTGATGACTACTACTGATCACTAACAAAATGGAGCCCCATTTTAGTAATAACAATATAAACAAAAAAATAAGCAAAAAATATTAATATACTGGTAACCTGGTGCAGAGTAGCATACTTGTTTAAAGGGGATAGGGTTAGAAGCAATATGTTATAAAGCGGAATCTTTAGTTATTATCCAATCACATTAACTCCACTCAAGTTAATTCCTCTCATTCCTTTTAAAAACCAAATGTCTCCTGAAAGCAGGCTAAAGTAAGCTATGATGACTAAATTGTGCTAACATGAATAGTGTTCATACACAATGTATGATTGCACAATTGTGACTGAACCTCAAGCATTCAATTCATCAGGAACATCATCCATCTGTCCATCCATTATCTATACCGCTTTATCCGTCTGGGTTGCGGGGAAGCTGGAGCCAATCCCAGCATCTTCCGGCGAGATTCGGGGTACACCCTGGGCAGGTCGCCAGTCCACCACAGGGCCAACACAGACAAACAGCCACACACGCTCGCATTCAC
>JAQMYM010000001.1:8587001-8597984 GCA_030014255.1 Parauchenoglanis ngamensis
GTCAATTAAACATCAAAATAACATCAACCGCTGGTGTCAACTGACCATCAACCCGATGTCTAAAACAAAACTTTTTGCAGCATCAACTGTTGATATTGATATGAGGTCATCATTGATACCATCAATGTCAAATCAAATTTGACGTCAAGGATTGACATCAAATGACCGTCAAAGTAATGTCCGAAATATTTGTGACGTCAACAGATGTTGTAAGATTGATGTCCACCATCAACGTCATACTGACATCAGGGGCCAATGTCCATGTGATGTTTCTAAAAATAAAAAATAAAAAAAACCTTTACACAATAGTGAACATTGGTCATTTATTGGAGACCTCTAATACAATCAATGAACTACACAATTATCACTTTTAACTGATAATTCAATTATTTGCAAAAAAACTTTATACAAAATAAGGGTAAACTAAAATGCATCATTAAACAGAGTTGGGAGGGTTACTTAAAAAATGTATTCCGATACAGTTACTAATTACTTGCTAAAAAAAATGTAATCAATAACTTAATCTAATTACCACAAAATTAAAGTAATGTAACTGCTTTCCATTACGTTTGGATTACCTCAATACCAACTATGTGGATGATGACAGCATTTTCTCAACTGGAGGGCAGAACTTGCACTGTACTGTGGTGATGTTCCCCTTTTCTGATTTAAAGACAAAATAATGGTGAAATTTCCACCAAATGAACACATTTTTTCACCAGAGGCCATAATAATGAAATGGTGACTGTAAGATTAGCTCTGATTTGACTGAAGACCAGGTTGTCGTTGTGAGACTCATGAAGTGTTGTGTGCACATGTGTATGTGGTATATCTGGTTTGTATGTGGTTCTTATTTGGGGCTGCAACTACTGATTATTTAGATTATTTTTTATTATCTTTAGGGTGTTCATTATATAATCTTTCCTTGATTATTCAATTGGTATTATTTTTTAATAAATATATTCAAAAGATGTTTACTTAGAATATTTATTTGCAGCATATTTATCAGCACTACTGCAGAACTTTTTCTTACCTAGGCTTAATTAAATATCAGTTCACTAATTACAACATTATTGACATTTATCAGATAATCTGTCAAAGCATGAGAATATTATCAAGTGCTCATGTCGACCAAATGAATGTTTATACTCATTCAGTATAAGCATTATATATAAATGGTACTGAATAAACACTCAGACTAACTCAAGGTTGTATGTAGCCTACATCGTTTATTGTTTATCACTTTTTTAATCACTTACCACACTTTTTGCAGCTGTGTATCTGTATTTCAAGCCAAGATTTGTTCAAATTTCAAACAGACAAATTCAAAATAAAGATAAAATAAATAACCACTGCCTTTTTCGCTCACTGAAACTCTCCAATGCTAAGTTTATTTTTTGTCTTAGTACCTCACTACTTGCAACTTAACAAAACATAACAAAGCTGTTCTGGACAATTCAATCAGGAACATCACACTTCTCCTCACAGTCCCACAAACAAAAGATAAGATTGCTCACATTAAAACACAAGTTATATCATGAGGCCAGCAGGGTGGTGTACTGTAAAGAGTTTCATACCATAGAGAAATTCATACTGATGTTTCTGCACCACCATTTCACTAAAATGGTTTTTATGATGTGACATAGCATGTGCGCAGTGTGTTTCACAATGCAGTTCAGCTAATAATGAAATTACTGATAATTATTTTTATAATATATTTTTATTGATTTTGTTGATTAGTTACTGCAGCCCTCATGCATTTCATAAAATTGTAATCCTGTAAATAATCCCCGTTTTTAATAAAAGTATCTGTAATCTGATTACACTTTTTTTCCCCCTGTAACTTTAAATGTATAAACTGATTTTTTGTATCCTAATTACATAACACCACTCCATGTATTCCATTACTCCCCAATCCTGGGTATGAGTTTAAAAAAAATAATGCATTTTAGTTCACCCTTATTTTGTATAATGTTTTGTGCAAATAATTGAATTGTAATAGCTAAAAGTGATTATTGTGAATTTCATTACATATATATGAAAGTGGCAATGCTTATACATATTGTCTTAGTATCTTAGTGTTTTTCTAAAATATTATTGTTACATCAACAACTAATAATTCAATGATGAAATACCATACCTTTAGTTTACTGACAAGTGATGATTGCGCTGGATTTAACTTGTGAAACACATTGGGTATTGTCAAAATGATGACAGACAGTGTCAGATGGGATATCTCGCATGCAAACATCAAATGTCCTAACTTGCGGGATGTCAGCATGACATTTGTCTGTTGACATTACACCAATCTCGATATATGCTCCATCGACATCGGGGTAGGCAACTGAGCTGTGATTGATGCTGATTCAAGGACTTTTTGTCCAGTGGGTGTGTGTGAACTGTGTGTGAAGGGTCGACATTGACTGTTCATAGACACTAAACCAAGGAAACACAATCTGAGCTAAATGACATCTTCTGAGATGTCTCTGATTGAGTAATAATTTTGGTGTCAGTATCGTTACTGACCAGTAACAAAAAATATTTTTGTACTCAGTCTAAAAATAATGGCATTGATGCATTCCTTATTAAAAACAGTTCACGTAATTTCAGTGGCTGTGGGAGCTAGTGCAGGGATGGAGATGTTTGATGGCAAGTGGAAGGAAGAATAATTAATTTATCAACAGCAGGCAGTCTGCTGTGTATAGCTAATTAAAACTGCAGATCACCTAACCATCAGCTCTGTGTGTCATGTTTATGCTCTGTGTGACTTCTCAAATGTTCTTGTACATTTGCTGGGCACATAAAATAACAGCCTTTAAAAAAAACAGCACAAAATTCATATTCCTACACAGCGGGTCAGTTATATGTAGCAATTTATTCCATCTAAATTGCACAATTTCAAAGTGCAATTCGCTGAGCTGTTTCAGCTCGGAAACATGGTTAGTCCTTGTTTATTTCCAATTTAGATCTAGCCACTTTCCCCCACAGCCTGTCCATCCTCTATTACACAGCTGTTCCAATAAGCTGGGAGACTAAAGATCTCAAACCTGTAGTCTACTGGTGCATCTTTCAGATTCTTTGAGAGAGAAATATTAGTGAAACACATTTTTTGGTCACCTAATCAGTATCCTAAGACTTCATTTACACAGAGTGATTGCTAGACATGACATTATATCAGAGAGCTAACATCTAATAAATTTTGAAAGTAAAACAGTCGGTACATTTACATGCACGCTAATGTTCCATTATTATTCCAAATATGTCAATATTCAGAATTTGATACAGGTCATGTAAACAGCATATTACTTTTGGACGTTCCAACTCTGGGGGGTGGCACAGTGGTGCAGTAGTTAGTACTGTTTCCTCACAGCAAGAAGGTTCTTGGTTTGAACCTGGCAGCTAACTGGAGCCTTTCTGTGCAGAATTTGCATGTTCTCCTGGTACCTACCTGTACTCCAGGTGCTCTGGTTTCCTCTCACAGCCTAAAGATATGCAGAATACACAGAAAAAAATGGCTGAGACTACACTCACATTCACATTACCAAAATTCACATTACCAAAATTCACATTACCAAAACAAAATGTGTCACTTTCATTTGTGGGCCTAAATCTGATACATATCCAATTTGTGGCCATGTGACATGAATGAGAATGCTCAGATCGGAATCCATGTGGCGTTTTGCCTATACACATGTGATCAGCGCCCTCGTCATCAGCCAGCAAGGTGTTCTGTTAATCTGTACTAGCTAATGAAATATGCTACTTAATGGTTGGGTGTCAAGTTAAGTTACAATTTTAGGATTAACTTTAAGATTCAAGTCTTAGTGTTCAGATCAGGGTTAGGTTAAGTGCTACGGCTAAGATCGAGTTTGTTCTCTGCTATCGGTAGCATTTATCCATGCCTATGGTACCATTTTTCAACAACAAAAAAACAAATCGTCAGCACATAGGCAGCGCAGCAAAACAACAGTGAACGAGAGCTACAGCTGACCAACTGTTTGTCACCCTCCAGAGCAAAATGCACTGGACAGTATAAGAGGTTAAAGGAATTAAAAACAACATAATAAATTCATACTGAGGTGGCAACCATGTTTGCATGAATAAACTGATAACAAGAAACACTATAAAGGAAGTTGGTGGATAAAAGTAATGAATGTTTTTTTTTTTACATATTATATATGATATTGACATCACCAGAGACGCATTTGACTGCAAAGATATATGTATGTGGTTTTATCAGGATACAATACTGATACCTGACACGACAGCACTCAGGTGGCAGAAATGACAAGCGCAAAGCTCTAAGTGATAGAAAAGAGGGAATCCATCCCACCATATGTCTCCATCTTCAGCATGATACAGCTGGAATCTCATTTTGAATCCCAGTTTTATGAGCACAGTGATCCTTATCTCGAGGCAAAGCTGTAAAATTGACTTCTTTATTTTCTATAGATCACTGTCATTCATTTATGATGGACTGATTTCAGTTCAGTTGATTCATTCAGGCACATTATTGCAGACTGTACTTTGTTAGTAGTCTAGATTTCATTGTAAATATTATTCACAGAATATTTACAGTTCAGGTCATTACTTATAGGTCTGTGCCTATTCTGCTATAAGACATTCATGTATTATGGGACCAAATGTACAGGATAGGAATATCTGACCGTTTTGACCTTGTGGGAAGATTTGGCTGTTCCCACAAGGAAAAGTTTCTGTTTTTACTTTGTTAAAAAAAAGTTAAAGAAACAAAAGGTGTCCTTTTGGTTACTGAAGTTAAGGTTAGGTTTATACTTCATTTTAGTTAGCTGAATTAATAATTATGTCAGTAGTCAAATGTTTATTGTACTCTATTGTGATGGAACAAAATTAAGAGTAAATGATGGTTTGGAATCACAGAAACATTTGCCAAATGCACAGAAATGATCAGCAACTGTTTTGAAATATGAAATGTTGATTCATTCATTTGAACATCTTTAGAAGCAGTTAACATCTCTAATACAAGAAATCAGGGCTGTCGCCGGAACATATATTTCATTGGGAATTTGTGTCAAGCTGTACTCTAAAGCTATTTATTTTTTACTATGAAATTATACATACAGCTATACGTTCGACCTAAATTACTGCAGAATATATACCATATGTCCAAAAGAATGTGGACACCTGATAAGCATGTTAATCTACAGTGTCTCTTGATCCAGGCTTTCTTAAAAAAAAAATTTAAATCATTGATCTATTGTGTATTTACTTTGTTTCCGTGACACAAAACCTAGACTTCCTACACAATGTTAGCCTGCTAAACCTGAATTAAGTCTAAGATTAATATGATTACATATTAATTTTATATACAAACATTTTTGTCATCATTGTTATAAATGCAAGACAAACAGAATAAAACAATGCATGCAAAACATAAACAAACAGAATAAAAAAGCAGGTATGTTCATAGGGGACATATCATGCAACACAAGCTATTGACCTAGTTTCCTAATAAGCCACAGAAAGGAGAAAAAAAAGGGTTTATTAATATTTAAAGGTAGGGTAGGTAATTTTTTTAGAAGCATTTTTGTTATATTTCTTGAAATGCTCTTCACATTCTGACAGCAATGAATAAATTAAATGCTCTGATAATAATAATAAAAAAATCCATCATCTGTGGCTGTGTGCAGGGCTGTTACAAGCCTGTCCAATTATTTCATTGGGTCTGAGTGAAGTTATTGGATGGCCTACCTGAGTGCACTCTGCAGATGCACTCATTGCACATGTCCAGAGTCTTAGACAAGGTAAAGTTAGCAAGCTAGTCTAGTCACACATGAATGGCCAGTTACAGCTAATGTTATACCCCCCAACAGCTTGCAACTGCTAAGCAAAGCAAGTCTGAAATAGAAAAGACTACACCAAAAAAGATGTGGGATATATGCTTCCATCACATGCTATTGTACTTATGATGAATATGAGTTGTTGACTTGGAAATTGCACATGAACTACCCTCAACTCAATTTCAAGTAGGAACTTCAGATATAATTCTGACACCTGAGTTGACCTTCATGCTTTCAACATGCTGGAGAAGAGGACAGTTTCAGTAGTGGGTTGTACATATTTGTTCATTTTTAGTAATACAGTTATCCTTACCAGTTGCTTCTGTCCATAATTTAATTCATAATCTGTGTACATTTTACTTGATGTCAGTTATGGAATCAAAATAGGATTTCCCCAAGAAACAAGTGAGAAGAAATCATGTGTCTGCTGTTTTTCATTTGGCTCTGACAAAAAAGCACTTGAACACGACATACTCATAATTCTAACTTCCCATGTGGGAAGTAAGACATTCAGACTAGCAGGTGACTAGCACTGGAGTGTGAATTGGTATGGCTTTTCAATGATGGCAACAACTGAGGAAATTAAAGGATCTGAAAATAATGCCATGGTTGCTGAATTTCTGTTGGACAAGTAATTATCTGGCTTGTTTTGTTTTTTGTTAGTTGCATATGACAACATCCCAACACACTCTTTCATGGACTCGTCCTCCAGCAGTAATCAGTCAGTGTGCATTCATGTGTTTTGGAGGAGTGGCTTTGTAGGGAAGGCTGGAAGGAGAGGGTGGGAGTGTTTGGCTGCATAGATACAGTCTGTGTTGTGTCATAGTTGGGGGGGTGTCGCATGGGCAGAGTCTGCATGGGGGAAAACAATCCTTTCTCTGAACCTGCAATGCTGTGAAAAGCATCAACAAGCTGTCATGTCTTGTAGACTCTTTACTGTCACCTGACAAAAAAACATTACATTCAAAAATAGAATCAGTTGGATTGTTGTCCATGTCTTATGAAAGACTGGACAAATGATCCAACTGAATAGCCCAAAGTGTCATTCCAAGATATCGTCTGCTATCTGATGGAATTGCCTGGTAAGAGATAATATTACATTTACTACATTTCCTCCTGTGCACCAGCCTTTTTAGTTTTGTTTCTGCAGAAGACTGTGTCCTTCTATTGGGGAACAGTGAGAGTGTGTAGTCTGGGTGATTTATATCCTCATTTTTTAAACCTGCAGCAGGACAGTTTAAAACATGGAAGTGAATAGGGGCAGTACATTTTTAACTGGAGGGAGCTACAAAGCTACAAAAATGTGCTGCGTGGAAAGCTACCCAGTTTGCAAAGTTCAGGATAAACATGGTAGGTAGTTCACTTGACTTTTAACGATTAATCCAACATACATGACACTCTTGAAACAAACACTGTTTGGTTAAAACGAATATAACATTAAAGTTACCTGTAATTAGCTGCTCACTACAATCATACGTGTTTTGATATCGGATTCCAAAGGTGACCGGACTCATCCTCCCCCAAGATGTTTGAGATGCTTGCAACCACTGTGATCTCCTACTTCTCTTTTCTGTCTCTTGGTTTGGAAAATATAAAACTTTCATTTGGGAATTTTTTTGTTTATTTGCCGTTCAGAAAGGCACAAAGCAACTCTTTGACATTGTGGTGAATGCTTTGTTTTCCCCTCAGCGCCAAACGAATGCGATGTTTTGTGGGCGTTCCTTTAATCACCAACTGTATCTACACTTACTAAATCTAGTTTACTGTTGTTGGTTTCTCCAAACTCACCTACCCTGCCTTTAAGTACGGCTTTATAGGTTTTTTCTTTTACTATGGTATGTTTTTCTTTAGTTTATCCAGATAAACTGCATGTTTTCATGTTCTTTGTTGTGGGTGTTGAGTATTGTTGCCAACACACAGGGTAAACATTGTAATAAGTCAAACATCATTACAATTAATAAAACCATGTCACCTTGTCATTTGTGTGACATTACCTCTGTGATCATGATAAACACTTGAGCCCTGTGAGAGAAATGTGATTTGGTTCAGTTACATTATCTGATTCACTTCAGCATCAAAAGTGTTCTTGTGTGTGGTGTGTGATGTGTGGGTGTGACGCTGTTGTGTTTGTGGTGCTGGTGTGAAGTGTACGGTTCAGAACTCTGGCACAAGCTAACCCAACATCACCCAAACCCAGATCTGTTGCTATGGCTCAGCTTAGAGAAAGAGAGAAAGAAAAGGAGAAAGACAGACAGTAAGACAGGAGGTATGAGTGATGGATGATAAGGGGGAGTGGACACAAAAAAATGGAATTAATTTCAGAAAGAGAAAATTGATGGGAAGAAGATAAATGTGACACAGGAGTGAAGGAAGGGCAGAATAAAACAAAGCTCTCTCTCTCTCTCTTTCTTTCATACATCGTTATGCCTATATATCAGCCCCAGTTAACTTTTTTAGATTTTTCTTTGATTTCTTTTGATTATTCTATGATAATTATCTTGATTACGATCAAGTTTTGGCCCATTCTAGGGTTCATATCTCAAAATCTTATCCCTATTTGACCTTCTGTAATTGCTGCTCTTCCTAATTATATATGAAATAAAATGTGAAGTAATGATTATGGATTAGATCCATCACAAGCTGACTTACTGATGGATACACTGTAGAATTTTAAGGCATACTGAAAAGCCCTGTGATGTTTTATTTAACATGAAACCCTCCCCTGGCGTTTTGCGTTAGTGCATTTCTAATTTATCAGATGCTAAGTGACATGATAGCTGTTTCACTTTCCTTCAACAATGTATTCAGTTAAGAGCTGCTGTCAGGAAACAGATGTAGCTGTGAAGCTCATACACACACACACACACACACAATATTGTGTAAAACTGTACCTGCAACATTTTCCACTTGTCCCACAACAGAAACTAGCTTTTAACAGCTTGCTGTTTAAAGAAATGTTGTATATCCAGGTAACAGGACAGACTTCTTGGATCGGCAAGATGCAGAGGGAACACCCAACCACCCAACAGGGAGAATAAAAGGTTGTAGAGGAAACCTCCAGACCAGTGTTACTGTATTAGCAGATCTGGCTAATGTAGCAGGATCAGCAGTATGTAGAGCCTCTCAAACACATTAGCCACTTTTATCCACAGGCCTGTCCCGAACAGCAGGAAAAGTGAAGAGCGAACTAAGGTAAACTGACTCTGAAACTGTTGCTCTTGTTTAATGTAGTTCGCTAGCTATGAAATGTATTAGCCACAGGCCTGCTAGTCATCTAGATGGTGGGGCATATGAAAAACTGAGTGGGCACATTAAGGAAAAACTTGACCGGGCAGGGAGAGGGAGGACTCATAGACGGGACCCCACTCTAGCCCCAGCGTTGTTTGTTTCACATGTCATGTTCAACAGGAAACAGACCAACTACAGAGACCAAGTTGACCATGTTAGCCTCACTGAGCCACAGGACAGAGAAGCACAGAGGGAGGCCTGACCCAGTGGAGATCTGTAAAAGCTCCATTGTGAGGGAGGACCACTCAATCATGCTAATGGTAAATATTCACAGACCCACACATTACTCGATAGCAGATGATGTTAAAAGTTCAGAGCAGTGAGGTAACACAACCCAGCAAGAGACTGTGAGGAGAGTGCTGTACTGACCAGTGCAGTGAGAAATAACTAACAAGTCTTGCAAGAGAACAAGAGAACCCAACTCCAAATAGCAGCTATGAAACTATGAAAATTACACTCACCATAGCTGAGGAGCTCATAAGAGATGAAAAGGGTCATTATCACAGAAAAAGGGAGAGAATCCCAATTTAAAAAACAAAAAGTGCCAAAACTCTGGTTGAAAGGGGGCCATGAGAGTAAAGTGCTTTAAATGCCTGAACACCTAGGACTGTTTCAAATCCTTTCATGCAGAAAAGATTTTGTTATTTCAGTAATTTCAAAATTTCACTAATTGGCCCTCACTTGATCCCATCCAGAGTGTATTTCTTCCTTACATATAGTGTTCCCAGGTTAGACTTCACAACCAAGTGTCAAGTAACAAGGCGGGAAGCAGATGTAAATGCAAAAGAGTTTAAAAGGCAGGCAGACAAAATCCAAAACATAATTCAAGGTCAGAGTCAAGTACAGGCAGAGTTCAAGAACCAGGTAAACAGGATTATGAAAGGCAAGGCAAAAACAAGGTCAAAGGTCAAAGGTCAAAATGATCAAAACCAAAGTAATTGTGGAACAAACAAAAGGCTTGGAACGTACTGGCACAAAAACACAGGACTATGCTTTGGAAACGGGGTGGGAAATAAAGTCCTTAAATAAATGTAACTGTGATACAAAGAAACTCCAAAAAGGTATACACAATCAAAATTACTCAGGGGACTGTGAGTGGGAAAGTACAGGTGGTTGCTGGGAAGGAGAGTCCGGGGTGGTCATGTCTGTTGGCCACCAAGAGTCTCGGGAAACTGAGTTTTTTAAAGTACTTTTTACTTTAAAATAATTTTTACTTTAATTAATAATGTACATTAATCTTTTAAATCTCTCTCTTTTCCATTCTGGACATCACCTTAATGCATTCTTCAAATTTTGCTTATTTTCAATAATCTATATGTGCAAAATCTTTATCTTTGGTAAGTTATATTCTTTATATGTCATTTGAACTGCTTACAAATGTCTCAACAAATGTCAGAGCTTAAAAAACAAAAACAAAAAAGACAACAAACTTTTTTTATTTATAGCAGCACTTCAGTGTCTCCAATTAAATATAACTTGTACTGAAATGGACATCACAGTCAATATCCTGAGTTACTTCACCAGGTGTAAAGAAAGAGACAGTCTGCTGTCTGGTGCCCTTTTGTCTATAAAAGCCAGGGCAGATGACATGCTCTCATAAAAAAAACATTACCCCAAACATTTGTACAAGACACTTTTTAAATTTCTTTAGACATTTATGATGTCTATGATGTCTAATGTATGTTATTAACAAAGAGGGAAAATTCATTTGCAGGAAATATGTTTTTCATGCAATTACTCTGACACAAGCTTTAGGTTCATATGATTAAATCACATCAAGATGTCTGAGCATCATTATCAATTACACTGGGTTACAAAAAAATTTTTTTGTGAGTTGTCTAATATATTTCTGCTGATTTAACATATTTCTGGCCCA
>JAQMYM010000001.1:8634058-8651934 GCA_030014255.1 Parauchenoglanis ngamensis
TGATGTAAATAGTTCACTTATAGCCTGTGTGTGTGTGTGTGTGTGTGTGTGTGTGTGTGTGTGTGTGTGTCTGTGTGTGTGTGTGTGTGTGTGTGTTTGTGGGTGGGTGGGTGGGTGGGGGTGTGTGTGTGTGTTTGTTTCAGGTGGTGGACCTGTACTGGGGTGTGGACCCAGAGGAGTGGGACAGTCCAGAACTACAGAGACTGCGGATGAAACTTCTGGAAGAATGCCTGAAGACGTCTGCAGGTCCATGCTTTGTTGTGGGTATATATGACCATCTATCAACCCTTAACAGTAAAATTAGAAGCTTTTATTGTATAATGCTTATCCTAAAAACTCATTATGACCCTTAATTATGCATATTAAGTACATATATATTTAATATACATACTTAATCAATTTTTACTACTATTGTTAAATGCCTATAGGATACTAGGGTGAGACATTTATTTTGAAATGTACACAGTCTAAACTGTAAATTCTATTAGTTGACCTTACTTAAAAAAACATGCAAACTGACTGCCTTAAAAAACCTATTCCTATTCCATTTTACTTTTTTTTTTAAGGCAATCGGTTTGCATGATTTTTTTAAGGTCATCTAATAGAATTTACAGTGTACAATACAGTTGTCTACTCTCTATAAAGCAAAGCTGAAAGAAATAACTAAACAGAAGAACAGTGTAGCAATACATAAAGAATGAAAGGCTCTGTAATTCTCAAACTGACATTAGTAAGTTGGTAAATTGTTTTGACATAAATTGTTTTGTTGTGCTCCACAAGCAAGTATGTAAAAAAGATTTAGATGGTGCGTGCAGGAGTTGTTAATGTCAGAAAAGATAGACCAGATTGTTCCTCTGAAGATGGAGAGTAATAGTCATGAACATGCTACTTCTAATGTGGTTAAAGCATGTGAATTTTCTCAGCTGATGATTCTATTGCATGTCACACACTGTTAATAATGGCAGGTATTATGGCAGATAATAATAGCAATTGATAAAAGAAACAGGATAGCTAACCTGCTTGAGGGGCAAGGCTCAGGTTGGATGCTCAGCGAGGCAGAGTATTGGAAGACTAATGAGATAGAGGGAAGGCCAGTATTGCAGAGTGTCAGAAAACTGGTGAGGCAGGCTATTGGAATACCAGTGAGGCAGAATGCTGGATGACTGGCAAGACAGAGTGTTGGAGGTCTGTTGAAGTGTTGGAAGACCAGGGAGGCAGAGTGTTGTAAGATCAGCAAGGCAGTGTATTGGAAGACTAGAGAGACAGAGGGTTGGACAATCAGTGAAGCAAAGTGTGGGACGACCAGAGAGATGGAGTACTGGAAGACTAGTGAGGAAGAATGTTAAGAGACGGCGAGGCAGAGTGTTGAAAAAACATTCAGGCGAAATGGGTTAGAAGTCCAGCAAGGCAGAATATTGGAAGACCAGTGATGTATAGAGTTGGAAGACCAGCAAGACAGAATTAGAAGCCTAGTGAGGCAGTGTGTTGGAGGACCAGTCATGTGGAGTGCTGGAAGACTGGCAAGGCAGAGTGCTGGAAGAGCAGTGTGGCAGAGTATTTAAAAGATCAGCATGGCAGATTGTTGTAAAGCTGGTGAGGCAGAGTGTTTTAAGACCAGTGAGACAGCGTGTTGGAAAGCTGTGGAGAAACTGCATGCAACAAGTATTGATAGCACCTAAAATCAAAATCTTACTTTGCTAATTTGTATCCGTGGTCATTTTTGTGCATGATTCATCCAAATGTACGATCCCATAATATCTTCTGATGTTTGATTACACCACCATGTACTTTGGCAAGGAAGATAATATTAACCAATAATATTATGTCATGTTTCATTTCCCCTTCCTCCCACAACACCGGCTATATTTTGCGATGTATGTTTCCCATTATTTTTATCATGTGTGTTCGAACCTCTATCTGAACACAGATACTTGGTATTCTATCTGCCACTGTGTTAGGTGCGATGCATTTGAAATGCACAATTAATTGTATGCTAATCAAAATTTGTCTCCACAATTGACTCATCATTTGAGTAGTCTGCTGCCTTGTAATGAACAACATCTACTTAAGAACAAGGCTGTTCATCGACAGCAGGAGTGCTCTGAACAATCTCAGGTGTTCCCGATGAACATCTGGACGAATCCCAGGTGCCACACAGCCTTAATGAACTTTAGACAAGTACAATGACAAGCACTAATCACCGTTGTTTTTAACAACTGTAATCAAAAATGTGGCTGAAAAAAAGGACAGGTTTTTGTAATAATCACTCTCCTCTGGTGTGTGTGTGGGTGTGTGTAGTACTGATCACTGTCAGGTCAAGTGCAGATGAGAGATCAGTGCACAGGTGTGGGTGAGACTGATGTTAAATGATTAAAATGTAAATGAGTGATGTGGGTGAGGGGTAGGAGGATAATTGGAGTCAGAATGACAAGCGGAGTGAGAGGAGAGAAAGAGAGCGGGGAATACCGTTGGTCCCTCTTCCTCCCACTGTCCTCCTTCTCATTGTGATATATATCCCTCTCCCTCTACCTCATACAACCTACCACACATTGACTATATCTGTTGACTGTCTGTGTCTCGGTCACACACTTACAGGACACACAGAATCCTCTGTCTCTCTCCTTCAACACTTCAATAGCTATCCCTCATTTTGTTGCCTTCCCCTTCATAACTCTCTCTGGTACTCAAACATCCCTTTTCTAATTTAATCTGGGTTTCTCATTTTCTCTCTCCTTTCCCCTTATCTTATCTGTGTTTTCAGTCATCTGTCTTTCTCCCGCTCTCTCACGCCTCATTTAATAGATCTTGTCACTCACTCTATCTCTCTTCTTGTCACTCTCTCCTACTTCACTCCTCCTATTCTCACACATCTATATCCTTCCTGTCCTCCAGCAAATCCCAAGTTCCTTTTGCCCTCTTTAAAGCTCCCTCTCTCAGCTTAATGAAATATGGAATCTCTATCTCGACTCAAACTGCTCAGGTTTCTGCCATGGCTGAATTACATTAGGCACAAGACTGTATTTAAACATCCGCTATCTCTTTAACATAATGGCAAACTTTCTGCAAAACTGTTCTTAGAAGTTGGACATGCACAGAATATTAACCATTCTTTTTTCTGGTAAACAGCTAAAATAGTTAAACATGACCCTGTTTATTTATTTTGTCCTCAACTGCTTTTTACAGTTTGAGAAAAGTTTCTTTCTGACGCATTCTGTTTGAGCTCAGAGTCTGGAGACACCCTAACCAGCCTGCTCTAGCCCAAAAACTGCTTTATTATTCCCTAAGAGAATGAGGTCATAGCTCAGAGCTGTGATATGTGCTTTGCAGTTTCCCTAATGAGAGAGTTCAGATGTTTGCATTCTCCAAAACCTGAATCCCAGAGCAAAACAGGTTAAAGGTTCACAGGAAAGCCCATACAGACTTCCCTGCTTTGGATATCCAAACAGGAAATTCTGACCTATTTGCAAGCTATGGAAAACACTGACTGACCTTTGAGATATTTTCTTAGCACTCCACAAAAAAGACGACAAGACATCTTCCCTGAACCTTTCTATGTGTGCTTTTAGACACATGATGTGTGATGTGTCTGGAAGCAGTGACGGTCAATGTCCTCGCTGTTGTTGTGATGTGCCGTTGCTGGGAGTTATGTATGTATTCAGGACTGTTTATTGTAAACTGGGAAGCCAGTGTTTGATCAGAGAAAAAGAAAAGACAAGAGTAGGGGGTTGCAATTGACAGTTTTGGGTTGCATGTGTCACTTTGAGTCTCCAGAGAGGGACTCTGTGCAGATTGGAGCTGTTTAATCTGACTGTGACAGCCTGCAAGTGTGTGTGAGAGAGAGAGAGAGACAGACAGACAGACAGACAGACAGAAAGAAGTGAGGACATATTGAAAAAAAAGTGATAGCTCTGAAGCACTGAGTCTGGCATAGGACCTATTTTCAATAATGATGAGCAGTTTTAGGTGTTGACGTCCTAGACGAGACACTCTTTTATCATATGTGTCCATTTTTTAAATGTTATTTTAAGCAGATATTATTAATATGATTTCCAAAACAGTCAATATGAGTAACCGTTTTAGGTAAAGAAATGGAGCATGCTCCAAATGCTCTTAAATTCTCGCTCAGCCTCTGACACCTCTTTAAAAAAAACAGTGACTTGGAGGTTTCTTTCAGTTAAGAGACAGAAACATCAAAGCTCTTGTTAGAGGAGAAGTGCAGCTGACACACAGTCACAAAGCCTCAGGCACAACGAGGTGGTGGAAGAGATGGAAAAGGAGAGAATAGTCTGAGGAAAGAATGAAGAAAAAGAAAGTACAGTTCAGACACACTCCTCAAACGACTTCAAAGGACAGCTACAATATACATTTGTGTATCACTACACAAGAAATGACAGAAATGCTTCTAAAATAATGTAGTTTACCACAATATACTCTTTAGAGAATACAGGGAAAATGACAGAAATTTAAAATAAGTGAACTTGTATCAGCCAAATGGCCTTTTAGTGTGTGAAGCTTTCTAGCACCCTAAAAACCAGACAAGACAACCAATTATTATACATCTCCCTATGAAGCAGTGGCTCCTTTGAGGTTCCTTGAAATAAAAGTATTTCAGTTGAGCACAACATTATCTTCATACTTTCTTCCTGCAGACAGCAAAAAAAAAAAAAAGTACTGTATGTTTTTATACAAGCAGTGCATGACAGGACATCACTCCCTAGTGAGAATTCTCACAATTCTCAGATGTACCTGATTCCAATTTAGTCAGACTTTAGAAACAACCACCAAGTTGATATTTGGTTGCATCAGATATATCAGTGTCTTGCTCCCATTAATCTGTCCATGAATACAACAGGACAACTTTTAATTGGTTCATTGAGCTCTGAGCACTTGGTAGGAAGCCAAGCTGTCTAAATGAGCTGTCTGAATTTCTCAAAGGCTCTACATTTTTAATCAAACAACCAACTTTAACCAATAATTTAAAAAAAAAATTTTTTATTCAGGATAGGGGTTGTTGGGGTTTTTTCCCCCCAAGTATTAATCTTCCCGTTGCCATATAACTAAAGGCACAGAGACCTTGTGGCCAAATACTAAGTCTTTTAAGCTGAATCCAGTACTTTCCTGTACCACCTCGAGGCAGCTCCCGATATTTATTTAAACACAATAAACATGCAGTAAGGATGATTAACATCTGATAAAATCAAATCTTGGTCACAAAACATTAAATCAACAGTGAAATAAGACAATGCCTTCACTAAACACTGAGAAATGACTGCGTGTAGTTAATTGTATGCTGGCTAGCAAGTACGCAAGTACGCTAGCAAGTACTTTAGTTCTTACTTTAAAACATGGGATGGGGATAGTGACCAAATGAATCCATTTCTTCCCTGTCAGAATCACCACAAATATCTGATGCAAAACACAAACACTTCGAGGCCTATGCAGAGGTGCAGCTAGAGCTACAAATGCATCAGAAATATTTTCCAGTGGATATTTAATACACATAGCTTATAAAACAGTGATATTTTATAATTTTAAGGTCATTCTTGTACAGTTACTGCACAAAAACGTTATTTGACATTGAATAACATTTTTGTGCACTAATTACATTGCGGTGTTCGGAGAAGGTCAACAGAATCATCATTTCAATACTATATTTAATTGTAAACATGTTTAATAACCAGTTGGAATGATCAAATAGCTCCATAGAGATAAGATTGAGATTTCAAAGTTACGGATAGTGAAATACTGGAAGTTTATTGTAGGAGGACAACAAGAAATGTACATCTGGTTTTATAAGATAAAATGTCTCCTTTTTGATCTGGTTTTATAAGGTAAATCAAATCTGTGTCATTGCCTCTACTACAGTCTGCAATCCACAAAAAATACATGAGCGTGTCCTATTTATCAATGTAATTATACAGAGCATCTGGTGATTTTATTTTGTATACAGTATTTGCGCTGAAATTAATTCCTGGCTGTACCAGGAATCTAAGAACTACGGAAGAGCCAGTGAAATAAAGAGAAGAATTAAAAGTAAAAATGAAGAGCAGGGAAAAAATAATTGTAATAAAGTTCAGATTTCAGCTGAGTCTGAGGTTGCTCCAAATAAAAAGACAGTTATGAATGCGTGTTCTGTTTTTTTTCTTTTTTTTAAATAAAGCTATTTAAGGCCCAAAAAGCTGAACCATTGTCCAACCACACGTGTAGTTGCCCTATTTATATTCTATTTGTAGCTAGGTTTTTATTCCTTTTAGAACTTCTCTGAGTTACCTGATGTCAGGTTTAATTAAAGCTTTATTTATACATATACTCTGTCCTGATGTCCTGAACACATTTCATATAAACAAAAACACAGAGAAAAGTTAATCAAACATTGAAAAGTAGACTACCAAAGTAAATAAAATTGTGTCTGGTGCATTTTAGTGTTGATATGAAATTTATGTCTACTCTTTATACAATCTCAAAAACATCTAATGATCTCTAAGCGTCTCTGAATATCTGAATAAATCTCCGTGTTCAGGTTAGCTCTGCATGGTGCCTCTTGTATGCAAATGCACCTATTACTCAACTGAAAGACTAATGAGCTGATAAAGATCCATCTGCTCTTACTGATTCATATTTACAAACTACATGTTGACACTAAACCCTACATTACTTACATTTTAGTTCAAGGTTCCCATATGTGTAGTTGTGATTTTCAATGCTATTTGTTTTTTTAAATTGTCATTGATTAGCTATACTTACTGGTAATTTGTTTTTATTATTTACCAGCAAATCAAGCATTTATCAGGATGTTAAAATATATTTTTTTAAAAGGGTCAGTGTGCTTGAAGAATATATAGTAAATGAGATATGCGCTGTATTTCACAGGTATCACATCAGTGATCATATCTACAGCATCCGATTTAATCAAATGAATATAACCAGGCAAAATCTGTATTAAACCAAAATGAAACACAAATACATTCAATGTAATATTAATGGTTTCACATACACTAAATGTAACATGACTGGCTCCAATTTGTTGGAACTCTATCTTAGGCAACAACAAAGACAGACACACAATTTAAAGTTATTTGGGCCCAAATGAATTAGCTTAATCAAAAAAAAAGCAAAACATAAGCATGTTGAAGTCAGTACCATCAGTAATGTAAATCAGCTGCATCAGTGTGTAGGATACACCAAATGTGTAAATGATACAAATTAAAATAAAGGGAGAAAAGAAAGAAAAAAGAAAAGAAGACATGGAGATTCAGATAAATATACCTACTGATAAAGACATAGTTCTTCCTCCAATCACCGTAGACTCCTGAGACCCAAACATTAATGATGTGTGCTTTGTAATTTCTCCTCACTGTTTCTGTTTCATAGCACCTGAAAACTATTGAACTTGATCAATGCCTTCAAACAGGAAGAAGTTTGGCTAAATTATATAATACCCAATGATCCTCACATGAGGGTCTTACAAGGATAAACACACAATGTGCATTTTTTTTTTCAGTGGTTAAGATGTTGGACTACTGACAAGATGGTCATGAGTTCAAATCCCAGCACTGCCAAGCTGCCACTGCAGAAATGTAAAATGTTTTTGTGTACATTTCATTACATGTTATACTTGTATAACTGTCTACATAACAAATAAAGAATCTTGAATCTTGAACAATGTAGTTGGGAGAAAATCATATGAGGACTGCCGGGTCTCATGACGTTAAAGACACAAGACCCATAACCTAAACAATTTAAGACTAGGGGTTGTCAGAACAGCTCCAATAAAAACCTATACTGAAGTTTATATTTTTTTATAGATTATGCAAAGAGGTGAATAACAGATGAATTTGCAATAACAGGCCAACAAAGTGCCATGAGTCCTTTAAACATCCACACACACACTCACACAAACACACACATGCACACACCTGAGACCACAGACAATATTGATTATCATGGGATCTTGTCAAAAGGCAGGTGGCACTACAGTGCGCGCGCACACACACATACATGCACACACAGAGTGAGGGGAGAGAGAGATGTTTCGGCTACCCTCTCAGACACAGTCTAATGTTCCACATTTCCCGAAAGATGTGTATATGTGTGTTTTTGTCGTGACAGAGGTATATCATCACAGTCTTCCATCTTCTCACCCTTTTCTTTTAGCTCACAGGTTGAAACATAAGACTATAATTTTTGGAATGTATAAACCTCAAGATGAGGATGTCACCCAGTTCCAAAAATACTTTTATCCTCTTAGCCTTTTGTTAGAATTTTTACGTGTGTGTGTGTGTGTGTGTGTTTGTGTGTACAAAAGCACAGAATACCTCTTAATACAATGTTTTCCTTTTTTGGGTATGAGCTCTGCACTTGATCATGACATAAGAACTCTGTGATACTCATTAAGCTGGTCTAAGAAAAACTAAAACAATACTGTATACTTTTTAAAACTTTAGTTGTTACTTCAGTTGCCCTCTCTTATAAAGTATAACGGTGTGAATTACAGAGAGATTTTGCTTCGTAGGTTTTAAGCTCTTTCTTTAATCTAGCTGTCAAAGCTCCATATTCTTAATATTTTTCACTACTAATTTCAATAGGCATGAGTAATAATGTAATAATGGTTGCAATAGCAGGTCGGTTTCATTGTGTGGGCTTTCTCCAATTATGTGGAAAATCCGAGTAATTATGTTATTGTGATTCTTATGAAGGATGTTGGTCATTCTGGAGCTGATTTTAGAGACATATCAGTGCATGGAATTTGCTCTGTTGCCAGTAAAGGAGGCTGGAAGGTAATAGAGACCACATAGCAAATTTTCCCAGTGTTATTATGTTGTCTCAATCATGATAAGCTTATCATACAATATCAATTCCTTGTGTGTGTCTTTAGTCTGTGTTCTGTTTTAGTAGGAAATGTGAAATTCATGTTCCTGCTGTTGCTAAATATAGTTATAGGTGAAAGGGGAATTATTCAGATCGTAATGAGGTTCAATTTAATGTGAAATATTGCACAACTATGTAATGAGATAGAATGATGTAGCATTACTTGTCACATGCTTTTTAATAAAGTGTTTTCTGGTTGTTGCAAGTGTTTACTAGTGTAGTCTTCCTCTCTCTTCCTCTTTCTGTTTTCACAGGGTCTGGTTGGGGAGAAGTATGGCAGCATTCGTGTTCCAGGTGAAGTGGAATCGGCTGAGTTTGAAATGATTCTAGATGCGGCAGTGGAAGCGGGTCTGGATACACGGCTCCTGGAGGAGTGGTACTGCCGGGATGAAAACTCAGTACCACCGGCATATTACCTCAAACCTAAAGATGAGGTGCTGAAAAACTATCAGAACTCGGTAAGGATGATAGACAATATTTGTAATGGGATGTTGAATGGATATTATATGATATCACCTAGCTTTCACATGAGTATAAATAAAAATGGTATAATGTAAAATAATTGGAGATCAAGATTAGACTTGAGGGGCACAGTGGTGTGGTGGTTAGCACTGTCGTCTCTCTGGGTTTCTGGGTTAGAGTGGGGCCTTTCTGTGTGGCGTTTGCATGTTCATGCCTGTGTGGCTTGCCTCTGGACGCTCTGGTTTCCTCCCACAGTCCAAAGACATGCAGATTAGGTAAACTGGCTACTCTAAATTGCCCACAGGTGTGAATGTGACTGTTCATCTCTGTGTTAGCCATGTGATAGATTGAAGACATTCCCAGGGTGTACCTCACCTCTTACCTGAAGTCAGCTGGGACTGGCTCTAGTGGAAGACATGATGGATAGATGGACAATGGACAAATATTATTCTCCTGTATTGTAGTCTAATCTAAACCATTCTGTACTGAGTTGCCTGCTTGTTGGGTACACACACAGCATTCATAAAAGCAAGCATTCACCTGGGCAAAGATTTTTAATACTGGATGCATTGTGCCAGTAAGTTGTTCCATGCAGAAACAATTGCTTTACCCAGTTGCTGAAAACTGGACCATTGTGGTCTTAATAGAATTGAGATCCAGGAATTATCCAAGCCACTGAAGCAATATACACTTCCTCCTACATTCCTAGAATCAGTCAGTAATGACATGACTTATTATCAAATGCATTGTCCTGCTGGAATTATCTTTATGAGTTTGAATTAACTGTTGCCATGAAAAAAAGAACTTAGCAATGATGTTCAGATGAGATTTTTAAAGTGAGAACTCCAGTTAGATGCTCCTATGCCCACAGGAAACATTCTTATTCTTCACTGACCACACAAACAACCAACATGGACTTTAGCAAATGCAGCCTATTCAAGTCAAAGTGATGCAGGCCAATAAGGTGATGCAAAGCAACAGAGTTGTTTCTTCTGGATGACATGGGACACCTAGATACCTGTTCTTGCCCATGCTTGGTCACCATATTATCATGGAATGCAGCTAAATATATTTTAACTACCTTTATTTAAAATGCAACATGTACAGAGCATTGTGTTTAACCTGCTGTAAAGCAGCAGTAACACAAATAAAATGTAATTAGAGTATAGAACTATTAAAAGGAAATTATATGCAATAATCAAGCTGTGTGCAGATGCATACTGTATTTTGTACATTTTAAAACCTTACTTTGGAAAAATCTTACAAATAAATTCCATTTATTAGGGAAACTTTTAAACTTCCAGTCACCATTATATAATGCTTTTCTCACCATTGCTACCTCTTTAAATCAATCTTTTGGAAATCACCTGGGTCGCATCCAAGACAAGCTCTACAGTGTTTTTTTCCCCAGTTTGTTATAGCCTACAAATCAAGTATTTTCTTAAAGTTTTCAGTCTTTTAATGCTTTGTATTTGTATTATTGGCTTTCAGTTTCCTCTTCAGCTCTCTGATCTGCCTGGTTAATACCACACACTGCATGTGACATGACATGAGACATTACATGACATTAGTGGAGTGGACAATTTGGGTAAAGGTGTGGGGTGCCATAATATATATCTTTTAAACTTAACACCCATTTAGATTAAAAAAAATTACTCTTCTACATGTGTTTCTTGTGAACCTGATGAATATAGAGTCATAATCCCAAGGAACTTAACGACCATTCTTCACTACTTCATTTTATTTTCACTACTTCATGTTGATTTAACTCAAAGAGAAGCTTTGTGAATTATGCATTTAGTGTTCTTTAGGGAGGCTATATAGACAAATTTGAACCCAGCCTCTGAGACGTATCCTGTAAATGTCACAATGTGCTAGACCAGTGGTTGAGGACCTCTCAGAAATTGCCTGACCCAAGAGAGCAAGCTGCTTGCCTGCAGGAGAGTTTATTAGGCTCATAAATTCAGTTTCTCTTTCATTAAACCTTACTAGGAGCGCAGGATCTAGCACTTGGTTGCTTTTTTCTGGCATTTCAGATTTTTCTCTCTCTCCATCTCTTTTACTGTCTTTCTCCTGAATATGCATTCACCTACACTTCAACTCATAGATAATTACATTCTGCATCTATGTATCCCTTTTTTTCATCCTCCTATGCTCAGTTACAAACACAGAAAGCCAGACCTATATTATGGCACATGTATAAAACAGGTCTCAGCAGTACAGCAGTTTGTAGTTTGTGTTAAGGGAGGCTCAGCTGAGTCTCTGTTGGACTAAAATGAGAAAAACAGCAGGGTTTGAAATTCTGCCCGTGTTCATGTAAAAAAAAACCCCTGATATAGCCCAATGTAACCTGTCCCCTCCTTCTTTTCCTATCACTATCTTCTCTCCATTTCACTCACTTTATATGCTTTCCAGAATCAGACAAAACATATCAGATATATGACAGCTTTCTTAATTTAAAACAGGGAGCATGACAAATGCAAAAAGAAAAAAAAAAAAACCCTGCCTGGCTATCTATAGTAATACCTGACTTTTTAGTTTAATACTGAGATTTTATATGGAGGATGGATTAAGCTTCATTCTTAAACAGAGAAAAAAAACAAGAATCTCTCTTTAAACATTCAAAGACCAACATCGTGTAGAGATAAATCTTAGTCTGAGAAGCTTAATTATTTTTTTTTCTTTGAATACTGGCAGCTCATTTGCCATGACTCTTTTCCTCTTTCCCACAGATGGAGTCAAACAGTGTTGCAAAGGCCAAAAATGCCAAGGCTTGGAGGGCAGTCTCTGAAGAGATCAAGAAAATCTTCAGAACTGCAGTCCTACAACTACAAGAGAAAGGAACCATGAAAAGTGCACAGGCCAAAAAATTTCTTTGTTCGGGTATGTGGTAGTTCTACTTCTGCGGAAATCTGCGGCAGTTGGTAGGGATACGGCACTCTAGTTTGGAAGCCAATAGTTTAGGCTACATTCAAGAAATGAGGCTTGCAGTGTGACCATAGCCAAAGTGACTCAAATCTGATTTGAAAAAATCTGATTTGCTTGTCCACAGACCTGAAAAGGTCAGATCTGTTTCACAAGGGGAAAAAAATCAGATTTAAGTCACTTCAGCATGTAAGTGCCAAGTCTCAGCAAGTCTCCTTGCTCAATTCTGATTTTTTTGCTCAGATCGGATTTGCCTATCGTGACGGTTGACATTCATAATTACAAGTGACCTGTATCTGACTTCAATGAGAATGCACCTGTCTTCTAAAACGGCAGGCATGCACACTGTGATATGACTTTGCATGAGTCCTGCGTCACCAAGAATAAAAACATACTTGTGAGACAACTCATGGTATTAAAACCGATGAAATGGATGCACTGCTAGCTAATGTATGCATAGCATTTTGTTCTGGAAGCCAAACAGTTCATCAGCTGTAGCTCTCCTCTAAAATTGTTTTGTTGCGCTGCCAATGTTCTAACGATTTATGTTAGCTTGACCAAAAATGTTACCATAGCGAGTATAAATGCTGCCGATAGCGGAGAATAAACTCGATCTTAGCCATAGCCCTTAACCAAACCCAAACCTCAACCTTAACAGTTAAAGCTTAAAGTTAATCCTAACAACTTAACTTTAAACCTAACACGCAACCCCTAAGAAGTATATCTCAATAGGTAGCACAAATCGACAGAACACCATGCTGGCTGATGTCGACACACTCAGCACATTCATATATGCCACATGAATTCCGATCTGAGCATTCTCTTTCAGGTCGCGTAGCCACAAATCAGATACGTATCAGCAGAGTGAACGTAGCCTTAGTGCTTTTCCTGTTAGAATTCCCATAATTTATGAATTAGGTTATGTTCACACTGCCATGTTGAAGTGACTCAAATCTGATCTTTTGAAATCTGTTCAAATTTGAGTCACTTTCATATGTGGTACTAAATCCGATTTAGTATCCGATTTGCGACTATGTGACCTGAATGAGAATGCTCAGATCAGAATTCATGTGGCTTTTTGCCTGTATGCATGTGCTGTGTACTGATAGTGTTGTCATCAGCCAGCACAGTGTTCTTTCGATTTGTGTTACCTATCGAGATATGCTATAGCGGTTGCTTGTTCAGTTAAAGTTAAGATTTTAGGGTTAGCGTTAAGCTTTAAGTGTTAGGGTTGAGCTTAGGGTTTGGTTAAGGGCTGTGGCAAAAATCAGGTTTATTCTCCGCTGTCGGCAGCATTTATTCGAGCTACGGTAGCATTTTTTTGCCAAGCTAGTACAAATCATTAGAACACTGGCAGCACAGCAAAATAATACTGGAGCAGAGCTACAGCTGATGAGCTGTTTCCTCCAGAGCAAAATGCTATGCATACATTAGCTACTAGTGTGTCCATTTCGTCGGTTTTAATACCATGAGTCATCTCACAAATATGTTTTTGTTGTTGGTGACGCAGGACTCGTGCAAAATCACTGTGCACGTGTGCTGTTTCCGAGAACAGGCGCGTTCTCATTAAAGTCAGATACAGGTCACTTGTAATTATGAATGTGAACCGTCACGATAGGCAAATCCGGTCTGAGTAAAAAATCGGAATTGAACAATGAGGCTTGCAGTGTGAACGTAGCCTTAGTGAGTCAGGTGTATGTATATGAGAGCTACTCTGTGTTACAACTATCTAGAGCCCACTACTAGCCGATTAGTGTTCAGTCTTCAGAAATCAACTTTGCAAACACAGCCAATACCCTGTGCTGACCCCCTGTCTTATTAGATTATTAATGTAAAGTTATTGACATTAACAAACAGTTGATTTTTTATTTTTTTTTACCTATGAATGCTGGTAACTACAGGACCAACTTGGTCAAGATCACAACAGCAGTACCTTTCAGCACATTGTTCTACTAGCCTCAGTGCACAATGCACTTTTTAGTAGGCCAATACTAATACTTATTCAACATTTTTTTTCCTCAAATCACCACTAATAGTGTACAGCAAATAAAACATATGGGACTTGAGACTGCAGCCTCCAAAATGTTGCCTTTCCAGCCATATTCATCCTCTCTTCCCCTCATTAACAAAGCAGGCTTTGAGCTTGCGATACTAAGCTGACAGGGTTGGCAAGCTATCAGTGGAACTCTCTCTTTGGAGGACTTTGATAAGATGTTGCAATGAAGGATTAAGAGATCATATCAAATATGCTTTGCCTTAAAGGCAGCTTAAGGAAGCACAACTAATCACATGCTAAAGACTGCCAAAAACACAGGCACCTCACGGCATCAAGACATCATTTTGGGTGCAGGGTATTATGGTTGCATAGTGATTAAAATATCAAATATTTCAAAAGCATGAATGAAAATTTATATTTTTTCTCTCATTTTCATAGCACTGGAGGATGAATTGGACTTTGCTTTAGGAAAACAGACACCAGCCTTCTTGAAGAAGTGTGTGTGTTACATTCGCAAAATCTCCAACTTCGACCGCTTTGCCAAGATCCCAGACATGGCCCGCTACATGGACATTGTTATGAGTGGGGATCGCGTCATGAGGAACCAAGAGGCCTATGAACGGCTTCTGAAAATCAGAGATGAGTTCATCCCCACAATAGTCGCAGCATCCAACCTTCGTGTCTACTCCTCAGTCACCCATTGCGACATGAAGATGGGCTATTCCCAAGAGGTAGAGAGTCACTATGTGGAGGGTCTGTGTAAGCAGTTCTATGAGGACATGGTGGACATTATTCAAGCTACTGTTCAGCAAAACTTTGACACAGAAACAGATCCATTGTATGACGAGATCATACAACATCTTTCACTGTGCAAGACATTTTCCTCATTTTATGTGTATAAAAGTGAGGTCCTGGATATGGTGCAGGAATACTTGTACCCATCAAAAGGAGGGAGAATATTGCCCCTAGTCGTTTATGGAGGGCCTTGTACAGGAAAGACGCTGTTGCTTGCAGAGGTGGCTAAACAGGTGAGAGAAATGTCTGGGCATATTTAAATATATGTATGCATGAATGATGGAGAGAGAACATAAATTAAATGCTCTTCTTTTGTGGGCCATTTGGAAATGTACACGTAATTGAGTCATATTGTAGGTTGTATTAAGCTGTGCACTGCTTCAATAATGCTTCAGTAAGCTTAATAATTGATACTACACAATAAGAATTGGACAAAAATGCAGTTATAGTGATACACTGTTACACCAGCCATTCTTTTTCCACTCCAGACAATTGTAATCATCCTTTATGCAGACTATTGTTGTAGTAACAAGTGCATTCATACCAAAAACAAAGGGGGGCATAACTGGGTCATTTATTATAACTTGTTCCCAGAAATAGGAAATTGTAGGTCCAAGATAGTATTAAATTTAGCACTTCTCAAGACTCTCTTTTAGGACAGATGCAAGGCCAAAATGGTATTTTCCTGAATAATTATTTTAGCCATGACAATTATGAACAGACCTACTTGCATCATTATGCACAGAACATTACATAATTGATTTATTACCCTCTTATAGTTGATGAATTAGCTTATATTGTTCTATTGTTGAGTAAGCATGCACACAGAGGTTAAACTTGGCAGATGTGCATGGGAGTAGCGCTCTGGCACCTTTAGTTTAAGTGAACACTGTGTCAGCAAGGCAGTTATTTTCTAACACCAAGTAAAATCTAATCATATGTTATTACAAAAATGTCACCATGGAGACACACTCAGGAAGAAAAGAAACGAGTTGATTAAACTGGATAGCACATCTAACTACACCTCTTGATAAAGTATGTGTTCTAACACCAACTCTAATTCTCTGTGCCAGGTTAATGCCTGTGGCAATGGTCATAAAAATACCAAGAATACTGATGCCACATGCACATGCTCCATGCCATGATTTTTATGACAAACGTATTTCTAAATTCATGCAACTGTTTTATACTTATATTTTCTAATGATAGAGTACAAGTGATTCATCGCTTTCGGGTATTTATAACTGGCATTGAGACCACACTCAAACACTAATGACTAATCAAAATAATGCATATAGTTAATAATCAGGTCTAAGCAATTCAGACAGCAAAGTTTCAGTCCTGGCCAGCCTAAACACAACAAGAGATTGCTTAGCAGACAACCAAAAAAGTAACACTATGCATTTATTTGCCTTTTGCTCCCTAGGAAAATCTTGTTTGTCTCTCCTCAGCTCTGCTTTGTGGATTGTGGGCATTGTGGGTGAAGGACTAAATAAATAATAATAATAATGATAAATATTTATCTAAATAAAATAACAATTAATTTGCTATTGTTATATAATTTAAATTACAAAACATATACAATGCCCTAGTTTTCTTTTTTTTCTTTTTCTTTTTTTTTTTTTTTTTTTACTTTTGGCAAGTAGCCATGATATGAGCAAGATAATGTATAATATATCAAAAAACAATGGTCTTGGCATAGGAAATGGCAGAGGATTTTTTTTTGTGTGTGATTATTTGTGCTATTTTCTTTCTTCCTCAGTACACACTACATATGGTTATGAGGTTTGAATGGTCAGCTCCTGCAGACAGAAAGAAAGGTCACAAGTTGTGCAATTTCAGATTCATGCTTCATTGGCCAAGTATATATGAGTATACAAGGAATTTGATTATTGAGTTCTTCAAGGAAGGAATTTGGTTGTTGAGTTCTTCAAGGAAGGAATTTGGTTGTTGAGTTCTCATTAGGCTTGTAGATATTACAACAAATAAAGAGCCTAGTTTTCCTGGACTACCATCAGCTTCACAGCACTTGTCATACAAGTGTCAGCATCATTTCAGCAAATGTGAGATAACCCTACATTTTTGTGGGGTCTAAAACATATATGTATATGTATTTTTTTTTTTTTTTAGAGGTCCTTGAAACATGATTTAGAGTTTTGGGCAATGCCCTGTGTTATAAAAGAGGTGCTATGGCACCATTAAATTGCTACCTAGCTAGCTAAGCACAGAATACATATTCATATAAACAAATAACTTTCGAGATAAATATGACCAGTATGTATTTACAAATGCATTCATGCCAATGTACATGCACCACTTTGTTTAACAAACAAAATTATTAGCTTCAATAATATTTGGAGCAAGGACACACAGCTACATGAAACAACACACCTATAGCTAAGTAGATGAATGTACTAGGATGCCCCTGGTATCACTCAATGCTTGCTAGCTAAGGGTAGCTGAAATTCAACTAGCTTGACTCCTTGCACATGTGCATTTCAAAATGGGAGTTAGTCAGTCAGTCAGTGAGCCAAAATGCCTCTCCTAGGTCAGTCTGGCTGGCTTTCTTATTCGAAATTCAAAATATTCAAAATATTCAAAAGTCTAGGCATTCCGGCAAAAAAAATCAGATAAATATTACAAAAAAATGTTATAGCACCATTACCACAAAATGCAATTCTGACAGTGACACAGACATGGTGTTTGTTGAGTATTTATGAATCTGATCACATGTGAAAAGAAACACTGCACATCAATTTTTTTGAAAAGTCTTGCTTCCTGAAAAGTTTTTGCTGATTGTGACAGGTACCTACTGGGTATGCACAAATAT
>JAQMYM010000001.1:8652034-8680472 GCA_030014255.1 Parauchenoglanis ngamensis
TGACTGAAGTGACATTGTTGCCCGGAAAATATTTCTGCCTGTCGACGCATCCCAGAGACTATCAGTGGCCTCATTGCTGTCTTTGTTTGTTTGTTTTGTTTGTTCAGGTAAGGAGACACACAGGCAAAGAGAGAAGCCCCTCAAAGTGTGTTTATGATTTTTGTTTTGACCCTAACTATTGTTTTATAACCTTAAATTATAACTGGGTCAAAACTGACCCTACCAACACAAAGGTAATAATTTTCACCAGAGCATTTTATAATTTAGTACAATTGTTTTTTTTGTTTTATTTTAATTAAATACAGATTCCTGACAAAGTCAAAAAGCCTTGATGCAATAAACAAAATTAGGTAGTAGTTTTATGCATTTAAAAAGTAAAACGGGTCGGTGCTGACCCTAACACAAGAGGAAGGTTAAATAACAAAAACCTTCGCCTTCCTTGTTCAGAGCTTTCACGTATTTCTTCATGAGTCCCAGTTTTATGTGAAGATGAGGCAAAGATATCTTTGCCGGGTCGACAAGTGATTCATGTGCCACATTTTTCTGTAATGGAATTAACTTTTTACGGAGTGGCCAGTTCTGTCTAGAATAGTGTGAGTCTTATACAGTGTTGATAAGTCACTTATGGGAGTGAAAATGTTTGGCTACAAATATAAGAAAAAATCATGACAAAACTGAAGATTTCTCTGAAACGGTACGTGATGGGTAAATTCTGATGAGATATTCGTGGTCAGCACCCAAACATCTATAAGAAACACCCAACAGTGTTCAAGAAGCAAAAACTTTGTTGTGCAGTGAAATTACTCCTTTACCTGGTGGTTCAGACATAGATTGATCTGTAATACTTGCCGGAGGGTTGGCGATTATGCTTTAACACTCTCTTCTCTTAGCTCTGGAGGGGAATAGGTTCTTGGGGCAACAGCTCCTGTGGTAGGTTGAACTTTGTCAGCTGTTACAGGAAATACATGCTCTTATAGCCTTTCTGACAATTTTAGCCAATGTTGGCTTCCCATTTCAGGCTCTGAGAAATGGCTGGAATGTGCCCTCAAAAACAATCTGATGTGTTCGTGATCTCACTAAGACTGGTGCTTGTGTGTTCAAAAACATTCCAGTCAGTGCCATTAGAAACAGGCGTGCAGTCTGTCTTTACGTTCCATGGTACATTTCTTTGTAGTGCTATAGTTTTTGTCTGTATGCTGGACTAATGTGGACTAGGCAGTGATCAAAGTGTCCCGAACCAGCACAGGGAACAAAGTGATAGGCATCCATTAACAGTATAGCAGCCATGCAGTGTATTGTATTTTTTGACAGTTTGCGACTGAGATGTGCTCTGTTCAAATAAACAAAAATAATGACAACAGAGTCTGGGTGTTTTTTGCTCCACAGTTATCATGGTTATCTCATCAGCCAGGTGGAGCAGAGCCTCAAATGGCCTGAGGTGGAATACACACTCCAACAAAAATAATTGAGCCAAATCCTGCAGTGAATAAAATGGTTTGCAGTTAATGAAGAAGGATTCCAGGTATTGGCAACAATACTTCTTCTACTCTGTGACACTAGTACCAACCTTCATTAATATAGAAACAAATTCCAGTGCCCTGCGAACAGTTAAGTGTTACAATCCACTCTTGGAGGTCAAATCCCAGTAAACATGTCTGGAGTGGTGGCACTGAGGTGCGTTTTAGTGAAACAAAGAGCAGCAGAGAGTGAAAAGTCTTTTACAGGTACTTCAGAGCAGCAGTAACTCATGACTTTGTTGATAAGCAATCTGAGATTAGCCAGCAACAATGCTGTTCAAAAGTCTTAGGCACCCAATTTTTTTAGTACAAATTTTGTTATAGATGTTTATTTTGTGACTTCTGCGTTATTGAGTCAGTACAAAAACATTTTATTTTTCCAAGCAATACCTTCCCAACAAAAAATATGTTTCAGAATAATGTATTCATAGGTATGTCAGTAAAGAAAGCAACATATTGCATAACAAAACACTTTTCAGACAAAAAAATACATAATGAAGGCTGCTGGGTTTGCTGCAAAAACAAGAGTGTGACAGTCAGAGTCTCCAGACGAACTGTAGCAGATTCTTCAAGATGTTCAATAAAACATACCAGCTAATTTCCATATACACTCAGTGACAAAAAAAGTTAAGCACCCAGAAGGAATGATCTGATTTGGATGTAATTCTGTGCAGATCAGCGATGAGTAAATGAATGATTCAATTTGCAAGGAGCTGGCACGTCTAGTCACCAGACACAGAGGATGCCTCGTAGACGCATTAGACAGCAATACCAGCACTTGACGGAGTTTGAGGGGTCACTTGAGGGGTCACATTGTGGGTTTGCATGAAGTCGGGTGGTCATATTGTGCAATTGCCCAGCATGTGAGGCATACAGATGTCACAGTGGCCTGATGTTGGAACCACTGGGCACGTGAGGGCGCCCACACACGTCAGGAAGGTTCCGGTCACCTAAGACAGACCACACCAAGGGAAGATCGTCGCATTGTGCACCAAGGATTACAGAACCCCATGACATCTACACCTGTCATCCGGACACAGGTATTGGACACTCTACAACACCCTGGGTCATCCCGCACCATGTCTCGATGACTGGCATCAGCCAGACTATGGGTTCATTGTCCCATGCATAGGCTGCCATTAACACTAGAGCAGAGACAGCTGCGTTTGGAGTGGTGCCGTAACCGGGAGACATGGACTGATGACGAGTAGCGTCGTACCATATTCAGCGATGAATCTCGGTTCTGAATTACCACAGATGACCGTCGTGTGCGTTGAGGTGAGAGGACCAATCCTGCTAATGTTATGGAGAGACACACCGGTGTTACTCCTGGCATCATGTGGGGAGCCATAGGGTATGACTTCAGGTCATCTCTGGTAGTGATTTGGGGGACCCATATGGAATTGCGCTTCGTCAGTAATATCCTGCGTCCACATGTCTTGCCCCTCTTGAGACAGCATCCTAGTACAGTCTTTCAACAAGACAATGTCCGTCCACACACAACACGTGTGTCTATGGAGTGCCTGCGTCATGTTGAGGTCCTCCTGTGGCCGGCTAGGTCCCCCATTCTTTCCCCAATTGAACATGTGTGGGATCAGCTCGGACGTCAACTCAGGCTAAGTGCCAATCTGCAGGATATCGAGGGCCAGTTACAACAGCTGTTGGCTGACTTGCACAGGAAAGGATACAACAGCTGTACAACTCCCTTCCACACCGTATCATTGCATGTATGCAGACCCAGGGGGTGCCACTCCCTACTGACATGGGTCCAGTAGTGTGCCCATACTGCCAACACTGTTGTCTGTTTGATCTGATATTGTAATCTTTGCGATACAGTCACATGATCTTTCACCATGTGCAGATTCATATTATTTCCACCACTTTATCTGGGTGCTTAACTTTTTTTGTCACTGAGTGCAAAACTGCACAAACTGTACCTGAGACTACTGATGTATTTTTAAAAAGCAAAAGGATGTCCAGCCAAATATTACTGTTTACTGGTCTTTATAGAATTTTTTATGTAGAAACATTTTGTTTAATTATTTTTTTAAGTCCTCTTTGCTTTACATCATTTCTGCACATGTGCCTAAGGGCCAGTACAAACCCTCTTTTGACATTAAAAAACTGGATGAAAAGTTTGACATTAAAAAAAAGATGGAAAGGCATGAACACAGTTATTTTTGCATTTGACCTTATTGCATATGTATTTTTAGGAGTATCCATTTCAGACCACAAAATTAGGGGGAGGAGAGTATTTAAATGAATCATGTGACATAAGGTTTGTTGTAGTCAATATATTGCTAATTGTGCCATTATTTAACTTTGAAAAAAAGCATGTCTTAACCCATTTTGTGCTTGAAGTGACTGTGATAGTTGCTGCTAGGAGAAGGTGCTGCCCAAAACACAGAGCTCATATTAGAAGAGAGAGAATTTTCTCCACTTGTGTTATTTGGAATTTATTTGTTCTGGATTGTCATGCTATTTCCAGAGAGAAACACTTCTCTTTTTCTTTCTCTTCCAGAGAGAAAAAACTATGCTTATGTTTGTCAGATTACAAGTAACAAGCCATTCCTGTGTTGTTAGTAGATTACCTACACCTGTTTGCATCCCTACACTAATTTGTGCAGTTCTTGGTAGATTGTGATGGTCATTACTGAAATTAATTGACTGTGTCTGTGTTCATAAATTTGTGCATTGTTAGTAGATCACCGGCACAACTGGCCTCTCCCATCGGCACTTTTTTTTTGCGGTATCTCGCAATTTTACCCTGTTTAGTAAGTCTGGCCCTATGACATTTGCACAGTACTGTATATGCTGGGCAGTAGAATATAAAAGCCACTGTGCCTGAGCTGCACCCTACACACATCAACATTTTCTGCACAGAGTTGCAGCTTCTCTAATTAGAGTGAGCAGTCTTATGGAGGTAGCAATAATGCTAACCACACACTAGAAAACTTCGAAAAGGCTCTGAAAAATCTTTTAAAAGACTAAAGCATGATACCTTCTCACATCAAAGACAAGGTGTCATTAGTCACAGAGTTATGCCGGTTATTGCTCCATAGGATTTTTCAAGCGATTATCTATGATTTTGCAAAGACTGGGGATCTTACAGGGTCACTATATGCATGAGCCAAGACTAAAAATAATATTAAACACAGCTGATTTTATTGAAAAGTCAAGACAAGAAAAAGACTGACTTAAGACCACTATCCTGACAACCTTACACCAAACTATCTAGAAGATGGGAGCACACCCCAGCTCTAGCAAAACTCTCATGTTTTTTTGCAGACACTGGAAATTTGTCTGCAACAATGAAATCGTTTGAGAAGTCACTTGGTGTAAGGTTGGCATTAGTCAAAATGATTTTCCATCAAATAAATTTCTTTAAAGTAACAGGGTACCACGATCCAGTTCAACATTAGACAATGATCCAAAATTAATTTACTTTTCTGTTAATTCTAATGTTGTAATTGTTTAATTATAAGTATGTCTCAGTTATGCAGGATTCAGACCTTGGATTTAAGTTCATTATTCTTGCCTAGGCAGCAGTATTATCTTGAAGGCATGAACTACACACATGTGATTCATATAATCTGAGTGCTGCACTCAGAAAATCAACTTAAGCATATATGTAACCCATCTCTGAAAATGGAGACGTTTCACCTGTGAAAATTTCCCCATATATATATTGATGTAACTTTTGGATTTAAGTTCCCAACTTAAGTAACCAGCTCAGAATATGGCCCAATGTGTGTTAATGTTTAAAGAATATTTTCAAGATCTAGATGTATATTATTTATCATGAATTATTTTGTGTTTAAGAAACAGAATAACCATTCAATGATTTCCTTGTTTTTTTTTTCAGGCATACTCATGGCTTCAGAAAGAAATGGGGCCAGAAACAGATCCTGTTATCATTGTTCGCTTCATTGGTTCCTCTGACCTCTCTACAGAACTCCGCAACTTCCTCCAAAGTATTTGTGAGCAGATTGCCATAAATTATCGCTGCTTAATCCACTACCTACCAAACAAGATTGAAGAGATGAGGGAGTTGTTGATTAACCTTCTGGGGGAGTCATCCTTCCATCGACCCCTAGTGATCATACTGGATTCCTTGGAACAGCTGTCAGATGCAGATGAGGCACGTAAGCTGTGGTGGTTGCCCATCCACCTTCCTAGTACAGTCCGCATTGTGGTATCAACTTTGCCTAACAAACATGGGATACTACAGAAATTGCGTTGCCTGATCCATGATGAGGATTGCTATGTAGAATTGACACAAAGAGACCGTAAAGCATGTAGCCAGACACTCAAACAGCAACTTCTGAGTGTCAAACGAAAAGTAACCTCAGGCCAACAAATATATGTAAATGAAGCACTGGCTAAATGTACACTGCCCATGTTTGTCAACCTTATCTATCGTGAGGTGGTACACTGGCGCTCACACAAAGATGTTGATGAAAAGTCCCTTTGCTCAACAGTACATGAGAGTATAGAACATCTCTTCATTTCCATTGAAAATAAGCTGGGGTCCCACTTTGTCTTTCGTGCATTAGGATACATTACAATGGCACGTGTAGGGTTGACAGAGGTGGAACTGGAAGATATACTATCTTTGGACAATAGTGTACTTGGAGACATCATGGTCAGCTCAAATCTGAAGAGTCCACTGCGAATCTCCTATGATCTCATTGCTCAACTAAGAGAAGAGCTGGAGGGTTACTTGGTGGAGCGTCAGGTTCGGAATGTAACCCTGATGGTGTGGGCAAACAGGCACCTG
Organism: Parauchenoglanis ngamensis; assembly: GCA_030014255.1. Lineage (NCBI taxonomy): Eukaryota > Metazoa > Chordata > Actinopteri > Siluriformes > Auchenoglanididae > Parauchenoglanis > Parauchenoglanis ngamensis. The sequence goes on from JAQMYM010000001.1 coordinate 8,658,332, forward strand.
CAACTCATTGCACAAAAATTGTATCTCAGTAATGAAGAAGATGTGCATCAAATGCACAGCCTTTTAGCTGAGTATTTTCTTGGGGTATGGGCAGGTGGCAGAAAGAAGATTTTCCACTGTGACAACAATCACTTTGCCTCATTAAACATCTCTCAGCATCGGAACCCTCACAACCAACAAAGCCTTCATGGCCATGACAAAGCCTCTGCTGATAAGCATTCGTATGACCGGCAAGCACCAGAACAGCCTTGGGTGTTCCAATGCAACTTACTCGAGCCAGACATCTTTTTTGTCAATCACCGAAAAATGACAGAACTGTTATTTCATTTGACAAGGAGTCGGCGGACAGATGACCTCATGTACGGTGTCATCATGAACTTCAGTTGGCTCTATACAATGATAAAGATTGGACAATTTGACAAGGCCTTGACAGACATTGACTTAGCCTACAGCTACTCACAGGAAAAGGAGCTCAAGTTCCTAGCTAGCACACTACGAAGTATAAAGGTCAAAGTAATCAAGAACCCTGCCTCACTGTCTGCTGAGCTTCAGCAAAGACTTCTTCCTGTGGTCACATCCCTCCCCAAACTACGACATCTCTTACTAGAGTGTGACAAGGATGGGCCGAAATATTGCTCCATTGTGCCACTCCACTCTTCCATGGATGTTACGTACAGTCCTGAGAGACTACCACTGTGCTCTAGTTACATGCAGATTGTTGAAATTCTACCTACCTTGGCTCCCAACATTATAATTGCAGCTCTTGAGGATGGCTCAGTTAGTACATGGGATGTAGAGAGCAGACAGTTGCTGAGACAGATTGACACAGCAAAGTCAGTTGTGCTTGGTGTTAGGCTCACCACAGATGAGAAGTACCTTGTGGTTGCCACTACAAAAAACACACTACTAATTTATGACAACCATAAATCCTGTTTGTTGTCAGAGGTGGAAGTTAAAGGCTCAAAGCACTGTGGCATCACAGGTGGGGTGGCATTCATTAATGGATTTACCTTATCCAGCCCCCATGCCTTAGCTTGGCTGGAGGCCAGTAAAGATGTCAATGTGATTGACCTGCAATATGGCTGGCCCCTATACCAGTTCCATTGTTGGTATGAAGTAACCTGTGTTGAATGTTCCCCAGATGGAATGTATGCTTTTTGTGGGCAATATTTAAACACCACCACTGTATTCCATCTAGGAAGTGGGGATAAGCTTGCAACAGTGACTTCTGAGTTTTCTGGTGGATTTGTGAAGTCCATCCTTGTTCTGGACACAATCCATCAAATGGTGATGATTGACAATGAAGGTAGTCTTTCTGTCTGGAACACCAAAGATATCATAAATCCCAGGCTTATGGAGGACTATGACTGCCGAGGGGATGATAGTGAGGTGGTAGGTATAGAATTATCTGAGGATCAGAAATCAGTACTAATTTGCAAAGCCAGAAGCATTGAGGTGCTAGACACCAAGCTTTGGAAGATGGTAGAGAAGTTTAAGGCCAAGCGTAGTGAAAGGTTTGTGGCTGCTGTTCTGTCAAAGAATGGCCAAAGTATTGTAGCATCAATGGAAAATACTTCATCCATATTTGTGTGGAGAAGAGACAGTGGGCAATGCATGGCTAGTTTAATAGAGATATCAGGAGCCATCGTCAAGTTGATCAAGTCAACACACCACAACTTGCTTTTGTCTGTAGCCAGCAGTGGGGTTCTGTCAGTTTGGGACATTGATATCATAACAGCAATGTCAAACATTGACAAAACAGGGAAACGGATCCAAAGTATACAGCTTTCAGGTAGAGAAGACTTTATCTACACAATGGATGGGTCTGAATCCATCCATAAGTGGAACTTCAGCACAGGTTTCATTGAGATGGTGTACAAGCATGAAGGCCTTGTGGAGAACTGTGTTCTTACCACATCTGGTGACCTTATGGTAACATCTGATGACAAATGTAGCCAATACATCTGGCAGACTGCCACGGGTGAAAATATTTTCCGGATCAATGGCCAAAAAATATCCCAACTTCTTATCACCCATAATGACCAATTTGTGGTTTCTCTCTGTGAACAAAATGCCTCACGTGTCTGGAGGCTTGCTACTGGACACAAAGTGTGCAACATACTAGTAACCCTCCAGCATGCTCTCATCACCATAGCCAACACTTTCCTGGTTGGTACAACTAAAAACAAGTTGTTGGCTGTCAGTTTGTGGTCTGGCAGTGTATCCAAGAAGTTCATCTGTGATGATGGAATCACAATCATAAATTTTAAGCTAATTCCAGACAGTCCAGACTATGTTGTCTTCATCACATCCACAGAAACTGTTTTCATATGGAGTGTAGCTGATGAGTCTGTCTGCAGAAGGGTACAACTGCCAAGCAACTTTTTGAAGAACTTGGAAGACTTCCAAATCTCACCAAATGGAAAGTTAGGAATTGTATCTAAAGGAGATGACAACATTAATGTTCTAGATCTACACAGTGGTAAACTGCGCTTAGTCCATGCTGCCGGCATAATATGGAGGTCAAAGTTATCACGAGATGGACGGTACTTGGTCTACATTTGTTTCCGAAATTGTGATGAGGATGATGATGCAGGTGTGGTTTCTAGTTTGATTGTCATGCGACTTGCTGATGGGAAGAGTATTGGTACATGTTCTCTCTACAAGACACCAACCTACTTGTGCCTATCACAACGAGCACTCAACATTATTATTGGCTTTGAGGATGGTAGCATTGGGACCTATACAGTTGTGGACCGTGTGGATGCAGCCCTCAAAATCAAGATTGCCACCTCCAACAGCCGGCAGATTGTTAACAATGCCTCACAGAAAATACGACCCAAGTGCAGCACCAATGCCTTCAAGACCATTGCTGATTGCATGTGGAGGGAGTCAACTGAAGTTTTCTCTCGAGACAGCCCCATCAATGTCTCTGACAGTGGGGAGCCTGAAACAACAACACCAACAAAAAAGGCTGAATTACTGCAATGAGAATTCTTCAGGAAGTCAGTGGTATAGATGAATGGGACTGGATTTGGGTGCAGTTGATTCTTGTTTACAGCAACCTTGTGATTCAGTTGCACAAATCAGTCCTCTGGGTACTACACAGTTGATACTGGCCAATTACTATCACGCTGCAGTTGTATTTAGTCAGGTCACCTCCATCCTATTGTCCCTTATTTGGTGACTTGTCAGACTATGTTACATTCATCTTTGATATATTTCAAACACATTTTTGTTTTATTCAAATCAAGCCATAATATTACTTTATACAGAAACATAGAAATGTTATATATTTGTAGCCATAACACATATTTGCTTTTTTTTCCTTTTTTTTAATATATCTTCAGACATCTCAGTTTCTTAATGTCCTCTGGAACTGTATCAAAGACTCAACTTGTGTATTTGTGTACATATCTGTTTTGGCTGCTGCAATTTGTGCAACTCCTTAACAAAGTTATGTTGTGCTTAATGCAATCAAAGAGAGTGCCTGGATTTTAAGAAATTTTCTTATAAACACTAATCATTAAAAAGATGCAGGGAATTTCTAAAACAAAACCTTGATATAGATATTCATAAACACAATACACATGCTACAATAAGCAAACAATGAGTATAAAATTTGATTCACTCAGAATTTCCAGTCATCACAGCAAAATGATTTCAGGAAAATTATATATTATTAAGGCTGTTTATATTATGTTACTGCATTTATTGTATCAAACTGAATAGTAGGCTGGAATGGAAAATATCACTAGCCAAAACTCTTGCATATTATTAGTTGGAATATACTGTTACTGAGTATTTAACATCGTGTGTAGCATCTGACAAGGAGTATTAAAAGTGGTGTCATAAAAACGCCTTAAAAAGTGGTGTCATAAGTTATGCCAAGTTTTTCATGTCACTAGTGAGGCATTGTGGGAATGCGTGATAGTAGAAAAAAGAATATTTAGTATTTTCATGTTATAGAAGACTTACATATAAATGTATAGATATATGTAGTAAAAAAAAAATTGGGACAGGCCAGTTTTAAGGGGTTGCACTTTATTTGGGACAGTCGTTTATCACAGATGACATACAGTATATCAAGAACATAATGACAGAAATATTCATCTTCAAACTGTTGATTTAGTATAGCGAATGAAGATTTGAATTTTACCTTTGGTTATGAGTATTTTCTGGCATGCTCAATAAAATGATCAGCCATGCCCCATCAATCTCCTCCATAACTTCAAGGGCTATTCCGACAAATTGTATGTTTACTCCTGAAACTGTTGAGAAATATGCCCATTTACAAGTAATAACCTGTAGCATTATTCAGGGTTGACACATTTCACCCCTCAAAGTACAAATTTTCAAAACATTAGACATATTATATATAGTGTGCCAAAGTTGTTCCTTTCTTGTATTACTTTATTTCTTTACAAATGAATTATACTTTGTGACTTAATTGAACACTATTCCTTATTGGTCTATTGTACCACCCAGTGTGACTTAGGTTGAACTGTAAAAGACAAAAGTATATTTCATTTGCGAACAACCTTCGATAAGCCCATGTTTTATTGAAATCCCAGAGTATATCTTAATGTGTCACTATGAGAGCAGAACGTGGCATATTGTATGTTCTGTGACATGAATGACTTAATTACATACATGTTTGCAGAACATGGTGGCATACTGGCAATGAATGTGTTTATTGTATTGTTTGTATAGTCAGCACTGAAATCCCTGTTTAGAGATTTATATATTTTCATAAATGTTGTACTTACATTTTGTTACAAAGTTGTTTAAAAAAAAAGAAAAGAAAACTTATGTCTGAAGCAATATGAAATAGTGTGTATGCCTTGTTTGTATGAAACATTTTAATGTAATAAAATGGTTCTCTTTTTGCCTCTTAATTCGGTTCCTTTGGTCTTGCCACATGTTTTAGTAGCCTATAGAGGCTACATAGAACTAATATATGTGAATAAAGGACTAATATTTCAGAATACATGTTACTCCATATGCTACATAATTCAATTTCAATTTCTTAATAATTGTCAAATCATTTCATAAATATTGCTAAATCAAAGAATGTGGATTTCCTGCCTGCCTTACAGTTACACTAATACACACACATTCATAGACATGCTGAAATTAACAAGGCCTGGGCTTGGAGTAAGGTGTTTTGCTGACAATCCATAGTCTCCATGGCCAATGTGGACTTGGGAGTGGCCCAACAAAACCTGCCCACTATAAAAAGCAACTATAATGGATGACGCTTAAGAAGACCTACCTATTACTATTAATAGGAACCAAAATGCAAGCGGGCCAACAATATCCGCCTTTTATTATTAATAGCAACTATAATGTGAGAGGCCCAACAATATCTGCATTTTATTATTAATAGCAAACATAATAGGAGAGGCCCAATAAGCAACGCCTATAATTACGATAACAGCTATGTCTCAGCTCTATGAAAATACTTTCCACAAAGTCTTCCACACACATACTACTTACTCTCCATGGAGACAGTGATAGTAAATATTTAGGCATTATAGGCACTATATTTAGGTATATGCTTTTATAACTAAATCATAGTGTGGGCTTTACATTTATTTCCTTATTTACACAGTTCTTGATAAGTTTGAGTCACAAACCTGTGACCACAGATGTGAAGCTACAAACATTAATCTTTATCAGAAATGACACTTTTGACAGCTGCTTTCAAGGGCAAAAACCCCAGTAGTGTACCAGTGTCAACCTTGATTCCAGCATTATAAATTCTGTCACTATAATATTTTTTACTGTAATTATTTGACATCTGAAAATACCACAAAATGCTGTACAGTATGGGACAAAGAAAGTTGTATGAAAGGTTGAAAGAGTTGTAATAATGTCAGTAAGACTAAACATACACTCATAAGGGGATAACCAGTAGAAAGACAAACATCCTCTTAGGTATGACAGGCATTATGCCTTCATTTTTAATCTGTTTTTAATAAAAAATGACACCCATCATAGGTGAATGGACACACTTCTGATTTGTCAACAGCATTACTTAAAAACATAGCTTTCATTATAGGCATACATTTGTGCATTCACCATCATGCACAATAGTGTTATAGTTACAGTTAAAGCACTGAAGTTGTTTTAGGTGTGGTGCGTTTACTTATGGCGGTTACCAAGCCAGCCTCTTTTAAACCAAGTTTGAGAAAGACCACAAACATTTTAAGGCGTTTGTTGGTTTTAATATTAGATCATGTTTTTAACAATTATTTGCTCTGTAGCTGTGTCCTTTCTACATTGGAATATTACTTAGGTCTTGGTACTGAGTGCAACCTGACCTGTTTTGATTCTCATTCATGGTGTTGACTGATCTGAGGTTTAAAAATGAAAAGATAAATATGTAGGAAAACTTCATTTTTCTAGAGTACATACGCAAATGAAAAAGCAGCTTTATTTAAAAATGATCTCTCCTCCAGGCACACACACTTACCATAGTCTAAGGATCATGATATCTTGTTTCTTGGCTTTGTGCCAGCTCTTTGGTCATCATCCTTGAGTGTCACATGGATCATATTACTGGAAAAGAATAGAAAAAATCATCTCAGATGACAAGTATAAGATGCCTCAAAGGCAAACCAGGTATCAGCTATACTGTCACTATTGCCCCATGTGTACCCACTAAAAACATGTTTAGGGGAATTCTGTGTTGAGTATTTGACCAACAGAACAAACGTCTATAAAATAAATTTCATACATTTTATGTCAGAAATGAAACACAACAGGGCATGCTGTGATAGGTAAATAATCAAGAAAAAATTTTGTGATATGGCTCAAGGCAAAGAGGAGAAATGTTTTACTCCTCTTATATCACTGCAATTTGTACATGATAATAATTTTTTAATTATTTAAGAAAACATCATTTTTAATTTCACAACTTTAGATTTTAGATTAGATTTTAGCTAGATTTAATGGTGTTAAACATCCATGAAACAAGTTAGTTCCTGGTATTATAGCATGTGTCCCATTAACGGTCATGTCATTATTTACAAATCCTGTTCATAGACTTCAGTTCAGCATTCAACCCAATCATTACTCAGCACCTGACTGGGAAGCTGAGCCTGCTGGGCCTGAACACCTCTCTCTGCAACTGGATCCTGGACTTCCTGACTGAGAGACCTCAGTTAGTCCGGGTTGGGAACAGTATCTCCAGCACCACCACACTGAGCACTGGGGCCCCCCAGGGCTGTGTACTTAGTCCACTACTGTTCACTCTGCTGACTCACGACTGTGCAGCAATGCACAGCTCGAACCACATCATCAAGTTCGCCAATGACACGACCGTGGTGGGTCTCATCATCAAGAACGATGAGTCAGCATACAGTGAGGAGGTGCAGCAGCTAACAACCTGTCTCTGAACATGGACAAAACCGATGAAAAGAGATGATTGTTGACTTCAAAAGAGCATGGAGTGACCACTCCCCACTGAACATCGAAGGATCCTCCATGGAGATCGTCAAGAGCACCAAATTCCTTGGTATTCACTTGGCAGAGAACCTTTCCTGGTCACTCAACACTAGCTCCATAGTCAAGAAAGCCCAACAGCATCTTTACTTCCTGCGAAGGCTGAGGAAAGCCAATCTCCCCCCCACCTATCCTCACCACCTTCTACAGAGGGACTATTGAGAGCATGAGCAGCTGCATCACTGTCTGGTATGGAAACTGCACCATATCAGAATGCAAGTCCCTACAGGAGATAGTAAGAACAGCTGAGAAGATCATTGCAGTCTCTCTTCCCTCCATCACAGACATTCACCACACGCTGCGTCTGCAAAGCCACCAGCATTGTGGACAATCCCACACACTCCCCACACACACTCTTTACCCTCCTACCATCTCACAAGAGATACTGAAGCATTCGGGCCCTCACTGCCAGACCGAGATCCAAGCCATCAGAGCCCTGGGGGACAATACTCCACAACTCTTGGGGGCTGGACTGACACACGCACACAAATGTATACATTCAACTACCTCTGCAATTTTTGCACATTCGACTTAGTTTAGTGCTGCGCTGTCTTATCATGTGATGTCTACAGTGTTTGCCTGTTTTGCACATTTGCACTTTTTGTTTTTGTTGCAATTTATGTTGTATTATGTTTTCTTCTGTTGCACACATGCACTTTTGTACTTCTGTGTTGTCTTATATGTAGCACCTTGGTCCTGGAGGAATGTTGTCTCATTTCACTATGTACTGTATTATCCGTATATGGTTGAAATGACAATAAAAGTCACTTGAACTTGAACTTGATTCCCTCACCAGACACTTTGTCTTGTTGATAAGACAAAAGCAGACTTTTTGTCGTGCAAAACCTCTACAGCTAACCTTTATGGGCTCACTTCCAACTTCTATCTTGGCACTTCTCCACCAGCTCCTGGTACTTTGCATGTTTCTTTTCATTTGCTTTTTCCATATTCATTCCATCTTCCAGCTCTTTCCAGGGCACCATAAGTTCTGTGATCAGGTGTTTTGTTACCTCTGAGATGATGATCATTTCTGGCTGGAGTGATGTCATAACAATATGTTGCAGAAACTCCAATTGTTTATCCAGGTCAACATGCAGTTGCCAGTCGGGAGCCATAAAGCGGAGGCCCATCCTCATTTTGGACTGTGGGCAGGGTTTCTCTCAGCAACCATCTTTCACAAAGGAGATCCTTTTTTATGGCATGAAGGTTCTTACTGGACCAGATGGCAGTGGCTATACTCTCAGCAACCGTCCAGAGAATCTGGTCATGGCGCCAAAGGTAGTGACCTTCACCAAAGGCCTTTGGGCAGATGCCAAGGAGATTTGGGCACATGCCAAGGAGTTTTAAGGATCCTATTCCAGAGTATAGACAACAGGAAGGTGTCTGACGCTTACCCCAGATGTGTAGATTTACTGGGCTGGGTAGAACATTGTAGACAGCTTGCACAAGAAACCATACATGACTGAAGTCTTCCTGCATGATATTAGACCAAGTAATCCTATGCTGCAATACACTCTCCCACCTCATCCATGCTCCTTGCTGCCTGAGCCCACTGTCCTGGACATGTGCTCTTCCTCCACACCTGCACGGACCACTTCCTGGATAAGATGATGTCACTCCTTGCTCTAGGCCTTGCAAACATGCATCTTTCTGAAGTATCCAATACCTGCTGTGCCAACTGCTATTCTTCCACCTCCACTACTTTCTCTACCATCCATTTTCACCCTGTACTCACCTCAATGCGCACTAATGACACCTTCTGTTCACTGGAGTCCCTGTACTTTAGGGCTTCTCTTATGCATGCAACCATAATCTTTTCCGTGAGACCACTGAATGGAAGCTGCAAGATGTTACTACTCCCACACAGTGCTGTGCTGCTGAGGTTGTGGGGAGACCCAGCCACATGCAGAGAAAACCACTGATCATCATTTCAAGGGACTCAATTGTTGTTATTGGAACCATGAAACCAACAGAGACCACATTACTCAAAGCAGAATAGAATGTTGATAAATTCATGCCTTGAATCTGCTGGGCAGGTCTGACTTGTTGACCCTGGTTGACACATTTCGATGTCTCTCATGGACCTCTGAATGGCAGCATTGTCTTTTAGACTTGTGTCAAAGAGCTTCTCCAGGCTCTTGACTGGTTGTTCTGTTATAGAGCAGATGGTAACTCCAGACAATGAGAAGCAGAAATTGGTGACCAAATTGCCCTTCTTCAAAACCATAGACATTGACTTAGTGGGCTTAAAACTCATCCTAGCCCAGGTAATGGTCCTTGTAGGCGTCACCTACACCCTGGAAACGATGCTGTTGTATTTGTCAAGCCATCCATAAATGCTCTGATAGGGAGCTGGCATTTACATGACTTAGTCAAGGGGCCTCTGCATTCCACCTTGTCTGACTTGGCCACCATGTTCATGCTAGGGCAAAAAGGATAATGGATATAGTACAATACATTATCATTCCTTTTTCAAGCTGGTGCCAGTTTGATATTTGTGACCTAGACATGACTCTTGACCTGAATTTATCATAATAATTCAGGATCAGATACTTGATTTTACTGGGAACATGGTGGCGATGTAATGAAAGCTCAACCAGTCAGTGTGGAATGGACCCATAAGCCTTGGTCAGTTACAACCACAATATAACTAGGTCCCCACGATTTTCATGGCCTTCTCTGATGAGCTGCATGACTACCCCTCCAAACAATCGGGTTCAAACAACCGATAACTCCAGGGATCCCATGCTTCTGAACTGAGGGATCGATATATTTATTTTTGAGGAGAAACTCTGTCAATCTTGAGGCAATGCTGAAAAACACTTTCAACACTCAACACCTTCAATGCTCAGCAGCAAAATTGCCCATAACTGAGTAAGAGCCTTGGAGTTTTCCTCTTTGGGAATCCACACTCCCTCTGCGCACCTCCACTGGTCTCCCCCTTCACCATATCACTTTCAAGATCTTCCATAAGTATTAGCAGAGCTCTGAGCAGCAATTATAAACAATGTAAAGTATTCCACTAGTGCTTTGGGCAGAAGCTGAACATGTTGAACTAATGACCTCCTCAACCTCCTTTAGACTTGGCACCCTCAGATTGAACTCCATTCTTGGAGGGGCTGGACTGATAAGGGCATCATTAAGTTCAAGCTCTTGAGCCCTTATCGGGTCACTCAGGTTGTCATGGATGAAGCAATTTACTTCCTCTATAAGCGCACAAGACAGTCACTATGTTTGTTCCCCAGCAGCTGTTTAGTAAAGCCAAATGGTTTGGCAATGAAAGCAACCTGTTTCCTAGTCCTCTCTTCCTCTTCTCCTATGCCACTCTGCCCTGTGGAGGGTCATTAGGCTTTTCCTAAGGAAGTTTCGTAGGTCAGTCAAGGCTTCTCCTCTTCTGTCAATGTCTTATATTTACGTTGAGAGTATAAGGCCTGCCACAGTTGATTTTTATTCTTTCATTCTTTATTATTCTTTTGTAGTCAAGAGGCCACTTAATCTGTTGCTGTCAGACTATTTTGCAATGAATTGGAGTCCCTGGTGTATGGAGGGACTGGGCTCTGTGGGTTACCTCCTGGCCAATCTCCTCCTGCATCTCACCAGGCTCAAGGTGTGTGTGTGCTAAACCTCGTGTTTACTGGGTTTCTTCCTCATGAAATACAGCCTGAGGTGCTAACCCAAGCTGTCCTTGATGCCGTCTTTCCATGCTGTCAATTGTCTCTCCAGTAGTCACCAACCTGTTCTTGGTTGTCTCCCAGTCTACTCCTAGGTGTCATTGGCTAAACCAGACCTCAGTGTGTAAGATACATCTTCTAGATGCCCTGGGAAGCATATTCAGTGACATTCACGGGGTCATAGGGTGTTTCAGGTCTTTCAACATCAGACACCCTCACCCAGGTGACACAGCTGGGGTTCATCAAGCCCCAACTTGCATCCCAGCAACCCATGGAACGGCCCTCTTAATCTAAAGCCACTTAGTGGCTTTCTCTGCAGCTTCACTCAGAGATTTAATTGCCCTCCCCTCCTTGCATCTCCTGTAATGCCCAATTGAAAACTTACTGTCCCAAACTGCTGCTACTGAGACTTATTCCTGGAATAGTAAATAAAAATCTCCCAACAGAAAGCTGCACCATATGAGTGACTATATGTTTTCCTTTCTTAAATAACCATATGTTGTTTTAATGTATTTATTATTAGGTTTCGATTATGTGAGTGTCTGTCATACATGTCCCTGTGAATGAGCTTTGAGCTGTAGAACACATTAGCACATTGATAAATACCTCTGATTCGTCTTGCAGTGGCACTACTCTTGGAGTATCACTGTTATGGAAAATTTATAAATATCTTGCAACTAATTAGATTTGAGAATTCACCATCACTGTGGTATAATATACAATAAGCCCTGTATTGAATGAGCATTTTGTAATCCTTTTATAAAGGATGATTCTCTGCTATGAATAATATTAGCCTAAGGGTAGCATAGTTAAGGGGAACACAAATATCCTTTTCCAATTATATCATCTGATGATTCACACTGAACTGACACTGAGGGACACGCACAATACACAGAAATTGAACTACATAAAATATTGCTTGAATAGTATAATATCTACAGACTATTAAAAAAAGACACAAAGCATGGATAAGCAACAGAGGAGCAAAAGCTTTAAAAAGATATTGAAGCCAACTGAGCAATCAGTGGCTAATCTTTCCATAGTGAAAGACACATAGACCGAGTGGCCTTGTTGAACCCTGTCCACCACCAAAATCACCTACAATGGGCATTGAGCATCACAAGTGGGCAATAGAGCAAAGGAATATGGTTGCTTGGTCTGACGAATCACATTCTCTTTTACATCATGTGCATCTCAATCTGTAGGATCGGCTGGACAAATATGTCCAATCCAATAACTGACAAGTATAGTTTTAATCAATTTACACCTGAATATTTCTATTTGTTTAGAAGTGGATCTCCTTCTTGTTTCCTTTAGCTAAGTCACAACTTGCATTTTAAATATTATTATTCAATAACTACAATGAATTATTCAGTGACTGCTGTAAAACTAATAGGAAACGTAGTTACAAGAGCGAGAAATGTAGTTATGAACAAGGGTCAGGTGGAGAGGACAGAAATTATAAAATGTAGTTCTGCCTAGGGCCCTGGATCAAAGGGACCTCTAATGATTTAGAAAGCAAATCATGCACTGCACTATTAAATATGCAGCAAGTTAAGTATAAGTGTACCTTTTTTATTGCTCACTTTTATTATGGCTACACCTTTAAGATATATTCTCATACTTCAAAATCATGCAGTTATTTACACTAAGACCTCATAAGCCACATCTCACTTGAATTATTCATTACTCATCAAAAACATTCATGAACTTGACCTTTTTAAACTCATCATAATGGGGTTATTTGTTTTAATTGTTAATTCATTACAATAAACTATTCCTGATATCCTTCTTATTTTTCCAAAAATCCAGACCACTAAATGGCTATTCACATTTGTTTAATATGACCTAGTGAATCATTAGTTAATTTGCTTTTTTTAGACAAAAGAATACCTAGAATAATTCATTTGAATACTCAGAATAATTGCATATTTCCTGTTAAGAGAAGCATTTGTATTAATATTGTTACCGTTGCCCTGAGGGCAACATAGTACAATATGAATCTACATAATGTGCACATTCACTTGCCAGTTTATTAGCACACCTACGTTATACATAAATTTATTATGCTTTTTATCAGGTACATGTATGCGTACTAGTCTCAGCCCAGCACGGACACTGACATATTGTGGCATGTAATAAGTATAGTAGTTTTTTTTTTCTTTACAGGAAAAAAGTTGTAGAATATTTACAAAGAGCACCTAGGCTAGTTGTACCTGATATAATAACCATCCATCCATCCATCCTTTACCTATACTGCTTATCTGTTAAGGGTCACAAGGAAGCTTCAGCTGACTTTGGGTGAGAGGTGGGTTACACCCTGGGCAGGTCTCCAATCTATTGTAGTATTAATACAGAGATGAACAACAATTCACACTCCCATTTATACCTACAGGCAACTTAGAGTTGTCAGTTGACCTAATCTGCATGTCTTTGACCTATGCAAGGAAATTGTGGAGCACCCAGAGGAAATCCATACAGGCATGGGAAGAACCTTCAAACTCCACAGAACATTCTTCTATAATAACCAATTTACTCTATATGGCCAAAAGTTTGTGGACATCCTAACCAATAAAACCTAAATGTGCATCCCATTCCAGATTTGATATTCCTTTTATAATAATGTTTTAATAACTCCACTCTTCTTGGAAGGCTTTACACTAGACTTTGGAGCATGGTTGTGGGTATTTGCCCATTCAGCCACAAGAGCATTACTGAGATCAGGCACACGTTGTGTGAGGAGGCCTAGCACGCAGTCAGCATTCTAGTTCATCCCAAAGGTTTTCAGTGGGTTTGAGTTCAGGGCTCAGAACTGGGCTCAGAGTTCCTCCATTCCAGACATGTCTGAGCATTGTCATGCTGAACATGTTTGGGCCTCTTAGTTCCAGTGAAGGAAAACTGTAATGGTACACCATACAAAGACATTCTAGACAGTTATGTGCTTCAAACTATGCAGCAATAGTTTGGGGAAGACCCATATATGAATGTGATGTCCAGCTGTCCACGACCTTTTGGCTGTAAAGTATATATAACTAATGGGTCAATAAAATGTAATGCAAATTACAAGACATAGACTTGAAAGGTTTAGTCCAGCATAATCTGACCATCCACCAGCTACCAAAACACAGGCTAGGCTGAACAAGCTGGTACATCATCTTTGACAACTGTGTAGTGTGTTAATCAACTAAGGAAGCTGAAAAATAACTAACCAACTAGAAAAGACACACTACCAGTTTGACCAGCCCGGCCTGTGTTTTGGCAGCTGGTTGCTTGTCACACCAAGCTGTTTTTTTGTTTGTTTGTTTGTTTGTCTTCAAGTATGAATGGTAGGTGTACCCATAATGGGCCAGTTATAATGTCAAGACTTGTAAGAAAGGGGTTCTTCGATATTTTTTTAAGAATTTGAATAGTTAGGATTCACAGCTTTCTAAAGAGGTTCTGATAGTGAAATCACCCTCTGTAGGCTTTTACATAAAACTTTTTAGCGTCACCTTTTTTGAGTGCATTCCCAGTGGTTTTGACTGCGAATGCAGTTTTATGAAATTTGCAAAATCATTAAAATATTTGCTCTGATGAACAATCTGGTGCTGTGAACTATTAGCATTATACAATGCGTTATAATCTTAACCCTGCTTAAATAACGCCTCTTCCTGAACTCTTTCCGATCACATGTAGACTATTAGGTCATCAGTGGCTCCTGGACAGGCTTGAGAGAAGACAGAGGACTCGATTCCTATCTGAAAGTCAAATAGGAGCCATGTAGGAGAGCTGACACACTGGGACCGTCCCTCCTGCAAGCAAGGGAGAAAAAAACACAAGCAACGCAGTCAGACGCCCATAGCTGCCCTTGTGTCAACAAACTACAGCCATGCACGTTAGTTTCAGGAGAAACCTCTGGACTACTTCATGTCTCTTTTTTTCTACTTAGGAGACTACAGCTTTTTGGAAATAAATGAATACTGGAGTTATCAGTGAAAATACGGCACCTCCGGCAAACGCTTGCCACACCTTCAGCCCTCTAACAGGTAAAGTCTTTATGTGTGTCGTCATGGTTACTGCGTTCAGACTTGGGAGTTTTTTTCTCCCCGGAATGTTCTGGAAATTATTATTATTATTATTACTATTATTTTTAAATAAAAGCGAAAAACCTAGTATATTGAATTATTTCTGTAGCAACTTGCTCACCTGTTGCGCTTCACGTTAACGCCTTTAGTGCTCACGGTCTTATGTGTTCAAACATGGTGATCAAGTAGCTATTTTCTTCACGCTGGCATAAAGGCTGCTTTGAAATCGTGAAGAACTAGTTTTTTGGCGTTAACCTTCAGCTTGCGCAGGTAGACAACACGGATTTTGGTGTCATTTTCGTTTCCTTTCGTGTCGCATGTTGACACTATTGTGTAAACTAGGCGATATAACGCCATTGGCTACCCAGTGAGCAGGATATAAATCGTTTTATGAACTAGTAAAACGGTTAAACCTGAGCTTAAATATATGCAGATGGCTTGGAAGGTGTTCACCGTTAATGCACAGGAAGTTCCTGGTGATTCAGGGAACAGGCTCAAGCTGGATAAATCATGTAGTACAGTTGGACGGAAAGTGATCGTGTTTAAGGGGTGGAAAATTCAATCCTTAGGCTATCGCATCAAGGTCCATGGTTAGGTTTCCTAACTGTTAACTCGAAATATAATTTTGATAATCTGTTTATAAAAAGGTGATGACCTAGCTAAGCAGATAGGTCTGTTGCTTTTCTTTTGTTATAGTAGATATTATTATAATTATCAGCCTGGATAAATGACTGATTTAGATGATGATGATGAAAAGCTGTGTGTTTGTACAGTGACCAGGTAAGAGCAGTTTGTCAGGATATTTACCTTTGTTTACCGTCTCATAGGTAATGAGGTGTGGTCACCATGAGCCCAGCGACCATAATACTGTCATGAAAGTGGAATTAGGCTTAAGTATTATTGTCATTGTGTTTCTGTAAACCTTCACATCTGACTTGCATGTGCATGGGTGTAGCCTGCACTTTGATAGCATGGTAAACCAGCTTTTCACGCCATTCAGGTAAACACACTGGTGCTTTACTTCTAATAATGCTTTTATACCGAGTATGTAGGCTATGATGCATCCTTTAGGCCTGTCACATGTTTCTCTTTTGCATGTTTTGCATCTTTAAAGTGAAAAGGAAGAAAATCACAATCGAAGATTTCATTCCAACTGCAGTAGGAGAATTGCAGACATTTTGGCAGTCGATATCTGATTACAAAGCGAACTGATTAGTCTATCCAACTACTTGATCAAAGCCTGACATTCGCTATCATCTAGCAATCTTTAGGAAGACTGAATGTTTCTACCACCAAGTGATCTTTGTACACTGGTAGCCATGGCAAGTCAATTAAAATATTTCTGTTTAAGTGAAATATGTTGATTGTTTGGAAAATTAAGTTGTCAGAGTGTCACCTGATACACAGACTGAAAAGTGTAATTTTGGCCAAAACCCAATTTTCTGTCTTTTTTTTGGTTGCAACATTCGACAGGTATTCCGACCTAAGGGTATCATATCACATTAATGAGTAAAAAAAAAGCTACAAGTAAACTAAGAGAACCAAGAATTAAGGTTAGGACAGGTTTTATTTTCATTTCACATTTTTATTTAGACACCTATAAATGTAATCCCAGACACTGTGAGACTTTAAGGATGATATATTAAAAAAAAACAATCAAACCTTTTCCACCTGACTGATTGTGTGATCAAACACAAGAAACGAGCAAAATATATTTACAGGAAAACTATAGAGTGACTATTTATATACGTACACACGTCTTTGTCTGTCTCTCCTCCTTTCTTCAACAATAAACGTGACGATGCCGGCAGTATACAGGTAGTGTTTTGCATAAAAGCTTTTTTTCTTTTTTTTTTTTTTAAAAGACTTGTGGGTTTACTTAAGAAACGTTTTGCCACGTCTCTGCTTATTTCCCAAGCTCACAACAAGAAACACATCATGTTTAATGCCATCATCTCCACATGACATAAAACTGTCTGTGACATCCACTTTGTCCAGCAACTTAAAGTATTCTGGTGTAACCTAAACACTGTCAAACATAATAACTATTGTTGTTAGTAAATGATAGAGCCCTTTTTAAGTACATGCTGTTGAACTGTGTTAACTGTGACGCTACAACCAGTATGCAAATGCAAGTCAAATAAAGACAAGTCAACACCTTTCATTTACGTGCTAGTCCAAGAAAATTCTATTGCGTTAGAGCCAACAAGCCAACAAGGATGTTGAGCAGCCAAGATCATAGACACGGATGGAGTAATCACATTAATCATAACCCTAAAATCAACAAAGCTGATTTAAGCATTTAGAAAGACGGTGAGGTTCTCTTAAAGCATCTGAAAGTCTTTTTTTATTAATCTGTTTAGAGTATGGGAACCAAGAAACAGTTTCAGTTGAGAACTGGTTCCAAATTGTACGATCGTATGCCTCCGAGGTTATCGAATCCCTTAAAACATGCTGGCATATTTTCCTGGTAGTTTTGCAAAACTACATTTGCAAAATTGTACGTTGAAAAAACACATGCTTCACGACATCAAACTATGCATCTAAGCTGGTGCAACAAGAAGGAATCATGGCGGAGTGGAAGAAGCTGTCCAAAGCATGCCTTTGTTTCAGAAAGAAAGATGACAACAGTGCTACTTGTAATGTCTGTAAGATGATCAGTTCAGACAAGGATGGAAAGTATCTTTTGACACAATATGGGCTGAAATGACAAGAAAACCATGTATTTGACACTCGAATGCCACTGCTTCCTAACCGAGCAGTACGTCTGTTACCGACGGTAAATATGCTATGTTATAATAACATTAGTGCCACACAGACAGGCTTAGCAGATTGTTTCTTTGACTAAGAAAACCTAAATCAAAACGAAAGCTGTACAAATATTCTCTCATTTAATCAGTTTTATATTTGTTTTACAAGTTGTATCATTTTAAGGAACGTAATATTGTAATTTATTTTAACATGTTCAAATGTTTAGGCAGACATTCTAGAATAAAATTAATCAGAAATTGATAAAGAATTGGACAGATAAGCAGAATGGATAATGGCATCATTATCAACTCCCATCCCCAGTTATAAAAGCTATAAATGGAATATGTGTGCTGTATGTAATGTTTTAAGTTAACAATGTCACCTCTTTGTTTTATATCAAATATTTTCATTTAAAAAAAGTAACTTGATGGCCAGCACTGTGGCACAGCTTCCAAAATCTGCCAGTAGGTGGATTGGCAGTTTTAAATTGCTCCTAGATGTGAATGCTTGGGATCCCATCCAGGGTGTATTCTTGCCTCACTCCCAGTGTTCCCTGGACAGACTGTAGATCCAGGATAAAAGCGGTTACTGTAGATGAATGAATGAAAAGCAACCTGCCGTATTATCACAGACAGTTATATGGGAGTACCTGAGGATTTAGGTTTAACAGACCACATGTTTTGGCTCTGTCAGTTTCCAGCATGGTCGTAAGACACATTGCTTGTTCAGCACTTCAAAATATGGGATATATGTTTTGACACAGACCTGGTTCAGACACGACAGCTTCGATGTTTATGGTTAAAGTCGGTGATCCCTTTTGTGTATCAGATTTGCCGATGTTTACACAAAGCATTGCTAATGAACGCCCTTTGTTTTATATACATGTATCAGGAAATTAGGTGGCGTGGTCCTTCTCAAGAGAATTTGTAATATATTTCTGTTCTAATATAACTGTTTCGTCATGAAACAGTCACTATAGC
Organism: Parauchenoglanis ngamensis; assembly: GCA_030014255.1. Taxonomy (NCBI): domain Eukaryota; kingdom Metazoa; phylum Chordata; class Actinopteri; order Siluriformes; family Auchenoglanididae; genus Parauchenoglanis; species Parauchenoglanis ngamensis. Next base: position 8,677,307 of record JAQMYM010000001.1, read on the forward strand.
AACCGACACCAAGGCAACAAACACCATATATGCCTTAGGCACCTGTTTGATTTATAAAGCTTCAGTTCACTGGATTGAGTTGCAGCCAGGAGCTACAGACTACCCTCAATAGTAACTGACATCAGCACATGGTGTGAAGAAAGACACACGCACACAAGTACACATAGAGTGGAGAATATAAAGCCAAAGATGAAGTAGAGTCAGAAGAGATTGGGGGATGGGCAAAAGAAGAGACGTAACGAGACACAAGCGAAGGGGGAGAAGTCAGACCAGTTTTGTTCATTTTTTGAAATCAGTTGATCATAACTAATGCATGTCCACACACAAGAAAACACTCTCACCGTATTGCATAAAGTCATACCCAAATGGAGCACCATTTTATAAGACCAGTTCAGGAATTGTATTTGCTTCCTACTGTACACTAGCAAGCAACAGGTCACTCGTAGTTTGTCTTGTGGGCGTGTAGACACTAGGTGCTTGATTTACATGTTATATGCTAGGCTTTGTGTATTAGCAAGGCAAGCTAACTACACTAGCTCTGTACAATCACCAGAGGCACGAAGTCTTTATGCACATTTAATGAGAAGTCGTATATAACAGTAAATGGTGAACTAATTGCATGTAGGAACTATGTTTGTCTTTTGGATTTATCTCTTTATTGCATTTGTACTTAATTTGTATAGAAGTGAGAAAATCTCAATATAAAGGTGCATGTCACACTGGCACACTGTTGCTTGCTGCTGTTTGTGAAATCATGGTGGTGCAGTGGTTAGCACGGTCACCTCACAGCACAGGTTCTGGGTTAGACCCGACATCCGGCTGGGGCTTTTCCATATGGAGTTCATATTCTTCTTGTGCCTGTGTGGGTTTCCCCTGGGTGCTCCAGTTTCCTCCCACAGCCCAAAGACATTCAGGTCAACTAGTTATTCTAAATTGCCCATAGGTATGTAGTTGTTTGTGTCCATGTTAGCCCTGTGACAGATTGGCGACCTGTCCAGGGTGTACCCTGAAGTCAGCTGGGATTTGCTTCAGCTTCAACATGACCCTTAATGGATAAGCGGTATAGATAATGGATGGCTGGATGTTGCACACATACACAGAAAATGAACAATCACCTGTCACTTTGCCACATGGGAGTGTGTATGCAGGTTAGGTGCTCTTGTACAAAAACCATTTGAGAAAAACTGAAGATTTTAAGCAAGCGCAGACTAATCCCAAAATTGTTAAGAGCTTTGTGTCATTATATCGTATCAGACTCATATCTAGATATCAAGATATCATACTTATATGTAAATACGTAATTAAAAAATCTCTCTTATTGTGAATACATTTGATCTACTCTTATTGAAGTTTGAAGAATGGTCAGCAACTGACTAGGTGGTTTAATAGACTAGTTACGGTGTATTGTTAAAAAAAATTGTTGTAGGCTATTAACTGATTAAAAACTAGCACTTTTAAAACCTCAAGGTGCAAGATGATTTGCATGTTACGCTGGAAAATGTAACGACACTGTAAACAACTACGTCAACAGCAAGCACAGCAAAAATATGCTTCATTTTTATTACTGAACAGAGCACAATATTTCCTTTCACATTGTGGATTATAAACCTGTAGCCCTTCAGATGTAAATCCAAAATAAGACTGGTCCTTAATCACATTCACACACTTTCAGGAAGAATATAGGGATATATACAAATATAGGGAGCCTGAGTCAGTAAGTAAGGAATGAAATATAACATGACTTGTTCTAGGAAAATAATCACCAACAAGGTGTGGTGATGTTACTTCCTTCAATTAATTATTTTCCACTTCGAACAGTCCTTTATTCCTCTTAAACCACAACAAGTTGTTAATGATTACAGGCCACGTTATTTAATTTTGTGGAATTCCCAAAAAACATGTTAGTTCCTTTTATCACTTGTGTTATAGCAGCTATAAACAGTCGTTCCCTCAATAATAATAAGTTACCAAGAAAGTGAATGTTTCTGAGAAACCAGAATGAGTAAAGTACTTTCTTACTTAAAACACTTACTATGACCACAAACCTTTAGCTCACAAATACTACACTTTTTAGTTATTTGAGGACGCCTCGTATTGTGATCACAATGCTATTAATCGTGTCCTTGAGCTGCTTCCTAAACCTGATTACAAAAAAAAAAAAAAAGATGAAGGTGGCACTTTAAACCTGATCTCTTACCAAATTCATAAGAATTCAGATACATTACAGTGAGTCCGATATTTCCAGCTTTCGGTTGACCAGTTTCGGCAAGCCTCTGCCCAGTGTAACCTCCATGCTATATGCCAGTGTACTCCTGTTCTTCGTTGACAGCAGTAGATCCCGATGTGTTCCTCTGCTTCACATCCCATCTGCATCAAGATTGAATGTATTGTGGATTCTAAGATGCTTTCTAAATGGAAGATGCTTAAATGCTTATCCATGCCTTCGTTACATCATGCTTAGACTCCTGAAATGCTTGGTCTTAAACAACAAAAAAAAGTAAAATTTTCAGTCATGCTAAACGTACAGCTCACATCACACCTATTCTATATTATCTATATTGGTTGTGTTTCTTTCCTCATTTAATATAATGTCTTGCTCTGTACTTTTAAGGCCCTACATGGTCCTAATCTTACCTACATAAAAGACCTGGTGCATCCAGGTACATTATACCACTTCCCCCATGTTACAGTCGACTGATTCTGGATTAGTAATGCCGAAATGTGAGCTTTCTTCCATGGGTGAGGTAGAGCCTTCAGTGTCGCAGCTCCAAAATGATAGAACTCGCTTCCAAAAAAACCTCAAGGAAATTTCTTCAATTTAAAAGTCATCTTAAATCTCACCTTTTCTCTATGTGTTATCCTTCTGTGTCTGTCTAGTTGTGTCGTCATGTAGCGTTTGATTTGTTTTTGCTTGCTACTCTTGTAAAGTGTCCTTGTGTTTGAGAAAGGTGCTATATAAATTATTATTATTATTATTATTATTATTATTATTCTCTGCGGGTGGTGCAGTGGTTAGCACTGTCACCTCACAGCAAGAAGGTCCTGGGTTCGAACCCCGGCTCACCCAGGGTGCCTTTCTGTGCGGAGTGTGCATGTTCTTCCCGTGCATGCGTGGGTTTCCTCCAGGTGCTCCGGTTTCCTCCCACAGTCCAAAGACATGCAGATT
>JAQMYM010000001.1:8680572-8692835 GCA_030014255.1 Parauchenoglanis ngamensis
AAGATGCTGGGATTGGCTCCAGCTTCCCCGCGACCCAGATGGATAAAGCGATATAGATAATGGATGGATGGATGGATCATTCTCTGCTCACCACCGTTGCAAGGGAGTACTTATTTGAGCTGTCGTGGCCTTTCTTTCAGCTTGAATCACTCTGGCGCTTGTCCTCTGACCTCTCTCATTAACACAGCGTTTCCACCTGCAAAAATTCCACTTGCTGGATATGAAGTTTTTTGCACCGTTCTGTTTAAACTCCAGAGACTGGTGTTTGGAAATCCCGGCCAATCATCAGTTTCAGACCTACTCGAACCAAATTCAACTTCTAGTAAATTAACAGACTTTATCATGGTTTTTCTTTAGTCTACTATGAACACAGCTGAAGGAAATGAAACCAGAGCTGCTATGGGATTGTGGCCTTTGTTAATCCTCTGGTGTGCTAGTGATTTTGTGTGTGCTTGTGTACATGCCCATGTTGTTGCATTGTTTGAGGGAGATTTGCTGTATGATTACTTTGTTCCTTATATTACTCTCGCAGGTATTCACACATTTTAACGCAACAATCCAGGCTCTTGTTCAGACAATATTTTAAAATGTATGTAAGTATGATGCATATTTACATCTCATGTCTAGGCGAACACAAAAAAAAAAAAAAAAAAAAAAGAAATTTCCTGAAAAATTTAAAGATCTCTGTAGTACAATACAAAGCATTTAACTCTTTTAGTATGCCCTGTAGAACAGAGCTAGAGGCCCAGTTTTCTGCGGACATTATAAATTCTCTATTCTCTGTTCATTTCGATGGAGGAAGAGCTGCCAATGCAATACACTACAAAATTTCAATTTGCAGCACTTTAAGCTCTTGAATAATCTCTCGCCTTCACCTTTATCCAAGATGGAGCATTTCAATTTCCAGCAGGCTCCTGAAGACGGTATGCATCCCTTAATCTTTTTAGCTTTAATTTCCTAATCTATCTAAATTTACTGGTTATTTAAATAACCACAATGATCTGGCAATATCGGTAGCCTCAGCTCCATTAACTGCCACTCTGAGAATCTTGATTAATCTATATTAAAATAGTTCAACCTGACCAAAAGTGATTATAATATAACAATATATTCTTTATAGTGTAATAGTCTGCTGGAATACAACATTTCCTAGAGTAAATAGCCTCCATAAAGCTGGCACATAAAGAAAAAAATGCCCCTATTTCTCTTTTTATCTTGCTCTCTGGCTCTGTGAGCAGTGTAGGATGTGACGCCAAAAAAATGTCCATGTGGCCTATATTACAAGATCATGCCTGATATCATTCATAACTGGTTTCAATTATTATACAACCCTGGTGAGTAGAACCTCCAACTGAGAAAGGTGTAATGCTGGTCCACTTCCTTGTTGTTATGTGTTGCTGGAAGATGCCACATCACTGGATATATGCAGCCATTTTGCTGGATGTATTTTTTTGTTTCATGCAGAGTCCCTATGACAGTCTGCAGTGTTCAAAAAGCACATATGGGTTTTGTAGAGTGGAAGATGCCCAGCATGGTTTCACGGCCAGCATGATGTACTGTCTGGCCGTATAAGAGGAGGTGCACAGCTGCCGCAGTAATCCTCCTGTAATAACTAGCTCATATTACAACCTGTCCTATTGCTACTGCACACGTCTGGAGTTTAATCATCACCTAGTTGCCACAATGGTATGTTTCTGCTTCTCTTTGGAAACGATTGAGCAAGCCTGGAAATTTGGCACCTTTTTCCAATCTTGATTTCATTATTTTACATTCACAACAATGTGGTATTTGCCATAAAATGATATACTGTACAAAAATCATTGTTTAAAAATATTGAACCATAGCTTCTGTCTTGATCTCAACCCATAATACGGATGCGAACATAAGAATGAGAAGGCACAAGCCTTTCTTTCCCACCATGCATCAGGAAAGGGGAAACAAGAAAGGGAGAAAAGACCAGCTGTGTCCTTGCTCTATCAGCGCCTTTCACAGACCGCTCCATCAATTATTTACCTTTCATTTGGCCACAAAGAGCAGGAGAATTGGTCTAGCCTGAAGGTAAAAGGAAAAGGTCAGCACATCTGCACCGATGTGTGCACATAACCACGCAGAGGCGATACGGCGCCATCCTCAGTGTTTGACATCCAAGTTTGACTCTCTGCACTCGAGAAATCCGAGCCCTGCCATGAACCTGGCAGAACCATATGTCAAATCAATATTGGATGGCACGGAGTCGGCTGTATTGGGCGGGACTTGTCTTCATGAATTCTGCCTTGGAGGGATGTAGATAGTGTGGTTGTCACTGCTAGTCATGTAGTGCTGTCATTTCTCTTTAGGCACTGACCCAACGGTGATTGGGGACTTATTTCTGCTACTGGCACGTCAGAGATAGAAACCTATAGGAAGTCAGTGCTTACTTTCACTCTGACACTAATGTATTACATCAGAAGTAGGCCATCTTTACATGTTTGTCATCCTTGCCCTCTGTTATTAATCCATTAGCTTTAAAACGCATGATGAAAGCTGCCTGTGCCTAACAGATACCCTCTTCTGTCCCTTTTTTTTTCTCCGTCCAGCCCTGCTATCCAGCTGTCCAGATGGGGTGCAGATGCTGTAGCATGATAAAAAGGTAAGAATGAAGAAATAAACAGAATTACTGATCCTCACTCCAGCCAAGTGACCAAAGCTCGCCGTGCCCTGCTAGAGTTTATAAATGTCAAGTCTGTCAGAGAGTCGAGTGGAGGGGAAAAAGGGCTTCGGAAAGCTGTTATTACTCTAAATATCGGTTGTTGTCAGCCAACAAATCGGCCATGCTAAATGGATCAGAATAGCTACCACATTGCTTAATACTTTCTTTCTGTATTTATCACGGAGGGTCTGTTCTGTCGGGAAGAAAGATAAGACCAGTGTTGTAAAGCAGAAACACGGCTGCTGAATATCGCCGGCACTGGTAATGTTCTTTAGAAAATTATCAAGCGCAAACCAGATGGTGATGTCTATCTGAAGAAAAAATATGTTATGAAAGAGGAAATTTTGACTTTTAACACAAAGGATAAACAACTTCGTTTAACTCATTCATCCAGGTAGCATCAAGTAGAGTATTATCTGTGAATGGAGCCAGGCTAAGAGGTCAGCAAGAGTGTCGTTTTCCCACTAGCTGCTCATGATAATAGCCTCTATAGTGCTTTATCCAGTTAAATTGTTACTGCTATGAATCCAATACTTTTTCTGCTTACAAATTCATTGCAAGGTGTACATAACACCCAGCGTCACACTTCTGGGCTTAGCTCGAGCTGGGTAAATGCAAATACCATACAAACGTGACCCAACACACAAACTTTGTTCCACTTCTTTTTTTGTTTAAACTTCTTCTTCTCCTTAGTCATTCATATTAAATTCATCTTTTGTCTTTCCAAACACTTTATTTTTCACACTGTGAGAAATTTATGGCCATTAGAACATTTGCGGGTTTGTGCAGGTTCGGTAAATCCTTGTAATCTAGAACAGGGTTCTTGTGTGCTGTATGGAAATCCTATCCTGCCTTATTCTGTTCCATCAGTTACAAATGAAACTGAAACACAGACATTGCTAATTACCCTGACAGCTTATAAATGCCATTATTATGTTGTCATCAGGGTCTTAAAGGGAAACTTTGGCTCTTTATAACACTTAACAGAGTTTTGGCCAATACCTCCTGCTTTTCTCTACCACAAACAGGAGTTCATTTTGGCCTTTTGCAGGTGGCTGCACGGGATTCACGTCCAAGTCTGAAAGGAAACTGACATTTGTAAATTGACATGAAAATAATACTATCATGATTTTCATGTAAGGCTAGTGCAGATGCACATTTAAACCTGTCCGTCAACTGAGGAAACTGGAAAATTGCCAACATCTGCAAGCCTGTAGAAGCTTTCCGTGCATCAGCACATCTTTGCATAAAAACACAACAAGCTGTCTCTCTGCAGATTAATTTTACCTGAGGGTAGAGCAAGAGAATATACAGTATATTAATGGCATGCATTATAGTTCAGGGTATGACACGAAGGACTAGAGACAGACACATAAATGTAAAAATAAACAACTACGCATGAATGCCCATGCATGAAGAGCAACAGCTTGACACGGGCCACTGTTTGGTGTCTTCACCACTGGCTTGCTATGTCTAGCTCCAGGGAGTAATCTGTCTCCTTTTCCCTCTCTATCCCCGGGTGGTTTTGTGGGCTTTCTGTTGGTGGACGGTATGAAGGGCAGAAAGAGCTTTGCAAGAAATATCTGACAGCTCTTATCACCATCCATAAATACACATGGCTCCATTCTGCAGCACGCACACACGCACAGTTCATGTCTGAGGCTCTCACCTGCCTGCTAACAGGTGGGAAACTGTGGTGCTCATGCATGTGGGTTGTTTTGTGTTTCTCACAGTCTGAAACATGTTAAGCTTCTGAAAGTGATCCAGCATTATAAAAGATTTTTTGAAAGGGCCTAATAAGGAAACGAGAGCCGTAGAGAGCAGAACACAGTAGTGGACTCAACACAGAGGGCATTCCTGCGTCAGAGACTGCGTTTGCGTACCCAATGCAAATTTAGCGTGCAGTCAAATCGACTGGCTTGACTTGTCGAGTTTTAAAAGAAGCAAATATCCAGGCTTTTATCTGCAGCACCGTGGGTCTGTCAGAGTCTCTTTTTCTTCATTGATGTAATGATTATTTCTGTACATCATTTTACATTCTGGCTCATTCTTGTCCAGACGGAACCCTTTATCTCATCTCTATGACGCAGTCTGCATTTTGTCTTTTACGTTGCTGCACTGTATTCTTTACCCATCTCTCTGATTCTCTTGTAGTTACATCGCTGACCCTACAGACCCCGTGGAAGTCAATGGGCTGAAGCAGGATCCTTCCACTAATTCCTTAGTGTCTTCCTACCAATGTCACAATCAGTCAGATGATGGGAAAAAACAAGGCTTCCACAATTTGGGCTACACCAGCAACAGCAACCTCAGCAAATCCGACATTGAAAACAATCACATAAACCAGACTAGATCGAACCTACCCCATGCAGGGGGCAACTCTAGCCTCTATATCTTGCAGCCAGATGGAGGGGTCTCCCCGACCCTTCCTGGTGCGCCACCATTGGGGACAGAACCCGGGGAACAAACGGAGAGATTCCGAGACTCGGGTCTGGGAAATGGGTCCGATGGCTACTTGTGCAGAACGGACCAAGAAGAGGAGGGAAGGCGGGACACGGCAGACGAGGAGAGCGTCATTTCAGTGGACATTCACACTAGCAGCACCAGCCTCTCCTCAGCCGACACCAAGCTCATGATCGATGAAGATTCGGCACTCTCCCGGAAAGCGGGATCGAAGGAAAAAGACACAGAGGACACGGTGAGTGTCACAGACTCTATGGTGGCAGAAGCACTCGCTGCCCTGGAGGCGGCCACTGCAGGGGAGGAGTACGAGTAAGAACTGAAGCTCACCACCTGTCATGGCACCTGGATCTGACATGAATGTACACCACATATGGCCAAAAAAAGATATTTTTTTCCTTATATACGTTTCATTCAGTCTTCATGAAGGATTTTCAAAATGAAGTTTTAAACGACTCCTTTGTTTACAGGTCATACTGTATATAAACAGAATATGTAATATGCATATATTCTGCCAAGCATATTGATAGCATGGAGTGTATGGGCTGTTACGTTCTGAACCTTTCTTTGTGTCTTTTTAGAGTCTATGCAAGTCCATACTACTGTGACAAGCATTTAATTATTTTTGTTTAGTTGACAATCTGCAATACTCTCCCTAATTTCATGATCATATAATAGACCTGGGAGTGCAGAGTCAGAGTTGTAGCAAGTGACCATGCAACTGTCCAATGGGCTTATAAAGTAAGAAAGAAAAAAAAAAGGATCCTGTTCTTCCTTCCCACAATGTGAACACTTTTCAATGGAACTGGGGCTTTGACCAGGCACAACCTCATGGGGAGAGCTTTATTCTTCAAATTTAAACTGATGATAAACCCAACACTGTAAACATGTCCCTGTTGTCTTATTTTAGTCTTAATTGATAAGTTTATACATTTTTTGTACTGTTAAATTTCTAATCAGGCTGACATCCCATTCATCTAATTTTTAGTCTCGATTACAGACATCTTGATTCCACTAATGTCTAAAGATAGCTTCTGTTGACTTGGAGTTGAAGTGAGCGACTGACTGAATCACCATGAATGCTAGTTAGCCGTGCCTCTAGTTACTTCAGTAGCTTTAAGAAAGCCACCGAGACCCCTATTCTACCAACAGGTAACGGGTTCTGTTCTGGCTTGCGCATTAAATTTACCGTTTGGAGCATGTCAACCAAACATGTATTGGTTCAGAACCTGAAAACCTGGAACCAAGGAGATAGCTGGTTTTTCCAATGCAAACCGTGACATTAGTGGGCATGTGATTAATTTGGAGAGGAAGCAGAGTGCTGAATGGAGAATGCAAAAAGACAAGATCTCTGCAAAAACAGAACAAAAGCTTGTAGCAGGTAATCCATGCGATCCACCATCTTGCTACTACTATTTACTTCCGTTGTACAATGTGCAACACCTTCGGTTGAGAGGACACAATGGTTCCACTAAAACTGGTGAAAAAAGGCAAGCTGGTTCACTAGCTGGCACCAAGGTTCAAAGTTCAGTTCAAAAACCTGTTCCCCGTTGGTGGAAAAGAGGCATGAGGGGACCCTCGCATCAAAATAGGAGAGTGGGTTCAAGTTTGAAGTGCTGGGAAAACCGTAGCAGTTTCCATGAAATGTCACCTACATTTCATGTGGACTTTTCCTAAAGAACTATTACAGTGCTAACTGCTGTGATCTTATTTATACAGTTGACATAGCTGGGGCCCATGACAGTAGTTGACCTAAAATACGGTTCTGAAACTATGGTTAACTAAATGAGGCTCAAGATTTCAGTTGGTAACTTTGCATTTCCACAAAACTATGAAGAAGCAGCACCGTAAAACACTTTCCTCAACCTAGCATGTAAATGTGAGCTCACAGTATCAGCCATATTATTTTCTCGAATGTCACTTTTTTGTAAACTTTCAGGTTTATGAAATGTAAACTTTCAGTAGTAAAGGATTCAGAAAGAATGGACTATTGCCTGTTGTAGTACAGCCAAAAATATGATCTTTTGCAAAATGTATATATGTAAATGCAGAAACGGTCACTGTTTTAGTCTGTGATATTTATTGCCTTTCATGATGAGATCAATACAGATGTGTATTTTAAAACAACTTTTGTCATTTCCAAAATCTGATCCACTTATTTAATTGAACAAGAGATCGAGGGGAAAAAAATAATAAAGCACAATGACTGTGATCATGACTGGTATTGTTAGTTATCTAGTGAAACTTCAGAGGAATATACCACATGGTGCTTGCAAAAGACAACCGACCAAGACACTCCAACTGTGTATGAACAGGTGTGGGAGCACATACTTCTGTTTACTTAAATGCTTTTTTTTTTTTTTTAATATAAACTGCAACTTCCAATGATTTATTATTTGATTAGTTTATAATTTTTCGAATTTCATTTCATAAAATACCAAAATATTTCTTTGCAGGCCTGTAATCAATTAATACTACTCCAGAACTCTTAACTAGGCTTAATTAAATAACAGGTCATGAACAGCAATACATTACTGACAATTATCAGCTAATCAGTCACAGCATGGTCCTGATTTGTTTCATTCCGGCGAGACGAATTCAAAATAAAGGCAAAATAATTAACTGCGGTTTGTCTCGCTAACTGAAACTCTGCCATGGCCAGTAATTCTCTGTTTTAATGCCCTCTGTCATTTCCATCAAATGTGTTTTTAGTCCAAGTGAAGTGGTTTATCGCTCCACCGCATAACAGTTCAACTAATCGATAATGAAATACGTTGCCAAATATTTTTATTATCGATTTTGTCAATTCGATTCTGCTTTTTCTTCTCTTTCAGCCCAATAGACACAAGTGAAGGAGAAAAAAACATTCTATATATTATGTATGATTTAAAATGTCCAAAAAAGGAGAATTAAGACTTCAGTAAATGGCAACTTTTATCTTCAGGAATCAGCAAAACAAATACAAAAGGAAAAAAAAAAAACATTGAAAAAGAAGGTCTACTAGTAGAAAAGTAAAACCCTATGAGGAACTAATGTCCAACCACCAAGTCAAATACATGGTTATGGCACTGAAATAGATTGACCATGAGGAAATGCTTAAAGTAACATTAATACACGGTGCATTTTCATACCCATACACCAGTATTTTAGCAGGTGTACAAGAAGCAGCTCTTTATATGCGATTTTTTCCCCCCACTACGAGTTTGGTGTCCCTTGTAGTTCCATGAGGGCGCAGGTTAATAATTCACAGATCCAAAAATACCAAGGCCTAATAATACATTACAGCTTGTTAAACATTCATGAGCTCCTCATGTGCAAACTCCACACATGCTTTAGTCACAGGAACGGCGGTGTGAAGTATACTTGCTTGATACACCAGGAATTATATATGCATGATTTCAACAAACGACAGAGAATAACAAGAAACCAGAATATAGTTGCATCTGGTTAGCAGACTTTTCCATTTCACACAAGCCGAGTGGACCACGTTCACTAAATAACTAAAATCATGAATTAATGGCGTGGAGAGGAAAAGGCTTTTTGTTTTGCGGAGGAGTCCGTTTCCAAGGTCATCAGTACCAATCTGGTGACCTATTAACACACCTCTGTTAGATATTACCCACAATGCTCAGGTGATTAACCTGCTGGACCGGCATTACAGATGAGAAAATGACATTTAAAAAGAACTGCTCTCTTGTGTGACAAATGATGGAAAAGAAAGAAGGATCTCAAACACCTAGCTTTTAACTTGGCACATTTTAATGTAGATACAAACTGTAGGTACAAAAACATAACTGAAACAATAGTTCTAGAACACAGCCTTTTTTTTTTTTTTTTTTTTTTTTTTTTTTTTTTTAAATCCAATGCAAAACATTTATTAGACTTCCAATATTCCATTACATTTTAGATACATATTGATTCTTAAATACACAAGTCGAAATATTTTGGTTCAGTTCGGTCCTTGAATTTCTTCAAGGCGTAATTCACCTAAAACTCCTAACAGAATGAGAGGTAGCAGGGACTAGCTCACAGGATTGCATGTGCAACGGTGCTTAAATAGGCCGGAGTCATCACTCTTTAATTAGGAACATTTCGGTGTTTGGAAAGAAGCATTTCCTGAATGGAGACTGAACTGCAAAGTTTGGCATAGAACATTTGGATGGTTCGGGAATATTCTCCTTACATTACATAACCACACTTTACCTAGAATATGCAATTAGAGGTCACTTTTGTTTCCTCAAAATAAAACTGTAATCATGCGCTTTGATTATCTGTGAGAAAAGTATTGCGATGCTCGCTGTAGACATACAAAGCCCCAAAACCTATTACTGTTTTGCTATTTTGGGTAACAAAAGTGCACTTAAACGTCACACACCATTCACCACTTTTATCCCCCCACCACCTCAATTTACTCATACTATTCATGTAAATCATTGGCAAATGTGTTTTGGCTTTACTGTATCTAGATTCCCAGTATCTCAAAGAGCCTTCCTCCAATATAGTAGCTCATGCAATTCCATATATTTTCTGATGTGAAATTTCTTAAAACATTAACATTAAGTACGGAATTAAGTACTTAACAGTAACTGGTTAAGTACGGAACAGGAAACAGTATGAGACTAGACGAGTAGTATAATCATGTTATTGTATTCATTATGTGTTTTGTATTAGATTATCACACAGTGCGTTTTATTCTATGAGGTAACCAGACACATTAAGTGAATAAACCATGCAGTTTGAGTGATCTGGTGCAACATTTGCCTAAAGCCTTACTCAAGCAAGCGATTTTAAGACTATGAATGGTGACTATTTTACACAGAAGCTCCGCATATCATTTTTGTCCCCTTTTTCTTTCTAGGCTTTAGCAGGATTTGTTTATTTGCAGCACGATATCCTCTTGCATATGGGGTCCAGAAGATATTTGGGAAAGGATAAAGCACTAACCATGGTGTTTAATACCAGGAAGGAGCCTACATTATAAAACTATATAGCTCCATAGACAGGAAGCATTTCTTTTTTTTTCGCCACACAAAGAGTAATGAATAGACAATTTAGTAGACATTAGCTTACATTAAACATTGCGCTGATCTGGTTAAAGGCACGAAGGGTTTGGCAAAGCAATATAAAACCAAAGACAAACTGTAAGCTATGTGGTGGACAGGTGGAACGGGGTCAGACAGGATGATGCATTCAGACACGTGACATGTGCTTCGTTAAATTTTTTACCCAAGACGGTTTTGTGGTTCTCTGTAGTGATCAAACTACACTAAACTAAACTAGTGTAGTCTCTGTTTCTTGGAAGTAGCAGACTGAGTCACATGACCTCAGGTCACATAACCATTCGGGAGTCTACAATGTAATATGAGCGTATGTTTGACTGTGGATTAACCATTGATACGCACACAGCCATTAAAATGTACAAAATGACTCCGTGTGTGGTTAATGATGCCGTGTGTTTATAAAGGGAGGAATGACACGGTGACGGAATAAAAACTGGAGTGCAGTCCTCCCTGCGCAGATACACAAACAAAGCCCAGTGGCAGGAGGGTAGAGTCTAATACTGCAGTTCAAATTAAAAGGCCTGGTCGTTTTGCTTCTTTCTAACCATCTTTTACCTCCGTCTTGTCTTCGGGCCTTGGAGTTGCTTTCTCCCTTTCTGCAGTTTGAGGGCTGTGGTTGGGATTAAAACATGTTTAAAATTTTCTCTTGGCTATACTTGAATGGATATTCACTTGCTCCTCCCACATCATCATCACTTCTTATCATCAGCCTCTGCCTAAGGAGAGAGAAATAGCAAATGATTCAACTCAATGACACATATTTCCAGCGTGCCTATTACGCACCCAAGGTATCGAACACGTGCTCACAAACTGACAATTCAAATACAAGTCAATGAGCTTTAGTGTTTTTACTTAAACGCCACTGACTGTAGTGTCAGCGAGAGCCAAACAAAAAGCCAGATACAGAAACAAAGCCCAGTGCAGGGCGATTCCCTGCAGTTTTCTCTATGGCAGCCCTCTCTGACTGCATGTTGGTGTGTACTGTGTGGTTTATTAGTTTGTAGTGTGTTCTTAGTGGGGCTCACCTTAGGCTGTGCATCTGTGCTGCTGTTCGGTGGAGCTGCCTCGGTCTTTACTGGAGTGGTAGGGACACTGCTGTTAGGCTCAGTGATCAGCAGGCTGCGTCTTTCCCGGGTCGGCCGTGGGTCGGTTTTAGTCACACGGAACCTGCAATTAAACGCGATCTCTTATAGCCGTTCAGCATACTATAGACATACTACCATTCATCTCTCTTTGCACACAACATGAATACTAACTACCCACACATTCATTTTAGCATTCATCCAGGAATTAATTAAATAAACTGGGAAATTAATTTCAATCTCCCCACAAACACACGCGTGTTAGAGTGACCCCTGGTATAAACTCTCATTTATCACAATGGATGAATGAGGAAACGCTCGATTAGCATTCAAAACACAGACTCCCCTTCAGAGAGCACATAAGAATGAGCGATGCTCTGGATTAGCCACATACACAAAGACACGCACGCGCACAACATAAATGATCTAAAATGGTCATTAAATGTGCAAGCACGCACACCAAAATGTCAACGTGTCAGTCAGTATTTCGTAACAAACACACAGGCACCTGCTTTGAATATTTGCATGTGTCTGTTTGTATGTGACCAGATGACGCACACCAGGAACAGAAATAAAAAAAAAAAAAAGAAAATGCCCTTCCTTGTTCAGGTGAGCAGGACCTCGGCACGTACGCACGCAGGCACGCACGCAGGCACGCAGGCGTCCAAAAGCTGCTTAGCACCGTGGAATCTTCGCCATCATAATGTTGCCATAGAATAAAATAAATTGTGAAAGAACTCCTTGCAGGGTTGGAGGATGATATGATGCTACAACAGTGATGATACTGATATCATGATATACCACGTCACCGTACACTTTCATGGATATCAATATCCATAGAGAGAATTTAGAAATGCACACGCATACTCCCTCAAATACAGGCACACCTCTGGTTACTCACACACTCACACACTCACACACTCACACACTCACACACTCACACACTCACACACTCACACACTCACACACTCA
>JAQMYM010000001.1:8695891-8707956 GCA_030014255.1 Parauchenoglanis ngamensis
GGGGGAGAGGGGATGGGGGACTAGGTGGAATATACCCAACAGGGAGCCTGAGGAGATATGATAGACATTTTAACCTGTCTGTCAGCTGGAACCTGTCTGAACATTCACTTCTCATCGGTCTCAAACATCAAGGTGTTTCTGTCTGCAGAACTGCTGCTCATTGGGGTTTTTTTTGTTGTTGTTGCATTATCCTGTGTAAACTCTAGAGACTGCTGAGTATATAAAAAAAAACATCAGTCAATATCACTAGTATCACATTTTCCCCCATTCTGACATTTGATGTGAACATTAATTGAAGCTATTGACCTGTATTTGCATGAACAATGAACATATATGTATTGTGGCTGATGGGATTATTGCATGAATGTACAGGTGTTGCTATTGAAGTGATCGGAAACAACTGCACTGAGCATTTAGTGTTAATTTTCCAGGCATTTTCCTCATCCTAAAGGCGCTCAATAAAGGTGAGGTCCTGGGTCTGTGCAGACCCCTAGAACACCAAGTGACGCTATAAAATGTGGCCTGCTTGGATTAGAGCATAAGGATATGTTTTGATGGAGACTGCAAAGCAAGGCAAATACTGTAAATGTAAAACTGACCGTTTGAAGGTGTAACTCAAAGAAGATACATTGAGGTTCGAAGTTTATCTCAAGTTTTTAGATTATACTTCTCTTTCATATGAGGACATTTTTGATTTTTGCAATATGACACCTCTACTGACCAAAATCAAAACCTAATAACTTGCAAAAGAGACCAAATGTCAGGCAATCTCTTTGACGTTCATATAAAATGAGTACAGACACAAAACTTCAATAAGATTTTTATATTGTGTCAAAAATTACGCACAATAAATAACCAAAAGGAGGAAAAAAACCAAACAAACAGGCTAAAAACTGGTACAAATTGAGGTTCAACTCATCAAACCACAATGCTCAAAACTTTGTACACAGAGTCTTCAACACAAATCAATTGGCTGCTTAGTTGACTTGTAATCAGGGGTCGTCAATAACGCCCCTTATTGTGAAGACACGGGAGCCGAGTCTGCCCACACTTTTTGAATCACTTCGTTCGGTTCATGTTGTTTACGCAGCATGTGCTCGTTGTTGTGGGCACTTCTGTGAATCAAAAGGAGGTATTATTTTGGCAGAGGGTATTTTATGCTTGTGTCATGTGCCTCAGCATCACAAACAAACAGTGGCGTCATCAGTTCATCCAAGTCGTAGCTCTTTCCACGTTCTTTAAAAACAAGCCATGGTAGACTTTCCTTCTCCATCAGTCCATCAGGCTCTTCTTCGATACTTGAGGTTCACGGGCAGTTTCTTTAGCCGTCCTCTTTTCCTCCTGTTTTGCTCAGCTGCCATAGAGATTAGTCATTAAACATGTAGGATGGTTAATGGAGGTGTGAAAGAATGATGAAACGTTAGCACCATTACATATTTGTTACCAAAAAAAAATAATAATAATGTCAGGCATACTCACATGCTGTTTGAAAGAGGAAGAAGCCAGCATCACACGAACAGGAGAAAATAACACACATCAGCATGTCTGAAGTTAATACACAACTCAATCCCTCATAATGTTAGTTTATGGTGATCAAATTACCTTGATAACGTCAACCCAGTTCCATCCTCTGGGCAGTTCACCTTTGTTATCTGTTAGATGAAATATGAACTCAAATGACTGCATATGGGTTACGCACAGGGTGGCAACGTAAGAAAATAAATTTAAATAAAATAATTCAATGTGGAATGTCTTTGTGGATTGACCGGTATGAAGGCTTACCAGTTCTTCCTATCATTTTCCTTTTCTGTGCCTTCGTGAGCTGTTCTTTCTTCTCTTTTTTCTTACTGACGGGGACTGGACTGTTTACATCGCTGTTAGAGGTCAGGGTCTAAAACAAATGGTTCAGCAAAGTGATTTGGGCTTAAAATGTTAACCGAGTTATTATTAACTCAAAAGGTCTTTACACATTCAGGGCGATTTGAATAAACGATGAGAAAGTGTGAAGAAAACCATTAAAAGGTCCACTATGTAGGATTTAGGGGGGATCTATTGGCAGAAATGGAATATAGTATTCATAAGTACATTTTCATTAGTGTATGTACCTGTAACTACGAATGGTTGTCTTTTCATAAGCTCAGAATGAGCTCTTTATATCTACATAAGGAGTGGGTCCACTTCCACAGAGCCGCCTGTTGCACCTCTACAGTAACCCGGAACGGACAGAGCTCTACAGATCGGCTTCTGCGTTTTGCGTTCTTTGTGAATCCGGAAGGAAGCACCGGAAGAACGCCACAGAAGAAGACAGGACGAACAAAGTAGAGGAATCAGTGTTTGCTGGTGCTGGCTAACAAGTACGAGATCCCAAATTTTGAAACATGGAGGATCATACTTCTGATTTAGCACAGAAAAGGCAGGGAAGTGTGAATGGAAGTAGTTGGACGTCTACTGTACGTTCCAATACACGCTTGGATAGGGAGGGGTACGGGAGCAGCATTCAGTTGATGAAATCCTACATAGTGGACCTTTAATATTCAATTTAAACACTGTAATTGACAGGTGATGGGCTGGTGCTTATTCCTTTACAAAAAAGGGAAAAAAGAAATCGCGGGGAGTTTCACTGCTTGGGTCAGGAGTTGAAACTCGACAGTCCATGGACTACACCAACAGTTCTCATTGCCGAGCTATTCTCCTGTTTTTCCCCCAGACATTGTCTTTAAAGTCAATATCTTTATTATTTTTGGTGCCTCTGGCAACCAGCGCTTGGTTTTGAGACACAAAACGTATGACGTTTCCACATCCCACATCCTGTTTCCTACATCCTCATTGGTGGAATGTGTTCCCTTTGTGCATGAAATGTTGCAGAAGGGGGCCCCCCCCCACAACTAACGTTGAAGGGAACATGTTAATTCACGGGATAAATATATTGTCGGATGAAAACAAATCATAACGGCTGTACATGTAAAGACCTTAAATGCTGCGTTGGACGGCAGCCGTATTATTCACTGACCACAGCAGACACTACAGGCTGGTGATTCTCCATCAGCATCTCCTGGTTCTCTTTGGCCCATTCAAACAGAGTGTACATCATGGCACTGCCCAGGTTCGCCTCCACCTGCTCGTGCATCTTGGAGATTATCAACTGCTTGGTCTCTGCAGAGCTAAAGTTCAACAAAGATCAGATGTACAATGAAGAGTCAGCGTCTGAGCAGTGAACAGGAAGATCACAGCATTACATTCTGCATGTGTAGCCTCTGTTTACACGATTTGCATTCTGCCTTTGGGCTTCGTGACAGCTGAACAGAATTACAATTCTAGCGATCAGTTAGTAAAACGCTCACACAAAAAGGGTGCGAATTTCATAGCGAGATATCGGAACGACAGAAGATCACTGCGGCTTGGATTCGATTTGATGTGCTTACTTACATTCGGTTGTTGAAAAAGGCATCTAAGGATACATGAGGTGCAGTTTCAGGATACGTCTCTGGCCACGAGACATCCAGCAGGAAGGATTTTTGCTCGTTAAGGTCTCCGACCTGCGGAAGATCACGGGCAGAGCTGTTATACAGCAACCCTTGATTCGGATGGGTCAGGAAGTTTTGACTGATTTTCTAAAACAGAAGTGCCAAGCAAAGTGTGGTCTACTTCAGAAGAGAGAAAAAAAGACAGGCAGGCGTAGGAACAAATGTTCTTATATTTGTTATAACACAAGTGACAAACCTGCTTCACAAATGCTCAATAAAATTACCCCGAGCTATAAAGGATTTTAATAAAGTACTTTTAATACATTAAAAGACAAATGTAATCGTTGGCAAGCTGCTGTGGTGTAAGAGGATTCACAACCAGCATCATGCCAACACAACACACTTACTGTACACACAGAAGGACAGACAGCGGGAGAGTTTATAAGCTAAGCATATTCATACCGGAATTTCATGCTAATAATCACATTTTAAAAAGGTACTTCTCGTGTAGAATCTTTCACATGCATACTGAATAATCTTGAACTCATTTGCTAGCCAAATTTCTCGAGACCGTTTCTCAAAAGAGATGCCGTGCGAATTCCTTTTAACATCAGCCTAAAGCCACTACCCTCTGTTTCATACAATAACGCCGTCCTCGGTAATAATACAGGTATATATTTACCCGGAACTGGAAGGAGACGGGACTCAGCTCTTTGAAGCAATCGTCCCCTTCATAAATTGAACGCAGAGCTTCCAGCTCCATCTGCAAGAGAAGTGAACAAACATTTGTAAGAAGCGACTGTCACATGAGCATTACACATCAATTTCTCAAAGCCAGGAGTGACTTTTGGACCAAGTCTATTGTTTAAATGTGTCTGCGGCGTTTGGTTCCAACCAAGCAGGAGCCACACCTGATTCCACCCGTTTCATTAGTTGGTCTTCGTCTTTTACTCCTGCTTGTTTGGAACAAAAACCTGCAGCCACACCGGCCCTTTGCAGAGAAGACCGGACATCTCCGATATGAGGAACAATATCTGTTTGACCGGAGATATATGATCACTTCAAATTCCTCTACATATGTGATTTCTCAAACTTCTTTAGTAAGGAAACAGAGACCACTAGGGCTAAAATTCTCTCATACCAAGACGATGATTTTAATGGACAAGCTTGAAAACACGGCTGGGTTAGAAGTCAAGTTCTTGTCTGTTGGCATACATGGAAATTCTTCAGAGACTAAAAAGTACAGTACAGAGTCCCACAAGGTTCTAGTTTAGGCCCCTAGGCTGTTATTCTCCTTTTATATCTAGCACCTTGGATGTGCAATCGGCTTTCATTAGTAATACTAAATGAACTACATTAAGCACTTTAGCTGCACATACACAATGTATAGAAATCTCCATTTTTGTGTACTAAGTCTGTTCGTAATTAGGCTGTTTTCTAATAATACCATTATACGTACTACTAATAATATTACTGCTGGACTAATGTAGTGTAACGTGAAATACGTCCCAAACACAGTATTGCTTTAAGTGTGACATATTGTTAAACTCATAAGCATACAAACATAGACGAGCTGAAGGCCTCCACATCCTCCAGCATTAGCGTTCTGCGCCTGCAGTTAGCATTAGCCTGTTAGCCCCAATGCTAACACACTCGCTTACCTCCTGCTCTTCGTTGGCAGTCATGTTTTATTTATCAGTTTGCCAGTCTACTCACTCCAACCTAAATATCACACTTAATATCCTATTTAGATAATCTATAACTACAGCAGATTTCATATGACCACAATGAACAACTCATGCTGTTCGGCTATTTTATTAGATTTCAGGTTCTACTCCGGCCGCAGCACCACAGAGTTAGAGCTTCTCAGTGAGCAGCAGCGAGATTCATTACTGCCCCCTAGCGCCTCGGAGAGTCATCACAACTTCAACTCCACTCACCACACAGTGAGTGCATTCCTGGGCAAAAAGAAAGGCCCAACCCAAAATTGCAAAAGTTTTTAATGGTCTAAACAACAAAACATTGGCCAGAAAATAATAAATAAATAAATAAATAAATAAATAAAATAACAATAATAGTAAAAAAAAGCACTCCTAAGACCTGTGGCACCATTTGCTCATCAATGCTCCTGGCTGAAGGTGAACTGTTGGGCGGGAAAGCTGGAAGCGGGGAAATTCCCTTTACATAATCTTCTTATGTGCAAAGATAAAATTACGTAAAGAGTGTTTGATATAAAATTCAAACTAACACATGTCTGGGTGTTCAAAATGATCCAAAATATCTTCTGGTTGAAGCCATCAGCACTGAGTGGAATAACACTGACACTTCTTTCTGTTTTAAGGTGTGCACAGTTTTACCCACAAGACTTAAACATTTAAGGAAATCAAAGAGAAAATAACCTGAGTAGTTAATTGCTGTTGAGACCATTAAAAGCTTAATGTCATGCAAATTTGGTTTTGGCCCATTTTTTGCCCAGAAGTGTAGATGTTTTAGCCTAAAATGAATAAATGCATACATAAATATGCATATGATATAAATAACCAAACAATTAAATGCAGCAATAAAGATATAAATATATCAAATAAATAATACTGAACTGATTATGATTTTAAAATATTCATATTCATTTTCACAATTGTTTTAACATAATAGCAGGTTTTATTTCATAACTGCTTTCATTTCTTCATTTCATAATTTCATAGCTCCATAAATCATTCCATAGATCATGGGTCCTCAAAGTTTTTCCAGCAAGGACACCTTTAGGTGTAAAATTAATTCTGTACACAGAGTTACTACGTATAAGATCTAAAGGGACTTTTTGCATCTGACAGCAATGTATGTATATGTATGATATATAAATGTGTAAAATAATATTTGGTAATTATTTATTGTACCTAGAGAGTTTTTTTTTTTTTAATTTATGAACTCTGCACCTGCAGTTTTATTTAAAATGTTGTTAAATTCCAGTTCACATTATTTGGAGGCATGAAAAGTTTGATAATGCTGGATTGTGACCATGGTAACAAGTTCAAGTTCAAGTTCAAGTGTGTTTATTGTCATTTCAATGTATACATGTGGTACAGTGTACAGTGAAACGAGACAACGTTTCTCGAGGATCAAGGTGCTACATATAAGGCAACAGAAGTACAAAAAGTTGCACGTGTGCCACCGAAGACATCAGACAACAGACAACATAAATGTTCTATAGATAGATAGATAGATAGATAGATAGATAGATAGATAGATCGATAGATAGATGGACCCCCTGGCTGTGCTTCACACACCTCACTTGAAGAACTTAAAATTGTATAAAAGATGGTCTGTACTACTTGAGTTATCCTGCTTTAATCATGATCATCTATCATACTCATCTATCTGTGTATCTTTTTATGTTATTTATTTCGAGGTGGGAAAATAGATTGGTAGCATCATGGCGTCCCACCCAGGGTGTATTCATGCGTCACACCCAGTGTTCCTGAGATAAGCTCCGTATCCACCATGCCCCTGACCAGGACAAAGCAGTGACCGGAGATGAATGAATGATTGAACCCTGAGATATGTGTAATATTCTTAAATGGCCGCTAGATGTCACCCAAGGCCTGTTAAAAAGCTTTCCACATGCTGTTTTGACTTTTTATTGTTTATTACTAAATAAAAAAATTGTTTATTACTAATGTGTTTCAAACAGTATGTTTGTCATGTATGTTCGTTTGTTTGTTTTGAAATCACTTGGTCTTGATTAATAGTCTTCCACATGTGAAATATAATGGTATAATAATACAACTATAATGGTGGTTGTAAAAATAGTGTAGTACAAGTCTCCAGAGAAATCATGGCATTTCAGACGAGAGTCCATCATGATGTGCAGAAAGCAGAAAGAAATGCTCGATAGAGGCAATCAAATGTACTTCAGGGAAAAAAGAGAAAATCATCTTCAAAAAAAGACATTATCGGCATGTATACAAGTACATTACATCCAAACTTGTTAGGAAGCTGGGGTCAGAGCCCAGAGTTAGCCAGGACAGAGCGACCCTGGCACAGCTGAGGGCCCAGGGACAGTGACAGCTTGACGGTGCTTGAGATTTGAACTCATGACCTTCTCATTGACAGCTCACACCATTACCCACCGACTAACCGCTGAAAGATGTCTCATTTGCGGTGGTGAAACACTTCAACAGCAAAGGGCATAGTATTAATGATGTTTTTGTTAGCATGCTGCAGTGGCAATGAAGTGAAGAAAACTTGAACCAAGTGGAATGAATGTTCATCTTTAAACATCTATTGATTTTGGATATTTGGCTTTTGGATGAATGTCTTTTAGCTGAAATACTTGGTTTCTGAGGCTTTTGCAGTTTTCCTACTACCACTAAAGTCCTTACTATGTGTGCTAAAGCCTGGTCCACTATAGTTTTACTGTTTCATAGAGTGAAGTAATGAAATTCTCAGCAAGCATGTCTAAAACGGTCAGTTTTTATGCGGTGTATGCTCATGTAAAAATAGCCTATTACACTGAATGATTTAAAGCATCAAAGTCAATTGCGCATGTTGGCATGACACATTTGTATAGTGAACTGTGAAATTCTGTAGACTATTTTTCCTTTATACCTACGCCTTGAGTTTAAGAAGTCTGTGGAGGGATATCTCCGTTTAGAATGCTCTTATATTCCTGTATTAGAGTTAAGCTAACCCAGTGTGTAAAGCTGAGATCAGAAGTTTCCTTCTGCCTGAGACTGACAACCCTGATGCAACACAAACCGCAGATAATCCAGTTTCCAGCCTATTTACCTTAACTTCACCCAGGCCATCTAATAGCCTAATGGCAGCCAAGATCAATAATGGCTGCTTTGTTTACGTTTGTTTATGATAAATGAGGCGTTAGCACATGCTGCCCTTCCACTAATGATCCAAAATCAACTGGGCCAGTTCTCTTAATATTTAATGGATTTGATTAGGGGAAATGATCAGAATAAAAAGGATAAATAGTCCGCAGTTCCATGTCTTTATCTTGGTTATGAATTGTTTTCTCTATTGCAGACTCAAAAAACTCATACAAATGTGAGACAAGATCGACAACTCTACATTTATTGCAGTCAGATGAGATATTTCCACCACGGGCAAGACAGAACAAAGTTTGCTAATGGGCCCTTTAAATTAAAATGGTTCTGCCACAGCATGCTCATGTATGCTGGCTGGATTTTTCCTACACAACCTCACATAAAAAATGAGAATGTAAGAATTGCATATAGAAGATGTAACTTTGCAGTTATTTTCACATCTATTATGTCTTCCCATTGTTCAGCACAATAATTTACACCATAGAATTACTATTCTGTGTATTTGCGGTGTATCCCATTCTGCACTTATCATTCAGCTGAAATTGTGGTTTCACACATTGCTCTCCATGGCATGCTGTTTACACTCTGAACAGAGAGCTTGTATTGTTCTATATATTGCAATGTAATGAGGAGGCGTTGTAATTCATTAAATTGTACGTGTTTTACAATAAAAATGACTTGACTCATGGTATGCATAAACCCTGTAGGATACAATTCACACATGTAGGTATATTTTTTCTGGTCTCAAAAAGAAGAGTCATGCATTCATGGTCTAATGTTAATTTGGTCTGTTTTATTCCCAAGAGAACAGTCCATGAAAATGAATAAATGATTATCCAGTGAGTACTTTATAAATCATATGGTCGAATTCTGCTCCGTGATATCACCATGATTTTGTTGTGCTATGTTATTGTAACTATGGTTAGCAAATGTTAAATTGTGCTACTGTTATACCTCTGTAGTGGTAAATTAGGGCAGTGGTTCTGTAAATGAGGTCCAGGAAGCATGGCATGCTTTTTCTTTTTTTTCTTTTTTTTTTGTTACAC
This sequence comes from Parauchenoglanis ngamensis, assembly GCA_030014255.1. Taxonomy (NCBI): domain Eukaryota; kingdom Metazoa; phylum Chordata; class Actinopteri; order Siluriformes; family Auchenoglanididae; genus Parauchenoglanis; species Parauchenoglanis ngamensis. The sequence goes on from JAQMYM010000001.1 coordinate 8,705,237, forward strand.
TGGTGGAAATGACAACCTACATTTATCAAATACATTGTATTCATTAATAGTCTGTTTTAGAAAAAGCCTTTATTTGCTACATATACATTGCAGTACAGTGAAAATCTGTTGTTTGCATATCAGCTGAGGTCAGAGCGCAGGGTCAGCCATGATACGACACCCCTGGAGCAGAGAGGGTTACAGGCCTTGCTCAAGAGCCCAAACAGCTTGGCAGTGCTGTGGCTTGAACCCATGACCTTCTGATCAGTAACCCAGAGCCTTTGTTTTTACAGGTTCCTTGAATTGAATACATTAAATCCGAACCTAAATAACTCTGAAAACAAGCGAGCACATTAAGAAACACTTGAACCTAATGTGCTCTGTTGGTCTAAAGTTCAGAAGAAATTCTCAGTGGCTCCAAAAATAGCTCAATTTAAATTGGACATATTTAATCCATGTGCCTAGTATTTGGATTATGTATGTAAAGTAGTACTGAAGTGGTCCTTGGAATATATAATACTGTTAAATAAGTGCTTGGCTCCAGAAATACTCAGAACCCCTGCATTAACCATGTGTGTTATATATTTAACAATCATTAGATTATCATTAGATTCATGTAGACATTATGTTGACAACATGTGATTTTTAATATCAGCATCAGTTTTACAAAAATCAGATGCGTTGCTGCTTTTGAGAAAATAACTACACGAATATACTTACAATAAAGACTTCTTATCTTGTTTTATCATGTCATAGGTCTACATGGTTTTGATTTACTCATGGTTTGAGAAAATCTATTTAATTGCAGTACCCACTCAAATAGGCTACTAACTATAGGAGCTCAGTGAGAAATGGCTAATAATGACCCTGATTGCCTAAAGCTGGGTTGTGATTTTCTCCACTGTTGCTAAATTTATATACCTCGGACCCGCAGGCTATGCTTCACACACCCCAGGGTGTTCTATAGCCCAATCTGAGAACCATGGCTCTATGCAGAGTACATTTAATTGCTCTGTTACAGTTCACATAAAAAAGTTATAGACTAAATGACTGTGGGTATGAGAGAGAGAGAGAGAGGGAGGGAGGGAGACGGATGTGTGTGTGTGTGTGTGTGTGTGTGTGTGTGTGTCTCGGGTGACGCGCTCTGCTCTGCGGGGTTACACGCCAGTCTCCAGTCACGCGTGTGCGTTAAACCTCCACTCAGCATGGCTTTCTCTCCTTTAGGCGCTCTACATTAGATCCATTTCTCGTTTTCTCTCACACCGGCGGGGCTCCGAGAGAGAGGGGGAGAGAAGGAGAGAGAGAGGGGGAGAGAAGGAGAGAGAGAGGGGGAGAGAGGAGTGAGAGAGGGGGAGAGAGGAGTGAGAGAGGGGGAGAGAGGAGTGAGGAGCGGTCCGCCAGACGGATAACGGAGCAGGCATGTATACCAAACACAGGCAGAAAGAGCGACATGTCCTATCAGCACAAAACGCGCGCGTCCTCTTACCGCTTCTCCTCTTGAGCGGTTTATTGGAAACAGTGGACGCTAATCTGCAGGAAGGAGGTAAGAAAAACTCCGAGCTCGCTTTGCTTTAACTGTTCCGCTACTTGGAAAGTTCACGGCGACCAGTTGCGCGCCGGATTGGGAAGTTTTTTATGGGGAAGAAGCTGCAGTTGTTCTCAGTACTCTTAGGGAAAATGAATGTTTTCAGTCAACATTGTGTTTACACGGATATAGCAAGCTCTCTCCATCCATGGCCATAAAAGGATGAATAAGATGACTTTGTATTCTGGCTTGATGCCCACTTTTACTCTGTGTTTCTCGTTTTTTTAAATGCGCACCGACAAATTCAGGTAGTACTGAAATGATCGAAAACAAAACATTCAGTAGTAGGGACTCTTAAGTACTTAGGTTTTAGTGATGCACTGGACTCTCAGGTCACTGACCGATTTGGTGAGTTTATTTATAGACGGATGTGTTGAGAGAAACCCAGGTCTCTTGCTGTTTTGCTCCAGTTTACTATGCATTGTAGAGGGTAATAAAAAGAGCACCGGGGTAGCTGGTGGCCCTTTAATGCCTCCTCCGTCTTCCAGAATGATTGCCACTAAAGTGAAAAGTCGGAGCTGGACGGAAGTCATGACGAAATTAGACGATGTGATGGAGAGAGGTAGCTGCTGCTGCTGCTGCTGCTGCTCTGTGCAGGAGTACATTTGCAGTTAGTCTGCTTAGTTCCATTGGGAACCACGTATTTCTAGTGTACTAGTGGTTATAATAGAAATCAAGCTCTCAAAATGACCTGGCTGTTTGAAATCTTTTCTTTTCTTTACATTTCTTTGCTATCATTGTTTGATATCTACATACAATATCATCTATCATTCATCTTCAGTAACCACTATATCCTAGTCAGGGTAGTTATGGATCCAAAGCCTATCCCAGGAACACTAGGTGTGAGGCAGGAATATCAGACATCCTGGAGATGTGAGGTGGAAACGCTGCGTGCCGTGCCACCATGTCGGCCCATTCAGATCATTTCAGCTGAAAGTTTGCATCCAGTCAAGGTGTTGATGGAAATAGCTCCACTGACCTACTATTTCCAGATTAAATGATGTACATGGTGGCACGGTGGTGCAGTGGTTAGCACTGTCGCCTCACAGCAAGAAGGTCCTGGGTTCACCCAGGGTGCATTTCTGTGCGGAGTTTGCATGTTCTCCCCGTGCATGCGTGGGTTTCCTCCCACAGTCCAAAGACATGCAGATTAGGT
>JAQMYM010000001.1:8714773-8741880 GCA_030014255.1 Parauchenoglanis ngamensis
TTGTAGACAACCACTCATATCAAACCTCATTCAAGACAACCACTCATACCAAACCTCATTGTAGACAACCACTCATATCAAACCTCATTCAAGACAACCACTCATACCAAACCTCATTGTAGACAACCACTCATACCAAACCTCATTGTAGACAACCACTCATATCAAACCTCATTCTAGACAACCACTCATACCTAACCTCATTGTAGACAACCTCTCATACCAAACCTCATTCAGGGCATCATCAGGGCAACCTCATTCAGGCTATCATCTCACACTAAACTGCATTTAGGCCATCCTTTTGTCCAAATTTCATTGAGGTCATTCTTTTGTACCAAACTACATTCAGTCCATCCCCTCACACCAGTTTTGATATAGGGTGGCCCATAAATCTCTTAAACTCTTAAAAGTCCTAAATCTCTTACAACAAATTATATTCAGGTTTTTTTTTTTTTTGCAGTAAACCTTATTTAGGCCATCCACTCGTGATACCTAATTCAGGCCATTCTGTCAGGCCACAGAGCTCACAAATTGATACAGTACTTAATTCAGAATTATAGCAGCATCAAATCCATTCTGTTTTCCATGTTCATATTAGGCAGCACATCTTTGAAATTGTTTTTGTATGGCTTTTTCTTTATGTTTTTGTTTTGTGTCATAATGCGTATAAATGATTGCATATGGTAAATTGTTTGGACTATGCAACAGAAGCACGAGGCAATTGTTTTGCAGACAGCTTTGCTTTTGTCGTTCAGCCACCTCATAGAGGATGTTAAAAAGGAAGTGCTTGAAAAGCTGCTGATGATTAACTGCTGAGATGAGAGCATGAATTCCCTTCTCTCTCTCTCTCTCTTGTTCACTTGCTCTCTCTCTCTCACTCTCTTCTTGTCCTTCTTTCTCTGCTTGATATCAAAGTAATGTTGAAGTAATCTGGCAGGGAGTGGAGTCTTGGAATAGCACTGTCCATTTATCTCACTGCTATGAAGTGACTCTAATGAAGTCTGTGCTTTTGATCAACAGGTAATCATGACAATGCACTTGCTTTATGCATTTAATACACTTTCACAAGAGAGTTACGGATTTATGTGTTTTTTGATCCTTTCATTTAGTCTACTTGTGAATTTCAATATGGGTTCAATATATGTGTTTACTGGTGCATATATTTTCACTAACACAAAACTGACATTAGTTCACTAGTTGGTTTCACCAAGAACTTGGAAATAGCATGCTTTCTTTGTTGAGAACGTCTGTAAAAAACTAACACTGTTGAGCTTATTATAATTTCATTGTAATTCAGCATGAGCTTGCCTTTGCCCTCATTTTGGTCCAAAAGATGTTGAGAACAAATGAAAAATATGAGCTATTTTTTCAGAGCCATGAAAGAGAAAGAAAAGAGACAAACAGACACAGAAGGAAAGAAAAATGGCCTAATTTACACCTTGCAATTGCATTTGCAACATTTGCCAGACCAGAATGAGTTGCAGTGCTTTTTAGGCTTTATGAAAATCATGATCTCATGACCCTACTAATACATCTAAGAGTACTATCAAGCTAAAATGCTGTTAGAGTGGCAGTAGTACAACAAGCATCAAAAACACTACAAGTCAGTCTTTGTTTCTAGTGCTCATTTAAGTGCTTAGTGAAGAGCCATTTGAAGACAGCCAGTGATTCAGCTCTACAGACATCCTGGGGAGGTTTATTTCATCACCTGTCTGCCAGTACAGAAAAGAGTCTTGAATATCTTCTTTGTATCTTAAAGGATGGTGTGTCATGTCTAACTGCCCTATGCAAAGTGGGGTTTGATAAGTGCCTTCATGTAGGTGGGGGTACATTTTTGGTTTTGTAGGTGAGTTTCTGTAGTTGAATCTGATGCGGGCAGCTACAGGAAGCCAGTTCAGGAAACCCAGCAGTAGGTTGATGTAAGTGAGCTTCGAGAGATTCAAAACAAGGAATGCAGGAGCAATCTGGATCAGTTGAAGGGGTTTGATGGCACTCAGAACAGGGGAGGACCTACCAGGGGTGAATTGCTGTAGTCCAATCTTCAGATAACAAGGAACTAAAGTAGCACTTGAGTGGCCTTAGTGGAGAGAAATCCTCCTGATGTTTTAAAGGAAAAGCCTGCATGGTCATGGTAAGCAGTATGAAAACAGAATGACAGTAGTTTGTCGAGAGTGTGTCATGTCATATTCCCAAGAAATCTCCTGGGAGAATCAAGATCTTGATGTGAGAATGCTCTTCAGAGATATACTGCAGCTCAGTGTTGCTGGAGTTTAGCTTGAGATAATGAGCTGCCATCCATGACTACATGTCCACCAGACATGCTGAGATACGTGCAGACACCTACATGCCCGAAAGAGGAAAGAGGGGAATAAGTTGAGTGTCTTCATGATAGCAGTGGTTTTTAAAAATGATGTAAGGATATTACCTGACTGGGAGAGTGGGTATAGAAGGAGAACAGAAGAGGACGCAGGACTGAGCCTTGTGGGACACTAGTGGAGAGTTTGCAGATGTGTCAGATGTGGATCCTCTCCACATCACGTGACATGACTATCCCTCTAGGTAAGAAACAAACCACTGCTGTGCTCTCCCACTAATTTCAAGACTCTTGAGGGTGGGCAGGAGAGCTGTGTTGCAGGCTGCTGAAAGGTCAACGAGGATGAGGATCGATGATATTTTGGCTTATACATCAGCATGAAGCTTTTCAGTAACAGCCACAAGGGCAGTGGCTAGTGGTTGGGATCTTGAAGGTCATTCTGGGTAAGAAAGAGTAAAGACTGACTGTACTGTATACAGCATGTTCAACAATTGTAGAATGATGATGGCTGTCAACAGTTGCTGATGTCTGAGGTGACTAGTCTGGGCTTTTTCAGGATGGATAAACCCTTGCTGTCTTGAAGTCAGTTAGATAAGTGAGCAAATGTTATTGAGTTGTTTACGGTAGAAGTGATGGAGTTTGCCAAATGTTCTGGATCATTGTGGAAGAAACGGGGTTAAGCACACCGGTGGTATGATCGCTGGGCAAGCGAAGCCTCAAGCTTGCTTCTGTAGCATGTGGAACAAAAAAGCATTTCAATGAGCTTGGAAAACGGATAGTACAATGTAGGAATAGGGATAGGAGGGAAAGATTGGCAGATCTTCTCATCAATTAAGGTAGCCAAATTTTGGTGGGGTGGAGGAATATAAAAATAGAGAAGTATAGAATATGTAGTTAAGAAGTATAGAAGAAATGATATGGTGCTATATGATGATATATGAAATGATATACTGGTTTTACAGTTTTATGTATACATTCTGGCTATGGTGGTATTGGCTTTTTTGGTAATATTAAAATCATCTAAATATAAAGAATTTTACCAACAAGATTTGTCATGGTGTGAAGTGCAAAACTGACTGATAATGGTATTGGTATTCTTGTTGCTATCATTATTCTATAAGGGTGATGTTTTTTCAATGGATTGAGTTGAATTTCTATGGAATTTTTGCTTCACTTGTGTGAGTGTGAGTGTGTGTGTGTGTATGTGTGTATGAAAAAACAAATGGTTTGTTTTTATGGCACATCTCACAGCTGGTGTGCTTAAACACCAAAAAAGATGCTTTGTAAAATCTTTCAGTGTGAATTGTCCTTTACTAGCCACAAATGTGTAGTATCCATCTTTAGTACCCAGAAAGGTAAGCTGTTTATTAGATCAAATAAAGGCTTTTGTATTAGTTAGTTAGTACTAGTTAGTGTTTAGTGAGTGAATGGCCTATTTCTGGTGAAGTGGGGTGATATAAATAATAAACATCCACAAAACTGGGTTGTAAGAAATGGGACAAGATTTCTAATGCTGTGCCTGCGGACAGGAAAACACCATTTTATCCCTGTGTTTGTGCTAAGGGTGGGTCTTGGAAGAGAACGTGGTAACACACACACACACACACACACTGCTGGACCAGAATTGGTTTGAAAATCCCACTAAGTCAGAGGATTGTGAATGTCGCACATTCTTTAGTGCCTCTTCACCTGTGTCACTGCAGCTCATTAATATATGACAGTGAAAATAGAAAGAAAAATTGGCTTGCGTCTAACCAAAACAGCAAAATGCTGTCATTACCTGGCAAATTACATTTGTGCGATCACAAGAATAGAGTCCACAGTCAATTCCAAAGTAAAGGAAATTCACAGTGTAAAGGAAATTCACAGTGGCTGCAAACATTGTTTATATTGCCATCTAAGATGCAAATGTTGATGACAATCTCTTCCAGTCCACTGCTGCCATAGAGCAGACAGGATGTAGATGACCAGTGCTTCAGGTGTAGGAGATTGGAACATTAGTTTTCTGGGTATTAATATCCAGCAGATACAAATTGCATGTAAATGCAAAGTGTAAAGGGGCCACTGAAAGGAGAAAAAAAGACAACTTTTATCTTCCTCACTGAAGAGGGATTACTGAATTTTACCTAAGATGTGTAATGGAAAATTCTGACCAGAGGAGTGAAACTCCTTCAGAGAAGGCCAGTGAAATCTGGTGCACAATCAAATGCCCTGGGGGTTATGGATGTGTCAGCCAGAGAAAGGTCAGTCTTTCACTCTTTCTCTGTTAAGTAGCAGCTGCCCCCATTCCTGCTTTGGCCTTCTCTGAATTCTCTCTCCTACTTCTCTCGTTCTGCATTTTGGTGGCACAGTGCCATGTGTTAGCTTGTGGCAAATGCTTCTTTTATACCTATTAAGATTGGTTTTCTCAGCAGAGCACATGCACTGTGATGATATAGTCTGTGAATTATTGTTTGGTGGGCAACGGGTTATATTGAGGCATAAAGCTCTGAGTTTTCACGAGGCATATTGCTGAACAATCAATGAGCAGATGAAGTGGAATTGAATTTGGGAATGTAGTATCGATGCTATATGAATGAGAGGTTACAGTAATTTCAGAGGCTGAAGAAAACAGATGCAACAGAGGAAGTTTAGAATCAGAAGGAAAAATGAAAAGAAATGAAACGTATATTGAGAGACATTCGCACTCCCCTCTCCGAGCAGTTCCATCGCTACCTTTTCAGTTAGTGAAGATTTCATCAAATCGGGCTGTAAATGGTTATTTCAAGGAAGGTAATGATCTTATATTTCTACATTTATGCCAGTGACAGCCCTGAGTGAATAGCTGCTACGGACAAATAGGCCTGAGCTCAGGCAGGGAGCGGATTGTTTATGTGTTTTTCTTGGCCGTCGCACATTAAATATGCCTGTAATAGGAAGACAGACAAAAGAGCTAGTGAGGAAGAGATCCCTTAGCCTATGGTAACCTGAGCAGAAACCTTGCCTTCTATTGATATCTTTCACAAGTTAATAGAAAGAAAAGCTTGTAAAGAATACTGAGTATTGGGCCTCTTAGGAACCCCAGGCCACACTGTCATGTTTACTGCATGAGCTAGCACAAGTGGAAAGACAATCATGAGATGATTTATAATTTTTTATACGACCTTAAATTGTCCACGATTAATGGAGTTTTTTCGGCCCAACGTCTACCATTCTGTTTCATTTCAGAGCTGATGAGAGTCAATTAAAAGAAAGAAAGTTAATTAAGCATTTTAATAAGCAGAAGGGATGAATCTGTGCCTGACGGTGAGTTATACAGTCTGTCTACATGCCACAAATATGTTTTATAAGTTTACATGCAGTAATTGAGACAGTGGTTTTCATTATTTCAAAATTTAGCTTGTGGAAAGAGAGATGAGCATACAGAAAGTCCAGATGAACCTTCTGTTGGATTAAAGAAACAAATCTTGGCTTTGTTTCAGCATGGAAGGAGCGAGGACAGAAAGTGATGGCTCACTGGATCCCCCACACCATGGTATACAAAGACGCAGGAGCGACTTCACAGGTAAGGCTGAAACACTTGATCAGTTAATCATTTAACTTCTGCTTAATTATGTTTGTTTAATTATAAAAAAAAGAAAGAAAAATCTACGTAGTGGCACAAGAGAAAGATGCCATCCATGTCATCCATGCATGTGAGTCCAAGAGAGTAAAAATGGGTCAGTTTTTAGGACAGAATGGATGGTGGTACTCTATCTCCCCTGTCAGTCAGAGCAACACTAGCCAATCGTGGGCATCTGTGTGAGCTTGCATATGCAGAAGAAGGAATATAGCACTTTCCTCTGAGTGTGTTATACTGCCTTATGATTCAGCATTAAGAGCATTTTGAAAGGATGAAGTGGCGGTTTCAGGTATCTCAGCAAGCAAGATGCACATGCTATCCAGAAGATGTGTGATAGGAGAGAGATAGTTAATGGGTCGGACTTGCCAAGTTGGAAGAAAATGGGTTTAAATGTGATATGTAATTGCAGAGGTGTTCACCTCATGCCTTGTTGAAGTCAAGTATTTACAACCTTATTATTCCTACAGTAGGGACTTTTGTTACAAACTTTTTTATCCTTTTTCCAGCATCACTTTTAGATTATCCTGTCCTCTACTTGCTGACTGTTATTTTTTCAAGAAAAAGAGATGGGATTATGGTTTCCTGTAAGCAGTGGGTTTACTTCAGTCAAGGTAGTCAACAGGTTTCTGTTTCAAGATAGGAAATGGCAAGTTACAGACAAATACAAATATTCACAAATGTCAACACACACACGTGCACACACACACACACACACACACACACACACACACACACACACACACACCCACACACACACACAGATCTGTGGATGTCACCATAGCCTCCCCTTCCTCAATGACATATTCATTTGTATTGATTTGCTGACCTTTGGGTACTTCAAACCTGTTTGTGCTGATTTGGAGCTCTAGACAACGTGGAAATGTCAAGCTAACCAAGACGATGAATGACAAAATGAGACGATGTGTATAAAATGCACATCTGTATGAATACACATCATCACTGATTTTGATAAACATGACACTTCCTCTTAGAAGAGACGGAGGTCAGAGAATGACTTCGTGTGTCCACTTCTGTGCGTGAGTAAGTGCATGTGTCTGTGATTGTGTGTGAGAGACAGGGTTGGGGGATGGTTGGGTAGTGTGCACTCTCATGAATTTTTGCCATTTGCGACCCTGATTTATGCGAAGACTAATGTGAAGTTTGCACTTCTTTAACCTTGGCAAGAAATCACTAATGAGCAGTTGTTTGTCTTGTAACTGCAAGTCCAGACCACGCCTTCATGTGCAGACTGTGGTTTGAGGGAGATCCAACAGTGTAGTGTAGCGGTCAGAGTGCACACTGAGAAGAAAGATGTCAGCCTTCACTCTCCTCCGGTTGGTAGCTGTTGTGTGAAAGGGGAGAACTAGATAATGGGGAGGAATTGGCAATCGCTACAAGTAAAAAAAAATAAGTAAGTAAATAACAAATTGTTGGTGCTTTTCCAACAGAAAGAACATTGTGCTGCTTTGTTTCTTATCCAGCACATGAACAAATAAGAAAACTTTGATTTTCTGATCGTACACTGTGCCAGCTTCACACAGGTTTTTAGTGCATTCAACAACACTTTTATTTTTGTTCATTAATATTCCTGTCAACAGTTAGCTGAAATTAAAATCATGTTTGCCACTCTGCATATTTTTCACGTTTAACAAAATTAAAGCCTTGGTCAGAAACCAGACAGCTGATCAGTGTTAATCTGGCCATGTTGGTTAACAATGGTGTTATAGGAATGAAGATACAGGCACTTTGTCATCACAGTGACCATTCCAGTTGTCTCTTGATTCTAAGAACTAGAATTGGTTCTGCTTTTCGTAGTATCTTGTTTTTAGAAAATGACCAAGAAAAAAAAAGACCAAGGACTGAACTTGTGTTACTGTCTGTGTGGCGTTTTGGTGTTCTCCTCTTGTGGGTTTCCTGCAGGTGCTCCAGTTTCCTGTCACTGTCCAAAAACATGCCAGTAGGTGGATGGACTAGGACTGATCCTAGGTGGGAGTGAGAGTGTGGACGTGTATGTCCATGGTACCCTGATATCCTATCCAGGGTGTATTTTCCTTCCTTAGTCTCTGTGTTCCTGACATCCACCCTGATGCCGACCAGGATAAAGTGCTTACTGAAGATGACTTCAGTGAACGGAAAAAAATATAACGTCCAATCCACTGATAGAAATGTGTCTTTCCATGTCGCAAAATTTAGTGTATGTATTTAAAATGTAAAATTTTTCTACAAAAAAGGCAAGTCTTAGCACACTGCATTAAGAGAAAGGAGTGAATTCATTTTGAAGAATGTTTTGTGTTTGGTTCAGGTTAATGTCAGAGAAAGTTGACTTTTTAGCCACCAGTCACTATGAATCTGTGAAAATTGTGAAATTGTGAAATTGTGAAAGCAACCAACAAAAATATAATGGAATGGATTGCAAAATATACACTTACCATCCACTTTATTAGGAACACCTGTACACATGCACATTCATGTAGTTATGTAATCAACCAGCCATGTGGCAGCAGCACATCATGCAGATACAGGTCAACAGCTTCAGTTAATGTTCACATCAAACATCAGAATGAACAAAAAGTGTGAGCTCTGTGACTTTGATCGTTGCATGGTTGTTGGTGCCAGATGGGCTGGTCTGAGTGTTTCATAAAGTGTTGATCTCCTGGCATTTTCACACACAACGGTCTCTAGAGTTTACATAGAAAGGTGCGAAAAAACAAAAAATATTGAGTGATCGACAGTTCTGCAGGAAGAGAAGTTAGAGGAATTGCTGGGAACCAAAAATAGGTTCCAAATTAGAACTGAATCCAAAATGCCAAGTACCAGTTACCCGTAAAAAAAATTTTTCAGTTCTGCTTATGGGTTCCTAAATTTGATGACCCGTTATTACTGTAAACGAGGGCTATATAGAGGGCTATATATCTGCAAGGGATTAAACAGCTGTCAGCCACTACCTGTCTACATGACTTTGTCGTGAATCATGCAACAACATATCCATTTGTTTAGATACGAGCTAGCATGCATGGCTAACGTCATAGTTTCTATGAGCCTGTGCTCATTATAGCCCCCGATTCCTGTCCTTGGCTGACAGAAGTAGAACTCGGTGTGGTCTAGTCACAGTTAAAGACACAGAGATCACACTTTATCCCCATTCTGATGCTTGAAGTGAACATAAACTGAAGCTCTTGACCTGTATCTGCATGATTGTATTCATTGTGCTGCTGCTACATGCTTCGCTGATTGCATAACTGCATCAATGTGCAGGTGTACAAGTGGTCCTAATAAAATGGGTAGTTAGTGAATATTATGCATGGAATTATGTAACATTTTTAACATTATGCTGTTAGTTGGTTGTTAAATAGTTATTCTACTAGATTAACTACTATTGATCCTGACTTTGTGTTATGGTCAGTGTGTCTTCCTGTGTCCATATTGGTGTCTTCTAGGCTTTCTGTTTTCCTCACACCTCCTATAAACATACGGATAAGTGAATTGCCTATGGTAAATTTCCCTTAGGTGTGACTGTGTGTGTGTATGTGTGTAAAGTGTGCTGCAGCAAACTGCCATCTCATCCAGGGTGTATTTCTGCCTCGTGCCCAGTGTTCCCGGGATTAACTCGGGATCAACCCTGACACTGACATGAATATACCGGTTACTTCAACATGAACGAATGAATAGTTGTACAACATAGTGTGTCGTCCATAGTGATGACTGAACTGAAAAGAGGGTGTGAAAATATTTGACTCAGAATCAGAGAGCTACACACTTTTCCAGCAAGGGTGGTCAAAACATACTGAGTATAGACGACTACTGGCAACGTCAACCTGGCAGTGTCGTTCGAAAGAGTGCATTTTAAAATGGCAAACAGTTCTTTTTGAGAGAATATCATCTATCTCAGATGTCCCTCAATAGTTTCTTGCTTTTCTTAAAAAATGCATATACAACAGAATTCTCTTCACTCGTAATTTGAGACAAAGAATCACTTCTTGTTAATCAAAGCCAGGTCTACTTTTTATATTAGTGCCACATTTCCCATTAACTGAAGTCATCTGTCTTTGTTCATCTTTTGTCCTTCTCCTTCTGTCTCTTTATAATATCCTCTCTCATGCGTATTCTTGTTCTCTCTTTTGTCCCTCTTTTAAAAGTTGGCCTCACACAAACACACACATACATGTATGATGAGAGATTCTGGACTGTTGACTGGACTTGTTGCTGTTTTGTCTATGAGGCAATGAGTCACTGAGCTGTTTGGAGTGAAACTGAATGCATGTCATGCAGATGTAATTTTACACATGCACACGCACACACACGCACACACACACACACACACACACACACTCTCCTCCATGGGAATACCAGCTGAGGAGCAGGCTGTCTGCCAGGGTACTCAGAAACAGAGAAGATCGTTTGGACGAAGAGGCCTCCCGCTTGCTTTCTTTCCTGTGTGCCCTGGAGTTAGAACTCCAGCTCTGAGATTTAACTCTTCAAAAGGTTTTAAGGTTAAACTACCTTGTACTCTCCCACTTGGTTTCATTTATAGGTAGAGGCTTTACCATAAGGTCAGTTTTACTTGGAGCACTGTTTATAACAGACATTGGTTTTCAAAGTTTTATGTTACCATCCAAGTGCCTGACAATACTGTATTGCACAAAAGGTTTGATGGAAAAGGTCAAAAATGTAATAAGAGATACTGTCGGCAGTGTCAGCTGGTATAAATGGGTTAGCTGGGCTAAGAAAAAGACATCAATATAAGGTTTCATTTTTAGCATTCACATCAGATTATTTGTTGGTAACAAATGTCTGAAAGCAGATTATTTTGGAATCGAGCACAATAGCACCACCAATGGTTTTGCGTTCATTTTGAAGAATGGAGAAATTAAGTCCAGGGTTTGTGTTGGGCTTAGGTTAATGTCAGAGAGAGCTGACTTTTTAACCACGAGTATCTATGAAAATTGTGCTCCAAGTTCTATCCCAGATTACAGACTCATGACAGGGGCAGCCGGGTCAGGTGACCTCCCACTAGTTTTCATGAATGAGAAGGTGCATATGAAATAAAGCATGCATGTAATGAATGCAAACAAAGTGGTTTATGTACTATGTCATCATCTTTTTTTGTCCCAGAAATGCCTTCAGAGGTCTAACTTAGCATTAATAACCTATGGATTTTTTGGTTTGAATGAAGGGTTACAACTTTTCTGTTTACCATGGCTTGAACCCAGTAAAGCATTACAGACTTACAGTTTGAATTCACAAATACAGCTGCCTATCTGTCCTTAAGTATGTGTTTGTTATAGTTTATTCCCCAGTCTATACAGTATATTGTATAGCTATTTATATTGGTTTGTACATGGATGCAGTTTAGCCTTGACTTCTGTGACTTGACACACAGCTATGGAACTCCTAGCATTCAATTAAATGGATATATAGTGTAGCACTTTGTATATGACAAATAAAACTTGAAACATGAAAATTGTTCTTAATATGCCATTGCTGAGACCTTGTGAAATAAATGCAGTGCTTGGCATTAATAGTTTACATAGGTTGGCAATAGAATATGTTTTCAACAAGGACATAAGAAAAATATGCAATATAAGTTCAGCTGAATACAGGTTTGCTGACACGGAACTGATATAAATGTAATTTGCGTTACACTTTTTTATTTATATGAGAAATTAAGTTTTAATGAATTTGTCATTTAAAACTTCAGGGTATTCAGGTCAGTGCATTTTGCCTAAGTATACTGTACATGTCCACTACCTGAGTGGGAGGTAAGAAGGCAGCAGATGGATGTAAATTCAGAAAGAGGTTCATACAGGCAATCAGTCAGACAAGTCCAAAAACATGAAACAAAAGGCAGAATCAAAAACAGGCGAAGCAAAAAAAAAAGGGGGGCAAAAAACACTGAATCAGTGCGGTGAACAAAAGGCTTGGTATAGTCAGACCAAGAGTAACTGAGTGCTTACTTCATAACTAAACAGTGGAGACTAAAATCCTTTAAAAAGTGCAGTGTAATGGGGAACAGGTGCATGAAATAAATAGCCAGATGAATGTGAGCAGGGAAAGTGAATGTGTGTGGGAGTTGGAGTCCTCAGTGGCCATGTTTGAAGGCTGCTGGGAATGCTGGGAAACAGAGTCCTGAGTGCAGATAGCCCTATACAAAATGCAGTAGTTGCTCAGTGTTTCACTTTGCATAGTTACAGGGACGTGATTTCCCTAAACAGAGCTGATGAGCTGATGCATTGTGTTTTCAGTTTAATTTGTCAAATTGAAATTAAATTTTGTTGAATAAAATTAGATGTAAATGTGGCTTATGTCCCATGATTAAATAAAAGGTAAAACAAGCAGGTAGTCTCATTTCCTTGCATTGATTTTGCACTACCATCCCTGTACTCCAAAATATCATCATACATCAAAGAACATCATTAGTGTACTGAAGTACAATATCATATATCAAAGCATGGCATGATTGCATTCATACGGAATTATTGGGTGCCTGTGGACACGGAATGATAAAGATCAGTATATTGTAACAGTTCTTATTTCCTTTATTTAATCAATAGTATAAACATTTACCTCCAATAATTGAAAAGCCAGCAAGTTGTAGATCCTCAGATGGCGTTAGAGCTCCCTTTGATATGACACAGCATCACTTCACTTCCCTTTCTTCCTGATTCCCTGAAATTCTGACCAGGGCCTTGAAAGCATGAGGGAGAAGGAGATGAAGTAATGAAGAAAAAGAAAGAAACTAGAAAGAGGAAAGATGGGGATGAGTTAGAGAAGAGAGGGAAAGCTATCAGTGCACTTTTTCACCCCACTGGTTTTATAACTCACCTCAGGAAGGACTGTGATCCTATATAAGCGTTGCAGCAGACTGTGCTGAGAGTGCTTTTAAGCCAAAGCGAGAGAGCAGAAGAGAAATTGAGCAGAAGGTTACATGGGAGGAGGCCCAAGAAACAAAAATAAGCACTTTTGACACCAGCAATCTCATAAAAAATTACATTTCTCCTCTTAAGTCACCCCAACTTCTCTTCTTCACAGTCTCCTAATTCCCCGCACCTCCCCGCCCCTCCTTTTCTCCCATTTCTGTTTCTCTATATATGGCTGTATTTGTTTTTTCCCTTCCTCATTCCTCTGTCTCCTTTTCAATTTTCTCCATCTCGATGTGTTTTCTTTTCTCGTCCAACCTCAGAGTTTGTTACACTTTGTGAGCTGTCCAGGACATTTTATTCAGAGTAGGTGATACTTGGCTTAGGTCTGAAGTTGCGCCACGTAAATTCAGATGTTCAGAGCAGCTCTGTTTATGCTCTTCTAGAAAAGCAGCGAAGAATAAAGGCACTGTTATTTTCCCACCAGTCTTGAGTGTTGATTTCTCTGAGATTTATATGCATTTTTTTGTGTCAGGAAAATTGAAATGAATGCGCTATAGACATTGGGGCTACAGCAGAACAAACATCATTAAAAGCTGGCAGTATGCCAAGAGACTAGCTTTTGTGAATGAGTTCATGCGTTCGGGATATAAGATCTTACCCGAACATTCATCAGTGGTCATTAGCCAATAATTAACATTCAACCGTTAAGTCTAAAATCATTCCAAGTCCAAAATACCTAACAAATGTTTTCAAGTCAACAAGGCTTGTTTGATGGAGGGAATGAGAGCTCAAAAATGTAGGAAGCAGGGCTTACAGGGGAGGAAAAATGAATACGTTTGCTTTATTGCATAAGAGATGTGATGATGCTAATCTAGCTAACAGAATGCACATTTGTAATTCTCATAGGGCTATAGGCTAATCGTACCATAACTAGTAGAAATAGTTTTATAAAATATTTTTGTTTAAAATGATCATTATCCAAATTAGCTAGGCCTAAGTAACAAGAGATAACATTAGCTATTTAGTAAAAGTTGATAATGAAATCAAGAGTAGCCTACCTGTAAGTACTATCAAAGGCTACACAGTATTCACCCGCTGAATTTTTCCACATTTTGTAGTCACAACCTGTAACTGAGATGAACTTAAATTGGATTATATATTATGAATCTAGGCAAACTAGCCCAGAATATCGAAGGGCGATATAGTTGTTGTTGTTGTTGTTTAAATCAATACGGTTTGCCAAATTATTTACCAAAAAAAGTGCAGAAGTATTCATGAGCTGCTGTTATTGTTCACATCAAACATCACAATAGGTAAAACACTTTGACCAATGGCATTGCTATTGGTATTAGATGGGCTGCATTGAGTATCTCCTGAAATTTTCATGCCCAACTGGCTCTAGAATTTACTATAGAATGGTGCAAAAAAAAAAAAAAACCCAAAAAACATCACTTGAGTGGAAGTTCTGAGAGCAAAAAAGCCTTGTTGATGAGAGAGGTCAGAGGAGATTGGCCAGACTGGTTTGTACCTACAGGAAGTCTGTAGTAACTAATCAAACAGCTACTGTTTACAACTGTGGTGTGCAGAAAAGCATCTCAGAACACACAGCACATGGCGTTACAACAGTAGAAGACCACATCGGGTTCCACTCCTGTCAGCCAACAGCAGGAATCTGAGACTACAGTGTTCACAGGGTTGCTGAAACTGAACAGTTGGAGATTGGAGCAACATCACATGGTCTTTTTGAAGTCTTCAACTAGCCAGTGTAGTGAGCCTGTGCCCACTATAGCCTCAGGTATACATAAGTAGGACTACCCACAACTTGCAACAGACCACATCTTCTTCCTGAATGAAGTCCCATATGGAAGCCCATTTTTTTTATTGCATGGTTTTTCAAGCCCATCATGCACTAGCTTAAATACACTACGGTGACCTCATGTACAGCTCAGAAACCTTCCTTACCACTAAAGTGTATATGTGTGCATTCAAGTGTATTTTTGCCCTCAGTGTCCATGCCATTAACATCATTGATAGGCCACTGGCAAGTATGCAAAGCAGTGGCTGAAAGACCTCTTAAATGTAGGCTGCTACTCTTATATAAAGTGACGAGCGAAGTGTGGCATTGAGGCCAGTGAATTCAATGCACTCACACATGGAGGCTGATGGAGTCGGCTGAAGAACGTTTCTTTATTCGTTGCTGTACTGTTCGCCAGGTTGAATGACCCCCTTTGCTATGGTTATGATTTCTAAGGAGAGAATTAAAAGAGGTGGAGTTTTTACTATTTTGAATGAAGCTAAATGCATCAGTGCTTTCCAAAGTCCTTATTTATCAAAAGGATAACACTTATGCATATTATTATAGTAGCACTGTAATTATGAGTCTGAGCTTGTAATCGAATGATTGTAAATCCCAAAATTGCCAGAGAGCCACTGTGGAGCCCTTGAAAAAGCACCTTAATCCTTAACTGCTCAGGCTAGTAGGGTTGGATTGCCTCATATTTATATTGTGTGTTTCGTTTCATAGATGAATCTATCAAAGAGTTTGAAATAGTAAGTAAATATTGCAGTTGAAAAGGTTGATGATTGTATTTTCCAATTCTTGAGGACAAAAAGCAAAAGTATTTCAAAGACCTGCAAATATTGACTCGGAGAAGACTGACAAGCTGTGATAAGACTTGAATCGCGGTGATTTCAGAGTTCCTTTTCTGTTGGGCCACAGGAATTCTGTATGAGTGCGCTTTTGCAGAAGCGTGAATGGAGCCGAGAGTTCTGGAAATGTTTTAAAAGGAGTGTTTTTGATTCTGTCCCACTGTGTCTGTCCTCAGTACACCTTGTGCCAAGAAGGTAGATGTGTGTGCGTGTGTGTGTGTTCTGACATCCTATACTCTTGTTTGAGGGTACTTATATGGCTTAGCTAAACATTTACTCTGGTAGAGTTACCACAGCATGCCCTGTGTTTGCAAATTCCCTCCAGTAGTTTGTTTGAAAAGGACATGAGTAGCACTCAATGTCAAAGGAAGGGACACACACAGTCATGCACAGAGATGTTAGATAAGTGCTTCTAAAATCAAGGACGCTACGTATTAAGTATATTTGTATTATAAACGTACCTAAAACTATTAATAGGCTGAACTGTAATCTGAAGCAGTATTAGAGAAAGAACAGAGGTAAAGCAAAATTAGCATGCACGGTTGAATAGGACCGCTATAACTCCTCTAGCAGCATAGATCCGAGCCTTACTTTGGAGACTGGTGATAACTGGGGCTTCATTTTTCAATGTCTTTTGAAAACATGGGCTTTTGCTGCATCTCTCCATTTTAAGATTCTCTTTGGAGACAGCAGCAGACAAAGTATGAATGATGGTCATTCGGGTAAGGCTGAAAGTCCTAGGGTGTCTGTGGTAAATATGATCTGGGAGTATCAGAGACAGAAAATGGCAGACAGGTCATATTAGCCTTCTTTGTCCCAGGGGATATTGTGTCTCATCAGGCTTCCAGTTGGCCTGTTTAAAAGCGCATTTGAGCAAAATGTCGAGTTTTCCTTGGAATCAGTTCACAAGCCATTTGTCTACTTGACTTTTTTTCCACTGTAGGACAGGAAAAGTTACAAAACCTAAGATGGTTTGGATTTAAAGTAATTGGGTGGTTTAATGATATTGCCAAATTGTCTGTTGGCTGGTATAAATGTGTCTAATTAAAGGATTTCAGGCTGCCAAACCAATTACTGGACTCATAGGAAAGCTACAACTGGACACAATGGTGCAGCAGGTAGTATTGACTCACATCTCCAAGGTCTCCAGTTTGATCCTCTGTTTGGATTACTGTCTGTGTAGAGTTTTGCATGGTCTTCTGGTGTCCAAGTAGGTTCTCTAGTTTTTTTCCACTTCTCAAAACTTACCTACTCCAATTTGCCCCTAATTGTAAAATTTTTTGTGTGCGCGGTGCATGTTGCTCTGAGATCCAGGCATTCAGACCACTTAGACATAATCATCCTTCCTCATTTCAAGTCTCGTACAACTACATGAATGATTTGACGGCAGCATAAGCTGGAGATTTATTCTTGTCACATTTCAACTTTACACCCTGCACTGACTTTATTTCTTCAGAACTAAATATATTGCTTTGAGCAGTGAATTTCCACAGGATGTACAATTTGAATGGATTGTTTTCAGGTTATATTCTAACCTGCGCTACCTACAAGATATGCAGGCAATTCTCCACCGTTTGTTCTATATCCAGTAAGTAGCCTTTCTTGACTATGCACTGCATCTCTCACCCCCTCCTGCTTGCCGTGAGAGCTCCAGCTGGGATGGGGTGGGATAGTGCTGTCATAGGAACCCAGCAGGGTGCAGTTTTTCAGCCTGGCACAGTTGCTCTGCGGACCAGTGGGAGCTCTCAAGCAGTGGGCACCTTGTGCTGTGTACCAGACTCGTGGAGTCTGAGCTTCTCATTCATTTGTCATTCAGACATAATCATGTCAGGAGAGAACGAGCTGAGTCCACTCGCATAAATATTTATCCCAGAGCAGTGGAGAATTATTAGGCCATATCAGTCAGTGTGCGTCATGTGCCAGCACTGCTTGTTGTGAGGGCCTGAGAAAATTAGTTTCCTCCAATTCTTGTTTTTAATGGATTAGAATGGGTGTGTGCTATTCATCTCTATTGTAAATATTAGGAAACGCATGTGCTTAGGACATATGTATGTACGCAACACATTTAATGATCATTAATTTTGTAAAAAACCCTTCCAGCGTGTATATTGCATATAAAATAAACGATATTTTAAAATGATATGGTCCTTACATTTATATTCTACAGTCAACTCCTGAATTATTGGCAACCTCTATAAAAATGAGTAGAAATAAATATATTAAATTAATAACATATGTAGGACACTATATTTCGAGCTTTAACATATAGGGGACTGTATACGTTTGTTAATTTAAAATGTTTTATTAAATACTTTTCTGTAAACAATAATTCCATCACGTTGTCTGCATTCTTAGCTGTTTTGTAAGTGAAAGGTTAGTGGAAGGGGCAATCAGGGTTTGGCTAAAATATTCTAGTACTTTGGTGGAATTTATGCCATCAGACTTATATTAAACCAACCAGTAAAACAGGTCAGATCCACCACCTTCTTGGATATTGGGTATCAGATGCTTTCTTTGATCTAGTTCCCATTTTGCAAAATATGCAGATGGTGTTCATGGCCAAAGTGTTAGACTGTTTTGAATATTCGTTACAGATATCAGTACGTTTGCAACATGTTTCCAAATGTTTCCATTTGAATTATTATTAAAATGTTCTTCTGAGAATTGTTTATCGAACGAATTACTTTCTGTAGTAGAATTGTTTAATCACAGTGTCTAATATTTATTCTGCAAATGCATTTTTTTTTGAAAGGTGCCAATAATTCTGGACTTAACGGCAAAACTTGACTTCTGCATGAAAGCGTAACGCATTGTCCTCTCTGCCGCCCTACATATTTTCTAAGTCTCTCTTAATCCTTGATACCCTCTTGTAATCTCCATCTCTCTTATCAGCCTCCACCTCCTCCATTCCATCTTCTTTTTCCCCCCACCTCTCGTTCCAGCTTGAGCGAGGCTCTCAGATTCACTAAGTGTTTGCATGCTTAAGGAAAGGGCTTCTCTCTCTCCATCTCAACCATTTTCTTCAGTCGGCGAGCCGCAAATTGCTCTCGAGACCTCTTCATCTCCTCTCCTCTTATCCCACACAGCCACGCTCTTCATTCAATAATATTCTCACTCACATCTAAATGTACAGGCCCGCATTTGGTGCACATTAAATTGACATTAATTTTATAGCTCTATATTAAATATTGGGGCAGGGACTGCTGTGTTATAGATATCAAAGTTCTTTCAGTTATGCAGTCAGAAAAAAAATTATGCGTTTTAAATTTTTTTTTTATAAAATAGCTTGAAAAGTTATGAGTATCTTTGACATCAGCTACAAGCACTGCAATAGAGGTGCACCACAGGCATGCACATACTGTGAATACTGACATACCAGACATCTTTAAAAACGTGTACAGGCTCATCCCTGTTTCCTCGCAGCCCCATCATATCTGGATGTCTATACTGAGCTTGTTTATAGAACATTCTGTGCATTTTGGGCGCTGCTGGCCCGAGAGCATTTTTCTCCTCCGCTGTTGTTGTATCTCACTTTAGACTAGAAGGGTGGAGGGGGAATAGGGGAGGGGGAAGCTTGTCTATTGATGGAGGGTTCTTGGAAAACGGATACATGTTTGATGAAAACGCTCAGCCTCCTACTCAAAGGCACTCTTTTTTATCAGCTAGCACAGCTATCCACATGCAGTGCATATAGAGCAAAGAGGAGCAAAAAGCTAGCCGCTAGGGCTCATGTGTTGGCTACCACCCCGTGCCTTTCTTTTCATAATGACTGAGCATAAGTGTTGTGCTGGCACTAAAATAAACACATTTTTGCCTGGGAAAGGACAGTTTTGTTTTGGTGGATGACTTGGTTAACACATCACTCTCCCTGTGGATTTTGAGTGCTTTCGGTTTGCAAAACAGTGCTGTCAGTGTGTCTTATTCCAGACCAGGTGGAAAGCAGCTAGTATTATTCATGTACATGGTTAATGACATTATCAACCATAATACGGTGCTACATAAATAGTGCAAATGTCCGTCTTTTCTGGAATCAAAACGTCTCGTTGATTATTGATTATGCCGACGTGAATGCTGTTATATCTGTTATGAATGTTAACACAAAACCAATGTATATACATCACTGTGTCTGTATGCAGGATCAGTTTCCAGAGAAGGGAGAGATCCTTGTCTCAGCAGCGGACCTGGAGCTGGTTCTAGAAGTGGAACGGAATCAGTAAGTTTTCCTTTCAGCTGGACTATCTGCAGCGTGGTTGTTTCTATCAGTGTAATGTTAAATTCTTGAATTTGACTGGTCAAAAAGTGCTTATTCATTTTCTATAATACCATTTCTCACAGTAGTGCTGGCTGTAATGCAAATAATGTTTATATTAATGTGCTTAATATAACACGTAATCATTTTATTGTAACAGCGTATGTACAGGGACTTGTTCGGTGGATATGTTTTAGGAAGGGGTCTCCAGTATTAGCACTTTGTAACAGTCAGAGATAAAGCTGTTCTTCTAAAACAAAAGTCTTCTGATGAGGGAGTGACTTTTTATTGCGGTCATAATGTGAAAAAATGACAGGAACTAAATTTGGTTCTTGGATGTTCCACAGTGTTAAATGTAACTATAAATGGACAAAAAGTAATGAACAAATAAATAGATTATGTTAGTATTGCTAAATGTCTGTGGAGGAATAGGACTAAATGAGGAGAAAAGAGAAATGAAACTTGCAGTTAAAGCAAAATAATCACACCAAACACCGTCATTGATTATTTTCCTTTGACAGCATGCCCCATGGTGTTTTATTCTTTACACAGTGCTGATGAAGCATTATGTTTCAGACGTAATATGAAATGAACATCCAGTTGAATAAGGATCTTTTAGTCTTTTAGGCTAAAGAGTCTCAGATAACATATACCTTGTCAGTGTGAGTTTGGCTCATTCATCAAGTGTCGCTGTTCTGCCAGCATTTCATAAAACACTGCCTTAATTACTAAGGGTTAAGGACATTAGTCTTAGTATATTATTAAAGAAGGCAGTTAACATACTGTATATGTACTTGCATATGGTATTAGGAGGACCTGATTTGCATAAATTCTCTGTTTTCATAAAAACAACACTGATACTAATGTTGCGTAAAGCCCAGCTCCTAATAGAGGTTAATAGGAGGAAGCTGAGGTAGTTTGTTCGATTTAATCTGGTTCTGAGAGAGTGGTCTGGACAGCTGAGTAAATGCGTTGGACATTAGACGGGCTGTTAAATGACTGTTGTTCTGTTGGGTGAAGGAAAAACAGGCCATGTTACTCCATCACAGTCTGATTGAATAGCCGAATGCTGACACGCAGACCATGGAGTTTGATAAGAAACGGACTGCGGGGATTATTCTACACTGGATTGTGTTTCTGCTCTTAGTTCTCATTAGTGACAGAGTTAATGTTTGTGTTAGCTCTTGTCATCCCTTGTGATCTCTCACTGTCCTGTCTGCTATGGAACATCCAAACCCTTTTTTGGACTTAGAAAGGCAAAGTATTTTCCAGAGCAGGTCAAAGTCAAAGAGGAAGATGTTAAAAAGAGGAAGGACAGGACAAATAGGATGGAGGAATGGCTAGGAATTTAAATCACATCCTTGCTGGCTCTGAGCATAGGGAAAAACTCCAGGACTATTTGATGAATTAACTGGAGCCAGTTTTTTTTCAGTCACTACCAGTCTAGTTTTTTCCCTATATAGTCAAAGCCAATTCCCAGAAGGTCTCGTCCCTAATGCACTGAGTGAATGAGTATTTGTATATGCCTGTACAGTTTATTGAGCCACACAGCGCTATTACATGCTTCACATACATAATGTAAAAGTGCTCATCCCTTGACCCTTCACCCTTGACCAGTTCACTCTCTGTGCCAGCTACTTAATTAAGAATGAGAAGAGCAGAATAAATGTAGGACACGACAATACAGACAATATAATACATAAACTCTGGAGCTACTGAAGATAATGTTTCTTCGAGCACTGTAAAGCTCTTACCTACCTTCCTACTCCATTTCCAGCAACACTACAGCACTCCACTAAATCTAATATGGACTTAAAATTATAAGAGCTCACCTTCTGAAACTCACTGCCAAAATATAATATTTGCTTTACATCATCCACCTTGTTCCTTTAAAAAAAATAAGCGTATTAGTGATGCTATTAAAATGTTCGTGAGATCTCTCATGAAAATGAAAATGGGGCATTTGGCAAAGAGCTCTGGGCTTTTTGATAATTTGTTAAGATTTCTTTAGCCAAGGATAACTGACAATAAATGTCAAAAATGCTGTGTTACACAAATTCAAAACAATAAATGAGGAGAGAGATTAATATGTATTGCATACTGCATATGAATACGCTACCTGTACTATCCTGAAAACTAGCAAGGCTGAGAAAATAAAATGTAAATAATTTAAATAGCTACATAACTGGGCAATAAACAAAATACAAGATCATGATGATGATGGTGATGATGATTGTTGTTATATAGGCAGTATACAGTCTGATAGATTAAAGGAAAAAATAATAATTTAAAGTGTCTTAGTAGGGTGTTGAGCCAATATCTTCCAAAATATAGTCCTCAGGTAGTGTTTTGATGATGAAAGTGGAGGGAACTGCCATAGCACATGAGTTACATCAGTCATCCTCATCACCCTCATAGTTTAGCGAGCTCTCGTGCCCTGTGGACGGGGACAGGGTCATCCAAGAGACCACTTCCAGCAGATGTTTCAATATACGATAAAGGTGATCAATGAGAATAAATTTGCATTGATTTTCAGCGACCCTTCCTTCCAAAGGGACAAGTGACTTGTTATTTATATTTGCGAGTTACCCGATACCACTCAGTCACATGCGTTGTGCTCCATCCTGAAGTTCACACTTAGTTTTAATGCAAGATATTTTTCAGGATATATCACAAAAACACAAGCACTAAAAGCATTAACAGTTAGTTATGCTTGAGCTTAAATGGTGAAGGGTCCTTCTCTGTATGAGTCAAACCTAATGGTCATTTGAAGTGCACTTCAGTGTTGCAAATTCATGCTCGGGGAGACATTTTAAACCCTTCGTTCCAAATGCAGATCTTTTTCATGTCATTCTCAATTGCGTCTGAAGCTCTAAACAAAACAAAACAAAACCATTACAGGCATGGAATACTATTTTAATTTGAAATTAACACACAATTAAATTATAAGAATTAATTTCATTGCATTTTCTTCAGTGTGTATCTTTGCTGGCTACGAAAACTGACTAGATGATTGTTTACAGTGAACAAGTCAATTTATGAAGTATAATCAAATGCCATCTGTGTTGTAGGTAATGATTTCAAACTCAGGTAATGAGTTTTAATCTCCTTGAAAAACCAAACATCACTTTTACATTGGATTTTATGAGCTTATTCCATTCCCTTATCTTTAAATGAAATCCGTCTCCTTAGAAATTAAATTTGTTTAAATCAGTCCCTGCCCAGTTGGCATTAATAATATTATTGTGATTTAAACAGAGATTAATTGTGTGATGCACCCGAACACAGGGAAGAAGGTGTGTTTTGTGGGTTCTTTTAACACATGGAGCAGAATCTGCAGCGCTTCACATAAAACATAAGGGAAGTTTAGGTAAAAGGAGAAATATTAAGGACAATGCTTCTATATGATAATGTATAAGCGCGTATATAAACAGATTAGAAGGAGGGGGAAAGGGAAGAGAGGAATTATATGAAAACTAAGATAAGAAGGGTGAATGAGGGATATCTAAGTGAGAAAAGCGAGACCAGGTGAAGTTAGGCTCATGGAGTGAAAGTGATAAGGTGCTTGAGAAATGGAAGAGGGAAGAAAGTGGTTCAGCCACCAATTGTTCCCATATTTGACCTCAAATGAGAGCTTAAAACCACTGACCTCCATCTTTAATATTATTCCCCGAAGGCAAAACTCTAAAATTATTACAAGTTACTGTATGGAGAAGGTTAGAAGAAGTAATGGTCTGGAAACTGTCCACGTTGAACCTCCACTTTGGTACTTTGTGTTTAAATGGTAATGTGGTAGTGTTTGCTGTTTTCACACTCTGCGGACAAATTTATATAGATTATTGGCCTGTGGATGTTAAGTGTGTCACGTTTGCACCAGCCTCACAGTCACCTCAACACAAAATATAGCCATCTGTTACTTCACGTTGTGGGCATTTTAGCAGTTCTTTGAAACAAACAACAAAAATGGATGGGCTTTACATTTCTTAAAGATACCCTAAACATTTATTTTTAAATGATTTGCCTTCAGGGGAAGTCATTTGAATGAGCAGACAACAGTGGGCTCGTTCAAATGTGTGCGTGAAAATTGTCAGTGCAGCAGTTTTGCTATATTTTTATAAGAAAATTGAATGAAAACTGAAACTGTGTCACAGACTGTATCAACCCATCATGTTCCAATGTACCTATGCATTCATATATTTATTCATCCATACATTATCTATACCGTTTATCCGTCAGTGTGCTGAAGCCAACCCCAGCTGACTTTGGGCGAGAGGCAGGGTACATTCTTGACAAGTCGCTGATCCCCCTCGTGCATCATTCAATGAATGAATTCATTAATTCATTTATTCTTTTTTTCCTGCCAGTCAGTCAGTCAGTCAGTCAGTCTTTTTCACTGAACCCTTTATCCTTGTCATGGTCGAGGTGGATCCGGAGCATCTACTGATAATTACAGGAGATTAAACAAAACTTTTCTATGCCTGCTCAATAGAAAGCTGGCATGAATGACAGATCCATTGTTAAGGCAGAAACGAGTCAGCTGTGTGTACAAAACAAGAATAAAGGTTGAAAATCTAGATCGTGAAAAGATCTGCAGTATTCATTTCATTGAGGACAGGTTCATCCATTTTTGGCAGAAAATTCCTCAACTTCGTGTAGATCAAAGAAAACAGAGAGCATAACTGATTGCCAGAGGTTACTGTTAGCTTTCTGTTTATACACCAAACAGCAAGTTAAAAATGTCACTGCTCACAGACTTCTTTCAGTGTGTAACATCACCTAAGACAGGAAAATAAACAGGGTGAGAGATGATCAGCGCTGTCTGTACCATTACAATATTTGTAAAATCTCTGGAGATGCTTATGACAAAGTGCTGCAAAGTTTTTTAGTTAGAAATTTCATCGATCTAGCTTGTTTCGCTCCCAGAGGGGAAAAAAAAACAAAAAAACTTTGTTGCCTGTTCGTTCTTAAGCATATTATTGCGTTATTTCATGCAGGTAAGTTTGTCTGGTTTTGTTAAAAGGTGCTGTAATCGGTGACATTTTGTAAATAGTGTGTGCCAGTTATATGATTCTCAGTTTAGCATTTTTCAGTGGCTGAATCCCAAATTGCTCTACTTACACTACATAGTAATATTTAAAGGGCTATATGACAGACATGTGAAAAATCCTTTTACATCACTTTAAGCCCAAAAGAGCCACTTAGAATTCAACCTTTGGCTTGTATGGTTTCAGTGGGCCCTTCACAAAAGCAAGTACATAGAAAAAGAGTAAAATGATTTCCAGTAAGCCTTGTAGATAATTGGTTACCAGAGAAACACCTTATTATTACCTTCTCTAACATTGGAAAGATTTTTTTGCCTCAACTTTGTCAACACTACTGAGATTACACTTTGAAGGTTTGTGGAGTATTGCATCTTTTTGCTAACTGTAACTAGATGCAATTCTGGTTAACTGAGAGCTAAGTGAGATTGATGAGTGTTTTTGTGTGATAAGTGTCAAATATAGTAAACAGGAGGTGGTCATCAGAGCTAGATGCTTCTGAATGATGAGGAGGAACAAAGAGCTGCACAAACTGAACTAAACTCCACCAACTGGCTTGAGAGACTGTCAGATTAGTTTTGTTCAGACAGAGCCCCATTTCTACTCAATACAGTTGCGGTTTATTTGCTCTCTAAACTCTGCTTGCACTCATACGTCTTTGATTCGTCAAACTGGTCATACTTTTTCTATAAACACTTCTCACTGTGTTTCATTCCATTTGGCTTTCTTTCAGCATGTTGTTCTTGTAGCAGAAGGAAAGTTACCGTGCAAAGGTTATCTTTTCTGCAGCTAAAATCTAGAGGTGTGGGAAGAGTGCATTAGCACCTACATTATCTTCACAATCGCTGATATGGCTTGTCATGCTGGATAGGAATATATACTGCACCAGGATTTACTCAAAGGTTTGCACTGTCATAGAGTAGGATGAAAATGATTGTACTTAGTTAACAATGAAGCTGGTGTTAGCTCTCTAGCTTGCTAGTTAATGGCCAGTTTACCTTGCAATTAGTGATCGATATGCAAAAAAATGCATTTTGATACATCTGCCATTAATTGGGGGTGTAACTATACACTCAGGTCACAATTTGATTTGATTCCTAGTACTGCATTGACAAGTTGATGCAGTTTTTCAAATTTGAAAAGTTGAATAAAGAAAAAAAAGTCTTTATTTCTGTTTAATGAATAATGCAAAACAATGTGCATTTGTGTTTGTATAAAAGTAAATAAATATAAATATCTTAAAAATAAAAAAAATGTACAAATTCTCCCCAAACTTTTGAAAATTTGAATAAACAAAATGTTTGACCTGGGCCATTGAAAATGATTGACAGATACATAGAGAACTTTGTAGCAGAAATAGAGCTCCAAAGTCGGCTACAATGAAACAAGTGATTTCTTTCTCAGGCACTCTGGATCACAGAAATGCAGAGATGTTGTTTGAAACTTACAGAAGTGCCCTTTTTAACCGTTATAATGTGGTCATGTAACCCTATAACATATAATACATGTTGGTCATTGCAGTTCAAAGTTATCAGGCTGTCAGTCACTTCACAAGTACAGCTAATTTTTCATGCTGTCTATAAAGGAATATGTTCATATGACAACGTATTCTGTATTTATTTTAACTCTATGGGTTGGGCAGACTTCTGGTATTCAAGTAGTGCAAATGCATTAGATGTATAATTAATAGACTGCTGATCACACATTTCCCCAATAAACATCTGTGCATTTTTGCATCGCGATGCATCGTGTCACATTGAATTCTTCCACCCTACCGTTAAAAATAATGCTTTGGCTTTATACGGGCTTGGTGTATTTCCAAATTTTATATCTCATACAATCTGGATTTTTTAATGTGCATAAAAGTGTAGGTGTGTCTATGCCATATCAAACGATTTATTACTTAATATAGGAATATAGTTATAATATAGTTTTTCAGAACAAGTTTTGGTTGACTTTAATGTACATTAAGTCTGTTTTCTTGTTGTTAACCTAGGATTTGGCACTATAAAAGTTCACATAATTTAGAGCAAATGATGCAACCAGTATAGATGCTCTAATGATAGGATTAAAAGATATTTATTATTTAGGAACGTATTTTCTAGTGGGGATTTACAGCCCCATTTTCTGTAGATGCTCTTGACCTTTAAGTTAATGAGAGAATGGGCTGAGTGTCCCCCAGGCCTTGCCTCATCAATGGGGGCTGGGTTCATTTTTTAGGTTCATTTTAGTCAGTGCCTACTTTAAAATCACACCAAGGAAAAGAGAACAAAGATCTTTCTGTTTGTGTTGATAAATTCTAAATATTCTGTATCTAAATAACACTGCACAACAAAGTTTTTGCTTCTTGAACACTGTTGGGTGTTTCTTATAGATTTTTGGGGGCTGATCACGA
>JAQMYM010000001.1:8745590-8779289 GCA_030014255.1 Parauchenoglanis ngamensis
TGAAGCCGTATGTTGTCACAGGACCACTTGAATTAATGTGGGTTTAACAGTATTTTTATGTGTGTGTGTGTGTGTGTGTGTGTGTGTGTGCGTGTGTGATGTATTGTGCTTGCTCAGCCAGTCTTGTCCTTTTTTATGCTAAGCTGATTTATCATGTAATTGTGCAGAATGCTACCGTGTTATCAAAATGTGACGTGGTGATCTTCCGGTGCAGCGCAGAACATGTTCGCATATTCTGTCATCAATCACTTTGACTTCTAACAGAGCCTGTCAAAACTGCACATGTGCTCAGCTATCCAGATGGGAATAAAAATAGCAGACTTTCAAACCTGACTGACAGACAAAACCAGTCAATTATAGGTTTCCATCGACTCTCCTTCCAACGCTCTTGAATCTATGGCATTTCCTAAATGTACATAAAAGATTAAATTAGGCCTTTTGCAGGTTTTTATTTTTCAAGATTTTTGGGGGGGATTTATAATAAAGAAAAAGAGAAAGGGAGCAGCCAGGAAACTTTTTTTTTGTCATGCCACGGTATGACTGCCAGGAGACGTGATACAGGCACAAAGAAATAACACACCCACATCTGTAAAACGTCATTTCTCCGTTTCTTTCTTTGAGTCAGTGAAAACACACATTTGTATGGATCCTCCTGCTACAGATGCCATGGTTTTGACCACATCTTCAGTTAGAGATAAAGACAGACACACCTTGAGTGTGGTGAGCGGGGAGTTGAACATCCGGGCTGTGGCTCCCCAGGAGTGATGCATGTGTGGTCAAAATTGAGTTTTCTTTTCACACCCACACAGGCTTCCTGCTTACACATTTTCTATGTGCACATTTTTCTCAGAACTTTTAAAATAAGACTTACTGTCAGGCCATGTTTCATTGATACATATCCACCTATTAATAGCAAAGCAGCGAGATGGAGGGTGTTTTTTTTCATCTCAGAAAATGGGAGGTGGACGGAGCAGTGCTTTAATATAACACAATCGCACAATAAAGAGGTTCTCTAAGGACATTCATCAATTCAGCAGAGGAAAAGCATTGGTGGTGGTGGTGAGTCATTTCAAATGGTTGATTATCAAAATGCACCTGTTTTTAATGCTGGCAGACACACACACACACGTACAAAAAAACTGTCCTTGAATCTTTTGTGCAGATGCACATAAACAAAGGAATTAATCTCCAAAGCCCAATGGACAGCATTTCCAGACTCTTGCTTTAAAATAGCCACACACACATAGTCACACCCGGAAATATTCAGGATAGTAATCAGGACCTTCTCATCAAGACACCATTCTCACTACCTCTCCACTCCCTCCCTCTCTCTCTTGCTCTCTCTTTCTATCTCCACCCAGCTTCATGCCTTCGAAGATGGATTTGACTTACACACTGCCGGTTTTAGAACCTTAACTTCTCTCTCATTGTCTCTTCCCTTCTCTAAAGGACTTTTCATCATCTGACTTAGTAGGAGAAATGTACTGATTACAGCACATATGCACACAGACATGCATAAAACAGTGTCCAGTTATCCCGTTACGCAGCACTGGGCGGCTTGAGTTTACACATTAAAAGAAATTACATCAGTAGAGCAGCGCATAATTCACCAGCAGGCTCTACCTCCTGCCCAGCACTCACTTCTTGAAATATTGAGCTCCAGGCTCAGTGCAGAATACGTTTACATCCATTAAAAAGTAAGTGCAACGAGAGATACTCACCATTCCACCCAAATTAAACAGCTGTTTCTAACCTGCAAAGCTTGATCCACCACTGGTGCGTATAATAGTCATCCAAAGTGAAGTGATCAGAAGTGATCTGAATGTAAATTGGGTATGGAGGCACTATGAATGCTAAATATGTAACTGTAAATATTTTGTGCTTAGTGGATAGATTTACATGCTTCCGGGCTTTAATATTATGGGTGGCCATAAAAAAGAGCAATTAAGCTTAACGCAGTACATGAATTATCCGTAGCTATATCCTCATCTACATCCATTTTATTTACAAGAGCGCATTAGAATGCACAAAGGCATTGCCAATTAGTGTGTTGGCTCAAGGGCTCGTTATTCCATACGTTCCATATGCTAATTCAGATGTGTATTTCACTGTAAATGTGCTTTGTGCTAGGGATTGCTTGCAAAGATATTTCTGTGAAAGCCTGTCATCAGGTTTTGGTGTGGGTGGCAAAAAACAGCAGTATGTGTACACTTTATCACAACTGTAGTAAGGCTTATTAACAAATCACATAAAAATGATCAACAACTTTGCTAATTAGCGCTATCCATCTGCTCATGTGGTCTGTTTTCTATTTTGCCAGTTGTTACCAGAGCTGGGAAATATGATGACATTATATCAATATCATGATACATTATGTCGCCACAAAATTTTCTGAGATATCAAGGCTATGTTTTGATGTTTATCTGGGTTTTTTTTTTTGCAAGCTATGATTGATAATTGAATATGATATTTTTTCAACAAGTTCTATTTCTGTGTTAAAAGAATGTTCTGTGTTATGATATTTTTGTCATGTCTCCCACCCCAGTTGTTACCACATTGCCACATAAACTAGAAGCATGTCCAGGACTGTTTATTTAATCCCATTCCCACCCATTTGTGCAATAATTATTGTTTGTCCCTGCTCGATATTTTCAGATGAATAGTCGGTTCTGTTTGCAAAATAGAAACAAATTAGTTATTTAAACGTCAGTAACCTTGAGCGGGATAAAGCAGTTACTGATGATGAATAAATAAGCAGGATATGCGTAACAAGGCACCGTGTGTGAGCACCATGTTAATGAACGTGGTTTTTCATTTCGTCCCACAAGCTTCATATCTGACAGCCCGCTCCTACATGCGAGAAAGCATTAACCTCCACACTCCTGTGACTTTTGTGTTGGGTCCAGTGGGATCGGAGTCCCCGATGCACACCTCTGGTCTACGCAATCAAACCCATTGAAGTACTGGTAGCTTTTTTGTGAGTTTGCACTGTTCCGAGAACATTCTGACCACTTCTCTTTGAAGGTTAATCATGGGATTGGTAGAAGGAAAGCTGGACTTAAATCAGCGTGAACGCCACAGGACAGCATATGTGGGCAGAAGGCGAAGCACGATACTGTGCTCTTCACATTTTGAAGCTTTGATGCTCTCAGTAGTGAAGGGCTTGTTATTGCTATTTTCTTTCTCCCCTCTGGTTGTGTTTAGTGAGCACGTAGCTGTTTACCCACACACCTTTGGGAGCTCACACTCACTCTCAGCACTAAGCCAAGGCTAATTGAAGGAGAGTTGCTGGGCTTTTGTGTAGCTGCGAGCAGGTGAAATTCATGCGGTTTTAATATCAGCAGATTTGACCATTAAACCAGTGTGTGTAGTGTTTAGTTCATTAGTGCCGTCTAGGAAACTGGCTACTATATGGTGTTTTTGCATATTGCAGGTCTTCTTGTGTTTTACTTATTCAGTATCGCAGTTTATGCTTTGTGTGTTGGTATCATTAGATTTAGATCATAGCGGGTTAGGTGTAGGAGTCGCATGTGGAGTGCCAGTGTTGGATACAATCCTGAAAATGTTGTTAGAAATAAGGAGCGAAATCCAAATAATATAAATATCTATACACAGAATAACAACACGTGCTGTTGAAAATGTCAAAGAGCTGCACTTTAGATGAACTAGCGTGCCCTCTTGCAGACACATTTCCTTTGAGAATCACAGTGGTAGTCTGTATAACACCGCCAGATTGACAATGAACCATTATTCGTCATTTGTTGAATGATAATGATCATGTTGTTCGGGTGATTGCTTTATTCATGTGGTGAGATTTCTTTTATTCTGTGCTGCAGTTCCTGACAGCTTCAGACTTCTATTCACAGCGCCATACAATTTCACTCTATGTTGTTTCACTGGTATTCTTAAGCAAGCTTCAACTACTTGGAAAGACTGAAAACGGAAACGCAGTTTCATACAACGGAATAAGAAACCGCACAGTAGATGTAAGCCTACTGTGATCCTATGAAGGTCCTCTTTTTGGAAACAACCATGTATTTAGGAAATGGATATTTGTTCTTTCACTCGGTCAGTCTCACTGAAACTTGCAGTGGCACAGACATATAAATCAATGGGCTGCCTAACACTAGTTGTCATTCGCTTATTGCAGAATGTCCTGTAATGTATAATTTATTTTCCATTAGGTTCAGCAGTAGTGGATAATGACTAGAGCAGAGGGGGTCTAGGGCACACCTCTTCACCAACCTCTACCAGCTGCACTTATGATGCCTATTTATTTGTGTCTTGGGCGGTGAATGGGCACCAGGCAGATGCTGCGCTGCTTTAGCCAAAAAGCCATCTATCACTCCCTTTGCCATGCCAAACACAACCCAGAGACTGCAATTACAACAGCTTGGTGCTTGACAGGCACACGTGATGTGTACATGTGCATGCGTGTGTCTGTGTGTGTGTGTGTGTGTGTGTGTGTGTGTGTGTGTGTGGACATGGCTGTTCTATAGTGTGTTTACAGGCAGGTATAAATGAGCTAGCAGGATCTTTCAAGGGTAAAAAGACTTCAATCCAAGTTCTCATTTTTGGCATCCACAACATCAGATTTCTTTTACCAAATGTCACCAGGTGGATTCTTTTAGCACAACAGCACCCCTAATGGTTGTAAGCAAAATACTCAGAATGATATGAAGAATCAAGGCTGGTGCTGATTTCTTTCTAGTCCAGAGTCATGCAGCTTGTTAGTGACATTTGCACCAGGTAATTATACAGAGTTAAACACCCACTAGATTTGATATGATATTATTCAGTCCGCTTGAATGTGAGGTGGATTATTTTACTCGCTCTTCCTTTTTTGTCCAAAATGCCTTTGAGGATAAACTAAAAGTAGAACAATTAAGTACATGTTGCCTAATCAAGGTACAAGTTAATTGTCAAAAGAACAGATGACGGTGGCATAAGTTTTGTTTTTTTTTGGGTTGTTTTGAAGTAAAGAGTTACAACTTTTCTGCTATATCATGTTTGGCATTAAGAGGAAACACGACATTAATCCAATAGAGCGTTATAGATTTGCCTATTTGCCTTTAAATGTGTGTGTGTTTGTAATAGTTTGCCCCACATCCTTATTATTATTCATTTAACGAGATCTCATGACATACTTCATTACTCAAGCCTAATACATTCATTGGGAAGCTAGCGGTAGATGTTAGGTTTTTACATTTTAGCCCTCCCATCTAATATCACGAGCAGGCTCCACTGTGTGTGTGTATGAGAGAAGAGGACAGTGGGTTAATGTGGGGCTTAGTCTGCAGATCAGACACTCATATTTTTCATGTCTCACTCTTGTCATGCCTTATTCTCGACAAGTTCTCAGTTCTCTCTGCCTCCACATTCTGCAGCCTGAATACCATGTGATTGTACTTTAGCTTAAATTATTCACTTTCTCTTATGTGTTTTGTGAGAAAGGATGATGAGAAGGGTTACACTTCTAAAGAGCGTGCTTCTATTGAGTAGATTGAAGCAGGGTAATGGCTGTATACTGTAGGTGGCACAAGGTTGTTGTTCTTGAAATAAGTTTTGCTACCCTAACTCTGACCTCAAATAACCTCTCAGAGAGGGCTAGTAGTCTTATGCAGACTTAATAAATCACATCGAGATAATTGACTAAATTGTTATGAAGCCAGTATCCTAATGTCATTACGTGGCTGTTCATTTTGCAACATTGTCTCATACATATTGAAGTGTTGCCCCCGTTTTGCCTCTACTCCCTTTGCCACTCCATGTCTCAGAGGCCTGACAAGGCATTGGATCACAGCCTTGGTGGCTGGAATTGAAATGCATTGTAGCTCAAAGAGCCAAAATGGTTTTTTTTTTGTTCCTAATTCAGTTGCACACATGAATCTCCAGCAAGTCAAAAATGTGCAAGAGTACCCTCTTTTCTGTAGTGTCTGTAGTGTTCTCAGTATGTAATGAATTTGGCTGCAGAAAGCTGGGAGAGTAAAGCCGGCAAAACATATCATCACTCTAGCTAAGGGTTGTGATGAAAATCACATGGGTTGCTGAGAGACC
Source organism: Parauchenoglanis ngamensis (assembly GCA_030014255.1). Classification (NCBI taxonomy): domain Eukaryota; kingdom Metazoa; phylum Chordata; class Actinopteri; order Siluriformes; family Auchenoglanididae; genus Parauchenoglanis; species Parauchenoglanis ngamensis. The sequence goes on from JAQMYM010000001.1 coordinate 8,751,648, forward strand.
TCTTTAAATTAGTCTGCAACTTATTTGGCCATCTGCTGTACAGGAAATATGCTCAACAAGATGGAGAGTGATACAGCTGTTTCACCAGAGGAAATGAACACGGTGATATATTGGCAGTATTTTCATTGTCAATGCTTTGGGTCAGAAAAATAAACATTTGTCCTTATTGTCTTTGTGTGTGTGTGTGTGTGTTTTTTTAGGGAACTTCTGGCTAAAGACTTCACTGCGACTCACTATGAAGACAGCCAGCCAGTTACCTGTACGAACAGTCACACTGTAAGCAAGATTTACACTCTCTTCCTCTTTCTTCTTTTCTCTCTCTTTCTTGCTCTTTCAGTATGTCTGGGTTTTTTTTTTGTTTTTGTTTTTTGCTTCTGTCTAACTTCTTTCTTCCTAGGGCATTATCTTCACATGCTAGGCCACATGATGGTATGATCATTTAGCTGGAAAACAACATCCCGTGCTCTGTGCTCACACACACACACACACACACACACACACACACACACACACACACACACACACACACTCGCATATCGGCCATGAATGTTGACTGGCACAAAGGGCAACCTACTTTGTTGAAAACACCTTTTTACTTCAAAAACACACAGTTCAAAGTAGCAGCGACTTTTGTCACTCCCTATTTCTGAGTAGTTTTTGCTGCAGAGAGCAGTTTTATTTGGGCCAGTTTATTGCACACTTGTGCAGAAAGGTGTGAGGCACTATCTTCCTCTCATAAGCTGGTCAGGTGTGAACTGCCAGATTCAATTAAGATCTGAAAGTGATGCAAAGTGCCTAGCACATCATGCACACATCCTGCCTCGCTGCCATTGCAAAGGTCGCAGTGCAGTAGAAACATTCAGTCTGTTCATTCAGGCTCGTTGCCACGTCATATTCAACTGCTCACCCTTTACAAATTCCTAGAGAAAGATCAGCAAAGTACAAACCTTAAAATGTCTGTCCACATATTGCTCCATGTCAGTCTAATGCAAAATTACCATATTGCCTTATTTCTTATATTACTGAGCAAAATATTCAGCTCTGTATTTTGCTCTTTGCTATGGACAGATTGCTGCTGCGCAAGAAGTTGTGCATAAGCTTCAATTTAAAAGAAAAGAACACGGAAGAAAATGAATAAGATATCCAACTGAAAGTGAAAAAAGCCACTTTAGAGTTATGTTTGTTTTAAATCCTGTTCCTTTCTTTATTTTTGTTTGATATGTTGGGTATAAATTAGGGCTGTGCAAGATGTCATCAGTTGTTGCTCGGGATAGGAATCACCAGGGACCACTTGATGTGATATGATCACGATAACTAGGTGCCTATTCGATTTGTATTGTGATTCTATTATTATAATTTTTGTTACAGTTTTAAAACCTTGAACTATGTAAAAAAAAAAGTTGAGTCATACTTCCAAAGCCTTGTAAGCTTTATCTGAACATGAGTAAATAAATGTAGCCTACGCTATTATAACATTGTTTTTCCCTCTCAAAAACCAAGGGCAGCATTTCAACAATACAAAGTTCCTATATAGATTACATTTAACCTGTGGAGGAGCAGCACATATACCTATTATTTCTAAACACAGTTAGAAAATAATTCATCCCTACCACAAGGGATGTTGCACTACCTGCCAATGTGTGAAGAGTTTAGAGGACGCCACCTGTAGGATTATAGAGAAATGGCAACGTTTCACTACCTGGAATTCAAACATGCTGATTATAAATTAAAAATGAATAATAATTAAAATTATTGATCACCTATCACCGTGAAAAACCAACCTCACTCAGGTTGATTCAGAAAAGTCTTAAATTTACATGAAGTATGAAGGTAAAAGCACAAGAAAGATTAAGATTAGAATTGAGATATCTGCCTGAAATCACACACTGGTTATTGTTACTGACTATTAATTTGTCACATTTGTCTGACTGAAGTGATGTAGTGTTTGAAAGTGCAGTGAGTAGAATGTAGAGATTTTCCTTTTGGAGACATCCGGATAGGTCCGGATACATAAAAACAGACTTAAGTGCAGTAAGAAAGTACTTCCCAGCTCTGATTTTGATAAAGTAAACTACTAAACTACCATTCTGCCAGGTTCTAACTGATTTAACATTAACATTGTGTAAAGACACCCATTGCACATTCACTCCCATCTACTCAGCAAAAATGTTCCTTTCGTTGGAAATGTTAATGAAAAAGGCATACATCAAAGAAAATCAATTGAATGGGAATCTTGCGCTTGGCAGATTATACTATTATGCCACAGTCACTCATTATCAGAACTGAGATGCATATGTCAGGTGTAGTTATTAAAGACTGTTCAAAGCTCTTCTAATTTGCTGGCATAAATCAAGACAGGAACTAAATGGTGCACCTTTGGCTGGCAGTCATTATTTCATATTCAGTGTCTTCCTGAGTTCAGCTCTATCTCTTTATTAGGAAACATCTGCTTCAGCTGTTAGAGGAAGCTGGGGAGGAATCACAGCTGCTAATTTCGGTCTCTCGTTCAGTGCTAGCCACTGCCCTTCTTTTCTAAAAGGTCTTGGTCTCATTTTTTAAAGAAAATATCCACATTAAACATGTGGTGCTTCCAATTTAGTGCTGCTAATTGGAATGTGTTGCTGATTTTAATCATTTCGTGCGTGTCAGCGGGGTGACTAAAAAGAGAGAGAAAGAGTTTATGAGACAAACATGACAGCCGCAGCAGTCCCTGATTGATCCGATCTGTAATTCCAACAGAAGAATAATCATGCTGCATGCACTGTTTTGAGTCAGTTTCCCCTTAATGGTTATATGGTGTGGGAGTATCTAAGTCTACAAACCTCAAAGCAATTCCATGTGTTCAACTCTCACTTGATTTTCAATTAGCTATTATGGATACTAAACTACCAAGTAATTTGGTTTCTAATTCATCTGCTTTTGCAGAAAAGAACGTAATGAGGAAACTCTGAACTGTGGCTTAACTACATTAACATTTTAAGCATTTTAAGAATTTAGATTCACAACCGATGCTGTCTATTGGCGAGTTTATCCAGCACCTTTAGATGAGGAAATTGGAAATTTGATAATATCTTCCCTTCTACTGTTCTGTTCTTTACCATGCACACTATTACGGGCTATTCAGAGTCTGTGACCTTGTGGTTATAGCTGTCAGACACTTTACCACTGCAGCCGCACATAAAAGCCTCCACAAGTCATTAAGTGTTTCTGTCACGTCTGTATTTGTTTTTTCACCATGAGGATGCAAAGATTGTTTTTCCCCCTTATATTAATTATTCTTCAGGTATGAACATATAACTACTGCATTGTCATGGTTTTTCAAAAAGGCCCACTGAAAGCAGGAAAATTGTTAAATCACATGCAAACTAACTAAAATTAAACAGAAACTCCTAAAGTAAAAGTATGGCTACTGTGTCAAAATGCAAAATCAATCAAATATTTACTTTCATGAAAGTCAAGAAGTTTCTACAGTTTTAATGTAGGCTACTCAGGTATTCATGAAAGAATGTAAATATTTTAACTGTCCAAAAACTGCATGGATTTTTATTCATCTTATCGAGTATTTATTAAATATTCCGCTAAATATTCTGCTAACGCTGACAAAACTGAATTCAGTTTGTTAGTTGGCTAATGTTTAATAACCCTGTTGGAATGAATATGATTCCAACAACTTACCTCCATGTGCTTCTTTAGATTTAGATTTTATATGTAAGGCAAAAGAGGCATGTCATCCTGAGTGATGACAATTAGCAGAGTTTCATTTGACATTGATGTGAATGTGATTGGATACCATTAAAAACACTAATTTAAATGAGCACACATTGATTATCAAAGCACTGGTCTAGGAAAATATCTCATGGCATCTGTATAAGTATTTGAAAGGAAATATAAGGAGTAAAAGTATGTTTCTCACATGTAAGTTGCAATAATACTTAAGTAAAGTACAAATCATCCAAAATAGTACTTAAGTACAGTAATTAAGAACTACTACTCCAAATATTGTCCACCTCCACACAAAACCCCAACCAAAATCCTTTAAATCCCATTTTGATTAGAAGTGCGCATACAGTAAGTGCTAGACATGCGGCATTAACCCGATACACTTCTGCTGCGGCAGAATAGCCAATGAGATTGTCAGCAGGTCCGATTGTCAGCCTGTGTTTCCAGTGACAATTGATTTGTGTGTCTGCCGTGCATGAGTGTCCCGCCTTGCTTCCTCTCTGTTCAAATAAATGAGCTAATTTCACGGTCTAATCGTTTGAATGAGCCCTTTAAATAGCCGAAGACTGACGCCCGCGCACAATCTGGATCTGTTTCAGAAAATTATGGTGGTGCCATTATTTCCCAAATGTTGGTAGAAGACTCAAGAGAATGATTATTATGAGGGATTTTACCTAAAAGGGGCAAAGGACAATTCTTTGTCTTTGGAGACAGTATAAACAAGCCCATGGAAAAACAGGGCTGACAATCCTGTTTGATTTATAAACCGTACAAGTAGGGCTACCTTTAAGCAGGAAAACCACCAAGCTATGCACTACACTGGTTCACCAGGACAGGGCTTAGGGACCCCAGCCTAGACTGATTTGAATCATGATTCGCAATGCTGTCTCTCATTTTGACTATCTCTCTTTCTTTTTAGGATCATCATTGCTTCTACCATGGAAGTGTTAAAGATCATTCCTCTTCCTGGGTCGCTCTAAGCACATGCTCTGGAGTGAGGTAAGAGCTGGATGCTTTATGTAATTTAATTATCCTGGGTCAAAACAAGGCCACAATGATTTCAGTTTATTTAGTATTGTGTCTCGGGTAAGTAACACTAGCTAATGGAATGGAAATGCATTAACTCTTACATGCTGTATTGCTATGATGTCTGTGGTTATGTGATTGTTTATGGGTTTATGTTCCATGGCTGTGAGTAAGTGCTTTATGGGTTATATAGTTGTGTGAATAATCTGCGCTTTAACCCTTTGTCTCATTAAAAAATTCATTTGCAAAAAATTATTTATTGGTAAAATTGTGTTCCTGGCTCCACATTTAACAACTTTTCAGGTTTTTTTTCTTCAGATGACCAATTTATGAAACACAAGTCAACCAGCCAGCTGACTTGCCCAGTCGGGGTATTTCTAGACATGAACAAACAAGTATTAGGCATCAATGGAATTTTACATTTGCACAACTAAAGTTGATTTTTTTTTCATATAAAAACATTACAGAGAGTAGAATTAATAATATGAAACAAAAAAAAACCCTTATTATAATACATGCACTATAAAAAGTGCAGTTTTCAATGTAATATTATAGAAATCTAAAAATAACAGTTATGTGAAACAAATAAAAAAATGTAATGAAAGATAGATAGAGAGACAGACTGATAGATAGATAGATACATACATACATAGATGTAGTTATATAGCTGTTTAATGTATAGTGTTATTCAATAAGGCTCAGCTTCAATGTCTATGGCAGAAATAATGAGTAAAATATCTTATATCTTATTATGTAAGGAAAGATATAAAACACATAAGATTCAGTCTAGCAAGGAAATTAGCAGTATGATTTATGCTATGGTTCAGTTTACCTTAATTGGGCAACATGACCCAGTGGACACACACACTTTTTCTGGAGTAACATAGAGATACATTTATTATCACGTTTTTGCCATTCAACAAAAATATAATTGATAGAGGATCTAGAAAATAAAATCCAATAAGAGGTTTTTTTTTTACCTCAGCTTTCAGTGTCATTTAAGGTCAATGTCTGAAGAGCAGCGTCATGCCAATACACTTCAGGGTTTTCAGAAATACACTTTCAGAAAATAATGTCTTTTTTACAGCATTGCCATTCAGGGAAAATAATTGGCATTACACATTCTTTCCAATGATGGGAACAAGGACATATCATGAAAAAAGGTCAACTGTGTAGTTATGATGCCTGTTAAAGGGTTAAAGCCAGTCACATGAACCAGAAATATATAAAGAAAGCATCCGTTTAGACTCAGATCTGAACATGAGCTTAATGCACTCTGCCTGCTGTGGTTACTCCTTTTATTTAAGGCTTACAAATTGTTTAGGCCCAATTTAAGGCTCATATAAAGATAAAGTTTGAATAAATTAGATTATTCTCCAGATATGTTATGGTTTAAGTGATAATGTTATTTTTATATAAATCACCTTAAACATATACATTCAAATATAAAATACTATAATCTGCTTACACAGATTGACTCACTCAGTTTTAGTAACCATACACACACATACACACACACACACACACACACATTGACCAAGCACTTTAATAGAACACCTGTTCACTCATTCATATGCAAATATCTTATGAGCCAATCATGTGACAGCAGTGTATACCATGCAGATATGGGCCAGAAGCTTCAGGTATTGTTCATCAGGTAATGTTTACCATTAGCATGGAGAAAAGTGAGATCTCAGTAATTTTGACCGTGGCATGATTGTTGGTCCCAGACAGGCTGGTTTGAGTATTTTTATAACCGCTGATCTCCTGGGATTTTCACACATAACAGTCTCTAGTGTTTACTCAGAATGGTGCAATAAAGAAAAATCATGAGCGACAGTTCTGTGGACAGAAGTACCTTTTGATGAAAGGGGTCAACAGAGAATGGCCAGATTGCTTGGAGCTGACAAAAAGACTGCAGTAACTCAGATATCCAGTCTGTAAAATTGAGGTAAGCAGAAAAGCATCTCAGAATGCACAACACGTCGAATCTTGAGGAGGATGGGATACAACACCAAAAGACCCTGTCGGGTTCCACTTCTGTAAGCCAAGAACAGAAAGCTGAGGCCTCAGTGGGCACAGGCTGACCAAAACTGGACAGTAGAAGACTGGAAAAACGTAGCCCGGTCTGATGAATCTCGATTTCTGCTGAGGCACACAGATGGTAGCGTCAGGATTTGGCACCAACAGCATGAATCTATGGACCCATCCTGTCTTACATCAACAGTGCTGGCTGGTGGAGGTGGTGTGATGGTGTGGGGAATGTTTTCTTGGCACACTGTGGGCCTGTTAATACCACTTCAGTGCCACAGCCTATGTGAGTCTTGTTGCTGACCATGCGGATCCTTTCATGGCCACAATTTACTCATCTTCTAATAGCTATTTCCAGCATGATAATGCACCATGTCACAAAACAAAAGTCATCTCAAACTGGTTTCATGAACATGACAATGAGTTCAGCAGCCTTCCCAGTCACTGGATCTGTATCCAGTAGAACACCTTTGTGACGTGGTAGAATGGAAAATGCACAGCAGGAAGGTGCTCCTGAAACATCAGCAGGAATTGTTTGATGCAGTCATGTCAACATGGACCAGAATCTCAAAGGAATGTTTTTGACATCTTGTGGAATTCATGCCATGAAGAATTGAGGCTGTTTTAAGAGCAAAATATTAAGCAAAAGTATTAATACTACTCAGTATTAGTATAGTGTTCCTAATAAAATACTCTGTAAGTGTAGGAGAACAGCAGTCATGGAAAGAAGGAAGGTCATTGTATAGTCATAAGCCCAGTGAAACATAACAGGTGTGGGCGACTCCACGTTGTGAGAACTGAAAGCACACTGCTGATTGTATGCTTCTTAAAGCTCAGTTGAGATTGCACAGCACTTGAGCCAGCATTTCAGAAAGCAGTTGTTGCCTGCTTAGAGATAAAGCTCTTGAACAGAAGTAGTGATATTCTATACACGTCATACATATATCATAAAACTTAAAGTGCTTGAAGCTGAACATTAGAAATGCAGCATGTTTGTTCACAGTGATGAAAGACACTCGCTACATGAGTTATCAATCATCAGACATTTGCTGTGTTCTCGGCAATTTTCAAACTATTAGAACATGCTTGATAGTCATATCAAAATGACAGTGTTATTAAGTGCAAACCCCAGGAGCCTGTCTATAAGGATATTGCTAAGAGTTTTTTGAATGAAAATTACATAAAATAATAATAGATAATATCAGGTCAAAGCCTTTGGTAGAACAAGTGAATAAGCTCTACAGCATTTCCTCATAAATATGATCAAGTATTCTCACTGCGTTGCTGGTTTATTTGCTGTCACACCATTGACAGCCATGGAGTTCTGAATGATCAGCATGTATTAAACTGAAACCCTGTGACAGTGACAAGGAGCTTGAAAAAATGTAGCATACATTTCTGAGTTTTTCTGAAACAGGAGTATGTTTTAAAGCATAATAAGGTCACGCCAGGGCAATTCACAGTGAAGCGGAACTTCCCCAAGGCCTCGGTGATCAGAATCTACATCACACACATATTCAGAATAATACCTCACTATTTTGTGACTTTGGCAGCTGCTTAAGGACAGCGGCTGTCATTTTAGTAATAAGTTTAAGCCTTGAAGCGTAAACAAAAGTTGTCTTCAACAAATAGCAAACAATAGATTTGCAGAATGCTAAAATAACCGAAAGTTTTATTATTTTAGCATGTATCATATCCTTATAGCACCTAAAATTTTGAAAAAGGTCAATTCGACTGTCCTTTTATTTGTCTTAATTGAATAACTGGTCTTATTTGCATTCAGTTTTGGATATGTGTCGGCTTGCTTTCTTTAATTTCTTTGTACTTAATATTTCTTTATTACATGCTATTGATATGAAACAACCAGGTTTCACAAAAGCTTTATTACATTTATGTGTACACTTGAAATAACTATGCTTTTTATACCAGAAAAAGTGTATGATAAATATATGATTTGAAGCTGGTCAGTTGGCATATACTTTATTTATGTGTAAAATATGTGTACACACTCTCCAGAGCACTCCAAAGAGTTTCCAACTGGATTTTAGGGAACAAATTTATTGAATAAATGTTCCTATGAACAGTTTACATTTGTCTGTATCCAGCTTGACAATTGAGGCCTATTGTTGCTACACTTTGTGTACTTCATGTGTTTTAGAGTGGCTTTTTCCATGATTTGAAAAGACCAGCAACCATTACAGTACAGCCTGCGTCATTCATGTCCAAGCAGTCACGCTGATGCCAGACAAAAGACTCACTTATTACAATGCCCCTTATCACATCGGGTGTTTGCTTGAGTGTGCGTGTGTGTGTGTGTGTGTGTGTGTGTGTGTGTGTGTGTGTGTGTGTGCATGCATGTGTGTATAGTGATTGGTAGAGGTATTGTGTGTCTGGAACAGCCACAATTAAACACCAAATTGAGTGTCGCCACCAGCAATTACAGCAGTCCTATCAAGGCTACTAGTTACTGTACGTTTAATTACTGTTATTTAGTAGGAAGGCAAAAAACATCAGAACTGTTAGAGCCTTCAGGAGCCCTCTGCTGATGGTTAATTAAAAAAAAAAAAACAAGCTATGCAAATCATCTTCTGTGATGTCTATTGTAAAAGAGTACTGTCTGTCTTTTACATACCTTTTTGTCATCCTGTTTCCAATTCCTTTACCAGGGGCCTCATTGTGCTGAACTCCAGTGACACTTACTACTTAGAGCCAGTAGAAGGGCAGGAGATTCTCAACCACTTCTTCTATCACACAGACGACCTGCCAATTAAAGGTGGTACATGTGGACACGGTCATGATACTGGACATAAAGGCCTTCTCAGCGGTCTCCTTAAACCTTTGCATCAAAGGGTCAGTTATCAAAAACACTCTTTCCATAAAGGGTATTGTGTTATGTTATTATGTGCAAATTCACAGCAAAAATGATATCTAAGCAAATGCCAATATCTTGTGATTATTATTAGTCTTACTATGAGATTGTCCATTACAAATGGACTGTTAATCATTCCAAACTTCTAATTATTTTCTTTTATTTGCAGATTTTGCCTCTTTATAGAAATAACTCATTGAATTTAGCAAAACTACCCCCCAACAGATCAACGCAACTGAATTTAGTAAAAGCATCTATAAAAATAAGCTTAATGCTCTTATAATCCTTTTATAATAATCTCATTACAAGAAATGTTAGACAAATTAACTATTAGATATTTTAATTTGCAAAGATAATTTTTCTAGGAAAATAAGTAAAGAATCAAACACAACCAGCTCACAAAAGTATTTGCTTTTATAGGAAATGAATCCACTGCGGTGTGGTGTGAAGCCATCTGTTCCCTGATGTTGATTATTTTCCAAGAGCTGCGTGTCTTATATTGTTATATTGTGTCTTATAGTGTTTTATACCACAGCAATTTGCCATCACCAACTTTTTTTTTATTATTATAATTGACATAACTTACTTTTTATCTGTCCATGAAACAAGTTAGTTCCTGTCACCACCTGTTACCACCTCCAGTATAGCAGTGATAAACTGTCCTTCGCTCACCAACTTCTCCTTTTCTCTTTCTTGAAGTTAATATGAGAAAAAATATGCAGCCTGGAATTTTACTGAGAAACTGCAAAACTTCCATCCTGAAGACTTGTCTTCTGACAATGAACCAATGAACAAAAGCACTGACAGTGAGCACTTTGTTCTCTGTCTATCAGAGCTGCTCTTATAGAAAATTAATCCACACATTCTGACCAATCAGAATCAAAAAGCCAACAGTGTGGAAAACTGGAGCCAAAATCTTCGGATAACTTAGACTAGATTCAAGATATGTTCAGTTCCTAAGACATTTTTGCTATGTTTTTGTTTATGGGCTTCCTATTTGCTCTACATTCTGGACATGCTCATACACACACACACATACACACACACACACACACACACACACACACACATATACACAATATATGGACAAAGGTATTGGGACGCCTGACCATTACACCAACAGGGACTTTAATGACTCTGCATTCAAATACATAGACTTTAATATGGAGTTGGTCCCCCTTTACAGCTGTAACAGCTTCCATGCTTCTTGGAAGGCTTTCCATAAGATTTGAGTGCTTCTGTGGGAATTTGTGCCCATTCATTCTGTAGAGCTTTTATGAGGTCATGGACTGATGTTGGTCGAAAAGGCCTGGCTCGCAATCTCTGTTCCAGTTCATCCCAAAGGTTTTTGATGGGGTTAAGGTCAGGGCTCTGTGTGGGCCAGTCAAGTTCTTCCACACCGAACTCCTCCAACCATGTCTTTATGGACCTTGCTTTGTGCACTGCGGCAAATCATGGTGGGATAGAAAAGGGCCTTCCACAAACTGTGTCCACAAAGCTGGAAGCATAGCGTTGTCCAAAATGGCTTGGTATGCTGAAGCATTAAGATTGCCCTTCACTGGAAGTAACCCTGAAAAACAGCACCAAACCATTATCCCTCCTCCACCAAACTTCACAGTTGACACAATGCAGTCAGGCAGGTAATGTTCTCCCGGCTTTCCCCAAACCCAGACTCACCCATCTGACTGCCAAACAGAGAAGTGTGATTTGTCACTCTGTAGAACATGTTTCTACTGCTCCACAGTCCAGTGGCGGTGTGCTTCTTTACGCACCATGGACCTTCGTAGTCATTGATCTCTGTAACTTATGTGGTCTTCTGCCTCGTGGCGGAGTTACTGCTGTTCCTAAACACTTCCACTTGCCAATAATACCACTTGCAGTTGACCGTGGAATATCCAGCAGGGATGAAATTTCACAAACGGTTATTGGAATGGAGTTGTTCAGAATGACCCATTTTGTTTTCCAAATGTTTGTAAGTGGAGACTGCATGGCTAGGTGCTTTGATTTTATACACCTGTGGCAATGGGTCTGATTGAAACTCCTGAATTCAATAATAAACAGGTGTCTCAATAATTGTGTGGGTGTCACTTCACCTTACTTAGTTGAGCAGTTCTTGACATGATTCTTGAATATGAATTACTACAGTTGTTGAATAGGGCTATATACTGTATACCTACACTACCTCAACAAACCACCACTGATTTCAAATCTCAAATGCAAGAAATTCCGCTATTTAACTTGACAATACACACCTGTTAATTGTAAAGCATTCCAGGTGACTACCTCATGTAGATGGTTAAGATGCCAGTAGTGTGTAAAGCTGTCATCAAAGTAAGCGGTGGCTAAATTGAAGAATATTTTTATTTATTTTTTAACCATTTGTGTTGTTTTCCACATAATTCCATATTTGGTCCAGATGAATTTCATAGTTTTGATTTCTTCATTATTGTTCTACAATGTGGAAATTAGTCAAAATAAAGGAAAATCTATGAATGAGTAGGTGTGTCTAAACCTTTGACTGGTGCTGTGTATGTACGTAGGTTTTTAGGATTTCTTTTTCTGTCTCGCTTTCACAGAGCCGACAGACCTGAACGGGCCCGATCTAGCAAAGACGCTGGGGGGTGGAGCTCCAGGGAAAGACGGAAAAGACTCTGTAACCAATGGGCATGCGGAGGGAGAGGTCAACCCTTTTGCAGAGTACATGTGGATGGAGAACGAGGAGGAATACAACCGACAGGTCTGTGCATACACGCCCCCACAGACGTATACTTAGACGTACTCTGAAGCGCCATTGTCTGGTGGTCTGTGTAGTAATGGTGATTGTAGCAGAACTGATATGCTCTAGTTTTACTACTTTGTCTTCTGCATGTATTGTGCTCCATGTGTTGACATGCAGTGGCCTGCCTTCAATATCCTAACCCACATATGCTGTTTTTTAAAAACAAACACACCCTAGTGAGTGCTGAGGGTGGAGATTTTGTCACCAGTCTTTTTGTGAGTCAGGAACAGTCCCTCTCTCCCTCATTCTCTTATTTTGGTCTTTCTTTATTGTTTCTCAGGTAGAGGAGGAGCTGTTGGAGCAAGAGTTTCTGGAGCGTTGTTTCCAGGAAATGTTGGATGAGGAGGATCAGGATTGGTTTATTCCAGCAAGAGACCTTCCCCCGGGGATGGGACAGATTCAGCAGCAATTTAACGGCCTGTCCGTCAGCGACAGCAACAGCAACACAGAGGAGATTGTGGTAAGCTTTAAGACCTTGCAAGCCCAGTTTTGTCTGAATGCCATTCACCACACACATTTTAGTGTCAGTAGTACAGGATGTTTGACTGCGTAGATGCTTAGCTTTATTTGTTTAACTTGAAATTCTTGTTAGCTGAGCCAGTTTGGAGAAAGATGACCCCAACATTAAACATGTGGCAAAAAAAAAAAAAAAAAGATCATGAAGCCCATAGTCACTAGTAATACCCTGTGCTTCCATTGTGAAAAATACATGAATATAACGTGCTATAATCTGACGTCTTCTCTCTTTTCTCTTCTCAGCGTAAGAGCAGCTTAAACCCTGAAGCCAAGGAGTTTGTCCCAGGAGTGAAATACTAGGGATCATCCTCACCCTCTGGAGTGGAGCCCTCTCACATGCACATACAGAGACTTTTTTGGCTGGAATTGACAGCCATGTATATGCTCTCATACATATGTACACACACCGCTGTGAGGGGCTGGAGGAGGAGGGTGAGGGTTTTTTGAGGGGGGGAGGGAGGAGGGTTTATCTATAAGCTTTTTATTTTTCCATTTGTTACATGTAAACCAAGGGCAGGGAGTTTAGACGCAGCCTCTAGGAGGTGCCATGGCAACCTAACATTGTACTCGAAACAGAGCCGTTTTATTTCTTTCTATCGATAAACTGAGACGTCGGATCACCCCAGCTCTCATTTAGAAGTCCGTGCCTGATTATGTATTTACTTTCTCCTTGCCTGACCTTTGTTTTGTTTTTTTTTTTTTGTTTTTTTTTTTGGGTGTCTGTTTTTTACAAGGATGGTTTATGGCTGGGATAATCATGCCCCATAACTGTGAGTGTGGAAGGACAGTTTGGGGTGTGACTGGATGTAAAGTGGTTCACTGGATAATGGGCCAGTTTGAATGGAATGACAAGAAAAAGCTGTGGAGATTTTCACATAAAAACATTATTTGATTTTGAGTAGAAATTCTTACATGCAAGAGTGCAGTTACTTGAAACAAAAATAAGAAAAAAAGGAAATAAAAGAAAAAATGTTCGTATTTTGCTGAGTGTGTTTCATGCAATTCTTTTTATTTATATATATTTGTTTACACCTCAAGTGTACCATCCAGTGCACCATTAATCCTGCAGGCTGCAGTTCTGGGTTCTCCTGATACAGCTTAATTCTTTGGAATTTTGCCATTTACGAAAAGCATTTCCTTATGTTCTGTCTAAACAGTTAAACAGTAATTCAGGAACATGCTGAGCATTGAGTTTTATGCTGTTCCTTATGAAATATGGGATGCATTATATAGAACTGTAAGAAGCTTTCAGTGGGCTGTAGTTTTCAGATAGAACTTTTTTTGTCAGTCAGCTTGAATTTTTAACATGTTTTCACTTAGAATTGGACAAGAACAGACCACTTAGTTTTTTAAAAAGAGTTTTAATCAGGACTTGGGCCTCTTACACTTGCTCTTGTAGTTTATTGCAATAAAAATTAGTATTTTGTATTGTCTCACATGTATTGCACAGAGGCAAAGCTACATCTCAGAACAGCATTAATTTTTATACTCAAAATAAGCAGATCAAGGAAATGTGGAAGTAATTAAAGTTTTTTTTGCACTTAATCACGCTAATTGCAATATAAAGAAGAATAAATGCTGGCCCTTCCAGTGACTTCACCTAGTCCCTTTCACTGGGTTAATGACCATACTGCTGCTGAGGAGCCACTGTAAACTGAATGACATTGTACAGAGGTAGACAGATCACATGAAACACTAAGAAATGTCCAGCATAGGTTTTTCTGATTGTACTGAACTGTACTGGGGCCAATCATGCATCAAAAACCTTTCCAGCTTGACTGGCCTTCATTAGTGTTGACTACTGCTCGGTGAACGAGTGGCTGAAGAACACGCTGGCACTAGTGGAGTAGTCCAGGGGCAAGGTGGCACCTGCATTCTGGGCTCCCAGCTTGGCACCACCTACAGCAGACGACTGGCGTAGGGTGAGAAGGCTATACTTCTGAAAATGGCTGTAACCAGTCAGTTTGGCCTGGGAAAGGACCTGAGTGAAACCTGCAAGTAAAATCAACCACAGACTCACCACAGTGTCCTGTTCAACCGAGTGTGGTTTTTACAGAGCTGATTCAGTAACTGTGATCTTGATACTCAGAGATCATAGGGTAGATAGAGAAATCTAAGTTTTGTTGCCATGACCTTTAATGGTGCATAAAACAGAAGTAAAACACATTAGAATAAAATATTATTCAAATAAATACTGTTAACATTTTCTGATACATATTCATGATGAAGAATCATTCTAATGCAATTCAGTATTTTGTGTTTTAACAGAGGTTGTAGTTGCTACATCTTTGAAACCCCATTGTTAGTCAGATTCTGAGCACACAAATAGTATCTTATGTGATATAACTTATCACAGTTTCCCAGAAGGAATCACAAATTAAGCTGCAATGTTCCTCCCAAGACCAAACATTTTGCAACATGGAGAAGGGATCGATCTGTTAATTCGCGGCCTATGGGAAACCTCATACATCGTTTATTAGACTCCATTTGGTGCAACAGTGGTGGAAAACATGCGTCAAAGCAACATAATACTTATGGTGGAGGGACAGGGTCGATTTGTACCACTAAACAGAGCAATGCATGAACAGTGGTAACAGCAGTTAAGGCATTAGGCTACTGATTGGAAGGGTGTGAGTTCAAACCACTTTTGTGAAACCCTGAATCTTCATCTGCTCAGTTGTATATCGTCTCAATTGTAAATCACATTGAATAAAAGTGTCAGTAAAATGAGCTTAATGTAAATCTATTTAAATGATTTCTGCTTTGGGGTTTCTGTCGTGTATCAATGGAAAATATTTACCATCACAAAAGAAACTCAGGTGGCTAAATGTGTGACCTGTTTTAACCAAACTCACCATCCTTCATCAGCTCCCAGCTTAACCATACAGATCCAACACACAGAATGGGCAGACCAAGGTCACCCAAGAACAGCTCCTGGAAAAAACAGAGGGACAGATGGAGAGTAAACAGACAGAATGTGAGTAACAGAGTGGGTGTTTTATTCATGTAATGTTCATTCATTGATAAAGATCAGAGGTGGCAAACCTTGTGCACTTTGGGCAGCACTGCTACAATGTGCCGTGCGAGCACTTTACCAGCCTGGGTAAACACGTATCGACAGAAAGCATCACCTGCATTAGCACCTAAAACACAAACATTTGAGATGTGAAGGCAGACAGCAGTCAAAGTCATTGTCTATGTGCTGTAACCGAAGCTCATAGAGACAATTAGCTATTGTTCTTCCCTTCCCTCTTCATAATACCTTCAGCCAGTTTTCTACAGAAGCCAGCAAAATATGATTTCTTGAAGTCTCTGTACAGGTGGGGGAGCATTCCCATCAAATCAGACACCTACAGATGGATACAAAGGAACTAGTCATACAACATAAACAACTGCTTGGGGGCCATCACAGAATAAGGACAGTGACTACTTACCTTGAAGTAGTCCTCCATGGCTTTGTTAACATAGGTGATGTCATGTGGAGGTGTGACCAGGTTATCTTTGGCATCAAATACTGCTTTTACCGCAAGATGAGATATCCAAAATGCTAAAAAGTCCAGGATTCAGAAATTCCCAGTAAGTATACACACATTAACAATTCTGACTCGATATAAAGGCTACAAGGTACATATGTAGTGACAGTTACCTGAGCCTTCATCCCCCATCATGTGACCCCATCCTCCACAGCCCACCTGAGTGCCATCAGGGTTCACCATCTTACAGTTTGAACCAGTTCCTGATATCAGTACTATGCCACCTAGAGGGAAGAAGAGTCTACATACACCTTATTTTGCCAAGTCACTTTATATGTATAAAGTCCAACGTGTTAGCTAATGTTAAGTACAAATTGAGTTAATAAATTATTTACTATTTACTAACGTCATTACTGCTAACATGTAAGATCCAGTACCATGGTCACTTGCTGTTGCCATGGCACCGATGGCATCTGTGGTAATGTAATAACTCTGGCTTAGTTTAGGAAATTTTTCCTTCATCTCATCAATCAGTTTCTGAATGGCATCCTTCTGCTCTCCACCACTCAGTGACATGCCCTATATACAAACACACGCATTTTATCTGTCTTAACCACAGTCAAAAAAAAAATGACAACAGTGTAAGCAATCTGTTTATCGGTATGTTGTTCAGCTATCATGCTGAATATCCAAATAGTAATAAAGACTCACCAGAGAATAGATGGGTGTGTCGGGATCCAGCCCGGCACTGATCTTTGCCTTCTGGAGCATACTGTTAATGCCCTCGATACACTTATCAACACCAACCAACTAAAGACACAGATTACTTCAGTAAGGAAATGTTTGAAACACTCTTAATGGCTCCTAAGTGGACAAATGGGTACACTACACTGTACTGTATAAAAGATGATGATAAAGAGATGACGAATGTAGCTTTTTATGTTCATTTTATAGAAAATTGTTAACATGACAAGGGGTAATCAAATTCCAGAGCCTTGTAGGGGTTTTAAATTACTGTACACTTATTGTCACTTTATTAGACACACGGCTGTGCTGAGAATAGTCCATCAACTAACTTATATCTGACAAACTGCACCTGTGTGGTAGGAATTAGTGCATGCACAAGGTACAAATGTACGGTATATGCTGAAGACAGACACACACACACACACTATATGCCATACAGAGGAAAGGCTTTTCTTTCCTTACCCAGTGATTGGTGCATGTTCCATCTGTCTCGGCGAGGATCTCCCCTGCAGCAGACAGAAGCACTGCTTTGGAGTGAGTTCCGCCCCTGACAAGTCAAAGCCAAATTATTATTACAGCATTAACCTAACAGTCTTTCAGGATGCAGTAGGTTGTGTAATAGATGACGATGTGAGCAGCTACAAACTTGAAGAGCTAATCTTACCAAACGCATCACACACCAACACACAGTGTCCCATAACTGTCTAGTGTCATTTGCTTAAACTGAAATTTAAAATGTGTCAATAATTCGACATGTTTTTGTTAAAACCTCACCCTTCCACACCTCCGTACACCGCACTCATTCCTACCGCTTCCTGGTTCTTCCTCGTGACTAGACGATGACGTGTTGTCCAAATCTCTTTTCCACCAATCGGATTATCGCTCGATCCCTGCCATAAACACAAACTTGATCACGCTTTCTTACCTGTTTCTAAGTTCAGATAACACATTTCGTATTTCTGTGGAGAGAAGTAGACAATGGACTCACCTATGAGTATTTCCTGAATAAGGAGATTTTGTTATTTTTTGTTTGTTTTGTTGGTTGCTTGTTTGTTTTTCAGTATGGTTCATACAATATGTATAATTTATGTAATATGTTTTCTCGACCTGTTACATATATGGGCTATATATGTGAATATATACTTTGATGAAGATACATAAAAGTGAAATCATAAATGCATATTCTAATGCATAATATGCATAAAAAAGAAAGCAACATTTTTTATATTAAACCTATGCTCGTTTGTAAATTCTGTGTGACGTATTTGCAAATACAATGTCTTAAATTACAATGTTTTTCCAATTGCCACTAGGTGGCAGTATGTCTTTTTTTATTATTCGAAAGACTTTGTCTCGTCATCGTGATGATAAGGAGTGACATTTTACTGCACGGCCTTTGAACACTTTTTTTTTACTTTAAAATTGTTTCTGTTTTATAATTTAATACATTGATATTTGAACATATTTTTTAATGTTTTATTCAAAGGTTCACTTGAATCTAAATTGAAAGAATCATTGAAAGAGTGAAGACATTGTGTGTAGTGGATTAGATGTGAAAACATGTTAACCCTATCAAACAAGCCATTACAATGGAGCGCACAAAATTTACAAACAAAGTCTGTTTCAAGCTGATACTGCAGGAACACAACATGTGGTTGATGTGGTCTTGATGTGGTTCCCTGCCACCCACCTCTGCAAGTCAGCCCACCTTGTATGTCTGAATGCTATTCAGACTAGTGGGAGTGAGAGGAGAATCTTTTTCCATCAGCACATTCAAGAACTACTTTCATTATGAAGGTTGAAACTCACACTTGTACTGTCAACTCAAATGCTATCTGACATTTGACTGCATTGCTGTTTGTGTGTTATAGAGATGAAGAGATGTCTTTTAATCTGGTAATATGTGGTTTTTGCATTTTCTAATATCCTGGGTGGTGATGAGTTTACTGCTAATGAACAATGAGTGCATTAACAGTTTAACAGTTCATCAGCCACTTGTACATTTGTTATAGAGTTTGTAGTCATTATTAACTTATAGGCCTAAATAACTCATCAACAAGATGTATGTAAATCTCAGTAACCTGAAATAAGTATTAATAATGTCAACTTGAGCCTAAATGCAATGTTTAACAAAAGTTAATAGGATACAACGTGTTTGAAAGATACATTTTAACATGACATTACTGGTTTGGGTTCTCGGGGCAGAAATTTCAGTAATATAAAGTCAAATAAATTGTCCAATAAATGTGGTGCACATTAGCTTAATGTGCACAGGGCTATGCTCATGTACATAATATTCAGTACTGTGCAAAAGTCTTAGGCACCCCTATTTTTTGGTGCAAATATTGATATAGATATTTATTTTATGAATTCTGCATCACTGGGTCAGTACAAAAACATTTTAGATTTCCAAACATTACTTTTCCAGAAAATAATTTGTATATGGAAAATGAAAGCTCCTGGGTTTGTCATGCAACAGCAAGGGCAATAGTCAAAGTCTCCAGAAGAACTGTGGCAGATTCTCCAAGATGCTCAGTGCAACCTACCTGCTTATTTCTGTATAAAACCGCACACATTATACCTATGACTACTATTTAAGAAAAAAGCAAAGGGTCATTACATCAAATACCGACTTTTTTATTTTATTATTATTTTTTTTAATTAAAGTTTATTACTATTTAGTGCACATTGTGGTATTTTTCTTTTTAGCAGGAAGATTTAATCATCTTAAAGACTTAAGTCATCTTTACTTCACAGCATTTCTTGATTTTAGCACAGTTCTGTATTTGTCCCAAGCACAACTATGCAACAAAAGGAAATAACACTTTAGTTGCACATTTCTGAGTTAAAGTTGCTTGATTTCTTTTTTGTTTACCAGACAATACAGTTTGCGAATTAAGGAAGAATGGAATATAGTTGCCAGATTGTAATTAACTTTCAATCTAGTCGAGTTTAAATGCACTGTAACTAGTTCATTATGTACCTGCCTTCTATATTAGCTAAACTATCATCAATCAATGTCTAATCAAACGCAGCAACGTGAGCATCCGATTACGACAGTCGGAGTTGTATTGGGTCACAATCTGGCAACCCACTGGCTGGTTGATGGGAGTATGCAGCATGTGTACACACTATGAGCGGCGCTTCCTCACTTCACTTCACTTCACTTCAGTCGGAGAGAGAAGTGAGAAGTGAACTTCAGTTGTTTGTTATCGTCGAAGAGATAAAACTCATTTCCCTACCGCTGTGCTAAGATAAAAAATTAATTTGATTAGAGCAAACACTTTTAAATAAAGCCCCATGTGACGAGCTACTGAAGTTTGGCGAGCGGAAGTTCATGCCTTCTGAAAAAAAGTCAGAGACTGGGAAGGATTGGCTTGTTTGTCTTTAGAGAAGGACAAAGATGGACACTCATATCAAAGAAGGACAACTTTATGTCCAACACCAGAAGTTTGGAAAGGTAAGCCGTCTTTGTTTTTAGCTAAAAACAAAAAAAATAGACAAATTATTGTCGCTTCCTGGGCTGAAACTGACGCTAACTGTCTGAGCACTGATATCTGGTTTGACCTCGTTCACATCAAAGAGCATCACTTTTGTCCTACAAAATTGTTTGCAAGTCACTCTGCTGAAGGCTGTAGATACCCGGATGACGACTTGACAGCAGAAACATTTGATACTGCTTTAATACTGAGATCATGGAAATAGGGCTCTTTCTGTGCCATGAGCCAGTCACATGAAAGCTCAGCACAGTCATGATCACAGGAGAAAACTTAAACACATGCTCAAAGCATTTGAGGAATCTGTCTCTGATCTGTCAGTTTTTTAATTTACATACTTTTTATATGAAATTGTAAAGGATTAAATAATAGAAACTCAATCACATGCACACAGTCATCTTTTTACACCAGCGCTTTACTCTACATGTGATGGAAAATGTGTAACCTAGTTGTTTCACGAGAAAGCCTAACCACATTAGTGAGAAACTCAAATAAGCAGTCCAGTACAACTCACTAAGATGATCTGACTTGGACTGCTTCAGACCAGTTTGTCTGTTTTTTGGCTTCTTGAATGTCCTTTTGAGAACTTTCTTTATCTGGGTATTCTGAGCAAACAACCAGACTCCTCATTAAATCAATCATAAACTGCCAAAAAGCTATCCAAGGAATAAAGCACGCAGTACCCGTGCTGTTATAGGAAAATAAGCAACCACAAAGTTCATAATTTTCCAACATCCTGATGTTTTTATTCGTCTTATACCACAGCTCTTTCCCAACACGAACAATTTTGTGTCTATTAAAGAACAACATGTACTTTTTATCTGTTTGTAGTTGCTTTTAATGCTCTGGAACATATGCAAAATAAGTTAGTTCCTGTTATCACTTATGATATAGCAGCTATAAACTGCCATTCCCTCTCCAGCCTCTCTTTTTTTTCTCTTTCTTGAAGTTAGTAAGACCCATGTCTGGAAACATAAAGTGACAGCTTTAAGGTACACTGGACAGTAGAAATGCTAAATAAACTCCTCCTTGGAGAAATCATCGCCATAAACAATTTCACATGCTGTTAACCAGTCAATCTGAAGTGTCTGTTGTTACTAATGAAATGATAATGGATTAGAACAAGCACATTTATTTAAAAAAACAAAAAAACAAATCCTTGTGATTATCTTTCAGGTCCCAGGTTAAAGTCCAAGATGACTAAGCTGCGTATACTTGGATATAAACAGCATTATAATTAATACTGTTAAAGCAATACAGTATCCTGAATTAGTTGATTGTGCTAATACGAAGTATCATACAGCATTGATTTTGAAAGCTAAAAATATTTTACAGTTGTTTAATGGCCTACAGTTTAATTAAAGATTTTGTCCAAAAAATGGTCAAAAAATAACAGTTCCATTAGTTTGCAATAATATGCACTCTTATGTATTCTATGTGAAAATGTGTCTTTGTAAGTAACAGCCTCTTATGCTGAGCAGATTTACAAATTAATTTATATATATATATAAATATATAAATAGAGAGAGAGAGAGAGAGAGAGAATTATTATATATTAATAGTAATATTATTATATTTGATAAATATGATAAATAAATGAATAACTATGGTGAAGGAAGTGTGTGAAGGATGGTGAAGATGGTGAACTATGGTGAAGGTCCTATGGTGAAGGATCTGAATGAGTGGTGTATATGCTTAGGACTGCATTTCAGTAAACTCTCAATATTATAACCAACAAATTCTGCAATCTGTTACTTATACACACTTCCTGCAGATGGTTACAACCAGTTCTAACTGTTCAATTTTAAGAAATGCATTACTGTCTTTCTAGCATTAAAAAAAAAAAGGAAATATGATGCTTGTTCTTATATTTCTAGTGTTGCTTCCAAATGTTTCTCTAGTGCATGTGCTAATAAAAACTGAGTTAAACCAGGACATGTGTTTGGTTGCTCAGGAAGTTGAGGTAGGTGGTATATGTGAGAGGGTTATGGATTTCATGCTTTAAATAAGTCACTTCAGAATTTAGGTGTGAGATCATAATTAGGGTTAGGCATGTGCATTCATTATGTGAATAGAAATAAACAACAGTTGACTGAATAACTTCCTCAAACTTGACTAATAGCTGTTAAAACGTTTTGTAAAGTGACTTTTGGTGATATAGAGGTTCGCTCCAGACTACATTTGACCTTCACGTTGACCTTTAGGATCAAAACATCAGTGTGTGTGTGGGTTTGTTCTAGACAACTGGAAGGCTTTGATGAACTTTGTACTGTCTTCTGAGACTCATGATTGTGTAACGTGGAGTGCAGGGGGATGTTGGCTCTGACCCAGTACACAGAGTCTGAGTCTGTTATGCATGTGCTAAGAACATAGACAGTGGCCACACAGAGCAGTATGGCAGACGAGACTCTCTCTGTGGCTGGCTTTTACCAAATGAGGAAGTGTAGCTTTGTGATCAAGTGATTTGAGCTTGGTTTTTATAAATGCCTTCAGGCAGGGCTCTTCAAAGTGGCACGCTTTCTTCGTTTTTTTTTTTCTTTTTTCTTTTCCCTCACTCCAGATACAGTACCAGCAGGCCTACGAACACACTCGCACACGTCACTTGAAGCTCTGAGGTGAAGAACTGATACCAAAGTGATCCAGAATAGAACGTGCTGTCTTTCCGCTTGAGTAACATACTGCTCTGTGTTTTAGTCACAAACCTCAGAGCAGCAGCAGTAAGAAACAGAACTACAAGACCTCTAGTACTCTTTTGGGGCTTTTTGAGTATTTGTAAATTACACCACAGCAGCCTTTTATTTCAGGAGGAACCTTCTAACGTTTTAACACAGTATTAAACCCTTATTTGTCATTCTCTTCCTGACACATTAGGACTTCAGGCATCTTCAGGTACCACAGTCATTTTGTCATGCGATGCGTATACCATATACATATAGTAATGATATCATAGCCCGTCTCTAATTAGGAAGTCTCGACACCCTTTCACCTTTCGTCTCAATTACATCCTCACACACCACAGATTCCGTGTCAGTGCAGTGAGTATGATGTGTGTTTGTTTAGGGGATGGTTAATGCTTCAGTTTGCATGAATGTGAGAGAAATAATGGATACCAGTGTCAAAACAGAAAGCTTCTTACAGAACACTATCAGACGTAGTTACTCAGTAACCTAAAAAGCCAGCTATGAAGATAATAAGTGAATGATGTGTAGGTGTGTTAGAAATATCAGCATACATATCATGTATATGTCTTTGAGTATCTTTGATTATTATTAATTACTTATTTTATTTTTTTATGAGCAATATGCTATGAATTGTACCCATGATACTGGTTATTTTACATGTCTAATCAGTTATGTGATATTTACAGTCATAACCCACTATAAGGCCTAAAGAGGTAAGCTGTGTGTGTGTGTGTGTGTCACGTGTGTGTTAGACTTCTGATAAGACAGGGATGCAGATTTGAGGAAGTCACTCTCTCTTGCCTTATTTGCATAAGTTCCATCCTGTGTAACATATTCCACGGACTGACTCTTACCTTATATGGCGCTGGTGGTGTAACCGTACTGAAAACAAATCTTAAAATTTGACGTTTGTTGTAAAATGAAACATCTTGGATTTGAGGAGTTAGGGGTTTATTCAGGTTTCAGTTCTGTTCAGCGTTGTAGTGGATGGTAGATCATTCTATGTGACTGTAAATCTCCTCACGCTGTACATTTTCTTACGCCATCCAAGAAATGTACCAGATTTTTCTACATTTTTCAAAAGGTAAGTGAAATTTTGTGAAATGGCTAGAAAGATGTATGTTTATTTATTTATTTTCACGACCAGCTATATGGCCACCATGTGGACACCTAACCATCACGCTATATGTGCTTGTTGAACAACGCATTCCACATTTAGTTCTGCTTTCCTGTAAAGATAACCTCCAGTCTTCTGGGAAGGCTTACCACTAGATTTTGGAATGTGGCTGTGGGGATTTGTGCTCATTCATCTACAAGAGCATTAGTAAATTCAGGTACATTTACATTTACATTTATGTCATTTGGCAGACGCCCTTATCCAGAGCGACTTACATACATCTTATTTTATACAAGTGAGCAGTGAAGGTTAAGGTACTACTCATGGGTGAGGAGTGCTGGGGTGCACTCGGCATTCAAATTCATCCCGAAAGGTGTTCGTTGGGGTTGAGGTAAGCTGGGCTCTGTGTAAGCCACTCGCGTTCCACTCCAAGGTGGAACTCCAGGGTCTTCATGGACCTTACCTTGTGCACCGTGACATAGCCAAGCTGGAACAAGTTTGGATCTCTTGGTTGCAGTGAAGGGAAATTGTAAAGCTACAGTTTATGAAAACAAGCTATACAATTGTGTGTTTTCACATTTGTGGCAACAGTCTGGGAAAGAACCACATATGGGTGTGACAGTCCGGTGTAACAAGCTTTTGGCCATATAGTGTACTTTAATTAGACTTTGACTAGAATTGAGGAAATCTGAGTCCGAATCTGAGAAGTGCAAGTATGTCAGAAGAGCTGAGGAGAGACTTTGTGACGCCTGTCTGTAGGTTTTAGTGAATCATGGATGTGGATGAGTGTAGTGGGTGCAATTTTTTTTTTTTTTTTTTTTTTTTGGGTTAGTTAGTTGTAGTAGTAGAGATCACATCACATCATTATCAAAGTTATCATTATTTATTATTGAGTTCTCATAAGTATTAGCCTGTTTAGCTGATCGCTTGAAATGAATTGGTTTAATCCAAAAAGCAAGTTGAACTATAAATAATGTTAACTTGGAATGTTTTCTGTTGGTGTAAAAGTCTGAAGAAGAAATATTTGACAGCAAAGTAAATAGGCAAATTCTCATTGTACACATTTAAATAATAAGCATGGTATTTGAATAGGTAGATCATGTTTATAAAAATCTGTACTGATGGATCAGTGGGATTTGTTTTCCACACAAGCGGTGCAAGTTTACAGTTGGAGTTTGAGAACCTGAGATGTGGTCGAAAAAACACGAATGCCAAACAGAAATAGATTCATTCCGCTGTCTGACCTGGTAAATCTTTGCCTCACTCACACACTACAAACATGATCTAGATCTACTGAGAGTTGACTTCTATAGAAAAACAGTGTTAACCTCTGAACTTTGACCTTGAGAATGTAGTGAAACTTTGTGTCACCTTATAGACAGGGGAAAATGACCACAGTATTATACCAGTTAGGAGTGTTTCTAAGGGAGACTACAAAAACATTCTTACTATTAGTATTGGATTGTTTATTGACGTATTGTATAAAGTAATGTTTTTTCAAGGTACAATTATAAATTGCTCGATAAATAAGAACTTTAAATGGTGTGGGTTAGGGCCGTGTCCTAAGGCCATAAGTTACCCACGTATAATAGTAGTAACTGTAGTAAATGTGTTAAATTCATTTTCATGTCACTTGCTTTATTTCCATTGAATTTAAACACCGGCTGCTGGAGACGTACCCTACCATGATGTGAAATAAGTTCATGGCGAGTTACAGATTTCTCTTGAACTGTCATTAGACATGTCTGTTGATAAGGCTAGAGGTGGGTTTTTTGTGAGTATGTTTTACACGCTTTCCCAGACTGTGCCTCCTGAATATATATATATATATTTTTTGATAAAGTGTCAACTGTTAGCCGTGTCTGTTCTATGGATCATTTCGCTTGATTTGATGTAATTTCAATTTTTCCGATAATAGTTTTTATATACGTCTACGCTTCTGGGCAGTCTCCATATCGGCTCCTGGTTCGCTGTAGATAAATACAGTGAGTATTTAATCATTTCAGAAGTTGACCTAGGACACGAGTGTCATTCGGAAGCCTCTGTAGTATGAAATTGGTTTTTACCGTGGCGCTTTCTGGAAAGGCGGCTCAGATGAGTTTTGCAGATGGAGATCTGCTGATTTTCTGTACACCTGCAGTGTGTTGGAGGAAGCAAAGAACACTGGGTAATCCCACACATTTCCTTTTTGCTGCCTGCGCTGGCAGATGCACATGACAGATTAATAAAGCAGATTTGTTGCTCCCTAATAAGCTATGTGGTGTTTTATTTCTCAAGTCTTTGAATACTAGATATATATATATATGGTCCTGTTTAAAATTTTCCCTCATTTTCCTCTTGCGTATTTAGTTGTAACATTCATTCATACGCATTTGTTTTTAGCGTGTTATATTATCATTCAAGCGCTTAACATTTTGACTCTCAGAACTGCTCAGTGCTCTAGTTGCTTAGCAGGAATGAAGTCGCAGGATGTACACAGTTGTGGAATATGACTTGTAGTAATGCAACCGGATGCATGAATGACCTAACAAGACACTCTTTCACTTGGTCTAGTGTGGCCTGGCTTGATGTGTAATGTTGCAATAATGTAATTTACGCTTTGAACTAGAAATCGATCGGTCAGTGTTCCTCAGAGTTAGGTTATCACATTATAATAAATCTATTGGCACTTGATTTCCTGTAACACACCAGCATATCTGCCTTTATGGCTTTATATTCCATCACACCAACCAAAACAGGGTTGATGGTTGAATGGAAGCTCTTTTTGTTCTATGCCAGGGCTTTGTGTATATTATTTTTTTTCATTGGTATTGCAATACTGATATTGTTGAATGCTGTAATATACAAATGAGCTTTCTAGGATTGGGCGGTATGACCATATTGTGATTGTTACAGTACTTTTTTTGAGATACCATGGGTTTCATCAGTATTTTATGTCGGTATATAAAAAACAATTACAAAATAATTTGAAGCAGCTGATTATATGTTAAAATGTATTATTGAATTTGAAGAGAAAAAAAACCTATATATACACACACACACACACACATACACTACCAGTCAAAAGTTTGGACACACCTTCTAATTCAATTTGTTTCTTTATTTCTAATACTTTAAAAGAGACTGGATAATGATGGACTGTTGTTTCTCTTTACTTAGTTGAGCGGTTGTTGACATAAAAGGTTA
>JAQMYM010000001.1:8781087-8792504 GCA_030014255.1 Parauchenoglanis ngamensis
ACCCACACACACACACACACACACACACACACACACACACACACACAGAGACAGTACCCATTGGCTGGACCAGGCTCCAGAGCACCAGAGAGTCTTCTGCTTTGCTTGGAGTGGAGCCTGAAAGCTGCATGACGAGGGCCTGATGCTGGGCTTGGTGGATTCTGGCAAGGGTCTGGATGATCTCAGTGTCAGTCAAGCACTCCATAAAGGTGCTTTTTCCTCATGTTCGCAGGTTTTGGCACCAGTATAACACATTCATGGTATGTAGGGGAAATGAAGAAAAGGGAGACAGGTTTGTGACAACTCAGGTGAATTTACTTTTTAGCTGTAGCATAGGGATTATACCAAACACTGTATTAGTTTTCTCTCTCTCTGCTCATCTCTCTGCAAGCACACAAAAGACACATTAGTGATTGGACATAGGTGAGACTCATCATATGTTACCTGCTGGTTCTACCCGCCTCCTCTCTGTCCGCAGCTACCGAGCGATTAGGCTCTCTCTTCCATAGGTGCATAAATCAAATACATACCATCATATTCAGTTATTGGAGCCATTAGAACTTTTTATGATGCCATCCATGTGGGAGATTTGTGTGTTTGTGATTTCTAAACAGTGGTTGACTGTAGGATTTATATGGAATTCTCATTTTAACTAGCAGATGAATTAATTAGACTTTGGAATTGATACAAACGGCATCAAAATCACAGCAAGGTCACATGTCTAAAATAGTTTTACTTCAGTGGCTTCCTCCCTGTTTCTCATACAAAGATATTACATACACATTCATGTTTTGGGATTCAAGGCCCACCAGCTATGGGTTTTGGCATCAGTCTGTCCATGCATCCATCCATGCATCCCTCTGTCCATGTGCATGTCCAAGATTCAAGATTCTCATTAGCACAATATTTCAAGAACGACTGATCGAATATTTGTAGGATTCACAGCAAGGTCAAATGTCTGGCATAGTTTTTCTTCAATAGCTTCCTTCACATCTGATGTATATTTTAAGGGTCATCCTGGAATAGAAATTAGTAACAAGAAGTATTTACACTAACCTAACAAACACTTTTCCTTGTTTCAGGATAATTGTATTTAGATTCAAGTTGGCATTTATGCTTGTTTTATTTGAGCTAGGAAAACAGACTGACTAATATTGTTTGAAACCCATTTAATTCAAGCAACCAGTCAGTAAGGCTAATTAGAATACCTCATAAATCAACTATACCAACTATAATAATAGCAGTTTAAGCATCATCATTGTTGTGAATCATGGGCTTAATGAAATAAAAACAACTTATTGAAGAAGAAATCATTTTTTATGATTGTTCTAAGACTTCATTTCCAACTGTCATTTCAGGCTAAAGAGAACACAATTGTTAATTAAATCGCTTATGTGATAGAGAAGCGGCAAACAGTTGATGAACTGGTGGAGCTTTTTTGTGTTTTATGAAGGTTTTGTATTTTACGAAGAGGCCATTGAAAGTGTACTTGATTGGTGTTAGATGGATTACTGGGTCAGTGCATGTAGCCAGATAATATGATGTCCGTGATGGTGGTGAAAATGTTAATACCCATGCTTTTGAAATGTAAACATTTTCTCCTGGTGCAGGCGATGTGTGCTTTGTACTCAAATGTGGTAATTAAATGCAGCCACAGGCTGATCTTTCTGAGTTTCGGCCACTTTAAAATATATTTTTATGAACATAGTAATGTATCTTAAAATGTCATTCTGTGGCAAGTCAAATGTGTGCAAGTAAAAAACGTAACCACAGTAACCATTTTAACCTTGAATCCTTTCACTTCTGCAGGTGAAACGAAATGCCTGGGGCACAACAAAGTACATGGAGCTTTATATAGTCGCTGACAACACACTGGTAAGCTCCTGATCCCTCTGCACCCACAGTTACAGTAATTAAAGCTTACACAGTAGAAAATGTTATGCAGATTTCACACCCAGAGTTCAGCAGCACGTAACTCTGAAGCTTAGGCAGAAGGACAAAGAAAAACACACATTTTAAACATATTAGTAAGGGTTTCGTCTTAAGTTTTAGGGTTAGGCTGCCTTTATACAGTAACCAAGCAAATGGTGTTTAATTGACTTTCTCTTTTCTAATCTTGCTTCGCTCTCTAGCTACATATATGCTCATAACTAGATGGACTGACAGTTTTTGATTAAATGAGCTTCACTTAAACAATTTCCTTTATTAAAAAATACCCCCAGAGCATTTGGAGAAAGTTGATTGCGACTTTTCATCAACTTTTTAAATAGAGCACTTGCCACACACATTTTCAGTGTCATCATGTTTTAAAGGCTAGCCTCAATGCTCCAGAGCATAAACGAACATAATCACCTAATCTAATTTTTCTTTATAATGGTGCTTATACACGGCTGTTTGACCTTGCATATATTGCAGCAGGGTTTTTTTTCTACAATGCCCAATGGAGAAACAGAATCTCATTATCATTGTACTTTATTATGGATATTTAAATTAGACTTTGTTGTATTTGTGCACATTTAAGAGTTAAATAAGGATTTTTAATTTATTGTTAAACTGTTTCTTTTCTAATTTAATAGTACAGAAAACAAAACAAGGACCTTGAAAAAACTAAACGAAGAATAATGGAAATTGCCAATTATGTCGATAAGGTATGTTGCAACTTTACACTTATCTGGTCCTCATTATTGTTTAATTGAATGATGCTTTATTTATCGTCTCCCTGTTATGACAGTAACCGAGTGTGTGCATGGTGGAGTACACGTCCGCCTGCATCACATATTAAACTAGAGTTTTATTAATTAGTAAAGCACTGATTATGCATGGGTAATATGACATTTTTTTATTTAAAAATTATTAAAACAAAGACAAGGGAATGTTTAAAATCATAAATATTCAAGATTCTATGCGATTTGTTAAAATCTAAGCAAATCTGTGGCATTTCTTCCACTGAAGAATGTATTCAGATGGATCACACACACCCATGGATTTGGTTTTACACAAACTTGTGGAGTCCATGCCAGCTCGAGGGCACACTGACATTAAAGCAAAGTGAGACGTTGACAAATACAAAGAAATTTCGAAAATTCGTAACTTTGTAAATTTCGAAGAAACCCTTGTAAACCTTCTTCAAAATTTTACTTTTCACTCATGTTATTGCTGATAACATCATCTAAAATTAAATATAATAAATCAATAATGCAAAATAGAAACATTTTATTTAGTGGTCTCAGACTTTTGGACCCCACTCTGTGTATGTGCGTGTGCATGTGTGTGTATACATATATACACATATATACACATGTACATATACATAAAATAGCAGCGTTGCAATAAAAAAGGTGTTCAGTGATATTTTTATTTTATTTACACAAAAATAAATTATTTTGCATTTTAGCAATTAAGGAAAATTTTAATTTAAAAGATTAAGCACTTATTTTTAAAATCAGAGTTTGTAATTGTCCCTATAAAGAGTTATAAAAACATACAGCAGTACCTGCAATATCTCAAAAAATATCTCTGATATCTTTGGCCCAGCGCTGATCACATGTTGTGTTCTGATTGGTCAGTTTTACAGAGCTCTGAATATCCGGGTGCCTCTGATTGGTCTAGAGGTGTGGACAGATCGTGATCAGTGCATCATTAATGAAGAGCCCAACTCCACTCTGTGGTCCTTCCTGCAATGGAGACAGAAGCTCAAGTCCCGCAAGAAACACGACAACGCACAACTTCTCACGTTAGTCATGAGCCCATGAAGGATCTAAAGCTGAATAGCTCTATAGCCCTATTCCTAACCTCTATATAAGAGTAGACATGTTTCCAATGGAGTGTATCATGTGGCTCTGTTTTAAATGCTATATACTTAGATATATTCACTTCACATATCATTGTGTCTGTTACTCCAGTAAGCAGTTATTCATAAATTACTTTTACAGACATCCTTTACATTTTCTTGAATGTTGCTTCCCTTGTTTTGCATACTTAATTGCATTTTGAGATATTTACACAAATATTGAATATTGTGAGGTGGGAAAGCCAACATTTTCACTGGTACTAGAACGACTGGTGAATTTTATTTTCCATTAAAGGAAAACTCCACCCTGAAACACATTAAACATGTTTATATTGAAATGTTGGTGATGTGCTTAGAGAGTCGGATGTGATTTGTTGGATGGTGCAGTACGTTAGCGATTGCACAGCTTTTAAAGAAGAGAGAACATTTTCATGCTCTCAAACATAAGGTTCAAAATATCGGCAAAAGATTTGTTTTCCAACCGTTATCACGGTCATGTTAATGAGAAATCCTGCGTAGAATTTGAGACAGCAAACATCGGTCTTAATGTCCCAGAATACAATGGAGCCATGTGAAGCAGCTGTGCTGAGTTACAGCCCAGACTCGGATTGGCCAAGGCAGGGTCTTTGAAGTTGGTACATATATAAAGTACAAAAGTGTTGCTGCATCGCTCTATTTAGATAGAGATGATTTCTTCACTGGCGTCACTATCAGCAGCTAGCGGAACGGTAACGTAGGAAACTGCTAGCCAACATGAACGTCTGTCAATGAAAGTAGACGACCAAAGAAGCCAACACAGAAGTTAATCACTTAAAAAATATTTTGCTGAGCTGAAGCTCACATATTGATTGTAAACACTTATAAGCAATTCATTCATATTGGATTTTCATTTAAGTAACTGAACATTGTCATTCATGCTAATGCCTCAATCATACACAACCATACAGTTGTAGATTTTCTGTTTTCTTGCTTTATTAGTGATCGATAGCTCTTTTCCTTTTGCTCACGCACAACAAAAGCTTCATATCAGGACACCACTGTTTCCATCACTCACTCATGACCATAAAATCATGCGGTTAATGTGTATTGATGGATCTTTTCTTCTTTCCTGGCAGGGGGGTGATATTCAAGGGCACCACTATTGGCATGGCTCCCCTTGAAGGCATGTGCAGTCATGAAAATTCTGGCGGCATTAATGTGGTAAGACAGCAAATGGACGCCATTTGTGGACAGTACCGCAGTACAGTTCTAATCATGTGTGTGTGTGAACGTGGATCTGTGTGGTTCTGATGCACAAGGGGGTCTGATTAAGAGATCAATATCACTCACACAGCTGATTAGGCTCTAATAGGCTCCATTAGCTTGCCTGGTGACAGACACGAGCTGTGAGGAATACTAACGTGGTGTTTTGGGTTCAACATTTTCACAAAAATTGTACAGATGTATATTAATTAGGAACCTTTTTATAATTTTGTACATTTCTTGTAGTCACTTCTGAGGCTTTTCGAATATTTGATGCTTCATGAAGAAGGATGTAGCATAAGAGCTCTGTATATGTGCTGTACATTCGTTGAAAGGTGGGTTCGTTTCATATGTGCTACGTGTGAGCAACTGAAAGAGTTTTTCAAGCCCAGTATGTACATAATGTGCTTGAATGCTTTGTCCTTACCCTCTATGAAGTCAGTCAATTACAGTACCACTTTCAATGGTTTCAAATGGACTGCTTGTAAAGCACCCCTGCACTTGACAATTAATCTTTGTTCTTCTATCAAAATGGAATAGGGCTGGTTTATACATGGAATCAATGCTACATGCTCATCATCAAATTATCAAATTATCACATTGTATCCAGCAGAGAGAGCGAGAGAGCGAGAGAGAGAGAGAGAAAGAGGGGCAGCATTTTGTTTACACTGCCTTGGTACATTGTGAGCCTCTTGCGAGTACAATGAACGATTTCTAACACTTTATTTCCCTAGATATAATCCAGTTCTTCCTGTATGTTTGTTCAGATGAAAGCACCATTTACTGACTAAGAAGGCAATCAAACCCGCAAATTTTGCAAATGCACATTGAAACAATATTTTCACATTTTTTATCTGTATGAGCAAATATGCGGTTATTGTTTCATATTCTCGGAGGGTATGCTCAGCAGAAATGGATATATTATGAGCATTAGGCTTGATGAAGCCATCGCACACTCTGTTCCTTCTCAAATCAAATAAGAGAGATTACATTTCTACTTCAAGTTCTATATCATGGGGAACAAGACAAAGAAAGTATATAAATGCTGAAAACGTGAGCGCAAGTTCTGCTGAGAATATAGCTTAAAAACAAGAACATGTCAAAGACAAGGTGGCTGTTTTTATTCAAAGTTTGAAGTCTGCTCGGTTTGAAGAAAATGATTACTAAATTGCTAAAATGCTTTTTGAATAAAGAAGTACATTTATACTCCTACCGTCAAATGTCAATCGTGGCATATTTGTTTAGGAAATCTTGCCTTTCTCTTCGTTTGTGGCTTAAAAACGGAGAGGATAAACATTGCTGAATGCTTTTTTTCATGATATAGAAAATCTCACAAATTTTCTCTTATTTGAAAGAGAATGAAAAATGAATGAAGAATGAAATGACCAGGGGATGCAGTTCCCCCAGCTGTTCCATCCCCAGAATCCTAAACAGCCCTTAGCCTTTCTAACACTAATGGATTCTAATAGCACATGGATATGTTGTAGTCTCCACAAACCTAATCACCATTGACAGCATATTCCAAGTGGCTGCTTGTCCCTGAGCAGCTGCGCCATCCCCTGTGACTGCTAATAGCTTATGATTGATGTAGAAATATCTAATGCTCCGAGTGCCTGTTTTGTTCTGCCTGATTCAAAAATTGATTCACATGAAATAAGATTGCCAGCCCGCACGTTAAAACCTAAATGCCTCCTGAGATAGACGTGCGACTCTATACGTTTTCGAGCGCAGAAGCTTCCTAATCACAAGTGCTATGATTCCTGCAGGATCATTCGGATTTGCCCATTGGGGCAGCTGCCACCATGGCTCATGAGATTGGACATAACTTTGGCATGAGCCATGACCACGAAGGTTGCTGTGTGGAAGCAACGGCCGAGCAGGGAGGCTGCGTGATGGCAGCAGCTACAGGGTAAGTGCCATCAGGCTAATCCATGCTGGCCAGCCTCTACGGTTTCCATATGGAAAAACAAAAATGGCCTAGGGGACTTGGCCTGAATTTGTTCCATCTATATTCCTTTATCCAACCTCCTGCATTTACAGTGACAATTCCCCTGCCCAACAGGCATCCCTTCCCTAAAGTCTTCAGCCGCTGTAGCAAGAAGGACCTGGATAACTACTTCCAGAAAGGAGGCGGGATGTGCCTCTTCAACATGCCCAACATGAAGGACCTGGTCGGGGGGAAGAGGTGCGGCAACGGCTTCGTCGAGGAAGGGGAGGAATGTGACTGCGGAGAACCTGAGGTTAGGTCATACCATCCTTGTAGTAGGAACTTCCACTGACATTATTATGAATGCAGATAGGTAATGCTAGGCCTACTCTTAAATCTAACACTAACATTAATCTTAAAACCTTTTATTTGTTTTAAATAAAGCTGCAGATTCTGTAAATGAGCAGTTATTCTGATGGGGACCAACAATATGTCCCCACAAGGTGCCAGATTTTCTTCTGCTTGTGAGGACATTGTTACCTCCAACACACACACACACACACACACACACACACAAACACACACACAAAAAGTATCAAATTTTTTTCATTATGAGATGATATTGTATGTAAAATGTTAAAATATAAGATATTAATTGTAAAATGGGACTTGCTTGAAATTAGTAAAAACCTTTGAAATAGGCTTTACAGTTCTGTATTTGTTTAATGAGAAATAGATCAATTCAATTAAGCCAATGTTTATTTGATTTTGCAGAAATACAGACTGCATCTAATTTTAAACAATGCATTATTCAGTCAGTTATTCTTCATAAAGAGAGGTGATGAAATATAATTTTCAGACTCTGATTGGAACACTTGTTTATTTGAAAATAATTCATGACTAATTTCTGGGTTTTGTTTTTAAACAATGGGAGCAGATGGTAAAGCCAAGTGCACTTACTCTAAATGGAAGTCAGGAAAAAAAGAAACGCAATGAGTGGCAGAAATGTGGAAAGGAAAGGAACATTTCATCTTCCCGCAAAGCTGCAATTGGCAGGTTGTCAGGGCTCATATTATGGATGGATGGGTTACCATCTGGTGTAGGTAGACTTGGGTAGCTGTTCCTAATTATACATTAGCACCTGGACTTTTATTAGAGCTGCTGTATAACTCAATATCTACACTGTGCATTATGCTAAAGGGCATGTGTTATTTATTTCTTACATTTACCTTCACGTTCCTGAAAGCCTCCTGCAGGCTGCCTTAGGAGGAAATGAATGTGCACATTGTTAGAGTTACCTCAAGGCAACCTTTCAACACACCACACTTATCAGGCTGTTCTACACCCCAGCTCGAGACAGATTTGCCAGGACTCGTTGTGCTGTGCATTGTTGTGGGTGTGTTAATTATTCTTATTCAAGCTTCGTCTCTCACCACCTGCTCCTTTGTATTGGTGGAAAAATCGGCACCTGTGCTAACTTTGCACATTTCTGTATGTGTGTGTGTGGTTTATGTTGAGCTACATTGGTGTGCTGACCGTTACTGTGTAATTAATGGGTGTAAAAGCTCTCAGCCTGCGAGTACCCTTCTGTTTCAGCATCACTGCACATCTCTGACTACTGGCGTACAGGTTATTATTATTATTATTTTTTTTTTAAACTCTGTCACAGCGATCAGAACCGCTCTGTTCGCCACCCACTGTTCGGCTGATGTGCCAGTGATGTGAATGTATGTGTGTGGTCTTGAGGTCGCTGTGAATAACTCGACTTGTGCTAAGTGACTGAGTGTGTGGGTAGAGGGTCACAAAGTGATGTGCTTCAGCAGCAAAAGCACAGAGGTGGCTTACTTAGGTGGCTGTGTGTGTGTGTGTGTGTGTTCTTCCTCCTACAGGAATGTACAAATGACTGCTGCCATGCCAGTAACTGCACTCTGAAGCAGGACGCTCAGTGTGCCCACGGCGTTTGCTGTGAAGGCTGCAAGGTCTCTGACTGTCATCACATTACTTCTGTTTCTTTCCTTCCCTCCTGCCCTCTCACTTCCTCTAGTCCACATCCTCTTTTGCTCTGAATCTTCAGTGTGTATTTCTCTCTCTCTCTTTCGTTCTCTCTCTCTCACACACACACACACACACACAAACACAAACACACACACTTCTGATAAATTGTCTTCTGTTTATTTGTCTTCTCCCCCTCTCACTCTTTTCTTGACTTGTCAGTTCTGTCATTCATATATCCTGGTTTGCTTAAAATGTACAATACAGACAAATGTGCTTATGTGAATATGGCAATGTGACCTCGCTTTCTCTGCGTTCTCAGCTGAAGCAGGCAGGTACGATGTGCCGTAGCGCAGCTGGCTCATGTGACCTCCCAGAGTACTGCACGGGTGGATCACCCTACTGCCCCTCTAACGTTTACCTCCTGGATGGATCCTCATGCCAGTACAGTCACGCCTACTGCTACAACGGCATGTGCCTCACTCACGAGCAGCAGTGCCTGCAGCTGTGGGGCTACGGTGAGAACACACACTTCATACAATGTCAGCGGGATGGATTTTCAGTCCTGTCAAACCTCTAGGCTCATATCAAGCCACAGATACGAATAGACAGGCACACTCCATTCCACTGCTCACACTGGACGCATGGCACATATCACATATTTCAGTATTTACAATGTTGACGTGTAATTATTATCAATAGAATAATTTTTGCTTAGTGTTTACAATAAGAATGATATACTTTGATGTAGTGAATGAATACACCAATATGAATTTCAGCGCTGATATATTTACAGTTTAAACAATACAGCAATATCAGGTTATATCAGATGATAGAAGCTTTAGCCTTATTTGTTTCAATGCTTGTTACAAATAAAAATGTAGGAACTCTACAAATAGCAGATAATTAGGTGTAATGATTTTTGTAAGTGTATGTGGGCAAGGGCATAGATTTTTCATCAACTACTTGTAATTATTCTTTAAATGATTATGAATCCGTCTGGCTTTATTTAATTGTTTCACTTCTACGAATCATTTCAATAAAGATGCTTTTAAATGTTGGAAGTACAGTATATGACAACTTTTACATTTTTATACATCTTATAAATCTGACAAAAAAAAATATCAGTCAGATTTCAGCCTAACTGCCTTTGTGTTGAAATAATGTGCAGCGAATATACAGCAAAGCCAGCATCATAATTCTTAAGGAGTTGAAGCATTTTGGACTTTTGTTTACAATCATAACATTACATAGATTAATCATTAATTAATCATTAATCAGTATTTCTGGATTTGCATTTTGTGATTTGATGTAATATTATTTACATCAGCCCTTCCGTTTTCATTTGTATGCAAAAGAAGAGAGGGGAAAAACACGATCCCTAAATCAGAGCCTTCCTTCAGAAATCCTCTAGAGAAGCACCAATTTGTTCTAATTTGTTCCCTTAATTGAGCAGTTGTGGGACTTTTTTTTTTCAGCCTCGTTGATCAAACACTGGTTGAATTTGCTGGTGGCAGAGCTCCTCTCCAGCTGTCTGTGGGCTTCAGTCCAGTCAAACCTCTCGGCTGTTATCAAGCCACAGATCAGAACAGACACACAATCTGTGTTCTCCACACACTCGCCACCGCTCGCTTTGTGTGTACGGCACATAACAGTTATTACCATATTGACACATGCATTATTAATGATGATGAACTAATTTGCTTTCGTAGTGAAATTAGGAAGTCTTATTAAATGATTTCCTTTACTCCAGCATAATTTCCTGTGTATGCTCAATATTTCCACAATTGGTCTGTATTAAGATAAATGTTTAATGACGTGACAAATGATGAGGAGTAAACTGAATGCGATTTGTTCAGGTGCACGTCCTGCACATGATGCGTGTTTCCAAGATGTCAATGCAGCAGGAAATGCTTTCGGAAACTGCGGCAAAGACGCACATGGCAATTATGTCAAGTGTGAGAAAAGGTAAGGAAAAGAACCACATGAATGAGGTCGGTGACTATTCTTTGCTTTAAAGAATGTGTTTAAAACTATTCATACCCTGTTTTCAGGCAGCTAATGGAGGGAAGCTCAGTAAACCATTCTGCATTGTAAAAATTTAGCGAGGCAGACTGAATGGTCTGCTGCAGTTTGCTTGTTCACATGATCGATAAATTAGGAGCAGTCTGAATTCTGTTTCTGAAACAAACAGCTCGTTGTACTCATGACACTCACATGATCTTGTTTCCAACAGTGATGCCAAATGTGGGAAGATCCAGTGCCACAGCGCGGCCAAAAAGCCGAAGGGCACCAACGCAGTGTCCATCGACACCACTATCCGGACAGATGGCATCGAGGTGAAATGCCGTGGCACATATGTGTACAGCACTCAGGACGGACAGGGGGACCTTCCTGATCCTGGCCTCGTCATGACTGGCACCAAATGTGGAGAGGGCAAGGCAAGCAGACAGCCAGTAACGTCAC
>JAQMYM010000001.1:8792604-8811939 GCA_030014255.1 Parauchenoglanis ngamensis
TATATATATATGAGAGAGAGCGAGAGACAGAGAGATGGATAGATAGACAGTGCTTATGCTTTTGCTTGCTTATGATTATTTTTTAAAAAGTAATAATGAGTTTAATAAGAATTCTAATAATTCCAGAAGAATTAACAAGAATTCCACTAACAGCACTCTGGGTTCATATAAATGTCTTCTTAATGGAAGTCTTAAAAATGCTTGAGTTTGAAGAGTGCTTAATTGTAAATAAACTGAGAATTACAGACCGCGGCTCCTTCAGATCCTCTCCTCTTTATGCATTTGGCATAAGCAAATAATTGAATGCCTAGTCATCATCTGACCCATTTGACTCACTCCACAGTTCTGCTAGCTGTGCATACTAAACATTTTCATGTCACTTGTAATTGAGCAGCTCACATAACTCTTGATATCTGGAGCTGGCAGAAAGGATTTTGGAGTCATTAGAAAGGTTACAGTCTGTTCTGTGTAATGACAAAAAAATGAATATTAGACGGATGTGATTTATGAGAACAGGTGATTATTATTATAGATAAAAGAAACATTATCATGCTGAAAGCCTTGTCACCTCATCAAACTGATCACCCTGTCAAATTCATGAATTACAGTAATCAATTCATGCATACAAGCATCTTCTCTCCCTCTTTCATTTTCACACACACACACACTGACACACACAAATCACGGACAACCTTATACATCGTCACCTAAGCACGCTCACACATTCATACAAACACGTTCCAGAGGTGTAGTTTAACTCACTTTATATTGCAGCACTGTTGAATTCTCCATTCTGATTGGACAGTAGCTGTTTATTAATTTTCTATAACAGTAGCTCTGACAATAGTGCCACTTCAAGGTATATATTAATAGGCTTTTTCTAATACCTTGATTGCTGCCTCTACAGATAACTCGTTCACAGGCATTAGTATGGTGGCTACACCACATAATTTAAGGGTAATTAAAACCAAATGGAGAATTTTTTTATTTTTTTTTTTATTTTGGTAAAGATATTTATTTGCTGTTTATGAAAGGAGTCTTTAATGAAAGGAGCTTTTCTGTAAGTTTTCCACCACGAGAAAGTCTTCAGGCTAGAAGGCATCGCTCTTCCGTGTCTTTCAGCAACATGACAAGCTATTTTTGATTCTTCAAAGTAGCCAGTGTTTATCTTGATGACAGCTTTGCACACTGTTGGCATGATCTTAACCAGCTTCATGAGGTCCTCACCTGGAATGCTTTTCAATTAACAGGTGTGCCTTTCAAAAGTTAATTAGTGGAATTTCTTGCCTTCTTAATGCATGTGAGATCATCAGAGAGGTCGTGTTGGTATACAGTAAATAGCCCTGTTCAACAACTGGAGTAATCCATAATATCTCCAGAACTTCTCAAGAAAGTAAAGAGAAATGACAGTTCATAATTAATTCAAGACATGACGTGTCTAATAAAAATAAAGAAAAAACATTGAATGAGATGGTGTGTCCAAACATTTGGCTGGTACTGTGTGTGTCATGTAGTCATAAGAGGTATAAGAGGGATAAAACACTTCAGGACGTGGTGTCATTAGAAAACAATCACTCCAGAGTGCTAACAGTAACTCTGCCATTGGTTATTTTCGTATAATAGCACACGCTGTGATTTTTTTTTAAACTAAATGCACTTTTTATATAACAAAGCCTTAAATACTTATTTGCATTATACTGGAAATTCAATTCTTGACTCATCCACAAGGGTCACAGGGAAGCTGGAGCAAATCCCATCTGACGTTAGGCAATAGGCATATACAAACAACCATTCTCACCTTTGAACAATTTAGAGTAGCCAATTAACCTAATGCACATGCCTTTAGGAGGAAACCCACACAGGTACAGGGAGAATATGCAAACTTCACACAGGAAGGCCCCAGTCAGCCATGAGGTTCAAACCCAGAACCTTCTTGCTGTGAGGTGACAGGGCTAACCACTGCACCACCGTGCCATTTACTTTGAGACGAGATTATTACATACAAGTGGAAAGGTTATAGGATTATTTATGAGCTTATATCACAAACTAATCTTGTCATTTATTAACCTTTGATAGAGAGTTATGTCAGGTGCTCCATGCTCTTTATCAATTTCTAAACTGAATGTGACACTTGTTTCAATATTAAAGCTGTTTTGTTTTTTTGTTTTTTTTCCCCTTCCAGTGGTGCAAGGATCGTCGGTGCCAAAATGCTTCTTTCACCCTGCTGGAGACCTGCATTGCCCGTTGCAATGGTCATGGGGTAAGAAGGAAAAATTATTGTAACTTGTTGCCTCTTTTGTGTTACTGGTCTAAAATAAATGGAACTTTACTCCCTCAAACCGTAGGCATAAACATTAGTATTCATCCCATCTAAATTTCTCTCAACCCCGAGTCAGGCTGAATTTCACACCTCTAAATCCATTAATGCCACCCCCAAGGTCACTCACATTTCTGCCCCTACTGGCACTCTTAAAAGGAACATTTTCTTAAATTAAGCTGGTGCAGTTTATTTGTGAGTTTTGTGCAAATGGTCGTAAACAGCCTCCAAGCAGCATAAACACCCAACTCCATCTTCCTTAATCCTTTTGCCTTTTCTCTCTTTCTCCCCTTTATTTCCATTCTCTCATTTCTTTATTTATCACTTGTTTACTCTGTCAGGTTTTGAAAGGGCAGCCAAACAAAAGAATGCTTGAAAGGTGGATTAGTGACTCACAAAGCCCTTTCCTATTATTCTTTTGCACTATCAGCCTTGATCCCATGGCTTAGAGGTGTGCGAGGATCATGAGCAAAATAAACGTTATTGCAACACCACAAGCCTTTTCTTTTACGTTTTTTTCTGGATTTGGTATTATATTGAGCATGAAATAGAGTTTGCATAATAAGCACCGCAGTTAGGGCAGAAGGAAGTTAATTTTCAATGCATACTTCAAAACATATTTGCAGCTATTTGGTATTAAAGTGCCCAGAGGCATGTCGTTTTAAATCATTAGAATGTTCTGTGTGAAATAAGACATTGTTTTTTTGGTTTGTTTGTTTGTTTTTTAAATGCATCCTGAAGAAAATACTAAAATGGCTTTGGGACATATTTGCTCTCATGAAAAAGACAAATCCAGGATCTATGAATATGCAGGGTAGAAATGCCACTCCAACAGCTAGCTCGATGTGAACTGTTAGAAAACTAGTTCATAATGTCAGGAGTAAATACAGTTAGTGTTTTATGATGAAGTTACCGTATTTCGTTGTGATATTGTCAATGATTTATTCAGGAGCAGTAAAAGACAAAATAACCTCGAACGAGTAAGTTGTGTTATTCACTAATTAGTTAATTAATTAATAATTATTGAAGTTAGCTAGCTATCTTAATACTAGCTCAAAATACATTCTTCAGCTGAAAGTTTTCAGGTATACCCATTTTCTGCCATCGAAATGAACTTTGTATACAAGTATTAAGAAGGTTGTAAATGGAAAAATATTCCTTTAGTTCTAGTAAACAAATTTCTTGTCCAAGAATCAGCCATTAAGTCAGAGGACAGTTTAAAGAATCAAATCGCTTGTTCAATTGTGCTTGCCACTATGGTTTTTTTATTTTATTATTATTTATACGTGTTCAAGTAAGCAACAGTACACCCTTTAGAGAAGAAAAGAAAGCGGGAGAAAAATATTTTGTTGATGTATATCTGACCATCCTGACAAAACAGTAAACATGAAACCCCAGAAGAGCACGAGTTCCCTTTTGAGTCTGGTTCCTCTCATGGTCACTTCCTCATGCTTGCGCATTATGGATCTAAATCAATATCTGGATTTCTGTAAATCTGCTTTGTGACAATGGTTGTTGTTAAGCTGTGCCACACAAGTAAAATTTAATTAATCTGAGCTATAATTGAAAGCAGGAGATTTCCATTTGTCCTTCTTCAGTGTAAGGTGCTGTTTTGTATGCAGGTGTGTAACAGCAACAGTAACTGCCACTGTAACCGAGGCTGGGCTCCACCCTTTTGTGATAAACCAGGACTGGGAGGCAGCGTGGACAGTGGACCGGTGCAGAATGACAGTGAGCTCATCTTTACGCCGTCCTTCCAACTCCACCTTCCTTCTCTAGCCTCGTTCTACCTCGTCTCCAAAACATTTCGTGATTTTATTTGTTATTTTGTCTCTATTCTATCTAGTCGCCTATCTTCTTCCATCTTTCTATTTCACACACACACAGGCACACTAACCTTTTATCAAAATGGCATCATCATTATTGATTTCCATCCTTTCATGTTTATTTTTTCTCTTTATAACCATTTCAGTTTGATTGTGACCCAGGCTGAGTTCATATAATGAAAAAATCTCACAGTAATCTATAATTCAGTATTTTGTAGCTGTATATAGTGCTTTCCTGCACTCTATTATTTTTATACTTAGGGCGCTGCACTTTTCAGTGAAAGTGGGTTTTTTCATGTCTGACTGAAAATTTTTGTGCATTTGCTGTGTGCACTTAGGCCAGGTGGGGCTGGTTGTTGGCCTGCTTTTTGCTTTTCTGGTGTTGCTCCCTGCTGTTCTCATCGCCTTTTACTGCATCAAAATCAAGACCTCCTATTACCACAAATGGCTCTCACAGAGGGAGAAGAGCAAGGCTAACAACAGGTATACCATCAGCAGTGCAATAACAATGCTTGTATAGAGGGGGGAAAAAAGGGGGTTAGCCATTCAAAACGACATCATGAAATTGGTGAGAATAATAAAATGATGTTGGACGCTCGGATTCTGTTCTGTAGGTGTGGCACAGAGGCTTTGTGTGTAAAAAAAAAGAAAAAAAGAAAGTATGAATCACATTAAATATACTCTTTATCGGGTTTTTAAATTAGAAGGGTTTTTTTTAGCCTTATTTCTACCACCGCAGCCCTGACCAGACTGTTTGAATGAATGAAATCTGTAAATGCACTGCACAGCGACTCACATTTACATGAATAATTGTGCTATTTCTTTGCCCATATCGGAGCTTCATATCTGAGTACTCACTTACATGAATGTAAAAATTTCCTGCTTTTTTGTCGCATCCTGCAGGGCCGCGGACTAATGCAAACCTCTAGTCTTAACTAGATTTCTGAGAGGCTTTCTTAAAAAAAAAAAAAAAAAAATCATGAATAGCGCACTTAATATTCATATTCCTATTCATATGCCTGATTATCAAAGTGACGCTGGTTGTAAGTCATTAATGAGCTTTTAACATTAAACTTCTTTTCAGCACTCACATCACCTTGCTTTAAACACGTGCGGCGCAACACAGCCTGTGTTATAGAACAACCAAAGACTATCTACTGTGAAGTTTTGTCGAAGGCACAAACGCAGCGAGCTGTATAAAGCTTTTGATGCGCTCCCGGGAATTATTGGACTTACTCTTTCAAGTATCTGAGCTGTGAAAACTTCCCA
The DNA here is from genome assembly GCA_030014255.1 of Parauchenoglanis ngamensis. Lineage (NCBI taxonomy): Eukaryota > Metazoa > Chordata > Actinopteri > Siluriformes > Auchenoglanididae > Parauchenoglanis > Parauchenoglanis ngamensis. The sequence goes on from JAQMYM010000001.1 coordinate 8,798,017, forward strand.
AATACACACCTCTGTATAGTCTCTACTGGCAAATAAATAATAGAGTGTCTTTTCTGAGCCCCATCCCAATGATTACAGCCGGTCGGCCCATGGCTAGTGACGGAGATGGTGTTTAAGCACAGTGTTGAAACAAAAGGGAAAAAGGCCACATGAGTTGATCTTTAGCTAAAACGACTGGATGACTAATAGCCACAACGGAGTTGTTTGTTCTTTATAGTTATGGATGAAATCATTTGCTCAGTGGTATGTTGTTAGAAACTGGAGAAAGTAGCCTATTTATTGTGAAGTAGGGTGGCTTAATTGGTTATATCCACAAAGCCAGGTTGTAAGAAATGGGACAAGACTTGGGAGTTCCACAGTCAGCAATTCAGCAAAACATCATTATGGCACTGTGACTTCGCTAAGCGGGTCTTGGAAGGAGGTAATATCAGGGCAATTTTGGACCAATATTGGTTTAAAATAATACAGAGGCGATTAATTTTGAATGTCACTCCCCCCTAAACATGTCTGTTTATGACCACTGCATTTGTACTTGTACTAGCACAGCTACTTTTTACTTCTACTCTGCATAGACAATAATTATTATATTAAAAAATTATTAGAATTATTTATCTAATCTAAAACTAGCAGCTGGGAAACATGTAAAGATTACTTAAAGCCATATTAGTGTCTTTGTGCCTACAAAAACTAAAGCCCTAGAACTGGATCAGACATCTTCACACATACTTTGTCTTTTGAAAGTCTTTTCTGTTCAGAGTTTGTCATTGGACTTTGTTGTAAAATTTTATAAATAAATGAATAAATGAATGAATGAATGAATGAAAAGCGCCTCAACATGACTCAGCAGTCTCTGACTGCTCTAAAATAGACCAAATGTCCTTTGGAAGTACTTATTTTCTTTGGAAGAGGTTTGTGTGCATTTCTTTCTTTTTATTTTACCAGACATGAAAATTCAGTGGAGAAGAATGGACACTTAAACCCAGCTTTTCATCTGAAGGTCGTGGGACCATCCAACAAAAGCGTCAATCTTAAGGTACAGAGAACCACATATAAAATCACAGAGCACAAAATATCTTCTTCATCACACATTCATGTAGTTACTAATTACTATCAGCTATATAAAAATGTGAAATTTTCCAATAATGGAGATGATGTTAATTATTAGTATAGTATTAAGCAATACTTGTATAGTATTGCCTGATTACTTTGTGTTGTATTCATTTCTGCAGCTACCTCATACAAGCAAGGAAGTGCTCCCTCTACGACCAGGCCCCGCCTCCAACGGCACCCAGCCGGTCAACATCGTCCGTCCCCTCCGGCCCGCCCCCTCCCCCCACCTCCGTGATGTCAAAGTGCCTCGGCCTCCTCCTCCCGTCAGCAAACCTCTGGAGAAAGCCAAGTGCAGTCCTACTGCTGCCAAACTCAGCCCTCCGAAGAAACCCCTGCCCCTCAACCCTACACGCAGCCCAGTGGTAAAAAGCACAGTCCTCGCACTCCCTCCTTTATATGTACGGACAGATAAGCACTTTGGCAGAAACACTCAGAGATTACTTTTCCACTTGTGTCATAAGATAGAGTTAGAGCTATGCTTTAGCATGTTCGGTTTATCTGAGAATCATCAAGGCATTTTTGTGACTTGAACCAGATGTATGAAAGCAGGGAAAATCTGTGCAGAACAAATGTTTGTGTTAAAAACTCATCACATTAGAAGAGCTTGTTACTCTAGTACATCAGTGATTTATGAGAAGTTAAGGCTGGTTGCTGATTTGTTTTATAGTAGGATGACTGGATCTGATTTGCATCTCCCATAATTATGAATGCTACAGAAAGCAGATGCTGGTCTCTGTGGCTGCATTAGTATGCATTGCATTTGTTGATGAGTTTTTATGTCCCAGTTGCAAAGCAGAAGGTCATTGATCAACATGGTACCCAGGTCGGATGATATAATTTAGTACAATTATTGGTGCAGTCATTTATCTAAGGTGCTCGGAGTCATTTTCTGCCTCTCCTTCTGTCTGTCTTTTCCTTTAATCCCAGATGTCATCAGGGGTCCAGCCGAAGCCTTCCCCCACACCCCCGCAGAGGCCTCTCCCTGTGAGCCCCAGCCGCGGAGCCCCGGCCAAACCTTCCAGTAGAGCCGGAGGGTTGCTGGTGATGATGCCCCCTGCGGTGGGCCCCAAGCCTGTGGGCAAGGTCACCGCCATTCCTCCTCTCAGAGCAATCAGGTGAGAAAGCCTCAGCATACCAGAGTTAATGGATATTTTCAAGTATTCCAGAAAACTATTTTAGCAGTTGAGTTCTGCAAACTGGATGGCACATGCCATTGTCTTATTGTGCCAGCACCCTAGACCAGCGGTGTTCAATTAAAATTCCTTGCTTACAAAAGGTCCATGACAGTGACAACAGCTACCTGTTAATGTTTAAACATTAGTGATTAGTTTATGGCAGTAAATAAGACATCAATTTGAAGTGGTTGTTTTGTTTCACAGCGGCACTTCACATAATGCATAATTCTCTGTCCAATCACACTTAAAAATAAAAGTCGACATCAAAAACAGAATGTTTAACAAGTCACCTAACAAGACACGTCACCATTTATGCCTCCAGCTGAACCATTTACATGAATGCTACAGAGAAACAGAGAATCTGCTACAGGAGTCACAATATTACAGTTCGTTTTTTCAGACGTTGATCAGCTCTGCTACAGTATTTGATCGAAGCATTTAGATCAGTCTACTAAAACACTAGTACTAGTACAATACTACTAAAATAGGTCCTAGACTTGTATTCAGATATATACTCAGATTGAGCATGGGATTTTTTCTGTAACATTAGAGACCTATTCACTGGAGAATTTGAGGCAAGAATTAGTTCCTGGGCTATAGTTCCTGGAACCTTTTTATTGCCTGCTGGTTGCTACAAGCTTGCTTTACTGAACGTCACTAATTGGCAAAATCCAAGCTTCAGGAAAGACTGAACCCCCTTATTCATGTTTTAAAAATGTGTGATTAAGCAGTATAATTATTAAAGTGTGTTTAAAAGCATATCAGCAAAACCAGGCGTTTCTCCTCATGCTCATATTTTAACACAAGTAGCAGTAGAAACATCACAGGAATGTATTTATAGATGCTTCTTGTGGCATGCCTTTTATGGCAAGTGGCACATGTTCATGTTGTAATTTTCACGCTTGCTGATGTCGCAACCACCACACAGAGTGTCATTTATGTTTACATCCTGCTCTTGTTCCCTGCTACGGGTTGGAAATCCAAGACAGAAACTCATCCAGGAAGTGTTTAGTTCTCCTTAGTTTAGTTTCTAAACCCTTTTGTTGTGCAAGAGCTTACAGAACCCTGGTGGAAATGCAGGAGTTTGATTAATCTCCTATATTTAGTTTATATTCTTTTTCTTCACCAAAACAATGGTGAATAGGCTCAGATATCTCGAAAGCCAGCGCTTTATCCTCATGTCAGTCCGTTATCTTTGAACACAAAAGCACCCGGTATTAAGCAAAAAGAAACATCGTCGCCTCCATTCAAACCTTCCGCTGATCTTTATCCTTCCACATGTCCATCGATACAATCCTCCGAGCTCAGCCACCATTGCATATAGAGCTTAAGCGCATAGATAAGACTGCTTTACGTCTCCCTGTGGAGGAATGAAGCTCGGTGTAGAAGCTGCCCTTTCACACAGAAGGAGCAGTTCTTCCCTACCTGCATACAATCCTTAGCCGCTAGTAAGGAACTTGAAAAGCAAATCTCATATCAGTGCAAAAGTCAGTGAGTCCATCAACACTGCAATGAAATATGAATTAGGCTGTGAAGCAGCCACAGCAATTCATGATCAGCAGAACCATGACCTGGAAAATCAACCACACACTGAGAACAGGATTTTATTTTGATAAGCTTGTTGGGACATCCGTTCCGTGCTTGGCCGATTTTTACATGTGGCGCTACGCACAGTGCGTCGTTATTATTTTGCCTCAGTTGACATGGGAATAAACAGGACTAGAATGAAAAGAACGGCTCAGTTGACTTCCGACAGGGCCAAGGTTGGCATCTGAAAGATGCACAATAATCACATCCTTCACCTCTGTGGTGCATCATGAAATGTCAGCAGCAAATCTAGGAAAGAAACCGAAGAGTGCGCACACACTTTTAAATTTTTTATAAAGCAAATACACAGGACTGTGCCGTTTCAAACAGCGACTACAGAAACAAATAATTTCAGTTGCATTAAAACCCGAAAAGTATCCATGTAGTTGTAAGTGGTAAAAAAGGATATTGAGTTTTACACTTTAATAAAGTCAGTCCAAGGAAAACAACATTTATATGTTTTATGTTTTTATTTGTTCCCTTGCAGACCTGTTCCAGGACCCAAACCAAACACAATCTCGCAGTCCCCTTTCCAAAAATGACCTTCACAGGATCAACTTTAAAGACAGCAGCCAGCCTATTTGCACTATATAAGGCCTTCATTGGGAGATTTGTAATTTTGTGGAAAAGCAGGGGACAAATGTACGGTGCTAAGGCCGGGACATTCTAGGCCTCGCTTATTTAAGCCCGAGTACAATCCAGCCCAGTGTCCGAGGGGACCGGATTTTGCATGGATCAAAATGCAGATTTAGACAAGATGCTTCTTATGGGGCGTCACATTGCCAAAACTATGATTTTTATTTTCTTTTTTTTTTACATTACATTTTTCTTGTAAGTGGTGTTGTTGCGTTCTGCCATTTTGTCGTGTTTACATTTTTTATTACTAATATTAATTGTGTTAATTTGCCAAAGAATTTATGTTTGAATGTCAATCTAATGTGCTCTTTGCTGTATGTATTTTTGCATTTGTTATATAAAAATGCACCATTATAGGTTTTTATTTAAAACTGTGTTGTTCTAGTTGTTCATGAAGGTTTATTCAGATTGCTAAAGAAATCTGAAAGATACTAAGCGTATTGTATATAGCGCATGTTGGAGACTAAGACGTTCCTTAATTAGCAGCAGGGATGTCTAACAGGGAGTGAAGCGAAACAAATACTAAACAATGATGGGGACGTTTTCTGAACACCATTTGTAAAAACACTTCACACGTAGGCAGGCGTGCTGTGCCGAACAGAACCACAGCTTCAGCTCCTCAGAGTAAGCAAACAGATAAGAATAGCTGAGCACGTGGAGAGCACCGGGAGGAGCATTGCTTCACACAGACTCACTCCATAATGGATTCCGGCGAATATAAAATGAAATTTCTACAAACCGTCATCTTATCTCTCCAGAGAGTAATGTATTTGGAGAGCACGAGGCTTCGGAGTGGTCTGGTGGGACAGCTCGCTATGGGCACACACAGGAGAGATTTATTGACACCGACATTTTCCAAGCCATTACCGAGACGCCCAAACAGGCCCCAAGGCAGGACACTGTGTTAGTGATGTGATCTAAGTGAAATATGGCCTGTTTGCGGAGATGCTGGATACTAATCATAGGATACAAGAAGCATGATACAAGAGTAGGTGCTAGGAAGCATCTCTTCATAAAAAGTCAGGATAGCTAAATGGATATGTGTGGACGCTGTCCAGACAGCTGTAAGGAGACATAAAATGTAAGAATGTGGAACATAAGTCAGAGGTGCACAAGCTTTTGACCTACTAACAGCAAAAAGCTGCTATTTACTGATGGGTTTGTATCGTTCATTCAAGTGAGGGGTCAGTAAACACTTATATTACATCTCCAGACTACAGATAAAGAAAAGGCATAAGGTTGAGGCTGGAAATAAACCGGTTAGCATTTATTTGCAAGCCATATTGGCAGCTTTATATCCTGGATTTTCAGGTGAAGTTAAATGATATATGTGCGTCAAATAAAATTTCCCTGTCACATGTACTAAGATAGATTTGGTGACCTGGATGGTCCTGAAAAGGTGAACAAGAAATATCTCACTCTACACAGAGCCATCCACAAAAAAAAATTCCTGTCACAAAACAAAATTGAGTTCTTTTAATTTTTAAATTTAAATGGGTTTTGCATAAAAACACAAGCTAGCCAGTCACCAATGACTGTTACCAATTCAAGTTAAATTATTTAATAAAAGAATGATTTTAGTACTGGTGATAGCCTTTTTTCTCTGTGGCGTGGATACAGTGGATATAAAAAGGCAACACATTCCTGTTAAAATGGCAGGTTCTGGTGAGTTCATGTCCGAACTTTTTCCACCCTTGATGTGAAATTACAGAGTATATTTTAGGGAAAAATAAAAAAACATTGCAATAACCTGGTTGCATAAGTGTGCACACACTTTTATAATTAGGCATGTAGCTGTGTTCAGAATGAACCAATCGCATTCAATCTCATGTTCAAAAATAATTATCATGCAGTTGTCGTCAATGGAATTATTCTGATTATCCTTAAATTAAAGTAGGGTTTTCTTTACATCTTCTTGCTTTCATCCAACTGCTGAAGCCATGGTCCTCTAAGAGCTTACAAAGCCTGTATCGTGTCTCACTTGTTGAAAGTTAACAGTCAGGAGAGAGGTATAACAGAATTTCCAAGACATTAGATATACAAAGGAACACCAAGAAGGCCAGCAACACGTGCAGAAAATGGAGCACCACGGTCACCAAAACTTACCAGAGTGGCTGTCAGGAGACCTACAGCAACATTAAAGGACCTGCAGGAACATCTGACGATCTTAACGATTACGCCCTGCATGTGACAACAATCTCTTGTATTCTCCACACATCTGGTCTGTGGGGTAGGGAGGCTATACAGAAGCCCTTTCTCACAAAAAAAGTCTGACTAAATCACCCTAAACTACTTGTAGCGAAATGTGTTATGGTGTGATGAGAACAACTCCAAAAGCTATAAAAAATTTCCTAAGTCCAAAAGGTTTGTTTGGCACAAAAAAGCACATCACCAAAAGAACAGCATCATGCTTTAGGGCTGCTTTTCTTCAGCCAGAACTGTGACTTTTATCAAGGTGGAGGGAAACACGAAAAGCTATTTTTCAGAGCAAAACATGCAGGTTTTAAGCTGAAGATGCAAAGGAATTTCTCCTTTCAGCACAACAATGACCCAAAGCACACATCCAAATCAACAAAGGAATGGCTTAACCACAAGAAGGTCAATGTTGAAAGGCCTCGCCAGAGCCCAGTCCTGAGTCCAACTAAAACTCTGAGAGGTGTCCAGAGGCAGGCTGTGCACAGGAAATGCTCTCAATATGAAGGCTCAAGAATGTTTTTGGAAGAAAGAGTGGGAGAATATTGCTAAGTCAAGATGTGCCATGCTAAACTCTTACACAAAAACACTGAGTGGTGTAATAAAATCAAAAGGTGCTTCAACAAAGTATTAGTTTAGGGGTGTGCATACTTATGCAACCAGGTTTTTGTAAGTTTTTTTCTTTTTCTTTTTTTAGCCTAAAAACCTTGACTGTTTTTCACAAAGGTAGAAAAAGAGCCGACATAGTATCATTCTTTTACTTCACAAGAACCTGCCATTTTTTATAGGGATGTGTAGACTTTTTAATACCAACTGTATGTTTAATACATTAATATAAAGAAAAAATATTTCACATTAATCTGAACGTAATGTTGAAATTAGACACAGCTCAAATCACCTTACCATTTCCCTTGACCTTGAATATTGAATTTTTTTTTTATCGGTTTCAATAAGCCGGAGGATTTTTTATGGCATATTTTTTACAGCACAATTTTACACCATATCTCTTTCTCTCCATCTGTGTAGTGATTGTCTTGCCACTGATCTGAGACCAGTTGCACTCATTAGAAATGAATCTGCCAAAAAGATATAATATGGCTATAAAAGGGCAGTTCTATAACAGTGCACATTTTAAAGCATGCATAAAGCAGAAGCTGTTGTCTGTGTTTTTGGGGAGAGCTGAGCCTCCTGCTGGGTGTTGTGCTCGAAAGATGGGCAGCTGGGAGGGATGACTAAAGGCACGGAGCACCAGGAGGTGCAAACCTTCTGTTCTGATCATCATCTGGTCCGGTTCTGCTTCATAACATAGGTCTGCTCTGGCCACATGCACAATGTGCTCAGTGACATTGAAAAGTCCAGCATTTCATACAGTGAGCTCCATTAGCTACATCGCTAGGTGATGCATTCTTTTATGTCTTTCTCATTCTTTATATCCAGATCTCTTTCTCACATAAACCGCTAGAGGTTATTCCACACTGCAAGCTTATGTAAGACTGCTGAAAATGAAAATTGTGGTCACATTTCTACTAAAGGTACAGATGGTGAATTTGGTGGAAATTGGATGAAACTAAATGGTTTGAAATTCAAAATTCATACATTCCCCCCCCCTTTACATTATGCCTGGGGCATGTATAAGTGTGTGCTGAACTTTCTAAATCCCACTCCTGCCTGCTCTTGCACCAAGCTTGAACTATCACACCTGGTTCTATTCCCAAAATATAAACCAATTAGTCATTTAAGCTTGTACATTAATGTACATGGCCTTCTTTTGTTCTGTGATATTTATTTCTGACAGCCCACTTCTGCCTACGAGAAACACAAAACCACTGTTTCGGTCCCAGTGTATACCTCTACCTGGGGTTTTCTGAGTCGATATTTTATTGACAGCCGACATAATGTGAGGAGAACTTATAATGTTACAACAGTACCAAAAATGTTCTGGCCCTACCAGTAAGTCCAAGTGCATTATATAAAACCAAAGCAGTGAATTATCTCAGGCATCCTGAATATTAAAACTTCAATTAAATTCACTCCCTCAAGCAAGCATGCCATCTATCTAGCAGTGTAATGAAGTAAAATATGACTTTATTCACACTGCCTAGTGGCTAAACAAAGCGAAAAAGTCTTTGAAAGTAATCTATGTTCAACTTCTAACTTGTCAAGCTGCGTCTGCCACATAACATTCTAAAAGTAGGCTCTTTTAAAAACTTTGATTTTCAGCACGTCTTTTCAGAAGGCACAGTAACTTTCGTCTGACAGGTCTAGCTGGTGAGCACTGGAGCTCATGCTAAAACAGAAAGTCTTTTGTCAGCATAAAATACCTGCAGCTCACTGATGAGTCCCTCCAATGCATTCATTTTTATTTTTATCTCAGAAATATAACCTGCGAAGTGGTTGGGCCATTTCCATCACTCTTTGCTGACCTGGCATTTCTAGCCCAGCTCGGTGCATTGTATTGCACTGCATGGTTTTAATTAAATTCAGTTCTCCATTCTCTCTGGTTGCCCTGAGTCAATCTCTCCAGAGTCTTTGGGAGATTGGGTGTGATTAATTACAGAAAGAGAGAGTGGAGGTATTATACCAGGTGCCACAGGAGTTCAGAACTGAGCTAGGCACAATCAGTGTGGTGGAAAATCAAAGCTGAATAACATGTCACCCCGTCTCCTGTTCATACATGCTCTACATGAGGTAGTGAAGCAAAGTTAGAACATGACTTTACCGTTCCAAATAGTCACAAAACTTTTCAGAAAAAAAAAAAATAGTCAATAGTTTCCTCTCAGACTTTCTTTGGCTGTTGCTCATCTGTTTTTGGCATTGGTCATAAATTCATTGCTTGCAAAATTCCAACACGCTTAAAAATATTTCCAGTGAACCATTCTACATGATTGGAGGTTGAGGAAGATTCCCAAAAGTAGTCTGTGACAGGGAAATCATGTGCATTCAGTATGTGGAACAAGTCACATATACAGCTATAAATAATGGCTTTTGCACCCATTGCACTATTTTGATACTTCAACACTGTGACCATACTGTAATTAGTCTTTGCTAAGCTAGTTTTGATATATTACCACTTATTAGACAGAGTTTATGTTTAATCAAAAGACATTCTTTACTGTAAGCTGTTGGCTGCTAAATTGGAGAACCACAGTGACATCACCAGGAACAGGATATCCCTTAAAAATTTTACAAAAGAACAAAAAGACTTACCGGGGAGGCTGCCAGGAGACCTATGGCAACAACAAGGAGCTGCAGGAACATCTGACAAGTACTGATTACTCTCTGCATGTGACAACAATCCCTTGTATTCTTCACACGTCTGGGCTATGGGGTAGGGTGGCTATGCAGAACCCTAAACTGCTTGTAACAAAATGCGTTCCCGGTGTAAAGAGAACAATTTCAATAGCTGTAAAAATTCCAGAATTCCAAAAGGTTTGTTTGGAACAAAAAAAGCACATCACCAAAAGAACACCATACCCAAAGTGAAGCACGGTGGTGGCAGCATCAAGCTTTAGAAAGTGGGGCTTTTATCAAGGTGGAGGAAAACAAGAAAAGTTACAAATACCAGTCTTTTTTGTGTGTGAAACATGCAGGTGCATCCAGTACTAACCATCCAATAACAATTCTCAGTTTTTGCAGCACGCTGGGTAGTTGTTGCAATATCTGATTTTTCTCTGACAATCAAGTGTTTACCTATACATATTGTGGGATGCTGTTCAGAATTATACATGTTAGATTTATATGGAAATTACAAGAGCACACGAATTTTGCAGAATTAGATCAAGACTCTTCAGTCTGATCCAGAATTGGCCAGTGTGGCTGCAGGCTTTCATTCCAACCAAGCAGAAGCCACACCTGATATCACTTGTTTAATCAGCTGGATGGAGACTAAAATAAACTATCAAGTGTGCCTTCAATTTGGCTATAATGAAGGCCTGCAGCCACACTGGTCATTTCTTGATAAGATTGAAGACCCCTGAATTATATCTATCCATCCATTATCTATAACACTTATCTGTTAAGGTCACAGGGAAGATGGAGCCAATCCCAGCGGGCTTCGGGCAAGAGGCAGGGTACACTCTGGGCAGGTTGCCTATCTATCGCATGACTAACACAAAGATGTACAATCATTCACGCTCACACCTATAGGCAATTTAGAGTAGCCAGTTGACCTAATCTCCGTCTTTGGACTGTGGGAGGAAACTGGATTGCTTAGAGGAGGCACACATAGGCATGGAACATGCAAACTCAGTGCAGAAAGGCCCCAGTTGGCCACCAGGATCAAACCCAGAACCTTCTTGCTGTGATGTGACAGTGCCAACCACTGCACCACTGTGCAATGCCCCTTGAACAATACGACTCTTATATGATTATAGGACGAGGCGGCACGGTGGTGTGGTGATTAGCACTGTCACCTCACAGCAAGAAGGTCCTGGGTTCGATCCCTGGGTCACCCAGTGTGCCTTTCTGTGCGGAGTTTGCATGTTCTCCCTGTGCATGCCTGGGTTTCCTCCCACAGTTCAAAGACATGCAGATTAGGTCAACTGGCTACTCTAAATTGCCCATAGATGTGAATGTGAGTGTGTGGTTAGATATTCAACAATACTCTTGGTTATCTACAGAAGCCAGCTTGTTGAACACACTCTTGTGTTGACAGCTGCACTTCTGTTGTCTTGATCCTTAAAGTCTGTTGAGCGTCATTAATATTTCTGTCATGATAACAGATTGTGAATAAAGCCAGGGGTTTGCTTTAAGCCATGATACAGACTAATCTTTATAAAGTGGTGTTGCCTGACACTTGCAGCTTATATGTTTTCCTCATGAACCTGTAAGACTGGATACTGGATACGTCCTAAAGCTACCTGTACAACCAATAAGTTGCTGGATTTGCTCAGGCACTGCCACTAAGGACCATGAGAGAGGGTAATTTACTGGGCAGAACCTAATATTTAACTCATATTAAAGAGAATGCACATTAATGATGTATGCTGTCGGCTTGTAAGTATTTTTATAAATCAGATCCACCTTGCCTCTGTAGACTGCCACTTGAGGCTGAATTGGAGACAGCAGATGGCACTCAGAGCCTCTCAGCTTTTTCAGTGAAGGAAGTAGAGGGGAAAAATAACAGCTAATCACAAAAGAGATTCGTGAAATGAGCAAAACATGACACAGCTTCAAGTACTTCTACTGTGTTTGTAATACTACAGTGTTACATGCTATCACATAATTAAATAAGCACCCTCACCCAACCCCAATAATGCTTACAGTAGTTATCTTATTATCTTAGGGGTTTAAAGCAACACTGAAAACATTGAGAAAAAAAACCCAAATGTAGAAATGCTAGCGCAAGTCAGGGAATTCTGTTGCTAGACCTTAAGAGATGGGTTTATGGCACTGTTTTTAATCCTGCTCATGCGTTTTTATTTTTGTTTGCACCTGAAGCACCTGACGTCCATGATGTTTTCTAACGAATTTAGCTAGTTCTGTTTCCCAAAATACAAACAAAGCCTTATTTAAACCACCACAAACTGGACCAGGCGGTTACTAAGGACGACCCACACATTCATTTTGCGATTCAATTCATGCTTGCATGAATGATGTCTGTGGAATTTCAGTCCTCTAGACCTCTAGTTTCAACCAGATGCACCATGAACCTGTCTGGCAAGCTTTCTTAAAAAATAAATAAAGAAAGAAAGAATTATGTGCATCCTATTCATTTGCAACACATTATCTTTTCAATCTGAATAATGTATTCTTGTTCAGTTACATCCATACTATGTGTCAGTGTTAGGAGAGCACCTGAACACCATTTGAGCAAGTACCTTTCTCTGTGATTCCCTGACCGGTGTGCAATTTGTGTTCCTCTTGTATTACTTTTACAAATATGCATGTGAAGAGAAAAGACACTTAAAACATAGCTAAATTGTCCTTCACAACATACTACGTGCATGTTTCAGATAAATAACTTAAAACCTTAAAATCTACAGTACTTAGAAAACAGCATACTTGTCCCAGCCCTTTATAACTAATTTTAATTTAAAAAATCATATTATTTTTGCTTTAATGTGTAAATCCATTTAACATCTCATGCACAAAACATGTCATCCATTACTTTTTACTTGAATACTTTTACTCCTATGAAGCATTGGGAATATTCCACAAAGCACATGTTCAACAGGAAGTTACATCTTCCAAATTTATTGAGAATCATGGGAAGAAGAAAAATAAGTTCTCTTGTTTGTTTGTCATTAGTTTCAATGCTTACTGAATAAAGAGGTCAGTTTAAAAATCTCCAACAGTGCCTGCAGAAGGCACATGGCATCATTAAGGACCACAGCCACCCAGCATGCCAGCTGTTCTCTTTGTTATCGTCTGGCAGGCGATTCAGAAGTATGGCTGCATGGACTACCAGACACAAGAACAGTTTTTACTATCAGGCCATCAGACTCCTTAACTCCTACACCTAAACATCCCATATTGCACTGTTTACCACTACACCACAAAACTCTGTTACTCTGTCTGCAATGTCAACTGTGCAACCACTAACTTTCCCCAAAGTGCAATTATTGGTACTTACACACACCACTTTCTCCACTTGCACTACAACGTATATGTTTACATATGACATAAGTCATAATATGACTTTTAATCTTCCTTTTTCTTATCTTCTAAGTATACTCTATACGTTTAAACTGTGTAGGGCTCCAATGCTGAGAGACTTGTTTCTTCTCTTGCCTTTCATGGTAATGTTGACCCGGTGTTAACATCTATCCATTCATTATCTATACCGATTTATCCGTCTGAGTTGCGAGGGAAACTGGAGCCAGTCTCAGCAGACAAGGGGCGAGAGGCAGGGTACACCCTGGGCAGGTCGCCAGTCCACCACAGGGCCAACACAGACAAACAGCCACACACGTTTGCATTTGCCTATGGGCAATCTAGAGTAGCCAGTTGACCTAATCTGCATGTCTTTGGACTGTGGGAGGAAACCAACGCAGAAAGGCATCCTGGGTGATCCAGGGATCGAACCCAGGACCTTCTTGCTGTGAGGCGACAGTGCTAACCACCACACCAACATGCCACCGTTAACAAACATATGACAAATAAAACTGAACTTAGCTGAAAAGTAGAAACCTGTCACCATACTTATTCAATTCAATTTTGTTTGTATAGTGCTTTTAACAACAGACATTGTCACAAAGCAGCTTCACAAAAGTATATAAAT
>JAQMYM010000001.1:8812039-8823843 GCA_030014255.1 Parauchenoglanis ngamensis
GTGCTACAGCCTTTTCTAGAATCTTGGAAATAAAAGGGAGGTTTGATATTGGCCTATAGTTGGACAACTGACTGGGGCCAAGATCAGGTTTTCCTTATAAAACCTGGAAGGTTGGATGGTTTACTTATAGACTGTTAATTAAAAATATGTATTGTTATTATTTATTAGAATGCCCTCAACATCCCCATCTCATCAGCATAAATGTTAATTTTAAACACATTTTGTGTATTTGACCACATTGTTGCTAATGTAGGAAATACAATTGTTTTCAGCAAATACACATTGTAAGAAATCAAGCATTGTTGCCTTAAATGGACCTCTTTTTAATATTCCACGTATGCTTTATGCATGTAACTTAATTACTTAATAAAAACTTAAATAACTTAAAAAAAACTTAATAACTCCACTCTTACACATGCACAAGAGGTCATGCATTTGGGTTTAATTTTGTTTTTCATTTTTACTGACAAATTGAATATTCAACAAGATGTGGTTTACTGGTCAATCTCATAAAGTGCCAAAAGATTAAATAGTCCTGTCTCTCCAGATTGTGTAAATAAGGCATCTAATTTAAAATGGCTATTACTGTGCTCCTTTGGGCTAGTTAAGCAGACTGCGTACTCAGGGTAATAACACTGCAGATTAGAAATTGAATGGAATGTGTGTGCCGTAAATAGACTTTAATGATATTTTTTTAACAGACCTAAAATATAACCTGTATGTCCACTAGGAAAAGCAAGAAAAAAAAAATCATTCAGTGCTTTTCTCCTAGTAAAGTGTTTTCATGACACGCATCCCTTACAGAAGAGTCAAGAGTCCACGAGACACAATGTTAAACATTTTTTAGACACTTAATATTTTCAAATTTTTTACATATTGAAGTTTATTTTTTATATTTTCACATGTGATTTCCATATAATTTATTTATCATTTATTTGCATGATCTTTTGATGATTCATTTACTGTGGTGCCCGAAGGTTTGTGAACCCTTTAGAATTTTCTATATTTCTGCACACATATGACCCAAAACATCATCAGATTATCACACAAGTTCTAAAAGGAGATAAAGAAAACCCAATTAAACAAATGAGACAAAAAAATGTGCACGCAGCAAAAGTATGTGAACATTTCCTTTCAGACCATCTTATGCACCAATAACTGCACCTTAACATTTCTGCTAACTGTTGATCAGTCCTGCTCATCGGCTTAGCTCATTCCACTGTACAGAACAGCTTCAACACTGGGATGCTGGTGGATTTTTGCACATGAGCTGCTTGCAACAACATTTCTATTGGATTAAGGTCAAGACTTTGGCTTGGCCATTATAAAACATTAATTTTATTCTTCTTTAACCATTGTCTGGTTTGACTTCAACAAGAATGACTTGTGTGCTTAGGATCATTGTCTTGCTGCATGACTCACCTTCTCTTGAGATTCAGTTCACAGACAGATGTCCTGACATTTTCCTTTAGAATTTGTTGGTATAATTCAAAATTCCTTCTTCCATCAATGTTGGAAAGCTGTCCTGACCCAGACACAGCAAAACAGGTCCAAACCATGATACTACCACCTCCATGTTTCACAGATGGAATATGGTTCTTATGATGGAATGCAGTGATTTTCTTTCTGCAAACATAACGCTTCCCATTTAAAAGCAAAACTTCTACTTTAGTCTCATCCATCGACAAGATTTTTCCTATAGTCTCCTGGCTTGTAAATGTGATCTTTAGTAAACTGTAGACAGTCAACCGTGTTCTTTTGTAGAGCAGTGGCTTTCTTCTTACAACCCTGCCATATATATCACTGTTGTTCGGTTTCTCCTGATGGTGGACTCATGAACGTTAACATTAGCCAATGTGAGAGAGGTTTAGACGTTGCACGGGGTTCCTTTAAGACCTCCTGGACTATTACTCACCTTGCTCTTGGAGTGATCTTTGTTGGCCGACCACTCTTGGAGAGAGTAACAGTGATCTTGAATTTATAATATCTGTGTGAATGTGGATTGGTGGAGTCCAAACTCTTTAGAGATTGTTTTGTAACCTTATCCGGCCTAAAGAGTATCAACAACTATTTTTCTCAAATCCTTAGAAATCTCCTTCGTTCATGCCTTGATGCATTTCCACAAACATGTGTTGTGAAGACTTAGATACCTGTTCTTTAAATATAACAGGGTTCCCACTCAACACCTGATTGTCATCCCATCGATTGAAAACACCAGACTCTAATTTCACCTTCAAATTAACTGCTTATCCTAGAGGTACACAAAAATACTTTTGCCGCTCACAGATACGTAATATTGGATCATTTTCCTTAATAAATAAATCACCAAATCTAATATTTTCATGTCATTTGTTTAATTGGGTTCTCTTTACCTACTTATAGGATTTGTGTGAATCTGATGATGTTTTGGGTCATATCTATACAGAAATATAGAAAATTCTAAAGGGTTCACAAACTTTCAAGCACCACTGTACTGTCACATATTTAGGTTTCTTTTATCCACATGTGAGTTTTTTCCAGATCTGATTGTTTGAAATGACATCTTTATTTTCCATATTTTTGTCACATGAATAACTCTTGCTGAAATGCCTGAAAATATAGTGAAATTTACCTTCCCTTCTTTTTTAATACTTTCTAGGTTTCAATTTTTTATTTTTTCACACACAGCAACATGAATGCTCGCGTTGTCTTACCCATCATATATCCTTGAATTCTGCCACCAGAGAGACCCAGGCCATGTGGGATCAATATGTGATGAGTAGGGGATCTGAGAGAGTGAGCAGCTCACACATGCACAAGGTCAATAACAGACTAAAGATCTCAGTAGTCTTATCACAATACTGCTTTTGGGGAAACCTGCTTGTGTTCGCTCTAAATTGCTCCTGAACTGCCAATCCAGAGAACACCTCCTTCTGGATGTCTAATTTCACAGATCAAATCACAAGGAGATGTTATAAAGAGGGGATAATTATTATCAGGTTTGGCTGAGGGTTATGAAAGAAGGGGTGTTTTCTGCTGTGCTGTACAGACTCATCCATGTGCTGGTAGAATATAATTTACATTCACATTTCTTTCCCATCTGGTTATGACCACTGCTGTACACTAAACTCCGATCCATATTTATGAACAAATGAGGTGTTAAATCATTGCAATGGTAATTAGGAAATTCCTCTCACATGTGCTTTGCCCCAGTTCATATTGGTTTGTTACGCAGAACAAATGGCTCATTAAAATTATCATAATGCTTATACGTATCCTTGGGCTCTGTACTACAGCTCAGGGAATTCAAAATGGAACAACTGCTGTACAATTGAAATTTAAAGCAATTTTTTTTTTTTTTTTTTTTTAATCAAGACATCTGATTATCTTTGTTTCTTAATTATTTACAGTCCCTTGCAACTAGACTAGACTAGGTGGTGGTTCAGAGTGTTTCTTTTAATCCTGTTGTATAAAACACACTGCTGTATTTTATACAGTGAACTTATTTGTGTGCAATTTTATCCTCATGCTCTAATTCTGCACTTGTGACTCACCTTCTGTTGCTGTGGATGGTCCCAGATGGATAACTGTAAAGTTTTGCACCTGCCAAAAACAGTTTCTATACAAGACTCCTTGGTGAGTCAGTGGATAAACTCTCCGAAATACTGTAGATTTGCTGTTATCATAAAGACAATCCTGTGCTCATCCCAGCACTCTTACTCACGATAGGTTTCATACTCAGCATTTCAACACACTTAGTGCTGTTTGATTTTACTCCTCTACTCCGGTACACGATCCAGTGCTACCCAGAAGAGGACGAGTTCCCTTTTGAGTCAGTTTCTTTAAGTTTGTCTGAACCCTTTCAAAGGAAAAAACCCCACATGCTGAAGAAAGAAACAAAACAAAAAAAACCTTGTGAAATGAAATTCATCATTTCCAACAGTTTTTTTTTTCTTGGGAAAAAAAGGACATGGTGTAATTTGTTTTAATTATTAGGTGCACACCACTTAACACTTTCTCCTGCATACCACTTAATTTCCCATTTTCTTTAAAAAAAAAAAAAAAAGTAGTAATTTTTTTTAATGATGTATGTTTTTTTCATGGGCTCCACAGGCTTGCACATGTGAGATCGAAATCTACATGCTGATTTCTGTATAGCTTATTTGTGACAATGTGACAGAGTACGCTACACAAATAAAATTGAATCGGATTGATTTAACTTGACTGCACACTGAACGATGGATGCAAAGTACGCCGTCGGTGAGGTTTCATTAAGAACAGAAACCCAGACTGCAGGCTTGCTTACTGTGAAACACTGAGTCTGGTTCAGCCCTAGTGCTTTCTATCTGTTTCCTATAAATATCTGTAAGTAAAGCTAACAATTAGGTAATTGCTTTATTTCATTCAAATCCAATGCATTGGAGTGCAGGGCTGAAATGGATTAAAGAAATATATTGTCCATTTTCTTACGTAACAAACTGTATATTATTCCGTTCTGCACCGAACCCTTTATCTCCATCAGATTTTTGGGTGCTCATGAGCTTTAGCTTATCATAGCACTCTAACGACTATTGGCTTATCTGCAGACTGCCATGACCATTCTATGCAAGAGTAATTACCTGAGGAAAATCAATTAACTTTGCATTGTTATAGAGCCCAGATTACAGCCATAATTAATTTTCCAAGTATAAACAACCACCAAGAAAACAACTTTACCAGCACCACCTCAGCAGTGAAGTTCATTTCCCTGTCAAATAAATATTACGCATACCATACATCATCTTGAAGTGAGGCAATTATTTGGCAGGCCTTACATCATCAGCTTTACATTTTCTTTTAATATTCGCAATCGTCCTCTGACTGCACACAGTGGACCACAATGAAAATCTGAAGTACACCCCCAAGCAGCAGGACACGTAATCATGTGGACGGCCAGACTGCACTGGTTTCTTTAATATAATTAAACACTGAAGATGTTTGTTTACAGGTTAGGGCTTGTAATAAAGTTGAATTGAACGTTATGAGCTGTTGGTATTTTGCATAGGCGTTTGAAGGGAGGAGCGGCGGGGTCCGGATGGGGGCAGCTCCAGCAGAGTCTGGACAGTGTGAGCGATGCGGATCAGTCCTTCTTCCTCCAGAATGAGCTGAGCTGGACACAGCGAGTCCTGGGGGAGGGTTTGGAGGACAGATCAAACAGGTTAGAAATAGGCATGCGGAAATATGTGATGAAGCACCAAGGCCAACGTCTACGTGCACCGGCACATACAGATAAGTGCAGGCAACAACACACTGATGAGGATTTGTATTTCATATTCCTGTTTCTCAGCTCCAGTCCTGAGGGACCTACATTGCAAAGTTTTGTTGGGGTTTTTTTTTTCTCCCCCCCTCCAATTCTCCCCTATGGCTCTCACACACCAGATTGAGTTGAGGCAGTGCTTTATGCACAGTCTTGAGAGCTCAACGGGACATGGTAGCTAGTGCAGGTCTGGAACTGAAAGACACTTTAATCAGGTCACAGGTTTTGTGCAGAAAGAAGAAGCAAAGCAGCAGTAACAGCATGCACACTACCCAGTACCTCACTCTCGCATTTAAACTTTCACAAGTAGATTTTCCCAACTCTGAGCTTTAATAGCCATGCATTTTTTGCAGAAAGAAAGGAAAAGTGTGTTGTTTTCCCAATCAGTGTATCCTCAGAAGCTGATGATGCTATAACAAGATCTAAGCTCACTCATGCACAATCCCTTCTTTCCTTCACCTCACAGTAAGGATGGATTTATCACTTACCTTATCAATAAGTAAACACAATGGCTAGAGATTTAAAAGCTATCAACAGACACCTGAGGGGAAGATGATTGGCTTGACAAGGGGGGGGGGAAATAAACACACACATTGAAGGCAAAACATAAGAGAAAAGGAAGAAGCACAGAAAATAAGATCCTTTTTTTTTCTTTTTTAATAATTACAGCAAAAAAAAAAAAATCTGAATCTATATAAACTTACAATTGACCTCCTTAAATACATGAGGGATATAAATATTACAAAATACATCTTGCTTCTTAACAATTTCTTTAAAAGTTCAACTCCAGTGAGTTGGGTGCTTTCATAACTCGCTTCACCCTAAGAGACATTTTGGTTGAAACCTTATTGCAGATCTTGCTCCAACGAAAAACAAAACTGAACGTGGTTGGAAAAAAAAAAAAAAAAAACAACAAGAAGAAAAAACAGAGGGCAGCATTTGTGGGTAGTTCTTCAACATCCCTGCTCTGAATAAGCAACATGGCTTTCGGTTACAGCGAGCCCTTCGGGCAATTTCATCTGTGTGGACTGAAAATGAGATAAAAACTGCGATTTCAGTTGTGGAGATCTTTCACATGGGTGCATACTGCAGAAAGCTCATTTGAAACGTTTTGAGATATTAAAAGGCATACTAATTGGAAGGATTCAACAAATTGGATAAGTGAAAATTAACCCATTTCCTAACCATTCGTTCTTTTCCTCACATTTTCCATCCCATCAGCCCACCCTTGTGCTTCTCCTCTCCTCCTTCTTCTCTTTCACTCCGTTCCCTCCCATGTGCCCTTATCACTCTCTCCAGATGAGCGTCTGCTCGTTAGTCAACTGTCTGCAAAGCTGCTAAATCACATTAAGTATGCAGGGAACACAAAAGCAACAGCAGCAGACAGTACTGAGGAAACATGGGTACTCATGGGCCTAAAACCAACATTACTGAAGCATTAAAAAATGAAGCTTAAGATGGTTTTAATGGGATGTTATTCCACTGAGAAGAATTTACAGCTTTCATTAACAGTCGCGGTTTTGTTTGGTTAAATTCGTAAATGACAGGAGCTGATAATTACTGATGTAGAAAATGTTCCTGCATTTGACCCTGTGACTCAGGGCTCAGTATTTCCACACCACTATTTTTGTTTTTTTTTTATATACATAATCCGGGTAAAACTACACATTAAATGTGCCGAATGCTTGAGAGAGCTGATGGGGATTTGCCCCGTGAGGCCGTGTTTCACTCGATACTGCTGCTCGACACAGGAATGCATGAATAAATAAACAATAACTTAATTTCACATAGCAAGCTGACCAAAAACAATACACATACATACAACATCAGAAAACATTACTTCTGTACCATAAGACATATAGCTTTGAGTGCAGTTGTGCAACACCACTGCCCCCTGGTGGTCAGTCAGTCAGTCAACAGGACGAAACAAAGAAAGGAACGGCGAACATTTCATTCCAGTCCCTCAACCCCGATATTTGAAAGAAATATTCTGTTGAAATATTTCTGAACAAATGGGAACAGGGTCTTTAATACTCATTTGCACACACCATCCCAAAATGTTAAATAACACACACGCTGTGGGTCAGAGAGACTGGAATGGACGTGGACATGGTGGTGTTTGTAACAGTAGCTTCAGTCAGACATTGCAGGCACTTACATTTGCAAGCACTGAGACAAAGTGGTTAAAAAATTTAAAGCCCTTCAAACAAGATCTGAGCGGATTTTACAATTCGTGCCAGTGGCTAAATAATCCCTTATAAAAACACACTCTTCCCCAGGGACACGTACAAATACTACACTATCCTCAAAGCTCGAGCCCGTGTGTAAAAGCTAAGGCAAAGCGGTGGCGAAGCCCTTTGGGAAGTGGACACTAAGAACAGATAAATACCACTTTAAAACAGACTGCTTCGGATTAAGATCATCCAGCTGTGATGGACAGCACAGTTTTAAGTTGAAGGGTTTTAATAAGCTCCCCAGACAAGAAAAACAAACATATAAACAAAAAAAACCCACCTCATCCGCATCAATAGCAGCACAAAGACGAAGGAAACTCATCATTAAATCATCGTCAGCCTGTTGGCCAGATTCTGAGGTTAGGTGCTTCAGGTTGGAGCAGAACACAACGCTGATGCTCGCAGGACCAAATCAACAAGCATGATCGCACGCTTGGACACTTTTACTTGCCTGCAAAATCACCTCAGTTCCTTAGTCAGAGGAGCCAACACCGCTAACAAGAACATCTGAGCAAGCAGACAGAAAAATCTGAATCCGACAATGACGACCCTAGCCTAGTATAGGTCGCAGGTCAGGAAGAGTTCCTTATAACAGTATTAAAGCTCTTGTGTTAAGACTTTCATTACTGACACGAAAGAACAACTTGTCTGCCCAAAGAGGATCCTATTACAAAGTAAATGGAGATTTAATGCCGTCATACAATACATAACTGAAACGACGACGACACGCCACATTTTACCCTGCTGTTTAATCACTGAATGACCTGCAAATGATGCAAAATCCTCTGCCTTTTGCTTTTCAGCACACACAACCTAGACAACATCAAAAGTGAGAAACAAAAGTGCCCTTTACAGAATGTGTCTAAATGTTATTCACGTATATTCAGACCACTGCTTTAGCAAGGGGTCAAAAATAGTAAAATTCCACAGCATAGATGTAGGTAAATCAGCACAGAATACTTGTGCCAAGTGACTCCTGAGAGTCGCAACAGAAAGGGGCAGTTGCAAATTCACATCCCAACAGCTGCCCATGGCCATGCTCTCTAGGTGAGAGGGATGGGGTTACTCTGTAGCCTGTTAATCGGATCGACAACGGCCAATCACGGGCACCTGCGAGCTCATGCTTGCGGAAGAGCACTTTCCTCAGGCAGCCTTGTGATAGAGCATGAACAGCAGCTCAAAATATAGAGCAGGTGATTTCGTGTGTCAGAGAAAGCACACACACACACACTCTGCTGTGACAGGCTGGAGCTGGCTAGGGAGTGGGAACTGGTAAAAGAAAGCAAGACTTAAAAAAATAAATAAATAAAAAAAAGTACTTGTGGGACTATTTAGAACATTAGCAGGTGAAATACTAAAGCGGTCTACACGAAGTCTTGACCAGTCGTGAAAGAATGGTCTAACGATGACAGAAAGTTCTGCTGGCTTCCACATTTAACAGAATTGCAGGGCAGGCGTAACCAAGTATTAGTACAGAAATGACAGATGAGGCAAATGTTTGTCTGGGAAGCTTATATAAAATGCTTTTGTTCTGAAATTTGTGAGTTTAAAAAATAAAAAAAAAACAGACTGCAATCCAACAAAGTGTCTCTGTCCATACACTTGTAACAGTATTAAGTATTTTTCTATACAGTTCTGCTTAAGACAGATACAGCATAAAACAACCACTGTGCTGGTTCCACATCTACTCACTGAAGCTTACAGAGTGTGGCGTATAAGTGTGTATGTGTGCCATGGCCAGGTCGTCTGGATGGCGTTGCAGCTAGCTCTACCTATGGCGCATCTCCATCTTGTGTGCGGCTCGGACGCCATAGTATGGAATCGCACTACTGCAAAGCCTTATTAATACGTGGAAGCGCACACATCGATTAGATCAGACACATGCTCTCATGTAAACACACACGTATGCGCTTTATGCAGTAAGGTGGTGGTAGAGCAGGTAGAGCAGGCCCATGACGAGGCAGTAGAAGAGCAAGAAGCCGGTGGGGACGAGGGAGAAGGGAGAGAGAGGGGGAGAATGCGCTTTTATCTCCTCCTTCAACTCCTCTGCTCCTCCTATCGACAAGAGACAGTCCACGCAGCGCTGCACTGCACGCAGCTTACTGCAGAGGATATCAGACGCTAGACACACCTCCGTCTGAGAGAGAGAGAAAGAGATATACAGAGAGAGAGCGAGAGCGAAAATGAGGCAGCGGAATAGAACAGATGGTTGAAAGAAGAGAAAAAAAAAAGCAATAAAAAGCAGGAAAAAAGGAATAACAAGAATCGAAAGCCAGGAAAATGAAGAAGAAGTGAGAAGCATAAAGCAGACAGACTTCGGTTATGCATCGACAATTAAACACATATTAAGAAACAAACACTTAAAGCAGCACAATCAAGGAAAGAAAGTTTCTGATTAAAAAGTCATTTACCTCGGGAACGCCCAGCTTGCGGCACGCACCGAGGAAGTTCTCGACGTTGAGACGACACTTAGCGGCACTCAGTTTCGGCTGAACGGATCAAACGGAACAAAGTTTGCAAAACAGGGTCAGAAGAGTTCTCGCCTCATGAGTGCTCAAGTAGGCTGAAGACGGAGAGCGAGATCACTGAGGACTCACCACAGCAGGGGAGGGGATGTGGATGATGGACACCGAGCGAGGGCGTACGTGATTGGCTAGCTGACAGAGGAGGGTGCCGTTGGACAACGATTCGCCGAGATCTTCTGGAAGGGTGATCTTCAGAGTCGACTCCAGGGACTGACAGACGGACAGCGGACGAGAGGAGAGAGATGTTAGATGACGCTGTCAGGGCCGAAACGGCAGAGTGAGGAATGAGACGACCTTCAGAAGTCGACGGATGCTTTATAAAGTGACCGACTGAGTGTGTGGAATGAATTCTTACCAAACAGAGAGTGTCCGAGGATGAACATGTTCACGACTAAACATAACATTCCTAAAGGACTTCTGAATATGCAGCATGGACAGGCATGGTCTTGTAGCCTAACAATCATAGTCTTACAATGTAGTATGTTCTTAGCATTTAGCTGTATTTAAATGTATGTAAACATAACAGCATACCCTATAGGTTAATCACTAGCTATGCTAGGCAGCTTGACAACATCCTCTAATTTTCCATGTATTCAATAACATCACTAACTGAGCTCGTTTGTAATGCTCTTCTTCATATTCATTTTCTATGGACGTGTTGTGTCTCGGTTTGAAATCCCAAAAGGACTAGAAAAAAAATAACAATTTTGAATTCAGGTCTAGTTTAATGGCCTTCAAAGCTTTCTAAACTAAAATGTCCTATTCATAGTTCATTGCCGTCTCATATTCCTACACAAGCTTAGGAAATAAAATGCACCAAAGTGCTCACAAAGTGTTCACTTGTCATGCTGAAATTGAAGGTGAAAAATCAGGGCGCTGTGTGGGAGGAGAGACACGAGTGCAAATGCAAAATGACTGCAAAGAAACGTGAAGAGTACATAAATGGTCCTTACCTTGCGTAACAGGGTGATTTCGGCTCTCTCCTCGCGTGGTGATTTGAGTGTGGATCGGGACTCACTGCGACCTGACTCACCCAGAGACTGCATCGATCCTAAAACACACACACACACATGCAAACAGTACTGTATAACCATCTTTCTGGGGTATTTTCACAGACTGCTAAGCACTGGTTTACCAGGTACGCCTATCCTCAGAGGTGCATGTTGTTTGTCTATATCCCACACATGATTGGAAAGAGACCACTGCAGGCATTACTTCAGTGCTACCATTCTCGGCACAGAGCAGTGACACTGAGATAGTAGTGATATGGCTGTGGGTGCGGTGTTGGTGCAGATGTACTGGGTGTAGCAGTGTTACTGTGTTTTTAAACACTGCATGCTTCCTGACTGCTTTTACCAGACACATCTACCTGCTTAGCGCAATTTGAATGCACAGTTAGAGCTCATAGTTTTCCATACACATTTTGGGTTAGCCTGTCGCTGGTTGGTGATTTCTTTCCTAGAAGAGAGCTATAGGAGAATATGATTCCTCTTCTACCACAGCCGTTTGCCAACAAGCATTTCCTTTTATTCAGGAAAGAATGAGATACGTTAGGGCTGTCAACATTAATGTGCTAATTAACTAATCCCAATTCGTTATGATTTCTTAATGTAATTCTAATGACTTTTTATCCATTTATTCACGTTTTACTTTTTATCCCCAATCTACCTCAGGGTTAACACAGAGACAAAACCATTCACACCTATGGGAAATTTAGAGTAGCCAGTTGACCTAATCTGCATGTCTTTGGACTGTGGGAGGAAACCGGAG
>JAQMYM010000001.1:8842941-8858084 GCA_030014255.1 Parauchenoglanis ngamensis
CACACACACACACACACACACACACACACACACACACACACACACACACACACACACACACACACACACACACCACCCCCTACCCAGCACGCCCTGTAGCTTCTCTAATGTCTAATGGGAGGTGCTGAGTGCACCATCTGGGCACACCAGAGTCAAGGCAGCGGGAAAAGAAAGGGCTTTTAGTTACATAAGAGAGCAGGCCAGCATTTATTATTCACAGCCATCAGGAAACAGGAATATTCACCCTCTAAAGATGCTACTGCAGCTGTTATTCTGAAAAACGATGTCCAGGCTGATGGTGTTGCTGGATTCAAAGAACATTCCACAAAAATCACAACTACAGTCCATCAGAGAAACATTGTAAAAGTTGTTTTTCCACCACTATGTGTACAAAAAGTCATAATTCTTTTTCTCATGACCTTTTTCCAAACGGTCTTCATCCCTCAGAAGTAAACAGGCTGTTTCTGTTGCCCTGACTTTAAGAATGCTATGCAAATGAGCTGATCTGTTCTGATTCGTCGGTCGCCTCAGACCACGCCCCCGTCTGTACCATGCATCGGACGGTAGGAAGCGTACAGATAAAAGTACATACGTGAAAACAGATGAACGGTAATTCTACCGTTATTAACTAAAGAATTAGCAATTAGATGAACGAGGCGGACGCTAGCTAGCGTCAGCTCACCGAGAATAGGCAAGTTCACGGCAAGAATTTCCAGCAGTGGGATTGTCTACCCTGACACGGTGACCATCATCAAAAAGACAAAACTGTTGTGTAGCCTGATCCCGGCATTATGCAAGACTGTTCGAAGTGGTGATGTTTTCAGTAACATGTTTATTTAGGATACTTGGAAGGAGTGTCCAGTGTCAGCACTATAACAGTCAGAGATAAGGCTGTAACTTTAGCTGTACAGACATAGAAAATGAAAGGGAATGTCATTTATAGCTTCTATAACAGTTGATGACAATTTGTTTTGTGGCCATTCTACAGCATTACAAGTAAATATAAATGGATAAAAAGTAAGACTTCCTGCTCCTTAATAAATACGAACTGTTAGTGCTGGTAAACTGCTGTAGTGTAAGAGAGAGAAATCACGTCAGGTTGTGCTGATCTTGGATACTAATCAACAGTGGGAAGGTAACCGCATCACACCAACTCATTGATAGTTTTCCTATAACAGCGTGCCCGGTCTTATTCTTTACATCATACATATATAAACCAATATATAATACATACTAGGACCCAAGCACTCTACCATCAACCTCCGCCTGCCTTACCCACACCCAGTGATCTACATTTCTGATCTATGAGAAACATTAAGGCCAATTCTCAATAAAATCAATTGGGGCCTGGCCCTAATTTCCAGTAAAGCACAACACAGGGCCATTATCTCCCACCTAATCATGCAGTACTGAAGCACCAAAGTGCTGCCACTCTCTCAGTCTCTGCGGATGTGATGAATATTAATAGGCTCTATGACAGCTACTTTTATGCAAGACCTGTTAACAACAAACAATGACGTCAGACTCACCCTCTCGAACTTATAAACCACTTTACACTTAGACTTCTGACAAACTGTTTTATACATTCCCCATAACGATACGCAAAAAATAATCCTCCCGCACATCCTGGCACTACTGCTTTACACCGAGCTAGTACCTGATCACCACTTTTACCTAGTTAGCAAACCACAGCCAAACTGGCTCATCTATATTACACACAATCAGCTAAACATTCAGCCTTAACCCATTATATTTCCTGAAAAACACATCCAATTCATATCGCTCACTAGTTCTCAAGCAACAACATGAAAAACCATTTGAGCAGCATGTAGTGGTATGCTAAATGTCAGACGTTAACCAGCGGGAAAAAAAAACCCCATCCTGCCTGGTTTACCCCACATCACCATCACCAGGGAAATAACCCGCAGTAAATAAACAACTGAACCTCCAGTACCAGTACAGCACCGACTGATGGAGGAATTGAAAGTTGTTTTAGGTTCTTCGCCTTTCGCACTTCACATTTATAGAGGAAGTAGCACCTGGCATTTGGGATTTTTTTTTTTCCCCCATTAGGTCACTAATTTGACCGATGTACAATATGACAAGTTCATCTGTTCACATGTAACTTAGCAACTGGAATGGGACCTTTAACATCCTATCCGACAACGTCCTTCAGGGGTTGACAAATCACCAGGAAACCAGCAGATTTCTCGCCTGGGCTGTTCATTAACCTGAGAACCCTATTCTCTTTTAATTGGCTTCATTTGGTATGCATGTTTACTGCGCTTCGAGATGGTGAAAGTGCTACAATGCCGTGCCTATGGTGCAAGCTTCTCGTCCCGCTGCACCGCGATACAATCTGGCTGACGCTACAGGGCATTGTTTTTTTCTCAGCAGATGAATTAGCTTGCACGGACGACAGACTTTTCAGAATAAGGAACACGCATGCATGTTGAAATAGTGACAAAACTGAGCAAGATCAAGTGTGCTGCAAAGCCGTCATCTCTCGCCCCATGAGAGACACCTCATGCTTAAACACATCAAGAGACAACAAAGATG
This sequence comes from Parauchenoglanis ngamensis, assembly GCA_030014255.1. Lineage (NCBI taxonomy): Eukaryota > Metazoa > Chordata > Actinopteri > Siluriformes > Auchenoglanididae > Parauchenoglanis > Parauchenoglanis ngamensis. Next base: position 8,845,501 of record JAQMYM010000001.1, read on the forward strand.
CTTTCTTTTTTAAAAGAATAATGACTACACAGAGTTGCCTGTGCCCTGGATATTCATATACTCCGTCTGTATTAATGTACTTGAAGTTTTAGAGTACCATTTATCTAACCAGTGTACGATTGCAAAAACGTAATAGAGATCTCGCGGTCGTGTAATGCGAACGGCTCAGAAAAAGAAAAAAAAACCTGACGCACCCTGGTTTATGTCACTGAAAGGAGGATTACACTATCAGTATTATTCTAAATATATATATATATATATATATATACAGCAAGTCTTTATTTCGAAACTGGAACTTATTCTGCATACCATCTGTTAGGCTTTGAGACAGAAAACAAGAAGGGAGTGGGACTATGTAACAAGAAAAAAGAATTGCAGAAGCTGAAGAGGGAGAGCCCACATCCGGTAACAGTGTAAAGGAAATGCAACTGCGAGGGGAAGAAGCAGAAACACACTGCGCAACTCTGTGTGTCAAACTTCTATACCTCTATAAAGTCGGCCGCAGCTGGTGCAGCCACAGACAGCTGGGACTTTGCATTTATACATACTGAAGGTTTACTTGCATGTTAAAGGAACACACACAATGACACACTGGAGGAACAAATAACCCCACACACACTGCGACTGGAGGCAGGAGAGGCTGAAAACTACATCACGGAGCATTTTTTTTGTTGTTGTTTCTTTTGGTTCCAGACAAAGCACCTACTCATTTTCAAAATATGTTTTTAATCTGATCAAGCTGACATTCAAGCAGGAACAATAAATCAGTTCTAGGCCTGGGATCATGAATAAGGCGGCTAACGGGTCAAACACGTTCTCTCTGACCACTAAACACGTTGACAAATCTTTCCATTACAATTATATAGAATGTGTATAAAGTACTGGAAACGTTCCTACCGGCAAAAGCAACTAAAACGTCGCCTGACCACTTTATTAGGAACACCTGGTCTTTCATACAAATATCCAATCAGCCAATCATGTGGCAGTAGAACGATTAGTAAAATCGCGTTTGATACAGTGCATACGGGCTCACTGAGACTGGATAGCTGAAGATTGGAAAGGTTTTTCCCGTCTATCAGGTTCTGGTGTTCTGCTGTCGTTGCGCAACCTCAAGAGTTGACAAGTTGTGCATTTTGGGCTGCTTTTCAGCTCAACATGGTTGTAAAAATGGTTACTTGAGGTACCGTAGCCTTCCTGCGAGCTCAAAGCAGTCTGGATATTTTCTTCAAGTGTTTCCACCCACAGTACTGCTGCTTTTTGGATGGTTTTTTGTTTGTTTGTTTTCCCACACCATTCTGTACAAACTCTAGAGACTGTTGTGTGTGAAAATCCCAGGAGATCAGCAGTATCTCAAATCAGCCCATCTGGTACCATCAACCATGCCATAGTCAGTCACAGAGATCACACTTTTTCCCCTTTCCGATGTTTGATATGAACATTAACTGCTCTTGATCTGCAGGGGTTTATGCATGCTTGGATGATTGGATAATTGCATGAACGTGCAGGTGCACTGGTGTTCCTATTAAAGTGGACAGTGAGTGTACTGTTGATACTCAGTGTGTGGGTGACATTACCGGCAAGCAAAATGCATACTCCTTTCCAAAGCTGCCATCAATGCTAGTAATGCTCAATTTTAACATAAAGCACGTAGCGCTTTAAAATACGCATTATTCATTTAACAGTAGTTATAATGGACACTTTGCTTTTTGGATTCTGCAACTCATTCTCAAATTGTGCGCACTGCTTATGGTGGACAATACCCAAGCTATTGTAGCGGCATTTTTAATATGAAAACCAATAATGTAATAATCTCCTACTCAAATGTTGCATCCCGATTTAAATATATTATTATTATTCGTGGGAGGTATTGCGTTTTTGTGAGTTTGCATCTAGGGCATCACAAATCCTAGAGGAAAAGGCAGTTCAAGTTAACTACTTCCTCTCTCTCCACTCCATGGCAAAGGCCTCAGCTTCTAACATACAAGCAGTTTGACATTTCAAAGGTCGATGTGAATAAATGCTCGAAGTCTCAGCTTAATGTTCCACCGAAGGCTTAGTGTTTGTGCCATGCACGCAAGTTAAAAGGCTATAAAAATGGAAAAGACCACCTCTTGCAACAGAATGTTCTGGTGCGTCCACATTACGAACGCTACCACAACAGAGACGCGCTAATATGAAAACTGTAGACTGGGCGTAGGGTCGCCGCTGTGTGCCTGGCTCGAGCTCGCCTTGCTGCTAAAATCTGCTTCCAGCTGGGGGGAAAAAACCGTCTCCGAAGAGACTTTTCGTCATCCATCTCACAAGAGTATCACGGAATAGCAAGCATTTCATTCCGCACCAGTGTGTGAAATGTAATCTCATCCATCCTGCTGTGTTTTCACTTTTTCCCTTCTATTTTTACTTTTACTCCACAAAGCTCTACTTCAACCCCTGATTCCCACTTTCTATACACTGTGGAGCTTTGTTTTTTAAGCGACGTATGTTGTGATTAAAAGAGTGGCACAGTGTAACAGCAGGTAGCGTGTTCCAGCCTCACAGCTTCAGGGTCCTCGGGTCGAGCACGAGCTCATGTTACTGTGTGTGCGCTTCATCCTCGTCGAAGAGTGTTTCCTCCGGGTTCTCTGCTTTCCTCCCACCTCTCAAAAACATTCGAATGGCTTTTAATCTGCGCTAAATTGCCCATAGGTATGAAAGTAGGTGTAAATATGAGAGAGTGTGCTGGACTGGTGCTCCATCCTGGATATAACCTTGTGCCCAAGGTTGCTGGGATCGGCTCCAAATCCAGCACGACCCTGACCAGCTGACTGACAATGACACTGGTACATCTATGGACATTAATTTGCTTGATAAAAATGAAGCCCACTGCTGCTCTTTCTTTTTTTGGTATCGAACAGAAGTTTGTTGCAAGTGGTGTGGACTGGAAACAAACTGCATCTAAACAAGTTAAAATATAGAATATAGTCCTATGAAAAGGTTACAGTAAATCAGATAAGCTTATTAAACCTATTTCAACACTTAGTTTGCTATTTCTAAGCTTTCAATTTTCTTGTTCGGTTGCCAGATTGTTGTGCAAATTTTAAGCATTAGTTTCTAGAAAGAGGCAAAATGATGTGCCGAAAAAAGAAGAACATTTAAAGCTTAAAAATAGTCAAATATGTCTAGATATAGGCTTATTAATCTTATTGGGTTTACTGTAATTTTGTAACAGGAAATAGCCAATTAGATTTGAGGTATCCACTTGCTTTTTGCAGTGTGCTAATTATATGCAAACATCTCGTTTTGTCTGAACCAATGTTAATAATAATAATAATAATAACAACAACAACAACACACTTTCAAGCCTGTATGTGTCGATGTGTACGGTCAACATTATACACCTTAAACAGCTAAGCAGTGTCATTCAGAATCTTTACCTGAAAAGACACAAGAGCTTATTTGTACCAATGAAAATAAAAGACCTTTTAGGTGGTGGCTCAGTGGTTAAGGTGTCGTTCGACAATTGCTGGGTCCTTCAGCGAGACCCTTTAAGATGTCAGGGCGAGACTTGATATAATAACTTGCTGAAAAATCACTACAACAACACTTTGGTAATGAACAAGGAAAGTGAGAGGGATTTATTAAAAGGAGAACACAAATGATACATAAGAGCGCCTTATGGGATGAGAGAGAGCGAGAGAGAGAGAGAGAGAGAGAGCCTGAATGTGAGGTGGAGGGGAAGAGAGAACATAACAATAGGAGCAGCCCACCAGTTCATTTCATTATAACTCTTTCCCACCCTAACTAACCCCTCTCCCCCTGCCCTCCTCTCTGTCATCTGCTGCTGAGCTTAGTTGTGGTATTGCAAGTGTGTGTCTACGGCTCTCACACACACACACATACACACACACTCTCGTTATCATATTCTTCTTGTGAATGAGGCACTCTATTTGGCTGTATACTCGTGCACCGGGCGTGGCCACTGTATTGGAGCCAGACAAACAAATGTTTATTGACCACCACACACACACACACACACACACACACACACACACACACACACTATTTCAGTACCTTCATTTCTGTCTAATTCATCTAATCCATCTAGGCTAGTATTTATTGCTGCTGCAAGCAAAAATCAACAGTGGCTTTATTATTAATGTCCAATCACATCCAGGTTTTGGTCTGAGACCGCAGGGGTCTGGAGAGAGATTGAATCTTATGAACCCAAGCTTTGTTCCACAGAAAAGCACACACATACACATACATGTGAACCTCTGACCTTCCTGGGGGGAAGCTGGTCCATATTGCGAGAGAGAGAGAGAAAGAGAGAGAGAGAGAGAGAGAGAGAGAGAGGAGTGTGGTGTGAGTGCACACATGTGTGTGCGTGTCAGTGCGTGTATACATGATCAGTCAGAACAAAAACAGGGCCCCATCCTCCTTGCACCCATATGCTGCGAGCCACGTGGGCCTGCAGGCTTCAGTCGGTCTGCACAAGGCTCTCAATTGTCACAGAGTCCATTAACCTAATCTCAATGTCTAGCCTTTAAACGCTCACTTTCACTAGCTTTACAGTGCTCGATCACAAGCCTCCGAGGAAACGCTGAATGGACAATGCCAGATTGGACAGGCTTTTTTTCACTGTTTTCCAGCCCGGTCTATAGGAACGATATAGATAATCCATTTTTTCGCTCTCTCCCGACTCCCAACACAGCTGAATCAGTGGTCATTATTGCTCAGTTCAGATGTCTAGAGAGCTGTGAGAGCAGAATACATCCGGGACCTTGAGGACTGGACTGAAAAACACTCCACCGAGGCAGGGCTACTGGACAACAAAGACTGCTCCTGTCTAATAATCACCCTCATAAAGTAAAGCCAAGCAGCACCCAGTGATTACCTCCAAGCTGAGGCATCACACTGGTTTACATCACAGAGCAGGAAGCCATGAGTGTCCTGACTAGATAGAGTAAGCATGAGTGCTTTCACAGAGACGCAAAGAGTTTAATCAGTTTGAATTGAAGCATGGCGTGGATCATTCTGGGAGTTTCGGGTGGATGGGCGTGAACAACCACAATCATACTCAAATGGGGAGCAAAAAAGCAGGTCCTAGATTGCCTGTGAAAGGTGACCTTGGTCTACTTCCAAGCAGACTGAAGTGCACGAACTGCATTTTTTGATACACAAGGCAGAGTGCTGCAGAAGAACAGTATTATCTTTACACAAAAAAAAAAAAATGTTTGGGCATGAGGCAGGAATAGAACGTGAATGAAATGCAAATCACAGCCAATTCACCTACCAGCATGTTCTTGAGAGGTGGGAGGTAATCAGAGAACCCAGATGAAACCCATACAGACATGGAGAGAAAATGCAGACCCCTAGAGCTGTAACATGGCAACAAAACACCAACCTTCCATTCCTATATACTTGCAATTATCGGTTTACTGTTTATCCCATTCCTTCTGTATCCATTTGATTTCTGTGATTTCCAGAACAAGATTTGTTTACATTTTCTATCGCTATATTTCTGACCAGTAAAGGATTAATAAGGAGGAAGCACCTTAAGCCAAAGAAATATGTCAAGAATCAGAGTTGTCTGGTGTTTTCTAGTGTTACATGGCTGCGGGTTTGATCCTAACATGTCCAGAAGTGGCTTCTCGAACCTGATTGTGGGCAGCGTCGCTACAGCAGCCTGGAAACCTCAGCACCAGTGTTTATGCTGTCACTAGAGATACAATAAAACTTACAGTTAAACATCTAACACGGCTGGACCGGAGATTAACGGCTCCCGACAAGTCGAACCTTGCCCATGCATCACCCAATAGTCCATCTAGTCACTGTCTGGAGACAGTCTCGTCCAAAACAAAATCGCATCACACATTCCATAATGCTGCTTAGTCACGCTGTATCCCGAAAAAAGGTGGGTGTGCAAGTGTGTTCGAGGCTTTTACATCATATGCATTATTCAGAGCCAGGAAGAGACCTTCCATTAGGAGGAAGCACGAAGCACGTGTGTGAAAGACTCGCAGGAATAAACAAATGCAGACACTAACTCCTAGCTAAAACCCAGGAGATCCACTGTACAGGTTTCATTCAAGATGTGATGCTTTCATCCTCTCCAACCCATATCACACCTTACTGTGCTGAAGTAGGAAGAATTTACGCTCTTGCATAAGCACTTCCGCTTTCAGCGCAGGCCTACGCACGTGAAGCAGATGGCCGCGTGTGCTCAGCGTCGTGCTGCGTGTCAGTTGGGTTGACAAGGCATCGAGCCCCACTTCAACAATCTCCTGCATTTCAAAAGAATCTGCCGTCGTTCAGTGCGTCTGGAGATCCGACATCAGGAACCAAACAGTTTAGAGTTTATTAGATTGTGTTTACATTACGTTCCTAGATTTTTGGAGGCAGATCTGATTTTATTTTGTCCTTTCTTTTACATAGACCTGACCCATGTTCGACTAACACGTTTACATACTGCCAAAATGTGCAAGGCTGGAACTATCAACTTTTTTACCAGTCACATGACTGTGGTTGTAGAAAGGAAGAAGTGATTCTATTGTTTGCACTGTGACCATCCTGATCTTTAACCTCAATGCATTCTGCCTTTAACTTCACGCAGTGAGGTCTGATTGCATCCTAGTTCTGCCATGGCCTGAGATATGTCCTCATGGACAGCCCAGTTTCTGTAGCTGTCCTGCAATTTGGCAGATTGAGAAAACTATTTTTCAGCTGGACTCAACTACGCTCTGGACAACCCTTCACGTGTCTTTCACGTGTCTTTCGGCCTAGACTATCGTCACATAGTAATGCCGATAACTGTAGAATTGACAAGAAAAATCAGATGTGAGAGTTTAGGCTTTGGTTTTAAAATGCGTCTTGGGCAACAGGATCACAAGTGGACAGCTAAGACACATCGCCGTTTACACCTGTGTCTACTTTCAAGGTGTCCAGTGAACCGCTTGTGTGTAGATTTCAACATCCGCTGGAAGGTCAAAGGGCCCAGACAAGCACCAGATTTGTTTAGCACAGGAAAGCAAAAATATTTCTAGAACTAACTTACATGTACAGACTATTTGAACTGTTGAGACTAACAGGACAAAGTCATTTGTGACTTTTCCGAGCAGTGGCAAGCTGTCACCAAAACAACCACCACGTCCACCATTGATGACGTATTTTTCTGTTACGTCCTGGTCAGGGACGCTTTAGCGTTTACGCTACAAAAGATATGTGGTCAAATACGTCCCAGACCACCTCGACGAGTGGTTTGAGTGATTGGATTAGAGTGCGTCTTGGTGGTTGTTTACACTTGTATTTAGCGCTGTCCACCCAGGACGCATTTTACAACCAAGTGTAAATCGGATCTTAGATGCGCGTCAAATGATCAGAACCTCAATTCAGACGTGGAGAAAATCCGATCTCAGCTACGCACACACATGTATGTGACAGGATGTGTCAGGGGAAAAAGAATAATGTTTGGTAAGTCTTAGTGTATCCATTTAAGTCGTATCACTGTTGAATCCATCCCTGATGGATTTATCCACAATCAAAGACCAGAAGATATACTCTGAGAACACCACTGTCGACTGCTGCAAACCAAGATGATGTTATTATCTGGGAATAACTTCTTCACATCCACAGAAAGGGATGTGAACTCAGTTTCATAGGCATCAAGCGAAACCAAAGTCCAGGGAGAGTACTGAGTGCTAACAGTGGCCTGGACAAGAGCAGCAGAGGAAGAGTTTAAATCTCCTTCAGCACCCTGAGATGCTGCTGAACAAATCACTAAGCTTCTTATGCAATCCTAAAGGCTACCAGGACAGCTTGTGAGAGAGAGAGAGAGAGCGAGCGCGAGAGCAGGTGAAACAAAGGAAGTTAGCTAATTATTACACGCGCTATTACATCCGCTTTGTCTCTTGATTTTTTTTTTCTTCTTTTCGACTCGGATGTTAGCGCTGGGGAGGACTCACCTGCATGTGTAATGTCGGACAGATCGTAATTTCTGGCTGTCCGGGGAAACTCCTTGAGTTTGCGATTGGAAAGCACGAGCGCTCCGCTGGCCGCTGCCTCCTCGAGCGCCTTCTCCACGCTCCTGCTGGCCGCTAGTGTCGCCGGCAGCTGCGCCCCATCCCCAGCAGCCATGAACACAGCACTTCAACCCCTCTACTCTGGCCTTTTCACTTCGCTTAAGGACCCTCCTAAATTCTCATTTCCTCAGGCCTTACTTCCAGCGTGCTTTCACGAGCTTTTCACGAAGGCGATCTTATCCGGAAGCGATGTTAAAATCCAGCGCTTGGTGCTGTGACTCGGTAAAGTTAGCTGCTGAGGAGGCGCCGCGCGCGGAGTTAACTGTCAATCTGGCGAAGGAAGGAGGGAGGAGCGGCGCGCGCAGGGAAGGGGCGTGGCCAACGAAAGAGGAAGAAGGAGCACGCAAGGCATCTCAAACGACTCCATATTTGCTATCAGAGTGCACTAGCTAGGATGTAGGATGTTAATGAGTGACGTAGAGCACTTACATATGGAGTGAGGAGCCATTTGGTATTCAGCCCAAATGATTCACTCTCCTTGGGAAACGAATGTGTGGTGCAGTTTAATGAGCGTGCAGAGATAAGTAAACCGTTAACATGAACTGGATTTAAAATGGACACGAACAAGAAAACTACGTTTCAAATACACTTTAACATGAACTTGGTTATATTTAAAAGAAACCTGCATGTAAAATACACATTTACATGAACTATACTTACAATAAACATTAAGTAGCCTACATTTAACAGACACTAACAAGAAAACTACGTTTAGAATAGACGTTATCATCAAGTATATTTAAAGGTACATTAACAAGAAAAGTGCATTTAATAAACATTACTGGCCAGAGATAAAACTTTATCAAACTGAGCAAAACACATGTATAAATTTAATATTACATATAATGAGTGGTATTTTTACCTTATCTACATTTACATTTTCATTTTTTCCTCATCTTCAGTAACTGCTTTACCTTGGTCAGGGTCACAGTGGATCCAGAAACTATTTTGGGAACACTGGGAGTGATGTGGGAATACACCCTGGATAGAATTCCAGTCCATCACCATGCACACGCACACGCACTGTTCATACCTAGGTGTAATTTAGCACCACCAATCCACCTACCAGCATTTTTTTTTTGTAGGAAACTAGAGAACCTGGAGGAAACCCACCCACACAGACACAAGGAGAACATGTGAAACTTTGCACAGATGGTAACCCGAGCTCAGGCTCGAGCCAGGGTCCCTGGAGCTGTGAGACCACAATGCTGATGCCATCAATCTTCACTAAAGCCCCTGCACCCCCAGCCGCGTGTCAGCTCCAAGGCATCAGTGGTCCACAACTGTGTATTATAGTGGGTATCAGATGTTTTTCTTTGTAAGCAATTGTCAAAAAAATCGTCATCAGCATGATGGTGTTCAAGGTCAAGAGACCACAGCACACAATTCCAACTATATTTTCAACAAAGCTTGGTGAAGTTCAGGTGATGCTCTTTCATGCAACCCATCTAATTAACTTCCTGTTACAGAAGTGGCACCTAAGAGTTCATTTTTAAGGAAGACAGCATCAATTGTTATCAATTTAGAAACTGTTGTGTCTTTTGAGACTTTGTAACTGTTTTCAGACTTTTGGAAATTTGATTAAGACCCTGCTAGTGCCTAATGGTGCTTTTAACTGAACATGCATCTATTTTTTTTACAGGTAAAACAAACATATATCTATGGGGTGTAAAACCTTATCCAGAAAGGGCCCATACGGATGCAGGTTTTCATTCCAACCTAGCAGAAGCCATACCTGAGTCTAGTGAAACAGGTGGAGTCAGGTGTGCTTCCTGCTTGATTGGAATGAAAACCTGTATCCGCGCTGGCCCTTCCGGATAAGTTTGACACCCCTGATGTATCTCATTTGTGTTTATGAGTTGTAGATAACAAAGGAAATTTGCCTCAGGGAAACAGGACATGCTCAAGGTCAACACCAGTTCTACAGTTGCTAGAGATGGAGAGCAAAAAAAAAAGAAAAAAGAAAAAAAGAAACGAAAACTTTTTTTGAAGCATAACAATTTGCATTTGTTTTAAATATTCATTTCAGTGCAACATATGTTTTTTAAGTAAAAAAGTATTATTGAAGAAAAAACCATTAACTTTACATAGAGCATAGTTTCTCTACTTACGTGGGTTTCTTCCAGATACTCCTCTTTCTGTTTCCAAATCTATGGATTTCAAAACTGTTATAGTGGTGAAACACAAAACTCACTATTATCAAAGGTATTCTATTTATTAGTGCATTCTTTTAGTCATCATCTTGTTTGTTTGATCACTTGAACTGAGTGGTTTTAATCTAACTAATCAATAACTCAAAAGCAAGTTATCCTTAAAATACTGTCAACTTGAACAAATGACAATTTTAAGCAGATGTATTCTGCCTGTGTCTAAATTCAGGAATTAAAAGCTTCATGGTTCAAATAAATGTCTAAAATATTCCTGTACCAATGTAAATAATAATACTAATATTTTTATAGTTAGTAAGTAAGTTAGTAAGTAATATTTGTTATAGTTAGTAAGAACCCATGCTCTAAATCACAGCTAAATATAAACAAGTACATGCATGTGTGTGGAGCTCCGTGATGAACAGTATTTGTTTCCTGTGACATACGACAGTATTTGTGTCCTGTGTCCATTGTTTCTGGAATAACCATAACCGGTGAACAGGATAAAGCAGTTATTAAAGCTGTGTAAATGAATGTATTATTATTATTAACAAGCAGTACTGTTCATAAGAAAATGCATTTAGTAACTTTTACTTGTAATTGTAATCCTTGTGACAGACTGTGTAAGTGTTAAATATTCACTTTTTTCCAGCAGCACAGTAGATTTTGATATGAAATAATGGTTATCAGGTTAAAGGAATATTTAGTATATTCCTTTGAGGGGAGTGATGTTGAATCAGTGTCATTTGATCACATCACGTTGGTGAGCTTATTCTGATTTGTTGTGATTTTTTGTGGTAAGTCATCACTACTCTAGTTCATGCTTATCCAACTTGCTAATTAATTAGGATTTCTAGGGTTGTCAAATGCGACTTGTTTAAAAAGTGGAAATCATCAACGGAAGCCTTACTCCTCAGGGAAAATGGTAAGAGGAACAGAAGTTCTTAGGGAGCACAGAGGAAGAGAAGAAGGTCTAAAAGAGCATGAGAAACCCATGACATAAAAATCATGCCATTGAAGCCTTTGTAAAATAGTGTAATAAAAAGTTAAATAGGAGAACGCCTAGAAGTAGAAGAGGCAGTAGTAATTAACTGTCACCAAATCTTTAACTAGCTGTCATTTGTTGCCACATTGATCACCAGTTCATTTATGCAGGTAAATTATAAATATTATGTTTCATCAAACCCATGAGGACCAGCTTATTTGATATATATCTATGTGCATTACTGAGTTTACAGTCACGTTTTTAGTATAAAAAGGAAGTTACCAGTGGTTTGTACTTTTGATTATGTTTAACACCATGTAGACTTAAGTAAAACATAGTTACACAAAAATGTACATCTCCACCCAAGTAAAATATAAAAAACTGATACAATTTGCAATTTTATTGTGCTGAATTTTTTCCCCCCCAAGATGAAAGTACATCAGCTTGTTGGGACAGCTATTTTCCATAACTGCTTTATTTCATACCTAGATTTTTATGCAAAAAACACAAAATCAAGGCCCATTTTCTGGCATACTAACGTTTTTGCCATTGGTCTGTCCTCGTGTCCATCCGTCTGAGATTGTCATTTGTGTGATATCTCAAAAACAAGTGGTTGACTGTTTGTAAGATTTATTTGGGATTTTCACTGTAACCAGCGGATGAACTGATTAGGTGTCTGAAAATGTTTTTCTTCAATAGCTTCCTCTCTGCTTGAAGTATATGTTAAGAGTGTAAGTAACATGCAAGGACATACTAGTATATAGTATAATACATAATATCAATTAGCAACAAGAACGTAGTGTTGTAGTACTCGAGCCCGATCTTGGTCTCGAGACTGATCTCATGACCACCTTTTCACTTACTCGGTCTCGTCTCGGAACTGAAAGCGATTGTACTCAATGTGGAATCAGTCTCGGACTACAGGGAGAGCTCAAGACTTTCCACTCCCCACCCCAGTGACAAGGATAAACTTTTCCATTTTGCATACTCTCAAAATAATTATTCATATTAAAAAACAATACAATTAATCCATTAACTATTAATTATGACTGCATTACATGGTGTGCAGTCTATCACAGAGGAAAAAACAGTGTGTGATTGTGTTCACATATGTTGGGATCTATATAATGCCATAAAATGCCACACTTGAAATATTCATGAATATGAAATTACATTGCAATTATTAACACACACTCTAATGTGACCTGTCAAAGGCACTCAATATCTAGCTCAGGATAGAGTGTGCCAGCCTGCCTCATAGCCAGCAAGCCCTACAAAAATTAGAATTTTGAATATTAACAGGGGTGAGGGTAAATTAATATACTGTATATGCTGCACCTTACAAACCTTTTGTGGCGCATCCACATCTACCTCTGCCATTTTGCACACTGCTGT
>JAQMYM010000001.1:8874693-8892115 GCA_030014255.1 Parauchenoglanis ngamensis
GCCACGAGTGCAACCATTTGTAATTTTTCATAATTTTGCCTATTATAAGATTTAATTCAAATGACTTTTCCCTATTTGTTAGTAAGTTTGCTGATATTTGGTGACCAATGGTGTGCTAGCATTCAGCAACAACATGCTAACATTCTCAGAGTTCGCAGGACAAACTGTTCTAGCATATTCTCTTTTAAAACCCATGGAAAATTCCTGCAGCGATTACATTCTATGTGGCAGCACTTGAATACCAGTGAAGGCATGCTGGCAAGAATTCAGCCTGGCCATGTGTCTAGCAGCCTTGCTTTTTTCATGAGCAGACAGATTGCTAGCATAATTTAAATGCTAAATATCATACTTTTATGAAAACAGCAGCGCTGTTCTGCATATCAGACATACCAGGTTTTATTTATTGCCATACAATTCGTATTCCTTGTGGTTTCAGGGTCCCTTCAGGTCTGATTTTCTTAACTTATTTAGTTGAACAACAGCCTGTGTGTGTTATGCTAGCATGGAGGTGGATATTTATAGCGTGTCACACTAGTTGAGCTATTTCCTAGAAGAGCATGTCCTGAAGTGTACCGCTCCTCTTCTACCACAGCAATTTACCAACAATTACACATTTTTATTTTTTATTAAACAGTAATAGGTTAAAGAGTAAAGACTTAATCCGATTTATAATGGACATCTTCTGCATGTCCCATATGAAATATGCTTTACATTACATTGGAATTTCATGGAAGTTTGGTGATATCATACAGATTTGTGGGAATTTTTATGTCAGTATCATGTGAGCTTAATGCAACTTTCAGTCTCTTCTGTAGGAGTTTCATACATTATAATGAAATCTCTAACTCCCTATGAGTTCTCAGCGAGTTCCTCTGGTGACCCCTAATAACCCGTGGATTCCAATGGGGATGCCGTCGGAATTTTTCATGAGGGAAACGTGACAGGGACATTTGAAGGACATGGATGTGAAGGCAGAGTGTAGAAACTAAAGCTTTCTGGTTAGACACGGACTCTGTTTGTGCTGCACCTGGCTGAACGTGTAATGAGTGTGCTATTTTCAGAACACTATAGACATAGCATCGATGGTAAGTATGTCTTTCAGGAGACAGGAAGCAGCTGAAACACCACTTGATGTGGCCACACATGGACCATCTGAAATTAACGTTTGACACTGTAGAATGATTTAAGCTAGCTAATATGTGGAGAGAAGCGTAGGCTGTAGCTCATCATGTAAAGTGCTCCTGAGACACGGCAACCAAACACTGCATCAGGCACAAACTACCAGCTTAACTGCTGCTACGACGTGGAAATGCTCAAACACAGAGCTGTCCAAAAGTTCAGTGCTAAAGAGCAAACACAAGTTCAGTTACCAATAGAACGGGTTCATTAAAAGTTATTAACTGAAGACTGAAGTAAAGAGTGTTGCGACATGAGTACTGTTAATAAGTGATTTTAGTTTTACTAAATTCCTGCAGCATTTGGAAATGTCTGGTGTGATGATGATGGAGCTGAGGTGTGTGTTTGTGATGTATGCGAGTCCAAACTTGACTGGAACGTGGAAGAGCAGAACCCAGTGCGAGAGGTGAGAGGTTAATGAGGCTAGTAAATATGAGAAAGGTTAGTATGTGTGTAATTGCTCAAACGCAGGCAGGGAAGGTCATTACAACATGCTCTCTGTTTAATTAGTGTGTGTGTGTGTGTGCGTGTGTGTGTGACCAAATGCCCTATCTAAACATTCTAAAGATACAATATTTCATAACCAAAATTCAAGATTCATAGAAAAGAGCTAATTAGCACAGGATAACATTGTGTTTATGTGAGTTTGTATCATTTTTAAAGCATTGTTAGTAACATTACCTAGCTAACCATTTTATAATGTCGTCTGCGAAATAACATGTTGGTGACTTAAATTCTTAAAGCTCTGACACCGCAGCACCGTCAAGTTCTGGATTCTGATTGGTCAGAAGGTGTTGATTAATCTTCTAGAACTGCAGCTCTGGCAGCGGCGCATGGCGAAGGCGCTAACTACTGAAAATGGGTTAAAAGGAAGTTCTCTGTAAGGACATGTTTATGTAATATTTATGGAAGTAGTCTCCAGTTAGAGAAAAATACTCCGCTTCTGGATGTTACGGGTAGCTCTGCTTCGTCAGAACCCTAACCCTAACCATAACCCTGTGTTGTTGATTGTTTTACTATAACAGCACCACCTAGAGGAGGACCTTTAATCACCTTTTTGTTAGAGCAGAGTAAAAAGCCACTTTATGATTATGTGCGCTGATCTTTCCAGGGACGGCAGCACTGTGCTGGATGGTGTGCGTGGAGGAGTGTGAGCTCGCCACTCAGCAGTGACTCGTCCAGCAGCTTTGTCTTTTTGTTTCCGGCTGGAGCACGCTGCCCAAGCAGAGCCTGGCACTGCCCTCGTGATGGTAAACACCTCCTGTAGTGTCCTCTCCCTGCTGTTCAGAGGAGAGAGAACATCCTGACATGGAGGAACTAAAAATACTATTAGGAAGAAGAGATACAATGCTGCTTTGGCTCACTGATACAAGCATGAGTGAGACTAATGTGTGTGTGTGTGCTAACTTTTGTCAGGAGCACGGTCTGTGTAGCTGAGTTAGCTAGCTAGCGCCAGGCTTCTGTGGTAAAACTGTAATCGTTGTCAAACTGCTGCGCTATAAGAGGAATAAAGCACTTGGTGTTGTGCTGTTATAGAAAAATAACCAACAACACTGTACTGTTACCACAACGCTGATTAATCTCCTGTTAGAGCAATGAACGAAGGAACAACATGTAATATGTACATGTAACCAGATGTTAGTTCCTGTTCTCACTTACATCATAGCAGCTAGAAACAGGTTGTTTTTTTTTCCAAAGACAAAAAAACCTTACAGCTTGTCACGTTACCAAGAAACCACAGCTTGACCGGAGGCTTCTGTCATACATGATACAGAAACACATTTATCCTTACTAAAACTTCACTAGATCAACAATTACACATACTTTTTAATCCATTAGCGGAGCGTCCGCTGTGAATGAGCTGTTACTGTAGAAACGTAGTAAAGCGAGTGCATTAATATGAGTTCGCTGGCTAGTAATAAACTTCTGTGTTCATTTTAGCTTAATAAAGTCACATGTTTTTTCTGCAGATTCATCATCACACATTTGGAGGCGGAGCTTAGGGATTGTTGAATGATCCAGAGTTTACATGCTGATGCTAAATATTTATCTGTATACATTCCCCTCGACACATCTGCAGCTGAGTTTTAACGCTTAATGTATTCACTGAATTTTCCTACACAAGAAGATGTGTGTGTGTGTGTGTGTTTTGATGGGAGCCCTTGCTGCTACCCCAACCCCCCGGTTGCTGTAGCCCCCCCAACCCCTCCCCCCATATCTAACAGTGTTTATGATGTAAATATTTCAGCGAGGTCAGCTGATCTGAGCTGCAGGCAAAAGGCATTAATAATCATAAAACACTAACCTCGCTTTCCTCCATTAAACTCTCCTCATTTGCATAATGATGTTTTTCTGTGGCCGGAGAAGAACACGGCATACCAATGCTAATGCTTCACCAAGAAAAAGCACCGCCGCAAACTTCTGCCTCTCGTCATTGGCCACGTCTTCAAGCTGCACAGAGGTATAAAATAAAACATCCCGTGGTTTCAGTCCCCGCCATCAATTTATCATATTAATAGCAGTGTGTTTATTGTGTGGTTTTTCAGCATGTCCATTGTGTATATCAGGCACATAGGAATCATGATACATCAGGGATGGGATAGATTAGACAAGTGACCTGTCAGATCTCGAAGTTGAGGAAAAATGGGCAAGCGTGAGGATCTAAGCGACTCTCATAAGGGTTGTGATGGCGAGGTCAGAGCGTCTCCAAATCAGCAGGTCTTTGGGGTGTTCCTGGTATTCGCTGGTTAGAATCCACCTAAAGTGGTCCAAGGAAGGAGAACCGGTGAACCGGTGACAAGGTGATGGTCAGCCAGGGCTCACCAATGTGTGTGTGGACTGACGATGGTGTTCACAGTGACCATGGCGTGTGGTTTAGGACGCGTCCACGGCAGACTGCTCATCTCTCTCAGGGAAAGCCGAGTGAAAGAGACGGCTCTATCGCCGATCTGGTTGCCAAGGCTGCTTTCAATCTTGGCATGTTTCCCTTGGCGAGCGCTCTGACTGAGGCATGCTGGGAATTTTGCGGTGTCAGGAAGATCAAACGGCCATGCATATTCAATTCTACACTAATGTTTGTTCTGCAGACGGAGAAACATGATGAATTTTTAACTCTCCAGCTGTTCATATATTCCAGTTACCTCGCTCTTCTGCTTCCTGCTACCAAGTGAGACAATTAACGTGCTTCATCACTCACTGAAGATTAATACACCGTAATAACACCAGCTCAAGTCAACATGGGCTGCGTTCAGGGTGGAGTTACGTGTGCATAGTGAGGCTTTAACACCTCCGTTGTGCACGTCGCTATTCAGACCTCAGGCGTGACTCAGACGTGACACACACACACACACACACACACACACACACCATTCTGACCCGTAACTATAGCACATTTTCTTGCATATCTACAAGCACTAACCCCATGTCCTCGGCACAATCTCACCTTTATCTCTTCTCCTGAACTCTGTTAACAGTTTGCAAGCATGAAACCAAGGTCATCAAGAGAAAGCAAGAAAGAAAGAAAGAAAGAAATGAGAATGAAATGTACATGACTTACAGTGAATGTTTTTTCAAATACTGCATGTAAATTTCACTTAAACTATTCCTCTTTCTCTTTTCTCTTTATTACTCTCTCTCTCTCTCTTTGTGTTTCTCTCCCTCTCTCTCGCTCTCTCTCTGTCTTCTCTCTCTCCCTCTCTCTCTCACTCTCTCTCTCTCTCACTCTCTCTCTCACACACACACACACCCTTTGTTCATCTGCTGTGATTAATGTGTTATGAATTGATCATTAATTATTACTGTGTTTATTTGATGCTGGTTTGTGTCATGAGTAATTAGTCGTCATGACGCTGCAGCGTGAGAGATGAAGTATTCCAGAGCTTTAGATCAATGATGGATGAGGATCTCATCTCATCTGTAAGGGTTCTTCAAAAGTTTCCTTGGATCATGAAGGATTCTTAGCTTCACAATAACATCGACCATGCAGACGTTTACACGCGGCTCGGACCTCGCATGTTCGAGTTCAGACCCTCTTCTCATGAAATCATTTACACTTCTGAGACCGCGCTGGGATTCGAGCGGTTTTATTTTCTCCACTCGGATATTAATTAATAAATACGCCGAGCAGTACAGTCCAAAAGGCATACTTTTTTCCATTTATACATACTTTAAACGTCGTGAAATGTGTGTCATAAACACTTGTTCCCTCACCACTCTCTGTTTTCTCTCTCACTCTTGAAGTTAATAAGAAAAGAAACACACACAGCGTTTCATGTTACTGAAGTGAAAACTCTTCTGTCCTGAAGACTTTTATTAAACCATTATGAACGTTTCACTTGTGGATTTCAAATTTTCACAATTAAGCAGAAAGCCCCGTTTTCTTTAATTCTCTTCTCCAGCTCTTTCTCTTTCTTTCTTTCTTTCTTTCTTTCTTTCTTTCTCTTTTTTTTTACTCCAGTACTGCTGGCTTGTTCTTTTGTTCCCTCGGCTCTCAGAACTCGGGCTGTCACTAGACTTTAGTAAGAGGAATGATCTGCTCTCTTTTATCCCCACTTGACTTTTCTCTCATACATCACTTCTCCTAAAAATCCCGGCTTCTCTCCCTCCATCAGACGGCTGAGTGCAGAGCGACGAGCTTCTGTACCTGGAAAAAACTGACAGATAGACAGACAGAGACAGTTATTAGTTATTGTAAATATAAAGTCAGAGAGATGGCATGCATTTCTTCTCTCCTGATGAATGCACCATAATAATGAACATGATCTCAAGCAACCTATAGAAGAGGTGTCGATGAAGTTTCTCCATCAATCCTGCAGGTTTTTATTAATGCAATCGTTCTAATACGTTATCGTTTACACAGTAACAGTTCGTTCAAAGGGGCGTGTATCACGTACTCGGGTTTAAAAGCGTGCGTAAGTGTTGAAGTTTCCTGTAAGGAAATGTGTTTATGTAACATTTCCTGAAGGAGTCTCCAGTGTCAGCGTTTTCTAACAGTCCGATGTAAAGCTGGAACTTCATCATCATAATAATATCCTCATAACATCATCATGATCATGGTTTAATGATCTTACATGAGGTCACGCTGCTGTGTCTCAAAGCAAAAAAAACAAGCACGGCAGAAAGTGTTAAACACTGATAAACACACACAAATGTCAAGTTTTAGTGTTTCCCACTAAGAAGATCCTAACTTTTCTTTCCTTTTGGAGAGGTGGCTTGTGATTCACACACACACACACACACACACACACACACACACACACACACACACACACGCAGACTTCGCTTAGAGAGAACAGTGTATTACTCTGCTCTCCTGCTGAGACGCTCAGATCCATTACAGAGCGAGATGATGAGCTGAGACACGTTATCAGTCAGAGAGGATCACTTATAGAGGCATGAGAGGACCTTTCTTTCTCTCACTCTTACTCTCTCACTCTCTCCCTCTCACTCTCTCTCTCTCCCCCTTTCTCTCTCTCCTCATCTCACTCTCTCTCTCTCTCTCTCTCTCTCTCTCTCAATTCAATTCAATTCAATTCAATTCAAAGAACTTTATTAGCATGACCATAAACGTGTACAGTTTTGCTAAAGCACTGAAATGAGACAGTTTCAATAAAACAAATACAGTAACAAAAACAACCAAAACAAAAAAATAGTAATAATAAAATGAGGTAAAAATATAGGTAGCACAATAAGTAAATGGGTCAATGTAGAGCATAGAAAACAAGAAAACAAGAATCGTACAGGGCTGTGTGAGTGTGTGTGTGTGTGTGTGTGTGTGGGGGTGTGTGTGTGTGTGTGTGTGTGTGTGTTTGGGTGCGTTACTCGCAGTCTCTCAGCTTTCATTTTCAGAAACTTACTGCCCTGCGAGTACACAGCTCTGCTTTCTTTCCCCCAACAGGAGGGGCAGTTTGTCCGTGTGGGGCAGGAGGGAGAACTGGGGGGGAATTAACTCTCTCCCTCTCTCCCTCTCCCTCTCCCTCTCTCTCTCTCTCGCTCACAGTAACATGACACTGCTGGATGTTATGGTGGACTAAAATGATTCTGGAATTTCAAATGTAGACAAGGTTGTGGGAAAGCAGGGTGAATGAACGAGGGTACAAGATGGGTACATGAGGAGGCATATTCATTTTCCATGACCAATTGTATGACCTTATTTCAACTGTGGACATGGTAGAATGGTGCTCCAGTTGCAGCTAGAGGGAGATATTTAGCTGCAATTAATGACCCTGACATTCTGAAGGTTAAATGTAGAAAGCAACCTTAGATTCAAATATTGTTGATGAGTAAAAGAAAATGATATATGGTATGTCTTAAATGTTGATTTTCATAGTACTTTTATTACCATGTGTAAATATTATTTTGTAATATTTATACTTTACTTAAGTCCTACTGAAATTAAATACTTGTAGTCTTGCTTAATTATGTTTTCCCAGAAAAAAACACTTTTTACTCCTTAGATTTTAAACCTTCTAATTACCTGCTTCAAATCTCAAAGGCATGTTCTCTCATGTAGCCAGTGACTGAATGCTATATGTCAATATCATTACTTACATTTCACTTTAAAGCACCCAATCAAGTTCACCACTGTAGAAAAACTATCATGAATTGTACCAATTTGTCATCTGCAGTGACCTTCTCATGCTACACAATGTGCTTAATGTGATAGCTACCTGTGCGTATCTGAATATATACTGCAGCATAGGACCAGAGGATGAGCACCCTGACAATACCTTGGTAAAATGTTTCATTATGCTGGAGTAAGCAAATTCTCGTACAAAATGAGGTGTCTCCTTTGTCTCCCTAGAAGACATGAACTCCATCTTATTTGAACAAGGTTAGGGTTTCATCCATTCCAGTAGCTAATATAATTGGCTAAGCAACTAGTCAAATTTCAACTAATGATATTATAATATTGGTTATTTACAGGATATCTTACTTCTGATTTATTCATTAACAAATGACGTACCATTGGTCGTACATATGACCAGCTAAGTTATAGAGATTGTTTTCAGGCAAAACGGCACAAATGATTTCAACCCCTACCCCTTGTAACTCCGTTTTGTAGGGCTGCTACTCAGTCTAGGACACTCCAAATCTAGAGGCAGGGCCAATACATTTTCCACCGATCAACAACTGATGTGACATGAAAGAATACACTCTGGAATGTAGTCAAAATCCTTTAATCACAGAAATTTATATAATTTAAAAATAAAAAATACAATGTGATCTGTCCACACAAATATCCCTTGACCGTATTTTGCAGGGTGACGAATCTTCTCCACATATTTGTGTCGTGTGCACAGATCTTAGTGAAAGTTAAAAAAGCTTCTAGTTTCTGTATTGTGTTGAGGTGAATAATGTTTTAAAGGTAAATACACACTTCATTTGTGGTAGTGGCAACAGGATGGATTGACAATCTGTTAAAAAATAGTTAATCAGAAGTGATTGTTTTTGTTAGGTTCAGCTTAATGACTGTTTCGTCATTTCCTATCTCAGAGATTAAGACTGGTTTCCAACACTGCGATTGGTGGAAGTGAGGTTAGCACCCTTTCTTAGCTAAAGTGGTCAGTGCTTTATCATGCACCAGCTTATGGAGGAGGACAAAGCTGGAAGGGTTCAGAATGCCACGTCCCTCTTCATTAACCTGGCCCATCAGCACGTAGTTTACTCCTGAGACAGCGAAGAAGTACAGAATTAGACTTTCATATTGCGACTGGGGTTGTACACTACATGAACAAATAAAATTAGGTTTACTTGTTCTGTTGAGAGAATAGATAAAACGTGTGCAAGCTGTGAACCATGATCACACTGTACCTTTACGTAGCGCAGGGCATTTCGAGCAGGGAACAGTAAGAGTGATGGACTTAATTGGGCCTCTCTTTGTGATGTTAAGTTTGCCTTCCTTATAGGTCTTCATGATGTACACCTCCACCTCAGCACTACCACGGGAGCTTGGGGTCACTGATGTCACCTTCCCTGTCAGCACTGGGAGTAGAAGAAAAGAGGTGAGACAGACAGGGACATGAGAGTATTATCGTATTATTTTATGACAGTAATTTCTAGACATTTGCACAGAGGTCTTACATGGTACTAGAAAGTCTGGAGGAGTGTAGAATTTAAATGTACACTTTAGAGATTCATTAGGATGCTGCTGGATGCATGTCACTTCTACCGACTTGAAAATTAGCAAGAAAACTGAAGATAGAAATTCTGGAATAGTAGTCTGAGAAAAGTCTTGGAATGGTTTGATATGTGTGTGAGCTTGTTTAAAATTTGTGTTAAAGTGAGGAAAAAACAGGCAAAAACCATGTTGCAATTTAGTTTCTTTTCGGTTGAATTCATAGACTCCCTACCATCTTTGTAAATAATTACTGATGGGCATCAGTTTATGCAGCCAGCTTTATCAAAAATCCCTAGAGGTAAAGAATTGTCATTTTATAACCACTAAGATAACTGAAAATGAGTGGTCAAAGGAAAGGAGTTTACCAAAGTCGCTGGGACAGAAGCTGGTCAGAAGAGTGCCTGTCCTCTTACATGGCTGTGCACACTGTGGATTCTCTACTGCTGTGTGGAGAACAAAAATCGATAAGGTTTTCACACACAAATACACACAAAGACAGAATAAAGTACCAATTATCAGATCTCAAGTTCAAGTTAAAGTTCAGTTTATCGTCATTCCAGCATTATTAAAATACAGTGGAATGAAACTGCATTTCTCAAGACCAGAAAAAGGGAAAAAAGGAAAAGGGAAAACCACAAATAAGTAAATCTACTTACATTTCTTGTTTCCTGTAGGGGTAATCTTGGTGCTGGTGTTGGTGGCAGGTTTGGTCTTTGGCTTTGGTGTAGTTTTCACAACAGGCTTGGGTTTGGGCTTGACTTTAGATGCAGGCATTGGCTTTCCTGGTTTAGTGCTTGGTTTGGCTGTTGCCTTCACACCAGGCTTGATATTTGGTTTAACTTTAGGCTTTGGAGTTGGTTTAGCTTTAGGCTTCACTGTTGGTTTTGCTGCAGGTTTTGGTGTAACCCTATTGGCCGGTTTTTGTGGAGGCTTAGGCTTGGGCTTAGGTGTAGGTCTTGCTGGTTTAGGCCTGACCGGTTTGGGAGTTGGTCTGGCAGGCTTAGGCTTCTGTGGTTTCAGTGTTGCTTTAGGTTTAACAGCTGTTTTAGGTTTAGGTGTAACCTTGGGTTTAGTTCTAGTAGTGGGTTTAGATGTTGTTCTTGGTTCAGGAATTGAGTTATCAAGGTCAGAGTCAATTCTTGGTCCAGGCACCGAGTCCACGGTTGGTGTTGCGGTTCGAGAGCCACGTGGAATGCTCTTATAGTGTGCCATGAAACCTGCCCCAGTCAAACTGAGATCAGACACAAACTGCACCAACAGCTCATTTCTTCTGGTCACAATTGGCCTGTGGTAGAGAGAAATTATTATATGGTGTGTATTTTTAACCTAATCTCTATCTGTAGCATATGGGTCATTACCACAGACATTTACTTCAATAAATTTCCATGTACTTAAAAAACTTGGAACCAGCTTATTATGGACGTCTAAGGCTAATTTATGCCAAATTTGCATTTTAGAGAAAGATTTCATGAATTTTCAGTCAATGGTATTTAAATTATATTCAACCTTAAATGTAGGGCAGGATGTTTGTGCAACAGGTAGTGTTGCCACCTCACAGCAACACCATCCCTGGTTCCAGCTCGAGTTAGTGTCTGTAAAGACTTTTGCATGTTCTCCTCGTGTCCGCATGGGATTCCTCTGGGTTCTTGGGTTTCCTCCCAAAAACCATGACATTAGTTCGATTAGCTACTCTGATTTACCCTCGGCGTGAATGTGTGTGTGCAGGTGTGCTGGACTAGGGTCTCATTCAGGTTGTCCCACCTTGTGCAAATTGTTCTTGGGATAGACTCTGGATTCAACACAACCCTGACAGCAGTTACTGAAGATGAATGAATGATTGAACATTAAATGTGTGGTTATGTGTTTTTTGCAGGTGGGACTACATTTTCAGAAGAAGGAAATGAAGGTATTTCCATGGTTACATGTCTATAGTGGTAACCCCTAATGATAGAGGAAAGTATCTCAATTTCAACACAGCATTTGGGAAAGTGAAATTAACCGAAATGATTTACTGTAGAGCTCTGTGTTAGAATGTTTGATGAAATGACTTTTCACTGTTAGAGGTAACAGGGTTGAATTTAGAGTATTTTTGCATGTTTTAAGCATTTATTAACTGTTCAAACAGCTTATTTTCTACTAGAAAAGGGAAATGTGTTGAAATTCTTGTCAATGGTAGTATGCTACAGAGGTGGTTACAAATTAGGTTGGAAAATGTTTGAATATCTATATATAAATCCATATGTATATTTGTATATATTGACATTTCTATATAGCATCTATATTATTACTATTGTTTATAGAATTCCATACTCTATGTTAATGTGAATCTAAACCTGGTCTCAGACGTCAGCATGTACAGCAGACCTACACATTTTTGCTTTTGTACAATTTCATTTTAGAATTCTTGTTTGACAAAATCTGGGAAGGATATCCAAAGATACATTCTGTAGAAATACTCTACGACACTGTTGACCCAGAGCAAACCTAAACATGACCCTTTCCTGTCATGTGGCATCAGTGGACAACACAGAAAAAAATGAGAGTGAAGAATATGTTACTGTGACTCACTCTGGAGCTACATCTCCGCAGAACTTGCCTATACGTCGTGAATTGTCAGTTTCTCCACCGTTAAATAGTGCCACGTAGTCATAACGACAGTATTTATCTGTCTCCAGATCCAGCTTCTCAAACTTTACCTCAATCACCTAGGGAATCATATACACACACACACTGATTAGAGGTTTGATACTTCTGTTTGCATTAGAGCTCTATGTAAAGCTTTTAACAGTTTTGATTTAAAAACATAGCCGCTAATATTATAATAAGTCTTTTATGCAGCTTTTTATGCATCTCTCTCTCTCTCTCTTTAAACACATCCCTTCAATGGAGTCTTAGTCTCTGGCATCACACAGACACATACTGGCCTACATGCATACTCACACACATCCACATCCACCCAAATGCACACATACTCCCACAAACCAGTGTGCTAATTACGGCTCCCTCGTGTCAAATGAAATCATTTCACACCGCCAGAATGAAGATCAATGGCAAGAGAGCAAAAAGAGAAAGAGGTGTGAAGTGAGGCTCGACATGCTCACCATGTTGGTCGCTACAGAGATGTGCCAGGAACAGCTGATGCCTGCTGGGTAATTAGTATCTGGCCAGTTTGGAGTCTTCACTGATCCGTGAGGCTTTGTCAACCTGCCACCACAAAACTGATTCTCTGTGTGGAGCGAGAGAAAATATTTATCCTCCTGAATTCATTTTCTGCCCTAATTTATTAATATAATTCTTTTTATTGGGTGTGCATGTGTGAGACAGCAGTAGTTTTGGACACTAGTTCTTAAAAAAGTATACAAAAAAAAAATTTAATGAAATAGGTTGACATATATAGAGTATATAGGGGAAACATGATTCATCATCTGCTTGTGTAAATATTATACATTTTAATTTGACAGTTCTTTGCTGTCTCATAATAATGTTTACAGGAAATATAATACACTCAAATAAAAACAAAGTTCTGAAATAAAGTTCTAGAGCCTTAAAGGGTTCTAAATGGGACGGCTCACCCTTCCCAGAATCCTCTCCGCCAAGTAGCGAGTCGCCTAGGCCACAGATCTTAAATTGTAATGTGAATTTGAAGATAATTTGTTAAAGTATCTATATTTTAAGTTCTTTCAACCGATCCATTCTGTTTTCATATGGTTATTCTGTATGAAATGTAAATGAAGAAAAAGTTCGAAATGGGTTTCAAAGGAAACAATAACAGTGAATTTGCAGAGGTTTTGCTGTACAGAGAGCTAGCACAGTCGTGGTCACATGCTTTCAAACCTAAAACAATGCATTGGATTCTGGGAAATGTGAGCCAGCGCCTTTAAAGTTATAAAATGGAACCTTAACTATTCAGCAAACCCTCAAAGAATTCTTATACCTAACATAAAAAAAGTTATAGTAGAGCAAATGAAGTAGTTAGAGTAGGTAGTTACAGAACAGCAAATGAATCTTTAATTTTTTTTTTGTTTAAAAATCTTTGCTCTTTGATCCATATGTATGGATGCATGTATGTATTATTAATCAAACATTCCAATGGCATTTTTGCATATGTCTGGCTTAAATGAATCATAGGAATATAAAGGTTTAAGTTTTAAAAGTTTTTACAAAGACCAAATGACATCATTGTTGATGATGGTAAGTAGCAAGCAAAAGTTTCCAACCCTCCACATGTGGCTTTCCACCGCTGAAGAGAGCCAGGAAGCCACGCCCTCCCCTGCCCAAGTCAGACACCATCTCCAGCATCATGAGGTTGGAGGTGGAGATAATAGCCCCGGGCCGGAACGTTCCACAGAAGCGGCCTAGCTTCTGCACAGTGTATGAGTGACCGTTGTACACATCCACGTAGTCGTAGCGACAGGTAGGGTCAGCCTCCAGGTCGAAGATACGGAACTGGAGCATGACCACCTGACCCTCTGGAACCTGTAGGTACGACTCAGCGTTGACATTGTTCTGTACTTTGTTGTGCTAATACTTAGTATTCAGTGGCTTTAATAGCATTACAAAAAATATCATTATGTTCAGAAATCATTTCTTAAAATGATCATGCACGTTTAGGCTTTGAAGATCCAGTTCCCATATTTAACAGAGAAATTTAATTCTATCAATAAGATAAGATCTCCTGTTTGCATCTGAAGGCTGTATTTATTACAACTAAAATTATTAATCTACATGTGTTATAAAGGTGTTTAAAGAATAAAGCATGATGGGATCTTTCAGATCTCTTGAACTTAAGAATACAGAAAACAGTCCTAAAGTGTTTTCTTCCTCTTATGCCACTGCAATTTGCTAATGATTACCAAATTTTAATTTATTAATAAGCTTTACTTTTTCTTTTTTATTTTACCTGTTTATAGTTACATTTATTGTAAGACAAGGTCATTCTTATCACTTCAGTTATAGCAGCTATAGACAGTTTTCTCTTAAATTTAATAAGACAAAAAAAGCAGTTTAGCAGCAGAAAGTAGCATCATCTGTCCTGAAGACTTTCCCATGGCACAAAACTTTCTGACCATTATAAAGCACTGCCTCATATAAAGCTTTGACTCCACGTTCTTCTTTGTTAAATAACACTTCCATTTCAATAACAAAATCTATTTAAAAAAATACAGTCTGAGATTATGTGGAACATCCACCGTACAAGTACCTGTAAATGAGTTATTACTATAGAATGCATTAGAACGGGCGCATTAATGTAAACCTGTGATTTGAATTACCGCTGATACTTTATTAGCTCCAGTTCTAGAAAAGTCAGCAAAAAAGTATCCAATCAGATTAGAGAATCCAACATATTAACAGACATTCATTCCAAAGCACAAAACACTCACTATATACTATTATATTATTGTCACTCACAATAACAGTCCTATTAAAGAAAGTTAAATCTGGAGCTCCTAAGTGTTCTTTGCTTATCCCTTTAAGGAAACCTTAAATGTTATATAGAGTAACAGTCAACATTTTGGACACACCTACTCATTCATAGGTTTTTTTTTTACTATTTTCTACATTGTACAACAATACTGAAGACATCAAAACTATAACATAACACATATGGAATTATGTGGTAAGCAAAAAAAAAAAGTGTTTAAAAAGAACAAAATATGTTTCATATTTTAGATTCTTCACAGTAGCCAGTGTTTACCTTGATGACAGCTTTGCACACTACTGACATTATCGTAACCAGCTTCATGAGGTAGTCACCTGGAATGCTTTTCAATTAACAGCTGTGCCTTGATAAAAATAATTAGTGGGATATCTTGTCTTCTTAATACATTTGAGATGGTCAAACAGTAAATAAAAAATAATAAAAATACAGTAAATAGCCCTATTCCCTATTGAACAGCTATAGTAATCCATATTATGTTAAGAACCGCTCAACAAAGTAAAGAGAAATGACAGGCTATCATTACTTTCAGACACAAAGTGTCTTTTAAATAATCAAAAATAAAGAAAAACCACTGAACTAGAAGGTGTGTGCAAACTTTTGACTGGTACGGTATGCTGTTTGAACTGAAGAACTCTTTTCGCAGAACATAGGATTTGCATTACAATTCTAATGAAAACTTTTACAAATCATAAAAAGTAGAAAAAGAGGAAATTGGTATAAATGGCAGATCAAAGTAGAAATTCATCAATGAGGAATATTTTTTATGATTATTATGTTAATAATATATTTATTAATAATATAATATATTTTTGGGAAACTCTTTATCTTTGATATATAACGTCTGTGACAGTTACTCACGGTGATGTACCAGGTGCATTTGGTGTTGGGTTTGTAGTGATTGGGGAAGTCTTCACTACCCACAAAGCCTGAATCTGTCGTTAAATGACCCCCACATCGAAAAACTGGCCTAGAGCGAGAGCGAGAGCGAGAGAAAGAGAGAGCAAGAGAGAGATTTGTTTTTCACATTTTGTAGAAAAATATATCTGTCGGCATGCCATGGTGTTGGCACCAGCAACAGCAATCTAGGCTTTGCAGTATTGCTTTGCTGGCTTGCACACACACACACACACACACACGTACAGAGAAAACCTCCCAGAGCCAAACAGCCGCACACTGTTCCAGGTCTTTAGGCACACACACACACACACACACACACACACACACACACAAATTCAACATGAAAGACATTAATTTAATTTAAAAGTGTAATCTGTTGGTTTGAATGCAAAAGTATTTGAAAGCATTTTTATTCCTCTCTTTCATCTCTCATATAGACCCAAACACACATAAATGCATGGAAAGGTATAAAGCAGCCTTCGTTTCAGACGCACATCACACACAGTGCAGTTCAGTGTTAATCAGAGGCAGTCGGGTCATAAAACATTCCCTGGCTTTCATACACTTTCATCTGTGTCTGAATGAGAATTTAACAATTATTAACAGAGACCAGTCAACTAAGATGTTGATGTTTTGTCTGGCACAAACCCTGTTTTACCCAGATCCATGTTTAGGGTGATTTTGTGGATTGTGAAACAGCCTGTGAGTCTTTTGACAACTTCAGCTTCTCCTGTAGTGAATGTGGTGCTGGAGCAGAGTTTCAGCAAACAGTTCAAGAGTCCAGTTTCTCGATTTAACGTTTAGTCTCTGACAAACAAATCTTTGTACATACACGAAAACGATTACGGTTGGCTTGTCACTTTGTCTTTATAAAATATATAGACAATATCTATATATATAGATAATAGAACACATTTAATCATATGATTATTTATTTCTGTAGATGACGTGTTAAAGGTTATCTGTGACATGCAGCTTTTTTTTACAAACCCAAAAGAGCAGCAGAAAGAATTTAATGAGTTAATCAACACATTGACCAGTATACTGCCAGAAGTCAACTGCCCAAAAAAATGTCCAACTAAATACATAATGCATACATAAAGTGCTGTTTTACTAAGATTAAATGAAATCCATTAAACTTAATGAAAGGACAAAAACAAACTAAAAAATGTAGACACTTTTCCTCCTTAGTAGTGCAGAAATGCTGCTGTAATGTCACAAGAGTTTAAAAAAAAAAAGCATTCTGATATGACTAAAATAGACATCTGGTGGTTTGATTAAAACTGACTCCGTCCTTCGCATACAAACGCCACACTGCAATAATAAACTCAACTTTAATGCTTTCTGATAGTAGATGAAACAAGCAAAACTATTCATTCTCTTCAGACATGAGAAAATGAAAAGGAGCTCAGTTCTGCAGGAACCTGCCAACCATATGCTCACAAATTACAGAGCAGTGAATGCATGCATTCACACACATGTGCACACACACACTTGCACTCACCTTGTGAAGTTGGTTTGACTTTGTCCTTGCACCCATCGCAACCCCAAAAACAGGAGGCCCACACACCAGACACACACACCACCCCTCATCCTGCCTTTCAGAGAAGAGAGAAGTGAGAGGACAGAGCAAGAGGATGCAGGATAGGAGGAGACTGTAGGGGTGTGGAGAAGAAGGGTGGCTATATGAAAGGGTTATTGAGACGACGACGACGACAGAGAGAGAGAGAGAGAGAGAGAGAGAGAGAGAGAGAGAGAGAGAGAGAGAGAGAGAGAGAGAGAGAGAGAGA
>JAQMYM010000001.1:8892215-8909097 GCA_030014255.1 Parauchenoglanis ngamensis
TTGAAGTGTGTCAAGTGTGAAAGTGGAGGGGAGGGAGAGACCCATCAAGAAAAAGCGAGAGAGAGAGAGAGAGAGAGAGAGAGAGAGCGAGAGAGAGAGAGCGAGAGAGAGAGAGAGAGAGAGAGAGAGAGAGAGAGAGAGAGAGAGAGAGAGATAGAGAGAGAGCGAGAGAGAGAGAGAGAGAGAGAGAGAGAGAGAGAGAGAGAGAGAGAGAGAGAGAGTGTGTGTGTGTTAAGGGACAGGAAGATTGGGAGTGGCTCCCAGATGCTGTTGGTTTTGGAATGATGGAAAGATTAATGCCCTTACACCCAAACACACCTAATCGAGGGCTGGTGTGTGTGTGTGAGAGAGAGATTCAGGGAGTGGATGGTGATTTTAGCCGTAATGTTTATTAAATGGTCAAGGATTCAGTATTTAAACAGTGATACTGATATTTGTATGTGGGAGCAAAAGTCCACAGACTGAAGGACCAACTGCTTTCCTATTGGACACCTGCCCTCCCTCTTTCACTCGCTCACTCACTCTCTTTTTCAGAATGACAGAAAGAACCCACAAAAATAGAAATGGGTTTTTCCACAGCCACATAAATAATCACAAAAATTGTGACTGATGGTTTAATCCGTTCCTGTCTATTGACTTCTCTCTTTCACATTAGAAGAGTTCAAGCCTTTTTCATTCAGGATCTTGGCCGAGACCTTCATGCTTCTAATGTGAAGTTCAAGTTGGGCATAAAAAAAAATCATACAAAGACAACAGGCACAAGCAAGCATCTTATTAAACTTGCCTTTTAACCTGTTTGTCTCTTTAACAATCATTTGCATCTTTATGTGTCTCTCTTCATGCACAAACTTTGCACAAAAAAATGAAATGTGAATGCAGGACAACCCTGTGTGTGTGTGTGTGTGTGTATATATATATATATATGTGAGTAGCTCATGCCACAGTGTTTGTGCCTGGAAAAACCACCATGTGGCCACGTCAGGACCTTTTTAAAGCTCAGGCCACATTCTTGCCTTAACCTAGAAAAGAATGAGGTTTAGGACAACAATTAAAATAAAAACATTTCACTTCCACTCTGAAGGCTTTTTCCAATGATCAGCCAACATGTTGAAAAACATAACCAGTGAACTTGTCTACAGAGATGACACCATGCTATAAAAGGGTGAAAGTTTTGATTTTATTTCCTTTTTTTCATACAAAGAAATTCACAAAAATACTTAGAAACAACTCAAGACCACTAAAGCTGAATACGACATGATTAAAATGACAGAATGACAGAAAAAAGAGAAGGAAGGATGTTAGAGATTGTCTGCCCCAAGTACTCTGTACACAGTTACTGGTGTTTACGAAGCCTATCATTTTCTTCTCTGATTGCCAAGCACATATAACTAAGGCGAGACGCTATAGTGAAAATTGGACCACACAGGCACCACTGTGTTTTCCGATGCCTTATGACTGTCCACCATGCTCATACATTCTCCTACCCATCATGCACCCCTGTTACTGTTACTGAGGACAAGTAACTGGCTACAAGACATTATACTTTGTATATGGAGGAGAAAATAAATGTGAAGGAATCATTGGCCAAAAACACTTCTGCTGCCAAAACGACAGAAATATTAACGGGCGATCAATACGGATTAAACACATTGCAGGTAGTACTAGTACAAATCTCTGGACAGAAACTACACCAGTAATGTATAAAAATACTAACAAACCTCCAAAAAAAATAAATCAACCTGTGAAATTTGGTCTAAACGCACATGTAAACTGCAGATCGAACATCTGCAAAAGGCAGTGATACTGACCTGAAGCCTGCATATGTTTACTCTTTATATATTACTACATATAAATCTACTTACAACTAAGTTTTAGTAACACTGATCGTTCTGATGGGGCCGGTCAGAGCTACGTTACAATACACACTCCTGGGAGTTCTCACGGCTGGAGCGGAACGGAATCCAAGTAACAAATCAAACCATCCACAATGCCATTATCTAAAAGTGAACTGGGGCAGTGTGCAGAGCAGTGGTGTCACAGTCTTACATTAAAGTGGCCTTTTTTTTTTTCACATTCATCATCTGTCAGCCTGTGCAGCTTTACTTACTACTGATCAGCATTCAGCCATACAAATAAATACAGGTTTTTTTTTTTTTTTTTTTTTTTTAAAACTTGTATAAAAACAAATCCGAGTGTCACTTTAGTTTAAGCCTAACATAATCCCACTCTCCACAGGGTCATTGGTAAACCTCATGACATACTGTACTAGTTTACAGTTACATCTTTCCTGAAAAAGAAAAATTGTGCCCAAAAGTCATTACACTTGGTTGTTAGTGCTATAGTCTTTTTGTCCTGATCCCACTGCAGACGACATCAACTGTGAATATGAAGTCACCAGTCGTGGGCGAACAGTACCATATCAGTGTCTCATATCAGTTGCGTGGCCTTCTTTCCCCTCCTCCTCCTCCATTTGTGATGTAACTTCCTGTTCTTCAGTTGCCATTTCCTGATCGCTGACCTGTCTTGTCATTCTGGCCTGTCCTTTCTCTTCCTCATCTTCATCTATCTGATGCTGGGCCTCTCCCTCTCCCTCTCCCTCTTTGTAATCCATGGCTATGTCTGGTTGCATGTGTTTCATGGCGCCATCTTCTGTCCCGTCGAGCACACTGCACAGCTCCATATCATGGATCTCCACGTCAAAGGGGGCAGCAGGAGGCAATGAAGGAGGAGATTTGCAGCCCACACATCCCTGTAATTAAAAGGAAAGACAGAGCATATGTGTCTCCAGTGTGCATCTGTGGTTCAAGACAATAGTACAATGCAACAGGAATTAAAAAGCCTAATAGGTCATAGGTCATTCAAGCTAATTATATATTTTTTAAAATAATTATCAGGTTAGATTATATTAGATATCAGTGCGGTGTTGTCATGATCCCAATAGTTTAACCTCAATACACGTAACCCATTAAACACTACTGGACCTATACGGATATAATACCATCAGGTCAGGAAAAAATTTCTACAGTTTTAAAAACATCATAAACCATCACTGTATGTGAATCGTTTTGAACAATATTATGAAGCTCACATCACAGCACTTATAAATTCTCACAACTCACTGCTCACAAGGATATAACTCAATATAAATCGATTTATATTAATGCAAACATTCGAACATACTCGTTTCATTAGTGACAAGTCCTTCACAGGTGTGCTGGATGAGCTACAATCTAAAGTTAATAATAAATAAAAATGTCATTTTAAAAATTTGTCATTTGGCGAACATTTTTGTAAACAGACATTTGTTAACTATTTATCAAAGGAGATCTCCTGAAAGTCTTCATGACCGAGGACTTTTTCAGTTTTTTGGCAACATGAGAGCTGCATTATTTTTTTGCCTTTTTCATTTCAAGAGAATGAAATAAGAAGAGACTCTTGAGGGAATGACTATTCATAGCTCTATTATGCGATTGAAAACGAGGATTAATCTGTTTACAGATGTTCCACAAGTTATCGCTAAATAATCAACTTTAGAGCGGCAACATTACCACCTTGCCTTTGGTTATTTTCCTAAAGCAACACGCCCTGTTGTGGTTTATTCATTATAGACTATTTATTTTGATTTTTTTTCCAAGAACATTCTTAATCAATATTTTCCCTTTGAAAGTAACTTCTATTCATCCTTAAGGCTTTTCTCTGTGATGTGTTTCAGACTTTAGACTTGCAATAGTTGTCAGCGTTATGCTTGCCCTAATTGTTTTTCACTTTCTTTAATCAGGACAGACGAACTGTGATGAAACAAAGGTGTTGATGTAAAAGGCCAGAACAGACTTCTTGATGGAAACTTACAGATATATTGATGGCACGTGGCAGGCGTCCTGTGCGGATCCAGGGATGAACCTGACTGAGCTCCCGCTTCTGCTCCTCAGTAAAACGAGGCTGATGCTTCTGCATGGCTCTCAGTGCAACACTGTCCTGACTCAATACAGCCTCCCTGTCTCTGTCACACACACAAACAAACTGTATAAATTCATTATGATCAAACCTGGAGTTAAAGCATACGCCTTGGGTGCATGTCTTAAAGCATCTGACATAAGATGCTAAATGCCCCATCATATTTACAGGTACAGGTTTTGTATCCTGAATGTGCCTTTCCATCAACTTTGATGCTTGTGTGTCTATGTATTTTATTTTTTAACCTGATGGGTAGTTGATAAGTCATCATGATCTTCTCGTCTGTGTTGGCCATAAGCAGCCAGATGGGATCCTGCAGTACACACTTAATGAACTGGGCCTCTCCGTTACCCCCTGCTGTCTGCTTTCGAGAGTGGTCATTCTCGGACGAGTCAATGCTGCCAAAGTACTTGCTCGTGTGGCTGCTCCCTGAAGGAGAAGCAAAACCCAAAGTCAATCTCACTTGTAACAACGTCAGTACAATACGAATAATAACAATGCAATTTTTAGTAAGAGAAGAACTTCTTCAGTTTCTTATAACCATGTTTATTGGTGACAACGTCCCCATGGTCATAGCATCACATGATAAATGACCAAGGCTTGAAACAGTTACCACAGTTTAAACATAACAGTTTTTTTTATTGTGCAAGGCTTGACCATGACATGTTACGGAGGAAAAATAAATACTTCCATATCAAACATCAGCCCGATATCAACACATGTTCTTCAACCACAATGCAAGCAGCTTCATAAATAGGTAACCATGATTACCATGAAACGAAATCCAAGGTTGAATTGTGGTTTACACCTTACCCATCAATACTGTAAGGTATCTCAGTAAAAACATATTAAGCTAAGCGAATTGTAGTAATACTTATTTATAGAAAATAAAATAAAACTATAAACTACACTGCCCTTTAAAAAAGCATTTTATTTTCAAGCACTACTTACTTGTTCCACTCCCAGAGCTGCTGCATCCATTGGAGCCAGACCCTGAGGAACCTGATCCAGATCCTGAGGATCCTGTGCCTGAGGACCCAGAGCCCGAGGCGGCTGAGCCTGTGCCTGATCGCGAGTCCTCCTGCAGCAGCAGGTCAAGCAGATCACTGGAGGAGGACATGGCATCCTGATTTGATTCATTGGCTTCTCCCTGGAAAGAGGAATAATTTCCACTAAGACTAGCAGTAAGGAACACAGTAAGATTTCAATACATGGCTGGAAGTCACTGAAAAGAATGAGCGTGTACGCTGCTCTTTTAAGCTCTATTATTTTAAAGCAGATTGAAACCAGGATCATTAGAATGCTTTTGAGAACTTCCACTTACTGGAGTACAACCACTTTGTCTCAGACAAATAAGTTCCTATTTTCAATACATTTTTTTATGTATTCCAAAAATAATGTAACTCCTCTCACATTTTCATTTTCTTTGGAGTCTGCTGCTGCGCTTCTCTGATTGGGTGCTGCCGGTCCTCCGACCCCGCCTCCTTGTCCACTGGCAGGAGGCGTTGCCTGTTGCCCAGATGCCAGTGCCGTCACTGCCTCGAGCCGACTGGTTGGTGACTCCTCCAGCTGAAGTAAATTCAGAGGGGAGGAGCATCGGGATTGGAAAAGGGGTGACTCTGTCCCATCTCTTTCCACCCCTCCTTCCCTCTGGCTGCAGGACTGAGGTGTGCTACAGGGGGATGGATTTCTTGGGGTTGGTGTTACTGTCTGAGTGGGTGCTGGAGGGGCAGTGCCGGCTGTGGGGTATTGAAAAGACATGCTGGGATTGTAGAATGGCTGAGGTATAGTTGCAGGACCAGGCTGGGACATGGTTGTGGCAATTTGTGGAAACATGTAGTTGGGAAGTACCAATGCCATCATGGGGGGCACCATAGGAGGTGCCACCTGAGGATTCTGAATGGGAAAGCGAAAGCCTGTATGCATGGAGGCGTCAGTGATGGGGTGAGAGAGGGGTGGGTAGAGTGGATAAAGGGGCAGCATGCCTGGTGGATAGGGCACAGATGGCAAGCTATTCTGGGAGTCCACTGAAGGAGGCCAAGATGACGAGGTTGTTGGAGGAGCCAAAGGGAAGGAAGCATTACGCGCTCCCTCTTGTACTGGAGCACCTGTGGAGAGGCTTCCTGTTGGGCCCGACTGGCCTAAAGAGCTCCCCTGCTCTGAAGTCTCGTGATGTCTCAACCTCTTGCCACCCCTACCACGCCGACGTCCACTGTTGTTCACTGCGGGGTAATCACGTGAACAGCGTGCACCTGAGAGAAAAAGTGAGGGAATTTTTAAGACTAATTTCCAAAATGGTAAATGAAAACACAAATAGCATCAACAAATAGCTTCCATCAACGGCTAATGCAAAAGTAACTTTGCCAAATATTTAAAAAATACTACCGTCAAGCTGACATATCGGATAAAGGGAAATTCCATTATGATTTTACATTCTGGAGACAGGCCATTCAGTGATGGTAGAGCACATCCAATGAGGTCTACCTGTTAGGAAGCTGCAGCAAACCAAATGCTAACGACCAACGTAAGGATTCTTTTAATGGTGGAAGTGTAGAACTACGCCTGTATGGCCAGGGTAGGAAGTTATGGCCAGCAACTGCAAAAAAAACACAGCCTTTGCTGAATTTTCTTATTAATGGAGGAGGAATCAGCTCAGGGATGATGGTGTTGAAGGCTGAGCAGAAATAGAGCATCATGGCATATGTTCCTGAGGAGACCAGATACTCTTGTGGATACCTGATGTTGACTATATCATTTACAGATTCATTAGTTCTGCCAGTTATTTTTCCTCATTTTTTGGGAACTGGAACAACCATGGATGTCTTAAGGCACACAGGAACAGTATTCATCTTGTAAAATCAGTTAGAGTTACCCACAAAGACAGAGGACAGATGGTCACCTTTTGCTCAGTGATGGTGAGTAGTGAGGTATTCGTACAGGCTCTGGGCTGGAACAGAGGGCGGACTGAAGAGATGACAGACTGGACACATGAATGGCCATCTGTTTTTCAAATCTGCAGTAAAATCATTGTGTGTGGCGTGGATACAGGAAGGCGAGGGTGGAGGTTTCTTTTGTAACTGGTGGTGGTCTAAACACCTTTCCTGGATTGAGGAGCAGTCATTTGAAGAAAGATGTTTGTTCAGCTTTTCAGACTAGTTGCGTTTGTGCACTCTGATAACTTTCTCACACTTGCATTTAGCTTTCTTGAATTATTTTTACCCCATTTGATCATTTCATCACTTCCCACTAGATAGTTCTCCCATATCACACGACAGCTAATAAATCAGGAAGGGTGAAGGATAGCACATGAAACCAGTGACTACATCTTTTCAACACCACTGCACATGTAATGTCACAGGGCAGCTGAAAACACTCAGAGGAAAGTGATACATGAACATACATGAGCGCTCACAGACATCCATAGTTGGTTAGTATTGCTCCGATTTACAAGGGAGGGAGCATCGCTGTCCAATTTTGCTCCCTTGGACTCCTGGTCATTGACAGCTGTATTGCCAGGATTCGAACTCAGATGACAGAGCGAACACTCTTCTACTGCGTCACTTAAGAGCCTACTTTCTTGAAT
This sequence comes from Parauchenoglanis ngamensis, assembly GCA_030014255.1. Taxonomy (NCBI): domain Eukaryota; kingdom Metazoa; phylum Chordata; class Actinopteri; order Siluriformes; family Auchenoglanididae; genus Parauchenoglanis; species Parauchenoglanis ngamensis. The sequence continues at coordinate 8,899,753 of JAQMYM010000001.1, forward strand.
GTAAGAAAGTACAAGTTTTCTTTCTTGACCATGAAGCGAAAAACCGAGGTTATTTGCCAGGATTTTAAGTTCACTTATCTTATTTTCAGACTAAGGGCATGCTGAATAGAAGCTTTCCAGGAAGTACAGATGGCAAACCTCTCTTCCTGAATCTAACCAATACACAGGAACAGTAAAAAAATCTGCAGATTGTGTTAAAAAGTGTGTTGCAGTGGTATAAGTGATATTCAGAAGCACTTCCTGAACAGAATTGCCTTAACTAAAAATACAATACAACAGCATAAGAAGAAATATAAGCGTGTGTAAATCCCACTTGTTCCGTTTTTTGTTTGTGTATGCTTGTGTTTATATGCACATTTTTAACTCTACCTCTAGTAATTGGTGTAGTAGTATGCCGTCGAAGTACTGAAGCTGGGTCGAACACTCTCAGCTGACTCAGATCCCTAAAGCGACACATGAAGTTCTGCTCCTCTTGCTGAGTATGTGCAGAAAGCACCTCTTTGGTCAGTCCCAGCCTTCCTCCTCCACTCCCTCCTGCTGCTGCTATTCCTCCAGCCCCTCCTCCTCTCCTGCCTCCATCTCTCTCAGATGTAACTGCAGGGCTGGCTGGAGTTGGAGGAGGGAGTAGAGAAGGGGCAGCTGTAATGGCAGGAGGAGGAGGTGGAGGAGGAGGAGGAGCATGAAGGACAGGAGGAGCAGGTATAGGAGTTGTAGGTGCGTCCTCCATTACAATGTCTGAGAGAGAGAAAAATAATATATTAATAAGCCTTTATAGGTGCAAATATACTTTACTTTTCACTTTCAGGTACATGCACATGTGTGAGCAGCATTGTTCACACACTCGCTTGTGCATCTTATGTAATTCTGGAGGATTAAAAGCAGAGTACACTAGATGGCATGTCAGAGCCAAAACATCTCTGTCCATCTGGTTTCCATAATATCATAATATACAAGTCATAATATAAAAGTTTAGTGATTTCATGCTCAGTGATGTTAAACAGACCGATAAGCTCTGTTACTCTTTAAAACTTTCTGTTGTGGGTGTGATTATTGTCATGATCCATTTATCAAATAACAAAATCCTACACATACATTCAAAAACATTTATTAATCTAGAAAATTCAGAAGTCTGGTACTCAAAACAGTTGGTAATAAGAGATTCGTAATATTCAAACAATAACCATCATAAGAAAACTGACTAGTTTTAGTATTCAATAATGGTCTAAGAATGTGATTTGAGATACAATTTTCGTTTGTTTAGCAGACACAGCGTCACATGGTGCTATACTGCCCCCGCTATTTAAGTTGGTACTGCACCACATGGATGCGTCACGTTAACTTATGGTCATAGGCATCTTACAAGTATGTACATGTAGTAAACATGTACAAATCAGCAGTTATAAAACACATAAATCAGCCTTAAGAGTATTCAAAATGTCATGTCTAGACAGAAAGACACAATCTTCTATGTACACTAAACCTCTGCTCACCTGACTCTGGGGGTTTCTTGTCTCCCACATGGACAATTGTACTGCTGAAACTGCACTGGGACGTTACTGAGGCTACACTCTCAGCTTTACTGTGTAAAGCCAGGGCTGGCAGTGGTGTACTCTCACTAACCAGAGCTACTGATGGACCTAAAGCACACATACAGACACAAACACGCAATACTCCAAATTATAGCAGCAAATGATATCATACACTATTTGTGTTTCACTCTTTTAAGTCACACTGTGAAACGGGGAACTGGATGATGCATGATGATTACCTTTAGGGTTGCTGGGGGCATCTTGCTGTTTATCATCATCAGAAGTCGAGGAGGAGGAGCCACACTTCCTTTTTACTGTGTTTGGGACATTACAGCTCTCCAGATACCTACAGCCAGGATGCACTTCTGTTATTGTATATACAAAACATTATTTGAACATTTGTTTTTTTCCTTATTAGTTCGTATCAGTGAAACTGATGTGGTTGGTATGCTATAAGGCGGAAATGCCGCCTCACAGTAACATGGTTCTGGGCCGGATGACTGGGGCCTTTCTATGTAGAGTTTGCATGTTCTCCCCGTGCCTGCGTGGGTTTTCTCCAGGTGCTCTTGTTACCTCCCAACTGCCCACAGACATGCAAATTAGATAAGCGGGCTACTCTAAATTGCCCATATGTGCGAATGTGAAAGGTCGCTCGTCTCTGTGTTAGCCTCGTGATAGCTTGATGACCTGCCCAGGGTGTACCCGCCCGTCACCCAGAGTCAGCTGGGACTGACTCTAGCGTCCCTGCAACCCTGACAGACAAGTGGTATAGATAATGGATGGATCATTGGATGATAGTCTGCTATATATTTGGTCTGATTTGGCTTCACATTTCATAATTTCATAAATGACAACATAAGGGGTGTGTGTGAAGGGGCAAGGTTGAAAATTTCATTACAAAAGTCTTTTACTCAATAATAAGTATTAAATAGTAAATATTTTTATGAACCATTTTATTCCTGATTTATTTTCGATCATTTTTATTGTATTCTTAAAAACACATATCTAGAATACTTTATTGAGGTACTCCAGTTGTCTTCTGCCACTCACTTTGCATCTCTCTCTCCCTCCCTCCCTCCCTCTGATCCTGACCCCTTCGGCTTTCTGGACCCGCCTGAACCAAACTGATGTCCTACTTCTGGTTGGAGTCAGTACATGAAAACCACTTGCACCAGTTGAGAATGGCCCCTTATGAACTGCCCCAACATACACCTAGAACTGTCTTGCACTCAAATCTCCCTCAGTGAATCAGCGTAGATAGAACAGGCTTTATGTTAAAACAATATTGAACTACGTACCACAAAACTGTACTTTTTGACCATATAACATACAGTTATAGAAGTGTGTTAGTTGCAATCACACTATCTGGTGTCACCCAAATAAGGATGGGTTCCCTATTGAGTCTGGTTACTCTCAAGGTTTCTTCCTCTTGTCGTCTCGGAGTTTTATATACTTCTGTGAAGCTGCTTTGTGACGATGTCTGTTGCTAAAAGTGCTATACAAATAAAATGGAATTGAGTTGAATTGAAAAACCAACTAAAATAATGCATTGCATTTTAGGTTCACTTATGCATTTGGTCAAGAATTTTATTTTCACTGTGTGGTCTGACTGGAACGATGTCTACCCTCAAATGTAATTTCTAAGCATACTGAGGATTTTAAAAGCACCATGGTTTGATTCACAGATTACACCCTGCCCATGTGAAAGGGTCCTAAGAACACATGAGGTCTGCTGCACTGGTATTAGAGGAAAAACAAATGAAGACAGGTGTTGTTTGTCTGAGGTGTTATTTGCTGGGAATCAGCCATGGCTAACTGAGACTGCATTAGCCTGTGTCTCTGCAAGTCAGTTGCTTTACACACTTTAGATGTGCCATAGAAACTGGAACACACGTCTGACTGCACACACTTACCGTATAATGCTATCCAGGCAGTTGATTTGCTGGTAAGAGTACGCACTGGGCGGGTCCTTCCTCACCAGCTGAGAGAGCACTGGATCCTTTGAGGGTGGGGCCACATCTGGCACAGTGTCCACTACAGCTCTCAAAGAACCTGTTGAAAGAAAACAGTTCTTGAATAAGCAACTGCTAAGAGAAACCTGCCAAGTCAATATCTTCAGGGAAATAGATCATAATGTAGACTGTTAGTTTTGTATGAGTACATGTATGTATGTATGTACCCGTGGCACAGTGTTTCTTAGGAGGGGGACGGTTACGGGACTCGATAAACACTTGCTGTCCACTTGTCTTTACCATGTGAACATCCTTACAGATCTGCTGGAAGGTCATCTGCTCCGAGAAAAAATACAGACAAACAAAGCCAAACTTCAATAACTAGCTCTCTGGGGCCTGAATGTATGACTCTCTTTACATTTTGCATAGAAACTATGTTTTTTTTTTTTTTTAATACTTGTCAAATACATAGTCAGGATTCATGGTTAAGGACATGTATTCTGGTCTTTTCAAGTTAGCACAGAGTAATGGCTATTCCAAAAGTGACACAGTCAATTGATCTGAAATATCTCATCCATGCCAGCAGGCAGTGTTACATAAAAGGCTACGTTTTTCCCCACTGATGACTACTCAAGGTCCTGCCCAAGGTGTTGTGCTCTGTAGTACAAGCCTAACAATTAATTTCTCTAACAGCCTGAAAAACCAGGAAGCCATGGTTTCCTCACAGACCGATTTATCTGCATGACTGACCACTGATACAGCACGGGCTAATTGGGAATTATTGCAAAGTGTGCACAGAATTTGAACTATACTCACTAGCTGTTCAGCTACACTAACATGATAGTAAAATTAAATGTGATCCTGATTGCAACAGATTTGAATGATTACATAAAGAACATTGTGACTGTAGAGTTTTTATTTGGTTTCTGCACAAATTATATTCTGGTCCCTTACCCTGATGACCAAATCGAGCCTCGAGTGAGCAGTTTTCAAGTTTATGTCATTTCATCCCTTACACTACTTAAACTGCTTCCTAAGTCAAATCTCCTAAACTCACTCGGAGGAGGAAGACTTTGGCTACTTTAATAAATTGATTGTAGTAGGATAGTGTGATTTTTTTTTAATATTGCAAAGACAATTATGCGGCCTATTATTATTTCTGACAGAAAATGCCGACTTTCAAGTCTAAATCTCAAAGTCAGCTCCAGGTTGAATAACGTTAGAGATAAGAACATCTAAAACAAATCAAATTACAAAATGTGTGGATTTTTAGACCACAATCTCAGGTAGAACATCAATGGGGTGTGTGTGTGTGTGCTGACTGGTTTGTGTGTAGCCAGAATACACAGATTGGTTTAATTCAGAATACAGATACAGATAGTGTTTGGAATAGAGCGTATTTGTGTGCTGACCGGTTTGTGAAGCCGAGCTGGGTCCTCCAGAGCAGTGCCATTGCTCTCTGAAGATGAAGCGGCACTGGGTTGCAGCTCATGGGAGCCATTACTTGCCAGACTGCCGTAGCCCTGTGAGCTGCTGCTGTGTACGGGCTGAACCAGAAGCCGGTGGATCTGCTCGCTGAGTTGTGCGATATCCGGAGTCAAGTTGCTCTCCTCCAGAGGCCTCGGCAAGGTGAACACATCTTCATTCAGAGGAGAACTGAAGGAACAAAGAGACAATGAAGTCAGAACACTGAAGAAGACGTACATACTGTAGATACAAACATGGACAGGTTATTACACAGATGCATCACTTCAAGAAAACTGACTGTCCTTTGATTCAGATAAACTGATTTCCACTTCTATGATTCATCTACAAATGGTCTGTTTGTCCATAAGAGATATAAAACATTACTAAAGTTCGTCCTTAATCACAAGTGTTGTATATGTGAAACCTGGGGAACTGTTATGCAAACCATCAAGGTTAATGATAAGATTACTTACTTTCATGTAAATCATAAGACAAAAACATTTACACTTTAATATGTAAATGCTTTTGTAAGGACGCATGGAATGCGTGTGTGGCTGGGCAAATGAAAGGGAGAGACTGTTTACATAACCATGTGAAAGATGCAAGTCAATAGGAGGAGCTGTCTGTGTGCGTGTTAGAAATTAAGGCTGTGGAACAGTCACTGTGTGAGTCAGTATATATTGAGTGAATTGATTAGGGAGTAAGACTGTCCAGGGCATAACATAATGAACAAGAGAGCAGGTAAGGAAACAATTCTGTGGGAAACAGCCTCCACATTATGCCTATGTTTGTCTGAGAAACTGCACATGGTACTGTATACTGAGTGGTTACTGAGTTATTGATGTGGGTGGATTGTGATGAACATTACGGATGGCTGTGTTTGTGTGTGTGTGTGTGTGTGTGAAAGAAGGATGCGTAGGGACACATCTGTGACTGTGCACACACTGTGAGTGTGTGTGTGTGTGTGTGTGTGGGGGGGGGGGCCTGTTTTTTATATCTTGGTCCCAGGAATCAGTGTCCCACATGGATAAGAATATCAGAGTTTTGACAGTGGGGTCATGGACATTTATGAGCATGCTGAAGTCCTTACGTTCGCACTTTGTGGCGACCCACAATGAACGCCACCTTCCTGCTCCAAGGGTTAACAAAGGAGGACCAGGAGGTGTCGATAGTCAGATACTCTCCATTCCGGGCACACATTCGCAATGGGGAGTGCTCAAATGGCTGCCCTGCAAACTGCAGAACTACGAAGAGACAAAATAATGTCAGTTTTAGACTATGCATTCTGCTCTTTGATTCAATGTATATAAATCAATACAAAAACACACCTTCTTTCAGTTCCTCCGTTTACATTCATGAGCATAAATAACAGTCATCTGTTCATCACTAACTATTATAATTAAATAAATCCAGTCTCAGGTAGCAGATAACATAAGAGATTATACTCAGTTTTTTTTTTTTTTTTTACATTAAGTGAGCCAAAATTAAGAAACTAGTAAAAAATTAGCACACACTTACAGTAATCAACTGATTATCAGGAAGGGTGACAACTTCTATAAAGGCAAAACACTCAGGTGTGGCATTTTTGCTAGGACAGTTTTGCCTTTATAAATGTTGTCACACATCTTGATAATCAAGTGAGTGCAATAATGGTGTACTTTTTTGGCCAAACAATATGAAATCCATTTTTCTACAGTGAGGAGGATCGCTCACAAATGACTTAAAAAGCAAAGCTTTGCTTAAATAAATGCCCACCGACAGCAATGAACTAATGCAATGTTATAATGAAAACATTCATCAAAATTTCTCCCAAGTGAGAGAAACTGATTACTCTTACGTAAGAGTTACTACAAGCTACTAATGTGGATTATGGGCAATGGCTTATTTCTTGGTATTAAAATAATGGTATAGTTGAAGTTTTATGTGTTGTCTGACACCTGAGATTAGATTTACATAACAGAATGTTTTGTGTCCTGATAAAACCATGAACTTGAAATGAACATGAAAAATGTGCACTTTCCTTTTCAGACAACTGTATTGACACATCACTTGCAATGTTTTTTTCTAATTATTTTTTATTTTCTTATGTCTTATTATTTGACCAGTCTGGCTATAATTGCCTTGGCAATATGGTAGGCAAAATCCATTACAACTGAAAAGCAAAACTGAGAGAAAGAACAATAGAGAATGGAAATAATAAAAGAGAAATGAGAATGAAGCATATTACGCAACCACTAAAAGGGGTACATATGAATATCACCACTGGCTAGTCTCTTTATTTTATTTTGCAGTAAAACCATTAAAAAGAGAGCATTTAAAAAGAAAAGTGAGAAACGAGAATGGCAGTAAATTGCCATTAAAACAGACACATGTTGAAATCTTCATTGGCTGCTCTCTCTGTTATTTAACAACCATTAAAGCCTGAGGTTTAAATAAGAGGCACAGGAAGTGGGCATGGACGTTTTTCGATAAGTTTATTGGAACTATAGGTACAGCGAGTGCACTGAAGGGATAAAACAGTGGTGTTGGGTACACCGACATCATTTACTAGTATTATTTGCTGCTTGGTTCATTTTAGGATTGGCTTTATTTTTTGTTCTTAAAGCCTTATGTGGCTTGGTTCCCTCTTACATAGCAGCCATTCTTTGTATACATAATGTTTCTAGGCCTTTATGGTTTTCCTCACAGCTGATTGTTCTTGGCTAAAAAAAAAGAAAAAAAGCAGGATGATCATGCTTTTGCAGCTGCTTTTCTAAGGCTCTGGAAAATTCTACCTGGAGACCTTGCATAAAGCAGTGCTGAACGGTAATTAGCTGAAATATTTGTAGAAATATAGCACTTTGTTCAACAGACACTTTAAATGTACTTCCTAAATTAGATGTTCTTAGGCATACACTCACACTCAAAACATACTGTGTATGCATGACTCACTATAGACACAAACTTGACATTCTGTATTTTTTTATTTTCTTATGGATTTGCTTATAAATGAAATGAGCAGTTTATAATTTTTAAAACACTCTGTTCCTGCTAGGGGAATCATAATTTCTTTCACCCAACTGTCCTCGCATGCTCTCTGTTAAAACTATACAAGCATTATGAGTTTGTTTTTAAAGATGGAGCAAAGTCCTTTTATACAGTAAGTGGTGGCTGAGGCAATTTCCTGACCAGTGAAATGTAAAGAGAACCACAAGAAAGAAGAGAGAGAGAGAGACTCACTTTTCTTATGGATGGCCACCATTATTGGTCTGTCCTCTGGGTGGAGATAAAGGAGCACTGGGGTTCCCACCAGGTCTTGAGGCAGATAACCCAGTAGTGGCACAGCTCTCTCATCTACCTCCTGGAAGAGACAGCTGGGTGTGTGACTGGTAGTAAAGATCCGCTTATCGGGAGGAATACGAGGAGCTGATAGAGATGGGACAAAGAGATAGATGTTTCAGTCAGTGACAACGTGAGAACAAAGTAATAAAAATAAATAAATAAATAACGAAAAATTATTAAAACTATAAAGATGAGCATACGGTTATATCACTTATTCCTATACTGTGACTTCTGATAAACATGACTTCATCAGTGACTGTATATGTAATTGAATTACAGAGGGAGAGAGGGCGTGTCTTACCCTCGTATCCCGAGTGTACTCTCTCAGCGATGAGCAGGCAGCAGGGTTGGGGGTCTGCAGTGTCAGAGTCTCGCAGTGTGAGCAGGTATGGGGTCAGTCTGAATGGGTAATAACGCACGTCACCGCTGGAGGAGCCGTCTGCACTGATCCTGCAGAACATGGACTTCTCCTGGGTACACTCCACTGGAGGAGATGCTACAAACATGCAGGAGCAACATTTCTTATTTATTAACATGTTTCCACTTATAAGTAAAAAAGTATACTGTATGTACAAATGTATTGGGACACAGGTGTTTCAAATCAGACCCATTGCTACAGGTGTATAAAATCAAACACCTAGCCATGCTGTCTCCATTTACAAACATTTGTGAAACAAAATGGGTTGTTCTGTAGATTTTAGTGACTCAGTGAAGCATGGTACTGATAGGATGCCACCTTTGCAATAAGATGGTTCGTGAAATTTCAGTCCTGCTGGATATTCCATGGTCAACTGTAAGTGGTATTATTGGCAAGTGGAAGTGCTGAAGAACAGCAGCAACTCAGCCACGAAGCGGAAGACAACTACTAAGGTCCATGGTGCATACAGGTCTCCAATGTTCTGCTGATTCCATAGTTGAAGAGTTCCAAATTTCCACTGACATTAATGTAAGCACAAAAACTGTGCAGCAGGATCGTCATGGAACGGGTTTCCACAGCCGAGCTGCTGCATGCAAGCCTCACATCACCAAGTCCAATGCCAAGCATCAGATGGAGTGGTGTAAAGCACACCACCACT
>JAQMYM010000001.1:8939035-8968634 GCA_030014255.1 Parauchenoglanis ngamensis
GCCGACACAGACAAACAGCCACACACGCTCGCATTCACACCTATGGGCAATTTAAAGTAGCCAGTTGACCTAATCTGCATGTCTTTGGGAGGAAACCGGAGCACCCGGAAGAAACCCACGCATGCACAGGGAGAACATGCAAACTCCACACAGAAAGGCACACATGAAATCTCAGCAGCAATGTGGTGTCGTGGGTAGCGTTGATGCTTCACAGCTCCAGGCTCCACAGGTTGATCCTGAGCTTAGGCTAGTGTCTGTGTGGAGTTTTGTATGATCACTCCATATCTGTGTGGGGTCCCTCCAGGTTCTCCTCCCAATAACTCACCAATACATATTGGTGGATTGGCTATGCTAAACAACTTATTTGAAAAGCCAGCTCCGTTATAGGAGGTGGAATTGAGCTGGTCTTACTGGGTTCAATGGATGGCAGAGAGAAAGATGCTTAATAAGCTGGTGAGCATTCCAAAAAGCACCTCCCATCCCCTTCACACCAGGGCTAGTTATGCTGGAGAGCACCTCCAGCCGCAGGCTGTTCTCCACAAAAAGCTCCGCCAAGAGACACAGAAGGTCGTTTCTGCCTTCGGCCTTCAAACTTTATAACTCCTCCCCTATTTGCCAAAGCATGGGATTAGACTAACAGTTGATGCCCTTTATTTTTTTATTCTTATCAAGGTATTGTTTTTTCTGTGAATAAATATATGTCATTTAAAGGTTGGATTTGTCGGTGTGAGATGAAGCTACTTCACTAAAAGGTGTATTTTTGTCTAACCCTTTTTACTAATCTTTACAAGGGGTGCCAATATTTGTGGAGGGCAAATGTAATCAAGTGTAATCACTGCACAATGCACATGAATCTTCTGTATGTATCTCACTAGTCCCATTTTACTATATGCTACATTTATAGTTACTGCACAATGTAGGACTGACAGATGTAACCTTTCTAGTATATTTTATGACATATGCCAGCATTCTATGAAATTTAATTAATTGAATTTTATTCCATTATTCTATTCTATTGTTCTATTGACTGCTATCCCATTTAGGATGTATTCTTATGCAGTGTTCCCAAGATAGCCCTCTGAATACACAGCAAACCTGAGCAGGAAAAAGCACTTACCAAAGGAGAACGAATGAACAAGTGTGAAATCTCAGTTGTACACGATGAAGTTGTCGCTAAATATTATGAAGCATGTAACGTGTCAAACAAAACAAATACACCCCCACTACATGCATGAACACAATATCCCTCAGAAGATAGTCTTAATATTTGTATTCTCTTATTAAATGTACGTTTTGTACTGCAATGCAAGCAAGACAAAAATGTTTGTTATTAGCAGCACATTTGTGCGTGCTGCTCTCTGGGCACTGCAGGCTTCTTCCATTAAGCAGCCTTCATAATGGCTAAGTCACAATGATCATTTTCTTGCAAATTTAATTGGTTTAATTATTCTCTTTGAAAGCTTCAACAAATCATAAATAGACCACTCAAGCTAAAAGTTCTCTGAACAAAAAAAACAGCACTGAAAACATAAACAATACGCACTAGAAAGTACGGAGACAATAATATATATATTATTTTCCAGTGGAGATATTTTTTTTCTCAGTCATTCTTATTGCCAAGAGAGAACACACTGCAGTGAGCTGATAAAAGAACTTCACTCACCTGCTGATAAAGTTTTTAAAGACTTGCTGGTGGTGAGAGCCGACTAAGTGAACTGAACTGCACTGGTCAAGTGGAAATGACTGCAGCTGTGTAAAGCTGTGCAGATGTCATACGCAGCCTGAAGAAAGCAGCTGAGGCTTCACATTCACACACACACACACACACACACACACACACACACACACACACACACACACACACGCACACACACACACACACGCACACACACACTCATTCATCATACCAATGTACACACATGCTCTAATGTGTACAGATATGCCACTATTCAACGTTCTGGTCAGTATGTATTGAGCTGGCATAACACAAGTCATCTGCTCAGTGGATAAGTTTGAACAGAACATCGACCTTTGAGCAAAGTCATTAACCCTCGGTTGCTCAGCTGGCATTGAATTCTACCTCACTTACAAATTACTTTTAATGAAAAACATGTAAATACTCATTGTATGTAATACAGTTCATTATATATGATCCAGGAGCTCGTCATTTAGGAACTAGGAAGCAGCAAGTACATATAGACACATGCATCCCTGCATACAAGGTTCAACCCTATCCTATCCTCCGGTTAATGTTTTTCTAAACTTTTGCATGTACACAATGTGGTTTTCCTTAAGGCACTTTTTAAAAACAAGGCCATAGATGGCTTGCCTACTCTGAAAATGCCACCGGATACAAATTAACAGACAATGAATAAACAAATGAATTAATTAATGTACTGTATATATAAAACGTTCTTATATCAATATCAACTTATTATAAACTGAGTATAGACTAGTTGTAAGCAGTCATCATAAAACATGCCTAGAATGTAGGTAGACAGGTCTTGATTGGTTTGATATTGGTCAGTACTGTAACCAGAATCAAAAATCAGAAATTAATAAGAACGTGTGCAGGGAAAATTTTTGATCGTCTACTTCTTAACTAAAACAGACGAGCTCCTGCTGGCTTGACCGCAGTTTCATTTGAGCTAAACATAATGGGAACATTGCTGTTTCCGTATTGAATTTGGCAGCTGGAGGCTATGTGAGAGGGAAGAAAAACCTTCTAGATCTCCGTGCTCTCATAGCAACTTATAGCCGTGATATTAGTGCTCTATATCATTTGTATTTTTTTCCACACACCCATGACAAAAAAGAGGAGAGTTTGAAACACCAACTTTCCCAAGTTTATCCTCTGAGCAAATATTTTATTTGAGGTGGCCAAGTGTGTGGAGAATATCACCAAAAATGATAAAAAGTGGTATGACTTAAAATCACTGACCCCACCTTTAATGATGTTTATAGGTATATGAGGAATATATCCATTTATTACATGCACCCCTAATCTGTACGCCAAATACTATAGTCTAAGTAGAAAACAAATTCATATGCAGCATTTATTTCATTCCAACCCCAAAATACCAACCCATTTTGTCTAGATTTATCTCTTTAATTGGTGATAAAGACACACACGTGTACACACAAATACGGAGCTAAACAGTGCATGTGATCAGGGAATAAGGGAGATTGTGGGTGGGGGCAGGAGCTCTGCGTCTTCGCTCTGCTCCAGGTGCTAATTAGATTACACTAAATGTAGGATTTGTTTACAGTCTAAAAATGAGCCTGTCACTTTTTCGAAAAGCGCACAGGGCTTTAAGAATCCGGCTGGTATTTGTCACTGTAATTAAGCAGAGTGACTCTGCTTTCTCCACTGAGAGCACACAGAGTTCCCCACGCCTAAGACGCCTCTGCTTAATAATATCACTGCAGATAGATGAATTTGTAAGCTAAGAAAAGTCAGAATGTACATGGAGCCATGAAAGACTGCAAAACACATTCAACCTCAAGTCAAAAGGGAAGGTGGAGGGGGGGAAAAACAACATGCGCATTGTGGAATGGACAGACAAGTGGATAAAAGATTGGTTATGCTTCTGAACTTATCTCTGTTCAGCAAGACTGAAAGAGTAACCATTAGGGGATTTAGGAGAGGGTTGCAACGTGATAACATGCTATGCTACAGCAGTGTGCAGTGTATAAAAATGACTCTTATAAGTAATGAATATCACTTTATGATCAGCATAAATAACGCAATCATCTTTGTATGACTTGTATGATGAATGGAAAGGAATTGCAAACAAGAGTAGTTTAATTGTAAATTGGAACTTTAAACTAATGGCTCATTATTCACTTATTCATCTAAATCATATTATATAGTACCTACTGTGGAGTATTTCAGTAGCCTGAGTAAAACTAATAGGAAAGGTGTGAAGTTACAAGAGTGAAGAATCTAAGCCTTGTCCTGGGACAGCTCCTGGGACATTAAAAGCTAATGTTCCAGGAAAAAATAATTATATGATCATACTTGTTTCACACAGTAATTTGAAATAAAGCCCATTCACAGATCTGATGCTTAGTGAATTGCCCAATTGGCTTTCTATAGGCCTATTATTGCTGAAACTGTAAGGAACCATTTGTGCCAGTTGATGTCTCAGACATGAAGGTTATTTCCTGTCTAGAGTAGAGATTCTACATTCACAGGAGTGAATAATTAACAACCTGAAATTAAAATATTCAAATTCTTGCTGTTTCTAGTTTTTGAAGCCTGCATGTCCCAATACGTTGCTTTGATTGATAGCAAATGGCTGCCTTGGACCTCCTTCTTCTTTAAAGGGAAGAAGAAAGAATAGAAATAGAAAGAAACCATTCATATTGCTTGAACTTTCATATAGCTGGACTTACATGATATCCGCTCAAGCCCTGGGTGTACTTATTTAAGAATAGTTTTACACTTATATAAACTCAATAAAAAATAAAAATAAAAAAAAACAGACTAGTGGTCATGTCATATTCAAAAGTTTTAGTGTTATGTACCCAATACTTTAGAAGGTTTTTCTAAATCCCTTGAAAGCATGCCGTTTTGCTATCACTTTTCAGTCAGTCAGTGATTTTCTGTCATTCAGCATTCCAGTTTGATGTAAGATACAGAGTTCCTTGGGCCATTTTTTATCCGCTCCATGCTGTCCATGCAGTGTTTGTCAGCTCAGCTGACGGCCCCTCAGAGACTCCCACCACCACCGCCGGATATTTCAGTACATTGCCGGTGGCTAGCTCCGCTGTTTGTGCTTGCTGCACACATGTGATTGCATCAGTCATGTCTCCCACAGGTTTCTCTTATATAAGGGTGCCAATTAGCAGAGAAAGTTCTAACAGGATTCAAACAGGCCACAATTCCAAGAGTTAACAAGTGTCTGACAAGAGAAAGAAACAGCTCGCTGAATAAAGAGTCACAGAAGTAACAAGCATCTTTGAACCCTTTGGATGTTGTATAGTAAGTTTAATGAAGAAAACAAGTTGAAATCCGGAATATGACAGATGTTATTTTGGTGGTGGATTTTCAAAACATATAAAGGAAAACACAGTTACAAAGATTGCTATAGCAACTATGCTGCTTAGTATAAGTTGTGTTTATATAGGTAAGTTGACCTGTAATCTTATGCACTCCATTGTGAGTCATGGCTTCATGGCTACTTTATCAGGTACATGCACTATAGCTTAGTTTCTATTTAATTACAGACTGTAGCCCTTCTGCTGCTTTGCACAATTTGTCTACTTCCTTCAACCCACCCTTAAATGCAAAAGGACCATAGGACTACTGCTGACCACATATTATTTGTGTAGTGAGTCACTATGTTCCCCTTGAGCATAGCTCGATCCATCATCCCTGAAGATACAAGAAAGCTATGCATGAATACTCTTCTCTACTGGCACCCAGATGGTGGAATGACCTTCCCCTCTCTGCCCAAACAAATGAGTCACTGGCTGTCTTCAAATGAAGACTGAAGAGCTACCTCTTCACCAAGCACTTAAATAAACACCCACGAAAGAAAAAAACCTCGACTTTTTGTGTTTTGTTGTATTAACTCATACTGACTCCTTCTGATCAAGGATTTAGCTTGATAGTATTCTCGGTCCTGACCTATTTAACTAGCTTAAGGATAACAAACATAAGGTTTCTGATGGTGCACTATGGAACGTCTGGATAAGGGCATCCGTCAAATGCTTTAAATGTAAATGCGAAGGTATCACTAATCTCTCCTCTCAGTGTGTGGTGCAGTTCCAAGCATGTCTCATGTCATTTATGTTTTGGTTTTGGTGCTATTATGCCTGATTGTGTTCACCTGTCCTGAGTTCAGTCTTTGATTCATTTGGTTATTTATACCCTGTAGTTTTTCCGTCTTGGCGAATGTTTTCATACGTTTCCTGTTTCTTGTCTTGTTTTGGCTAGTTTTCTAGTCCTTGTCCTTTTGTAGTATTTCCTGGCTACCTGTTTCCCTTAATTATTTCTTTTTTACATGTATGGATTATCCTGGTTTGTTGCTGCCTGTCTGTGTTGTAACCCTAACAGTGGTAAAGATGGTTCGATTCGGCCAAATAAAGCACACGCCAAGTACCCGTATTTGCATCCTGCCTCTAATCACAGAATCTAAATAACACTAATAAGGTAGTCTGAGGGACATGGTAGAGATGGTTTGAGAAACAGATCAGAGACTAGTATACTAGCAAACATTGCTGTTACAGTCAGAAGGTGACACTGACGAAGTTAATGAAATGAGCAATAATTTACATCCCCTTAGCTGCTTTGCCTGATACACTCATTCAAGTGGTACCTAGTGACACTATGTCACAATATCAATGTCACTGCTGAGAATGATTCATCCAAACATGACTCGTGTGTGCTTCAGGAGGGCTGGACAGGATAAAAGTGGGATAACTTTTATATATGTATATGTATATATGCAGTTAAGTGTCTATATAATATTTGAAGCAAAAAATGCCCATTTATTATTACTTGATGCTGGGTATTATTCTGCAAATACTGCAAAATAACCCAGCTTGCACAAAAATAAGATGAAACTTTCAGCCTCTGAAATATTGCTTTACCGACAGATGCAGAAACTCCTCGCTTATCATCACAACAAGAGCAATTCCTCTAAGGTTTACAAAAGAGCATCCCCTGAGATACCGGTGCTATCCAGAGACTCTGGCACATTTGTACACTGAGACTAATGCAATCAACACAGGGGAAGTGGAGAATCTTAAACCATGAGCTGTCTATGTGATGTTGTGTACACAATGAACAACTGACACATAGCTTCTATGAAAGAACACTCCACGTGTAATTAGATAAGATAATGGAGAAATTGTGTTTCTCCATTATCTTATCTAATTTCATCTTATTCAATTTTTGCTACACAGAGGAAAAGTCAGAGAGCAGCAAGAAAAGTTCCTGCGCATGCACTTAATCTCAGAAGTGCTGAAGTGTCAGCTCACCTCTGGGAAAGCGATCTTAATTGGGACCTATGTTGCCACGTGCAGCTGGCCATGCAGAGCTGCCATCCTCATACTGCCACTTAGCAGAATAAAGAGACAGAGACATCTTCATCTCAGATGAAAGACGACAGCATAGGAGTGCTTTCTCTGTCTCGGTGTGTTAGTAGGCAGGAATGAAGGTTTTCCTAACACTCTAAACCTTCCCCCCAGTCAGTCCTCTTCCAGACTTTCACTCTTTCTTGTACGCTTTCTCATTTTCAACACACCTTTGACAGTCAATCAACAGAGAAATGACAATATAATGGTTAATAGGGATGAAAGTCGTAAATCACAACACCATGATCCAACATCAGTCAGAATGGAGAATGACTCTGAATCGTTTGATTGAATTTCGTTTTTTCGCAGTTTGGCAAAAATACAATTTCTACACAATTTTCCACTTAACCTAAAAGTAGCAGGTCAGCCAAAACAAAGTATGTTTGGTGTCTGGCATCTGTTTCTTTCATTTTGCACTGCAACTATGACGCTAATGTGGCTAACAAGTATGGGAAGTAAATAACTGCCTCAAACCACATCCATTTCTTCAGTAATGTCATACAGACTTGAAAAGGTGGTTTAGGATACAGTGGGCTGTATTCAGAGTGGACCTACGCACATGTAGCGCGGAGTTAATAAAGGAATTGCACAGACCTCAGATGTAACTATGGATTCGCACGATATTTGGACAGTTGAACGAGATACTAATACAGGGTGAAGTTTGCCAGAATTTACATGTTTCAGTTACGTGCAACTCTTGAACTTAAGTCTATTTTCCTTTTATAGCAGTAAGTCCAGTGCCACTTTTTGACAGTTTTATATAACCACAATATGTCACTCTGAAATCCAGGTTTTGTTCTGTAAACACACTTAAAAAGCCATTCGAGGGCAATTAATTCATAGTATTGTCTCTTTAAAGCTGCAATAGTCAAATTTTTCATTTCTTTTGTGTTATGTAGAAAATAGCCTGCAAAATATATAAAGCATGATTATAAAATAATGACTTTAAGTGATGGCCTCAGCACATGTGTATCATGTGGCTGAGAAAACTTCATGGGCCCTGTAGATGAAGTGGGGACAAGCTCAAGGAGGTCAAAAATAATTCAAATGTTGAACCCACCTTCTTAACCTTTAGAGAGCTAATCTTATCCTCATACACCTTTAAAGTTTACTTTCATGAACATAAGAGAAGCGTCTAAACCAGACATATTGCTTATCTCAAGGCCAAAACATTTTTTAATGGATAAAATTATTATCACACGGTATTTTTATATGGATACAATTATGCCATACAAGCATGGCAGATGAATATCCTTCCTCTCGATTTAGTATTTCGTGGTTACATAAGTTCAGCACAGTTATCTGTTAGACCAGAATATAAAAAAATATACAGTACTGTGCAAGTCTTGAGCCACCCTATTTATTTTAGTACAAATTTCATTATAGATAGATATTTCATGAATTCTGCATCATTGAGCCAGTATAAAAACATTTTAGAGTTCCAAACATTTCTTTTCCAAAAAACTATTTGCATTTGAAAAAATGTTTGTATGTCAGTAAAGAAAGCAACATATTATGTAAGAGACCACTTTTCAGTAACCAGCTCATTTTCCTGTAAAATGGCACACATTGCACGTGGGATTAATAATTAAGAAAGAAAAGAAGGGTCATCACACTAAATATTTGTTTACTTTATTACTGTTTACTGCATATTGTAGTATTTTTCTTTTAGGTAGAAAAAGTTAATGGATTTATTTTTTAAATAATCCTTACTAAAAAATAGGGTGGCTCAAGACATTTGCACAGAACTGTATATCTATAAATGCCAGTCTATATATACATTGATCTATTCAACAATAAATTAGCATTTTCAGCCCTGCTTAAGACTCACACTTTCTGCTGCCTTACTTGTACTGTATCATGCATGGACGGACACTGGCTGTCTAAAGGTAGGGTCAAAATTAAAAAGGGCACATGGAGGGCATTAACTCATGTTTTTTCTATTATAACTGTGCCCTAGATGGCACATTTTCTCGCACATAGGAGCACCTAGAGTGCACATCCTCTCATCTTCTCAGATGTAGGGAAGCCTATAGGGCACTGCATCTCATTTTCTCCACTGCAAGGATATGCGTTAGGGCACTTCTTCATGTTCACTAGCATGTAGGGAAACTTTATAAGGTATTGCATCTTGTTTTCTTCACCAGAAGGGCACCTTCCTAGAAGGCACTTCATTACATTCACCTGCACATAGCCGCACCCTTGAGCACATTTCATTCCTCTCACAGGGATGTTGTTTTGAACGAAGGATGTGTGAGTTTAAGTGCTGTGTTGTATGTCCCAGAAAAATGAGTGTGGAAGACAAATTGTTAAATGAAACTAAATTTGCACATTATAATTATGGCTAGTACTATTCATGCAACAATATAGAAAAAATATACTAGACCCCTATTAAATGTTTAATTTGATGCTTGCCAACTTCTGACATCTGCTCTATCAGTCCAAAATATATTTGGACTTATATGTAGGTATTATAGACACATCTAAAAGACCCTGTCTTTGTCCACATTAATATGTTTTAATTTTAAAACAGCATTTTAAAATGAAAAGTGCTCTCTGTCCAGACGAGCATTTTCTCTCCGTGTCAGAAATAATCACCGTCCATATCAACATGACTGAAAATGCAAAATCACGTGATCATCAGCGGACATTGGGATGCACTTGTCGGTATAAACAGGAAGCGGATTGTCTACTCTGTGGTTAGTTGCTTAGATGCAGAGCAGTGAAATAACAGCTTGCCTCCTGCGCATGTAGGCAGTTGTAGTATTATTAAACTCAGAATATAACTGCACAACAGCTGCTAGCAAAGTCAACAAGGTCAGCAACGCTTGTAATTCGTTATCCATGCTGCATTCACCACTGGTAGTCGAGGTCGATGCTGTGCGGACCGTGATGAATCAGGGAAGGATACGTTGTGACTGATAAGACCCAATCAGGAAGCGAATGTGGGTGTCTGCGTCATCGTTTCCAAAAGTCTACGTGTCTGGCTGTCCACACCAAAACGCAAACTCAGAGTTTTCAAACTAAAATGGAGCAATCAGCGCTTCCAAAGCTCTCCGTCTTAGGGGCTCTAAAAACTGTGGAGTAGTATGGATTCCAGACATAAAAATAGCAAAAATGATGCATTTCAAAAGTAAAATATATTAATGTGGATGTAGCATTAGACACCCACTCAGAGTCAAAGAACCTCGGGCTGCAGGCAATTTTCAATGGGCCAGCCAGAAATATTTCCCAGCAAAAATATTGATATACCTTTTCAACTTCAGTTGCCAACTCTGAATACAGCCTATATGACTTATCATCATCAAATAAAAAAAAACAAACAAACCAAACTTCACATCATAGCTGAAGGCTGTAATGGCAAAACATTCGGAATGGCATGACAGTCCATCACAGAGCACCCTGCACACACGTTCACACACTCATTCACACCTAGAGGCAATATAGCATGGACAATCCACCTTCCAGCATATTTTGGAGAGGTGGGATGAAACTGGAAATCCTGAAGGCAATGCACGCAGACATGGAAACATGTGAATCTCGAAACACAGACAGCAACATGAGCTCAGGATTAATTAAGGAAGCCTGTTCACTGCACCTCCCCATTGCAGTCTTAAATTTGTAAATACAGATAATACCTTTATTTAGATTAGATTTGTATTTCCAGTGTATGACTAAAGAAGCAAATTTGGACATCAAACATGTCCTGGCTATATTTAAGTATAACTTTGTAAGTTTGATTAAGTGCAACAATGTTCTAGTCATGTTATTTACTAATCATGTGGCTCTTCTGCTTACTTGACTTTGAAAGTCCAGTGAGTCATCATTACCCACAACCCAGCCTGCTTTCATTTCCTACTTCATGTCAGACTGCACATTGTTATTCCATCCAACAAACTTCACACACAAACACACAAACACACACAGGGTCATTTATCACCGTAGTGGCCTGATCTTGAGGGCAGCTAGAGGACCCATACCTGTCGAGCTTTCATCATGGGTCTGTTTGTCCACTGCCCCCTCAGACCTTGTCAAATTTGGTGCTGTTTCTCTAACACTCCACAAGTTCATCTTTTGTCACCCAGAACAATAATGAAACGCCCTCTGGCCGCCAACGCAATAAGCCAAGAGATTTATTATTATGCTGCAGCCTTGCTTCTGTGTGCTCAGTGCTTACAGCTAGTCAAGCTGCTTTCAACAGCCATGAAAGGAAATCACTGTCCTGTCGATGCCAAACATGAGCAGGTTTCCATGAAGACTTAACTCCTTAACTGCCTCACATGCTCTTGGAAGAGTAACTGTACTGTATACGGTTATAGAAAAATGTCATGCCATTCACACTTATCTCTGGAAGCAGGCTCTAACCCACCATGCAAAATCCTGCAATCTTAATTCCATAGCACATCAGAAAGGGCCAACAGTGTAGTTAATGTGTGCCATGGACATGGGTACTGCATCTTCTTTGTTAATTTATATTCAGCGCCAGACTCCCTCTCCTTAAGGTCTTTTCTATGAATAGGATGGGGGCACGGATACAGTTCTTATGCTAGCGCAGAGACGAAACCCACATAGCTGACACAATCCACTGACACCAGAGAGAGCAGCTTTTGTGTGGAAACATCTTAAATTATGTACCTTTCTGCCAGCACAAATGAAGTGAATTGAGGCTATGGTATCCATAGTAACAGAGAGTTATCATGTGTTATATAATTACACTGGTGTGTTTACACCCCCTGGACAAATCACACACACACACAAAATTTATTTTGTATAGAGGATCTGTTCTAAAGGAGTGCTGTTTGGAGGGTCAGGTCCTGAAATGTGTAACCATGACCTCACAGGATAGAAGCGGTTAACTCGCCTCTAACCTTCAGAGCTGAATGAATGAATTGACTGTCAGCAAAGTGACACTACAGAGTCCGCTGCATGCAACATACTAAATAAGTATGCACTACAAGATATTGTGATTTCACCCCAGATTTTTATCCTGAATGCTAAGCTAAAGGACAACATACCACTGATCCTCTGGCCATCTTATTTCAGACAACTTATGAGTGGCTTATGGAGAAATAAACCTCTATATTCATCTATAAAGTGTACTTATTTGTTTGACATCCACATTGTCAATATGGCAAACTTATATTACACTCATTCTGGGGTCTGAGGTCAGGACACAACTATGTCAACAGGGCTTTGTTGGAATTCATTTTATTGTACAGTAAGTACACAAATACAACTAACTGGAGAGGACAAACTAACTGTTTGTCCAAGCTTGTGACACATATACAGTATAACTATAATAAAATGTTATTTAAAAAAAGTATTTCAGAAATGTATAGCATAAACCTAAACATTTTCCCAATAAGCCTAGTATTCCTGTCCAGAATTCGTCACTTCCTGCACTCCTGGATGATCGGATGTTATATAGCTGCTATAATGGGGTATTCGAAGATGGGGCAACAAAATCTACTGATAATGATAATGAAGGAAATGATAAATATTTTCCCTATGATTCTGCAAGCAACAAATCACACTGCAAACTAGCAAGACGGTCAGAAAATAAAGATACAAATTTCTGGTTAAATGTAGTGCTTGGTTTTATTTATACCCTATGGCCTTCCTGTAAGCAGAGTAAGCTATCATATGTAAATAATATTATTAATATTGTTTTTTAAACCAACTTAAAAGGAACAGGAAGCAGGAACATTAATATTTACTTTCTGTTCAGATCGAACCAAAATGAAAAACAAATTGTTTCTAATCCTTGGTTTTAAATGCCATCATTAACATTAAAATGAACAGCTTCATTGATTAGGTACTTGCTGAATAACATTTTGTAATGTGGGTTGTGCTGTGTTTTTTCCACCACACACATTAATCTCACAGCTGCTAGTGCATACTTTTAGAAAGAATTCATGGCTGTGTCCCAAACCACATAATGCATACTAAGTAGTGAGCCTAAATAGTAATGACACCAGTGGTGTACTGATTTATACAGTATTACACTATTTATGTACTATTTATGTAGTATTGTAGTATGCAGTTTGATACGTGGCACAAGTGTTCACTTCTCTGAGGAAGTAATTGAATGCTGCCGTTTCCTCTGTATTACAGAAGCTTTATGAGAGTAAAAAAACCTTTATTGTGCACGTTAATGTGTCTGTCACAGTTACTAGGTGAAAGAACAAAGCCTCTCGCTTGTAATTTCCAGTGTAATCTCACAGTGTGCCGCTGAGTAGTCTCAAGTCTACTTTGTGTATTGTGTGACGGACAAACTACCCACGAACTTTAGCTACCTATCTAAAATACAGCATAAAGCATATGCATTTTGTTCTCCAGCCTGTCAAAGCATGGACTGGATAGTGTTAGCACACTAGCCAAAACATAGATCAAACATATTTTACACTTTAACTCCCTCTCTTCCATTTGCTTTGTTTACACTCCCACGCTATTAGTCTCACACTCCCCTGACTGGCTGGTGGTGTAAAATAGATGAAACTGTGAAAAATAATTAAATAACTGTATTTAATGTATTAAGTCACTAATAAATGCTGATAAATATTATATCTCATTTTCTTAATGTAAGAAAACTATATGTATATTTAATCCATTATGTATATGTAGCCTTATGGCTGTTGGTTAACGGATGGTTAAAACCAAAAAAAATAAAAGTCAACAGGAGGAGAACATGCAAACTCCACACAGAAAGGCCCCAGTTGGCTGGCAGGTTCAAACCCAGAACCTTCTTGCTCTGAGGTAACAGCGCTAACCACTGCACTACCTGCCAATAAAAAAATATATATTTTTAAATGTCCTCAAGTATTAGACAGTAAAAAATAAGTATTTTCAAATGATAAAATTAAGTTAATGTCATGTTATCATGAATAAAGTAAGTTTTATTACCTCTCTGAAGCTTTTAGAAGTTGATTAGCAACTACATAGTTTTCCCATTTAAATTTGTAATCTTTACCATTAGCTATAATTTGGCTTACTTACTACCCAATCATGTTACCTACTGGAATGGATGCTAGTCTAACCTGCCATTAGTTAAGAAAATATGTTTACTAGGGAGATCTATTAGCAGAAGTGTAATATCATATTCATAAATATGTTTTCATCAGTGTATAATTGCCAGTAGCCTTTCTGTGCGAAGTTTGCATGTTCTCCCCGTGCATGCGTGAGTTTCCTCCGGGTGCTCCGGTTTCCTCCCACATTCCAAAGACATGCAGATTAGGTCAACTGGCTACTCTAAACTGCCCATAGGTGTGAATGCGAGCGTGTGTGGTTGTTTGTCTGTGTTGGCCCTGTGGTGGACTGGCGACCTGCCCAGGGTGTACCCCGCCTCTCGCACGAAGACGCTGGGATTGGCTCCAGCTTCCCCGCGACCCAGATATATAAAGCAGTTTAGATAATGGATGGATGGATGGAAATTGTGCAATGACAAATAAATTTTTGGATGCTTTTACAAATGTTGATTAAGGCTGATTTGAGCTGCTTATTGAAATATCCCAAAGGTAGACTAATAACTTCACTCCTACAAAACAGAGATACTCATCCTGGTTTTTCTTTGATTTATTAAAAATTATATAATTATATAATCACTACTTGCAATTAAAAATGTGTCAGTATCTTTATTTGTTTCCAGATTTAGACTTCATCCTTACTCTTTCCTATAATGTGAACATAACAAAATACTTACTTCTGTCTATATTTTATGAGACATTTATTTAGAAACACCACTGAAACTGGATTATTGAAAAATGTAATCTTTAAAAAACTACAGTCAAGACTTTCACTGCTGGGAAAGTCAAAAGTTAATACTTCTTGCAAAACTTAATGCACTGATGTTATACTTACAGTGTGTTGTAGGCTAGAATTTTAGGCTAATTACAGACAGGTACAGTTGAGGTATGTCTGAATTTGCTAAAGTATTGTAAAATGTATAGAAATATCTCAAGCTAATGTCTCCAGCTAGGCACACTTGTACAGTCATGCAGGGAAAACACCAAAAGATACCTTACCCTACTGTAATACATTGGTGTGTCCGTCTCATACATTCTTCCATAACCACTGTGCCAATCTTCTCTGCCTTCTTCTCTCTTTCATCCTCCTGTACTAGTTCTTTCTTCACCTCTGTAACATCCTTTCCAAAAGGTCCATGGCCATAATTTCTTGGTCTCTTCAGCACTTCACACGCATTGCTGTCGTCTTCTCCTCTTACAAGGTCAACTTGGCTTTCATTAAACAGTTCATGTGGGTTAGTCTTTCTCTCAGACTCAGCATGGGTCTCTGCTTGGGTATTCGTCTTTATGATTTGAAGGACAAATGATTTCTGAATGTCTGAAAGAGGTGAGACATTTGAAGTGTAGTCTGGGTCAGTGCTCTGAGGGCCACATTGCTCTTTAGAAAATATCTGTGGAAGGACTAGCCTGTCCTTTGAATGAATCATGAGATCACGACTCACAAGATCGTCCCTTGTTGTCTCAGCTTCTGCACTTTGCGGTTTTGCTCCAGAGATGATGGTGATCGCTCTGTCAAATTTATTTCTGATCAAAAACAGCCTCTTCTCAATGCTGTTCACATCCCCGAAAACACTTTGAATTAGATCATTGATATAGACATATTTGGGATAATGACCATCTCTGGAGGCTCCTGCAGGGAAATCGATCACAAAAATCTTTCATGTTGCCATGCCACTGAGTACAAATTAACAGAATAAAAGTGCATGCAAAAAGCCAAGGATGACTTGCTCTCATCAACACAACTTACCCAGTTGTTTTTCTTGAGTCCATCTCTTTGGAAGCATGTGCTCATGAGTTGCGTGCCTGTCCTGCTCCATGAGTGTATGTACTGTTGTGCTTAGTGCTTCTCTCAAGGAGCCTACTCTCTCTGTGTGTAGCACACTCCACTCCTTAAAAAGATGGAAAACTTTCTTAAGTGCCCTTGCTGAATCTCCATGCCCAAGAGGATGCACAGAAGCTTGGGTAAATGCTGATCCAGATGCCTCTGTGCTGCTGGTTCTCTCTGAATGTAATAGTTCTTGTAGTCTCTGGATTGAAGCATGCAGTAAGTTCAGAATTTTGTCCTCAGGACATGACCCGAAATGAAGATTTGCCCCCAGCATTGTGGATCAGACAACTGGTTCTTGTCAAAGTTTTCAAAAGACCATTGCTCACAGAAATACTGACTGCCTGTGATTCTGTTTTTACCTTTCCCTTTTCTATCTTTGTCTCTTCTCTTAGATCTGGCAGTATTTACAGTTTTGGTGTAGTAAAAACGGGTGGTCATGGCAATGAGGGTGTGCCTGAAGACAAAGAGGGCCCTTAGCAACGGAGGACCCTAAAAAAGAGTAATGTGTGTGTCTAAGAATGGCCTATGCTCTGACAGGCTGCACATTAGAGTCCTTTTTGGCCTTCGTCAGACATTCACTTCTCCTCCTCCTCTCCCTCCTTCTTTGTCTGTCTCTCTTTCTGTCTGCGTCAACGTTTTCATATAAATACAAACGACACCATTAAAAACAGGTAGGAACATACATATATTTACTATATAGAATGAAAAATACATGTTACGTTTATGCCCTCTCTCCCTTTCTCACCCCTTCTCTCTCTCTCTCTCTCTCTCTCCTGCTCTGATGCTCTCAGATGCTCTGTCCAAATGTACTGAGCAAAATCACCCACAGCTTCTGCAGCCTGAGAGCCAATTACTTTGGGAATGAGCTACCACAGAAATCTGTTAAAGCTCAACTGCAGATAATGGGGGAAATGTGTAGCCTTACATTTCATAAGCTGAGAGCTGTTCAGTGAATATTTCATAAGCACGGAGAAAATCAGCAAGCTAACATTCCAACATGTTGTGTAAAGGCCTGTGTGCTTACAGAAAATGTGTTAGCTTATTATGTCATTTTACAGGGTCTGTCAGCAGAGAAATGACTGCCATGTTCATAGCTGGGTGACTTAATGCATGTTTCCGTTCCTATATCTGTGTAGACATCACCCACACACACACACACTAACTGGATGTTCATTATACATTTCTTGTGTAAGCATGCTCTTGTTAACAATTTATGAATAAATTTGTTCATATTCCGTTTGATAAATGAGGCCCATTCTATGTATATGTAAATGAGTACAGCAAATGATGTCAGCAAATTGTCAAGTGCTGCTAATGGGCTAACCTTAGAAACTTTAAACTGGTTTCTAGGATGCAAATAAAGGCTTCTATTATGTCAAAGCAAAGATTTTAGAAATCACAGGCCAAAATGCTAATTAAAGCCATAATATTTAAAATGTATTAGAGGCCACTCCTAGAGTTTTATTGAGTTTAGTGTAATTCAAGACTCTTATGTACCACATTTCCTTCCCCACTCAAGTTACTTTACTCTCTCTCTCTCTCTCTCTCTCTCTCTCTCTCTCTCTCAGGGAGCTTGAGGAATTAACACAAAACTAAATTCATTCATTCATTAATTCATTTGTCAATAACTGTTTTTTCTCTCCTTTCCTGGGAACACTGGGCACAAGGCAGGATGGGACACCAATCCGTCATTGGACAACATGTAAACACACATTCACACCTAGGGGCAAAGAACCCAGAGGAAATCCCCACGTACACGGGGAGAATATTTACAGGAAACAGAATCAGAATCAAAATCCAGTTTATTGGCCAAGTATGTTGACACACAAGGAATTTGGTTCCAGTCATTGGTGTCTCTCTACAGGAGAAAAAGTGGGGAAGGGATGCAGTATAGGTAATGTACAACACAGACATTACATAATATACGTAAATATGCTATTATCTACAATACAATTTATCTATAATATGCAATACCTACATTATATCCAATATATCTAGAGTATCTATATACAATTCTACAATATATATATTTATAATAAACAATATCTAATACACATGTATAATATACTTTGTATATAGAAATATCTGTGATATACAGTAACTATAATATACACTATTCTTATATATTTATATATATATATATATATATATATATATACACACACACACACACATACATGTGCTATTAACAATGCAAACAATATGCAGACAATGTGCAGGATATTTATGCCACATAGGCAGTAACCCAAGCTCAGGATAAAACTGGGGACCCTGAATACGCTAGTGTGAACAAAAAGGATACAACATATACAACTGGTGAATTAACTGAGATTCAGTTGTGGCTAGAACACCATTTGGGACAGGTTTATTGCGTTATAAGTTTTCTTTTCTTTTCTTCTTTTAAATAATTGACCTTTAGCATGAGAGAAGACTCTACGGCTACAGATGTTGTCGGTAAAGACAAGTTACAAAACAAAATAAGAATAAAAAATTTCCACGATTCTTGGTTCATTTTGAAGTCACGTACAAATGGCGACAAATGACAGAGCGTTGTTAATGGCGCCCTCGTGTGGTCATCCGGGCACACTACAACAAAGGTAAATAAACTTCCAGCTGGACCGAAAAAGAAAATAAAATCTGATTTCAAAATCGGTTATAGATTTCTATTTCCTCTCAATGTAAACTCTGCGTTGTTTTAAAACAACAACAACAACAACAAAAACCCGGCACATTTATACAGAGTTGTCAGTGTTATTTAGGGTTGGCTCGGCTGCTGCAGTATATACCCACCCTGAGGGGTTAAATCTTTAACACCCAGCGCGCGCGAGCGCGCGCGCACACACACACACTTTTCAGGCCTGTGAACTGAACCCGAAATAATTATACAGGTTTTACCCTCAAATGGACTCTCAAAGCGCATTTAAAAAACGTATTTATTTATTTCTTGGCTTTTCTCCCTCCTGACCCTTCCTGTGGGTCCGAATGCGGTGAATTCCCCATGCAGGCTCAGGTAAAGTCGTGCTTATGGGCGGTTTATAAGGCGGAAAGAAGGCGGAACAGCTGAGTGTAGCCTCCACACTCAAACACTATACTGCAGCAGCACGCCGACATGCTTCTGGTGGCTCAGCTGAAAAGGAAAGTGGAAAGTGACGGTTATTAGAAACGAACTCGGTCAAGCTGTAAAGTGGATTTAGTCTGAAACGGCTCCTATCTCAGGTGAGTAAAGTGCACTAAGTGATGAGATGTTTTCTAAACAGCTGGCAGAGGAGTTGTAGCTTCTCGGTTTCACTTAAAGAGCGCACGCGCGTTCCCCTCTAAGCACAGACGCTCCTTAAGCAAACATTTAGTCAACTTTAACTGACCTGTTGAGGGTTTTCATAAAGAAAGCGTATCATACTTACTTTTTGCCACTGTTGCACACGCTACATAGACTTGTTCACTGGATGAAATGTATTCTATTTAAGGCAGATGAAGCATGCTGAGTAGTTGGACTTTGCTCCAGGGCCACTGAGGCTGTGAGATGCCAGGTGTGTATGCGTCAGAGCAACTCCTCATCTGCTTCCTGCTTCCTTTATATTCACAAAAAGCCATCCTTACAGCTGGAAAGCAAAGGGATTACTTTCTGCACAAGTCATTTTGTTGTTGAGTCAGAAAAAAGGGCACTGAACTGCAAAGTTCCTTCTTACCGGAGAGCTGCTCATATCTTTTGTGTCTTTCACCTGGACGTGTGGCTGAAGCGTACCTTCTGAAATGTACCTTGGAGTAGAGCATGATGCCGTTCTACGTCAAACATTGTTTCTGAGAGTGCACGTTGCCATAGCAACCTAGTGACATTGCCTCAGTCTCGTCAAGTCTTCGAGAGAGACAGCATCACTGCCTTTTAAAATCGACAGGGGTGAAATCTCAACGTTGTGGACGTGACGGTTTCAAGGCATGATGAATTTGTGAATCTGTTCGGTTTTGTGCTTAATACAAAAAAACCAAAACCAGTTGGTGAACATGTTCAAAGTGGCATTCGTAATATACACAATAGGGAGAGGCCTGGTGTGGTGTAGATAAGATGGAGAAGCCTTGCAAGTTGTACAAGAACCTGAAACTGATTCTGATAGATGCAGTAATAATTGATGCAAGATAAAGGATATGACGCAGCCCTGATAGTTGCAAGCTGAAGGATGCAGGTCTGATTGATGCAAAATCAAAGCTGCAGTTCTGTGCGCTGTGCATGTTAAAAACAGTCATTTTTTTGGGGTCCTGCATCTTACTTTAGAAGTGCATAGAAGTGCTGAGGCACAGTATTCTTCCATGCTTTAAACTGAGCGTGCGTAACTTCAGGGCGTGTTAAAACATGCTCAGGATGTGAACAGAGAGAAAAAAATTCAGAGACCATTTGTGGTAAAGGAGTATCGGTGTTCTGTGGTAGTCCGCTTTTGTCTCTAATTATTCTATATAAAGCACTGAAAGGGAACAGTGACTACATCTAGATGATTTTTACCCCATCTCTATATTGTGGTGTCCAAATTTATGGGATATTTGCAATCATAAAAACAACAAAACTACCTGTGTTTTATTCATGATTATCTGCAATACAAGCAAATACTTTCCACAAATACTTGAGATTTTCTTTCTGACATCTAAATGTTGCATTTTTGACTTCTTACTTCTTTCATAATCCGTTTAGAAATCTTCTTAAAATATTTCGTTTCTTTCTGTCGTTCTTTTTTTTCGGACTAATATGAGTTGGCCAGGACTATATTTGGTAACCGTGACGTAAATCAGAATTAGCAATCTGCCTACATCAGCTACCAATGCTGAAATGACTTTCTTTCTTGGTCATGCAACTTTAGTTGGAATGTTAGTTTAGTTGGAAAGTTAGAATGTAAAGCATTTTATGTGTACAAATCTAGTGTAGTAGCATGCATTTTTTTTTTTTTTTTTTTTTTTTATTTTATTTATTTTTTTTTTTTGTAAATTGGAGATCTGGATTAGCTGAGTGGCTGCACTAGAATCTTTATTTAGTACAGTCAAAAAATTAGACTCACTATATTTTTGTCTAATAGACACATTTCACAGCATTCATTATGTACACATGGGCCCAAGACTATTGATGGTCACTGGCAATGTTTTTCATGTTTGTATAATAAAATCTTGGGAAATTATAAACCGAAATATTATAACAAAGTTGATTTGATCTTTCCGGCAAAACTCATGCTCCTAAATGGTTAATAAGCCGTGACGGCGAATGCTGTTAAATGAGAGGGCAATAAAACTAATTGTAACGTTCTTATTAAAATGATATGTGTGCTGCTCCTGCACATTACGAGGCTATGCTCTGCTGATCATTGTAGCGTTTTAAACCGACCTTAAAGAGGAAGGAATACCACAAACCTCATTTTTGTGGAAATATGTACAAAATACACCAAGACACAATGCAATGACACCAAAGCGCAGTGGAAGCTCGGCGCTGTCATTCCTACCCCCCCCCCCCCCCTTTTTTTTTTCTCTTCTTCTCTCCTCTCTACCACTAGCACTGTTCAGGAGATGCAGCTGTCAATCAGTACGAGATGTGACACGCCCACACAGTTCAGATCAGGCAGAAAATTAGTAGCACAAAGGTTATTTTTTTTTTTAAACATTTGAAACCATGTTGCCAGGGGCTTGATCATGGCTGTGATAAATGAATGTCATAAATCATGCATTTGGAAATATTTGTCTTCAAATTGGACCTATATTTAAACAAGCACTCAGATGGTATTTTAATATCAAGGCTCATGCTTATGAAAATTGAAGGAAATTAAGTTAAGTGGGTCTGTTATTCAACTGCATCCTGTATAGTAGTCCAGTAGTGTAACTTTTTGTGGACTTCGTTTAACTTTTCAGAAAACCATGCACACCATTAAGGTGAAATGTTAAGTGATGCTTAGTGGTCATACTGTTGGATGTGGGTTAAATAGTGGTTGGAAAGGGTTCAGTGAGCGCCACACACTGAGTGTGATGTTCGTTTCCCCTCTGAAAACGAACAGCAACTCGAGGCTTGTGCATTTAGACAGAGGTGTTATAAGGGGTGTTATACGTGTGCAGTGGCCCAGCAGAAGCACAGCTGCAGTGATAACGTGAACACTCCGATGGAGTGCTTTTTATGTGGGTTGTACACACCGTGACTTATGGTGTCAATTCTCTTGTACATCCTGTGGTTGGTTCATTGTTAATGCTAAAATCATTACCTACATTCATTTTTTTGTTGTTGTTGTCAGCCATGTGAGACTAAATGTGTGAGCACGTTGAGCTTGCTTTTGCTGTGATGTGTAAATAGAAAAGATCGAAGCAATTTCCTCTGTTGTTGCAAGATGCTGTTCTTCTCGTTCCCTATGCCCTATGCCCATGTCTCTTTGCAAGCCATAACTAAGTTTCAAGGTATTATCACAGCTAACTTTCCCAGACACTTAAGATCAGATTATATAATGGATCTCATTTTCTGAAGTGGTGAACGTGTAGGTTTGATGTATAATGTATGCTAAAGCCTAAAAGAAAAAGTGATTGGGGGGGAGGGAATGCAGAAACGGAGTGGTGGTAATTTATAGGGACGAGTGAAACAGAAATGTTTTAGTGCTCTTGCATTAATAGATTTTTAAAGCATTTTCTTTGATCTGTGTATTGCTTCTTGGCTGACATTTTACCACTGGCTTGGCAATGAATCTCAAACTAGACAAAAGAACCGAACATTTTTTTTAGCACAACAGCAGTTATACAAAAGCAAAAGATGACTAAATGCGAGTTACAAACAACAGCTTCATTGCTGCCAGGTCATGACTACAGAGTGGTTAACCACCGCATGGCGTGCATGTGCATGGCCTAGTTATCGACTCGTCCTCTTGTTGGCCTAATCAGCTTTTGTGGTCTGGGAATAAGGAGAATGGTAAGAGCTGCAGTTTAGATTTTAGTGGGGTTTTTTTTAAACCTAAGTAAAGGTTTTATACATAATTGTAGTTCTATTTTGTTTCTCATTAATCAATAGAGCCAAATCAAGGCCCCATTTAATGAAAATTTAGTTTTGTTTTCAGAAATTCCCATCCATACCATAGCATTTTGAAAGATGCCTAACCCCCCCCCCCCCCACACCAAAAAAAAAAAACTCACGGGAGCATGTAGGTGAAATAGGTAGCGCTAACATTTCAAATTATGTCATATAACTCAAGTGTGATATTTAAAGCATGTGTATTGAGAGGTAGAGAAAGGGAAATGTAAAGACCAACAATATGACCAAAAGTTCCTTCATTCGTTCACTTGCAGTATCTTCACTAACCGCTTTATTCTGGTGACGGTGATGGTTGGCCAATAGTTCTAAAATAAAAAATATTAAAGAAGGATTTAAATGTGTGGACTGGTGATGAGGCGGAACTGCTGCTTAATGTTACACTTGGGTCTTATGCAAAAATGTCCCATTCACAGTGTGGTTTTTACCACTATAGCAGTGGATTCAGGAACACTTCAATGTGAGTCATAGTCTGACAATTTGCATGAAGGTGCAATAAAAGTCAATTTCAGTTCAATTGCAACCATGTAATCAAATAAGATATTACAGACCCCAAACTGTTCAGCAGCTATGATAAACAGAGCCCTAATACATACAAAACCACAACGGACATGTGCAGGTTGGCACTCTGACATCATAATTTCTAAAACAAGTTTCTGTCCACACAAAAACGGTATTTCAAAAATATCTGTATTGTTTAGACAGGGCATGAATGTGTGAAAATGTGTAGTTTGTCAAATAAAGAGAACAATTTCTGTCACCGGCAGCTTCCATTGTCCTGTTCAGTAACCAATTTCCAATCCTTCTTTACTTCTACAGAGTGTTGTTCCTTTCTGAATACAGCCTTCTACTCATGGCACCAACCTTTCAGGTCAGTTTGCTCATACAGTCACTGCCATGACCAGTGAAGGCTCGGATGGCTCCCCTTCCTCCTTCCCCCTGGACCTGAGTGAGGAGATCTCTCTCTGGCTCTCCAGCCTTCACTTGCCTCAGTATGCCTCCAGCTTTACTCAGGCAGGCTACCACACCCTGGCAGACTGCAGGGGCCTTACTGAGGAGAAGCTCCTACAAGTGGCTCACTTCCCCACCGGCCACCGGCGGAGGATCCTGCACAACCTTGAGGTCCTCATGGCAGGAAATCGTAACGATGAGGAAGGGATGAAAAAGCCTGTTCCCTATCCTAGAACTATCTTTCTTACGAAAAGAGTAGCCTCCTCTCAAAATCCACAGACACGCAGCATTGGAGAAAACAAGAGATTGCCTGGAACACAGACTCTTCCTGCAAGGACTTGTACAGAGAAAGCACTTGAACTTGACCCTGGTTTTATCTCCGCGGTCTCGCACACACTCCCACGTACCAATCATAAAGCATCCGTTTCAAATTCCAGATCTGACTCTTTGGTCAGCAGCAACGAATCGCTCTCGGCTTCCTCACGCTCTCTGCCCTCAGACTTGGAGAACTACTCGGGGAAGGTTTCCGTCGCACAGCCAGTTTCTGGTGGCAAAGATGATGTCTACTCAGAAGGTCTCTCGACAGGATTCCGAGGAGAGATGGTGGATAATGATATATATGAGAGTGGCTCGTTTACAGCTTCTGATACAGGGCCCACACGCTCTTACAAGCTACGACACAGGCCTGTGCCGGAGATCCCAGAACGCACCCTCAAACCACCACATGACTGGTACGTTGTTGCTCAACATACTGTTTAAAGCAGTGATTTTTATTTTATTTCTTGCATGACCGTCTAAAATGTATAGGATGTGTAACATTCCATAATGACTAATGGTGGTGGTAGTAGTAAGCAAGTAGACTGATGTCTGGGGGTCATGTTTCACCAGTGAATGGTTTACCACTTTACAAGACTGCACTGGTGGTATGAGCTTGATTACAGAAACCATGGCAGATTCCAATCATGGCAGAACGGTGGCACAGTGGGTAGCATGGCCGCCTCACAGCTTCAGGGTCCTGGGTTCTCTCCTGAGCTCAGGTGGCTGGCTGTGTGAGGATTCTGGGCATGTTCTCCCTGTGTTTATTTAGGTTTCCTCCGGGTTTCTCCTCATGCATGTAGGTGTGACTGGCTGGATCCCAGATGACCCTGGCCATTATAAAGGGGTTACTGAAGAGTAATGAATGAATCACGGAACGACTGGACATTCTTCGTTGCTATTACCTGTAGTATTATCTACTTGATTATTAGCTTAGCCTGATTGGAAAAACTCTGAAAATTTATTTTGGAATTTAATTAATCTTCTTCATGATATAAACAAATAAGATACTTTTCCAGTAGTGTGTAAACATGTGTATGTAAGGAGACCAATACTAGTGATTCTACTGATCCATAGGAGTGTGCCTGTGAAATCCAGCATGGAGCAGCACAGCAGCAAAGACGATCCCAGCGGCAGCATACAGAGAGGTACGCGCAACTTGATTTCCGCTTCATTTGCATATTATTTATCGCTATTTCTTTTCATGATATGAGCTCTGCCGGTTTAAAGCCCATGGAATGCGGCAATGGTATAGGGTCTGTCATGGGAGGAAGAGAGGACCAGTGCTGTTGCGGTCTCGATGGAAGCTGCTTGTCATCTTCTCATGTATGGAGAGGCCTAGTTTGCCGAACTCTCAAAACTACATAAAGTTGCAGATGGCTTTGAAAACACTTGTTTTGTGGCTCTGTGGACGTGTGCATTAATGTACTAGGAGAGGTGCTTTCCGTTTCCTGTAGAGACTCTTCCAAAATTGTTTGTGCCTGACAGCTACCATAGAGGCTGGGGAATTAGGAAGAGGGAATATTGAACTGAAGCCTTATGTAAGAGGGCTGGGGCATTTCGTGATATTTTGTATTTATAATATACATCTCCAGTCGCCCCGTTTGCTTCTAAGCTCTGGAGGATAAGAGAAAGTGAAAGAAAGAGAGATGGGTAGTGTAAGACAAAGATGATGCATATGGATGGTGGCTGGGGAGATGTGGATCATTTCAAGTTTATGGGATTACAACACTGACATTGTGGCAGTTATAGAAAACTTCATTTACCTTTATCGAGTTATGCGGCAGCTCTTTGGCGTTGTTTAAGTACCTTTTAAAATATTACTCTAATTACTTTAATAAGGCAAGTTAGTCCATGATGGATTGTATTCGCTGTTAATGGATATTGCAGTGGATGGTGCAGACAACGTGCAGAGGGAGAAGTGAGAGAGAGTGTTGTGTGCAGTCAGAAGGTCAACTGCAGATAATGATAAATGATGACACCGATCTGAAATGACTCCTGTGCCACTGAGCTAAGTGATCTGATACAGTGTGTGTCGCTGATAACATACTGCACTGTGGATCAGACCCCCTCTGGTCTAGCCTTATCTAGTGGTGTGGTCCTGTCTATGAGCCGTGTGAGCGTGTGTGTCCTTCTGAAGGGAGCGCTCTGGACTTTCTGCTGCCCTTTACTATCACCGTACAGATAGCGCATTCATTTGTCACCTTGACAACCAGTCGGCCAAGCTACAGCCTCTTTGGTCAAATGACTGTTTTAAAGGACAGCGTAGGCACTTGCGTTGCTCTTCTCGCCGCTTCTCTTCTTGTCTTTTCTTATCTCTTTTCTTCTCACCTTTTCTCTTGTCTTGTATGTTAATTTGAGTATGCATTTCTGTATTTTAGCCCCTCTTCATGGGACATCTGAGGACATCAGTCCCTATGGTGAGGTTTACCTCTACAACACCATTGCAGAAAACAAACTAGTAAGTAAAATCCTGATTGTGTTGCCCAATTTGTTTTATAAGGCCTCATAATTAATGAATTATTTTAAACGGTTTCTGTGACTGAGCAATAGAAATTTGTAGGCAAATATAGCTAAATGTATTAGGTTTTCACTTCTTAAAAGTAGAATATTTTGATCCCTAGAAATATTCTGCTGTATTGAGCCATTTTCCCTATTAAACAGTTTCTAAACTATTTCCACATTTTTGATTTTCAGGTGGTCAGTGTATTGTCTGCTTATTTTACTTGTACTCACTTCCTTAAACTGACACTGTCAGAGTTTCAGTAACGTTTTTAACACTGATTGTAAATGCCACGGAAACCATTTGAGAGTTTCTACTCCTACAGTAAGCATCCATACATTATAAAAATGACAAGTACTGTAATGTGTTTTTTTGAAGGTTGTGGATACAAAGGAAATGGTAATCCAAGAAACAAAGGAAAAACTGGAACAGAAAAAATTGAGGTAGTGTATTTTTTTTTTTTTTTTTAATTAAATCATAAAGTCATGTATCTGTGTGATGAAATGTTTGCATGAATACATACTCACACTTCCTTTTCCCCCCTCTGAATACAGGAAGCAGCAGGCCCTGCAGCAAGAAAAGGTGATGGTGAACACGAGTAGGCGCCTCAGTGATGATTACGCTTTGCTTCAGCCTTGCATTCCCAGGCAGGAGCCGGCCAATAAGTGTTCTTTAAGCTCAACAAAGTCCCTCCCACAGCTTGCACCACCACCACCACTACCTGGAGCCAAGCCACAGGTGGATTCAGGTGGTGTTTGTAGTGAGCCATCAGACACTCTCTCTCAGCTGGTGCAACACACTCTTCCTCCCCACAATGAATCCTCTATATCACCTTATGCTTGCTACTACGGACGCCCTAAACATTTTATCAAGTTGGGTTGGCTGGACAAGCTCTCTCCTCAAGGGTAAGGAATAGTGCAGAGGAATAAAAGCAAATCTGAAATGAGTATACAGTGGACATTATTGGCATTATTCTACCATTATTCAGTGCTGTTTATGTCTAAGTCCTGATTGGTCAGAAATCGTTGATTCATTTTCTCTAACCGCTCATCTCAGTCAGTATTTCTATTAAAGGTGCGGTCGTCGATTCTAATCCAGTACACCTTTTGTAAAATTCGGCCAATATCTCATCACAGTCTGTGAGCTGTCTGTTCTGTGACGCTGAACAAAATCTGGTGCTCGAATACAGCCCTGGCTCAGTAAATGGGGAAACAAAGGCAGTGACGTGGACCGAGCCACACAGCACTATGTTTGGGAGGGTCAAAGCTGAAGGAGCAGGGAAGAAAAGTGTGCATTTGTTTGGCTCTTGAGTTCAAATATCAACAGTCTTTCCCCAGAATCGATGACTCCACCTTTAACACATGTCATTTATACATGTCAACTTTTCTAAATTTCAGCCTACGCAATCGCACATAAAGCGATTAAAGACATGTTCTGTTGATATGGTGTGGTTTTCTGTGAGCGAATGTTATTTAGCATTTTTTGACGTCCTCTCCAGTGTCAGCACCATGTAACAGTCAGAGGTAAAGCTGGAACTAAATTTTCTGACATGGGTAGTTTCTCTGAACTGCAGCCTCTTGGTAACATGACAAGCTGTGTTTTTTCTGGTCTTGTTAAGTTGGAGGGGAAAAAGGGAGAGGCTGGTGAGAGAACGACTGTTTATAGCTGCTGTAACTTGAATGATAACAGGAACTAACTTGTTTTGTGAATGTTCCACAAAATTAGATGGAAGTAAATGGATAAAACATCATTTAATAAATTGATGATATATGATTAATAATGATGATGATAAAAAGCATTTCAGGATGTGCTGTTATAGAAAGAGAATGAACTTCCTGCCTGATAATGAAATGTCCCATTGTGTATGGAGTATTGATACTAGATTTTCAAAGCAGGTTTTCATAGGTACACACGGTACATAACTTTTCAGTACTGACTGAATTAAGTCGATTCTCCTCAAGCTTCCGGTGCCCAGTTATGTGACCCATCAAATTTTTGATGAGCATTAATGTTCTTTAATGTTAATGTTCACACTATTACACTCCAAGTCTTAGTATTTAAATCCTGTGATCAGAAGTCAGTAGTGTTATTCTAGGCATACTTAAAGTTTAGTCTTAAGCTTTTCTGCAGTTTTAATTCTGTTCTTACTTCCTAGAAAACTGACAATAAATAAAAGAAAAGGCAGAAAAGACTCTATTGCAGCTATTATGTACTAGACACTTTGCAATGAAAGTAATAGCTGCTAGTGAAAACTAACGACAAACTGCTTATACTTGTATACGCTTTGCTCAGTTCAGTGCTCAACTAAGTATTGCTTCTGTATTTTACTTTCCTTTCATGGAAATGCTGCTCATACAGTCTTCACAGCTATTTTAACAGATGGGTTATTTTTGCTGCATGGTTCTACCAATATGTTAATGACCTAAGTGGTGTTGAATCCACTTGTTATTTCTATTGTTGTCTGTGGTTTTTAAACCAGCTACATGAAGCTGTTAAACCAACTACACTGGCTTAGTAAATTGATGGCAGATGATGTAGAATTGCTTTCTATTCAGTTTAGATGTGCTTTCTATTACACTGCCAAGATGAATTTCAACATGATTGAGCATAGTGATTATGATTTATAGGAGAGTTTGGCTTTATTTTCTCATTGTTTTAACCAGATTCTCCATTTTCCCTTTCAGAAATCGTGTCTTTCAGAAAAGATGGGTCAAGTTTGATGGAGAGAATCTTAGTTACTATAACAATGACAAGGTTAGTGAAAGAAATTTTCACATCTGTGCACTTATTTGTTTCGGGGGGGGGGGGGGGGGGGGGGGGGGGGGGGGGGGGGGGGGGGGGGGGGGGGGGGGGGGGGGGGGGGG
>JAQMYM010000001.1:8970934-8985577 GCA_030014255.1 Parauchenoglanis ngamensis
ACCACATAATTCAGTATATGCCATACGTGTTGCTTCATAGTTTTGATGTATTCAGTAATGTTTTACAGCGTAGAAAGCAAAAAAAAGTAAAGAAAAACCTGAAAAAGAGTAGGTGTGTCCAAACTTTTAACTGGTAGTGTATATTTATTTAAGTAATAGGTTTTATACACTGCCAGCTATTTTGAATGCTTTATTATCATTTTTATGTAAACTTCAAGGAATGGGTTAAAGTTAAATACTCTGGAGTTGGAAACTGCAAAGAAATTAGTACAAGGGAACTAGTCTTATAGTGGCTCATTTACATGCATTTAATAGAGGACTCGGAGCATTTCATTTGAGTGGATGATCCTGAACTATTAACATTTACATACTTGATTGAATGCTTGTTTATTCTTTTTGCCAATATAGGGTAAACTCTATTGAAACATGAAGTTATGTTCAAAACCTTTTGACTGGTACTGCATATTTGTTAGTTATACTTTGTTTCTTTTTGCATTATTTTTTTACTGTTTAGAATGTTTGTTATTGAGAAATGGTTGTGCATGTGCATAATTACACTAGTGTTCTAGTTGTATAATGATTGGCATGAAGTCAACAGAAAAGACAATTAAGTCATTCATCACAGTTATTTATATGCCAATTAATTGTCATCCAAAAGTTCATAATTGACAGGCCTTCTGTTTGCGGTAAGAGAAGCCGGCCGCCGTTGAGTGTCGGTTAACGGTTCACCACCTCTGATTGTTAGATGGCTAGTCAAGCTGAGACTGAGATTTTATCACTGCAATGTTGTAATGGCTGCTGTTAATAAAAGCTTGGCATTAGTAAAAGATCTGATGCCAATTCTACTTGGATTGTGAAAGTGCTCGTGAGTTTGTCGAGCTCAAAATGTTGCTCCTTTTTCCTCGACTGCTGTTTCTCATGGCAGTTTGGCAAGCTTGACTTGAATGTGATCTTCCTATACGAGTTATAAATATGAAAGTGAAGCTCACAAGGGTGACAAAAAACACCTGGCAATCTTTGCATCAAGGTCAGTGCCACTTCAGGGCTGAGAATGATCAACCACCCAAATCATGTCTGCTCAGTTGTGGTGTTGATGTAGTGGTCTCTGTGCTTTGATGGATGAGGTGTATGAGGATGACAAATTGGACACAGACTATAGTAACTAAATGCTGAATTCTGTAGGCCAGTGAATCTAGATGCAAGGTAGGAATGCCCAACAAACTGGCAACCCAACTGCCTAGAGCACTGCCCTGTAGAGACGGTCCACAGGAGCCTGCGGTTTTCTTTATATCTTCAGATTAGTTGCTTTCAGTGCTTCAAAAGTCTCCAAAGTGAATCGTTTTTATGATGACTCGCCAGCTTCTCCCACGTAACATGTCTCCATCAACCATCCGTCTTTTAAATATAGGCTTATCCTGAGCACAAAGCAGCACCACTATTGAACATTGGTGAAGGTGACGGTGGATGAAGGTGACATTGTTGAGCATGAAAGCGTGCCACACTTTCCGAAAGAGAGAACGAGATGGAGGGGTTTATGGGGGAAGGTGACATTGTTCCATGCTAGGCTGAGCACCTGTCTGCGTTGAGCTGTTACGCTGCTTTAGCCCTATTTAGCTCCTTTAAATGAGGGTCAGCAGCAGAACTGCTTCCTGCTTCCCTCAGCATCCTTGTCTTTTCTTTCTCTCCCTCCCTCTTCTCGCTCACCCTCTCTATCTCTATGGCTCTTTGTGGTTTTCTCTCCTTCTCTACTCGCATGTCTTAAGGAAGAAACAGGGTTAGTATCATGCTTAGCAGTGGAGAAAAGAGAGAAGAGGAAGCAAAAAGGGTAAGAACATTGCAACTCAGCGACATTGTATCTTTCCGGTGTCACCCAGAAGAGGATTTTGAGTCTGGTTCTTCCTCCTGTCGTCTCAGGGAGTTTTTTCCTTGCCACTATTGCCTCAGGCTTGCTCATTAGGGATCTAAATCTGCATCCTGATTTCTGTGAAGCTGCGTCGAGCCCATATGTGTTGTAAAAAGCAGGATACAAATAAATGAAATTGAATTGAAATTTAATTGAGTGATCTCTAAGCTTTTAGCTTTTTTCCTCACTTCACTTTTCATCTCCATGTCCCCTTTCATCATATTTTGTGTTTTGAGTTTAATGTAGCCGTGTCTGTTTTGTGTATACACAATCATTTTTTATGTTCTTTGGACCGGTTTGTTGGTTTCGCTTTGAGTCCGTGTTCGCATGTCGGGTTTATAGGCAGCCATGCCATGCTCTTTTCTCTCCTGCCACTTTTTGTTCTGCATCAATCATATGAACTCCATGTGATGTACGCTTGTTAATCCTTTGTTAATTATAGTGCTGTATCCTCCCTCCTTTTTATTTATTTTATTTTATTTTTTTCCCCCTCCCCCCTCTACCCTGTGCTCTTTGAAATATTAGGACATTACTGACACACTCCCGCTCATAGCTCTTCTCTCTGTGCCTGTGTGAGAAGAAGGCTGTGGTTGTACCGTCAGAGTTCTTTGCATATTTTGTTCTTGTGGTCAAAACAAGTTCTTTTGCGCTTTCTCCTCACAATGCGCATCTCATTCATTAACACCTTAAAAGGAAACGTGTCTAATATAGCAGCAAGGAAACAAG
Organism: Parauchenoglanis ngamensis; assembly: GCA_030014255.1. Classification (NCBI taxonomy): domain Eukaryota; kingdom Metazoa; phylum Chordata; class Actinopteri; order Siluriformes; family Auchenoglanididae; genus Parauchenoglanis; species Parauchenoglanis ngamensis. The sequence continues at coordinate 8,973,564 of JAQMYM010000001.1, forward strand.
ATGGTAATGACTGAAACATGCTGCTTCAACTTTATGGTGCTAATTAGCCACTGCATATATTTCATTAATTTTTAGTTGCTTGGGTATCACTGTTATATAGTGATATGCAAGCAACAGTACAAGACTAAAGAAAGCTATGATGGTGTTTTAAACTATCTCTGGTTTCAAAAATGTGATTTTAAGCGGTTAACATTTCTTTGATGGCTGATTCCAATTATAGAGGTTGATGTTTGGGTCAAATAACATTTTTTTTTCCCTCCTCATTTTCTCCTTAATTTGGTCTCTGCCAATTCCCACTCATTATCATAAGACATCTAACAGCTGGAGAGTGTGAAGGCTATGACTTCTGATACATGAAACCAACCGCATCGTGTGTGTGTGTGTGTGTGTGTGTGTGTGTGTGTGTGTATACATGCACATCACTGCTGCTAATGCTGTGCCGCAGGGCAGCAGGGCAGTGTCAAACACTATGGAGGAAAGTGCTATCTACCCTATTCCACATACATGAGCTCATAAATGCTATAACTGACAGGGCAGAGAGAGTATTTCATCCCTCCAGCCAGTTTTGCTCTCTTGGACTCCTGGCCATGGATGGCTGTAGCTTCACTGAGATTCGAACTCATGATTTTCTGACGATAAGGCAACAAATGATCTGTTGCGCGTAGAAACGGAAATCCTTTCCCCCCACTTTGTTCCTGAAAATAGAAACATTGTCAGTAAGTATGTAGGTGTGGATGAGCCCAGTGTTTGGTGTATGGTTAAAGCCATTGAGCCTTCATGTTTGATATTCACATTATAAAAGCATTACTTGGTACCTAAAACATTTTTTTATTGCATGTATCTTTATTTACCTATGATTACATGCAGACCAATGATCCATTAATAATAATCTGATTGATCTCTGACAAAAAAATTTTCATGTCTACTCCTCAGTCGGAGAAGAATAAACCAATTTGAATTAAATCTGCCTGAACGAGGTTGGTAATCCGTTTAATAATCCGTCAAATAGCTGCGTAACCTTTTTGTGTCTGATTACTTTTGCTGCTGGAATCTGCATTAGTAACATTAGAAGGTGAGTGAAGGCATTATACTGATGGATAATGTGTGTGAACGTTGGGCAAATACTTTACTGTGCTGTATCTTCTTCTCGATGCCCGTTTGAAAATCACACTTGGGCGACGTTTTGCAGACACATGATTGATTTAAAATTCATTAACGGTGCAAACAGCATGATTTAAGAACCCGAACACACTGGCTAGACTCATGCACCTCTTGTTGTTATGGTAACGTTGACCTCACTCCGCACATGCACAAAACTTTGGATCGGATTATGTGTAACGTGCAAATACAGAGTGTTCAATTTAGGATATAATGAACGGATTCATTAATATTTGATGCATGCATACATGTAAATGCTGCAGATATGTTCAGGGTTATTTTAACTGGATCCTCTTCAGTCCTTGTTATTTTAGCCTCATGCGCACACCATTGTTCCCACGTCCTCTCTCAGTTCTCTGAGGGAAACTGACGAAACCACCTAGACATAGACAGCTGCCTCTCACCTTAACATCACCTGGTGATGTCATCACACACTGTGGACTCCAGTAGGCGTGGGAGAAGGGACCCACACACACTCTCACTGGCACTCTTTAGGGCCCCAAGAGCCTAAGTAGCCTGGTCCCTCTGGAGTTTCCCGCCAGTTACATCAACTTTATCTCCCAGTTCCTATGAGAGTTTGACAGCATGATTTTGTGTGTGTGTGTGTGTGTGTAAAAGTCAGGGTTTTAGAATGTCACCTGTCTTTAGATTGAGGTTGAAAAGGCTTGGAGATAGGATTAGCTCTCTGTCTGGGACTGAATTAAGGCAAAGCTTTCTTCCTGAAGTTGCCACCAGTTCCCTGTGAAAGTGCTCTGCTGTCCTTTTCCTGCAGTGTCCTCTCTTTGCCTTTTAGCACATCTGCAATAGCGACATTAGAGGTTAGTCATCGTTGTTCTCTGCAGTGTCTATACAGAGCCAACGAGGGCTCCGCCAGGCTTGCTCCTGGCAACGTTTACAAATTATTGCTCATAATAATGGCAGAACTCAGAACTCTGAGCGTGATCCAAGGGGACTGCGATATGCGTTTGCTCTCTTTTTGCCTGCAGTGTCTCAGCGTGGCCAATTGGTGTCTCTGTGGCTCCATAGTGGAAATGAAGCGCTGGCGTTTTGCAGTATGAGCAAGGTTAAAGGCAAAACAGCACTCGGTGTAGAACTTGTACAATTAGGCTCGTGCAGGACCTGTTCCACAAATCCTAATCTTAACCATTATGAAATAAATGGTGAATTTGGTCTTGGATTGGTGACAAATGGTGCTGTCCACCGGCGCAAATTACAGCACTCATGTAGCATCTCTCAGCGCATACGCATATGTCTTTATTAAGCAGGTCTCCGAGCCCTGTGATGTAATGTCCTCCTGTCATGCATTTTCCCATATTTAATCACAGCAAAATAAACACACGCAGAATAGCGAACACACGTGTGAACACGAATGCACGTTGTGCACAGTTTATGTGCAAAATGTAAACACGACTCCTTTGAAAGAGTGTTTGTCATAATCTCTTGTCATGTATCAAGTGTCAGAGCTCGTACTTATTAAATAAAGGCACATGCACAATCCCTACACACTTGTATGGTGGTGTTGTGTATCACTTGTCATCCTACACAGAGCTCCTCTAAAACTCATAATGGATGTTTCTCGTGTTTACACATTCGCGCGGCATTTCAGTCCTGTCCCTACGACCTCAAAAATAACAATTAAAATGTGTAATTAACGTTAACCCAGATAGCGCCTAATTATCGGCACTTAGCTTCCGAAAAGATGCGCTCGCCTCTCTTTTCACTCGTCCCTCACTCCTCTGTTCTTCCCCTCCGTCCAAATTTAGATGGAGAGAGACTCATTAGAATGCTGCTAAGTTCGTGGCCCTAGCGCCGTAGCAACGGGAGAAGTGCTAAATTGGAGAGAGAGAGAAATCCCACAGAAAGGAGATGGCCGCCCTGCGCCATAATTAGGGTTAGCTGTAGCCGCCACTGTTAACATCATGCCTTAATTTGTGGAGATGGCCCTCTCCATAACCCCTTTCCCCCCACCTTCCTTGCTCTCTTTATCTTTCTACCTTGTGCAATCGTTTGTTTGCTACCTTCTCTCTCTCCCTTAGTTATTTCCTCGCAATATGTTTGCTGTCACCCCCCCTGCTTCCCATTTGTTATACATTTCTTCACTCTCTGCACCTCTCCCATGGTGCCTCTATTTCCCTTTTGTGCTCACTAAGGAGGGAGTCCCTTACTCAATCATCCCTGCTATTTCTAGATAGAAAAGACCAGAAATAGTGCAAGGTCATCATTGTAATTAAGAGGCAGATGGAATGTATGAATCTGTCTCTCTCTCTAGCAAGATTAAAAATTCAATTGCCCATAGTTCATGTGTAGAGCACACGGAGCTGCCTGCTGCTGCCGGAGGTTTCACGGTGGAGCTGGAATAAGGAAATTGCAGACAGCTCTGAGGCTCAGGTTATAGGGCTGGTGATTTCTGTTGCTCTTGAGTTAGTTTGAAGCATACAGAGAGAGACCAAATACCCTTTTCCTTAAGCAAGCAGGCTGTGTTTCCTTCCGAAATCCCTGTGAATCTCAAAGCTGTAAATATCTGAGAGGTTTATTTGCTGGAGAGGGATCCTAGTTATTAGTATTTGGACCAGCTACATACCTGTGTCTGTGTGTGTGTGTGTGTGTGTGTGTTTATGTTTATGTATGCATTTTTCACATACAGCCTGAGCGCACACAGGAATTTGATCCAAAGTCTGTGTGTGTGTCTGGGTTTATCTTCTATTCCATCACTCTTTTAGCAGATGTATGAGTTGGATTTTACTCTGCTGTGAAGTAGATACCAGTGGGGTGTGTGTGAGTGTGTGTGTGGGTGGAGTATGAATGTGATTGTCTTTTAAAGTAGCGAGACTGAATTTTTTTTTTTTCTCTCTCTCTCTCTGCAGGAGATGTACTCTAAAGGACTGGTGTCTCTCCTAGCTGTTAAGCAGGTGCGCTCTGTGGGGGACAATAAGTTTGAGGTGGTCACCTCAATGAGAACCTTTGTTTTTCGTGTAGAAAAAGAAGGTGAGGTTTTTCTATTTATCCCTCGTTCATCCTCATTCGCAGCCTCTCTTTCATTCCTCCTGTGTCTTCACTCCTGTATTCTCACCCACATCTCCCCTCAGGAGGCACAGGTAGTTACACTTCAGGACTTTCTCACTCATTGGTGCTTTTCTAGTCAAGTAACATAATAAACCTGAATTTGTTTGATCAATAGCCTGGGTGCTGAGATGATCTTTTCAGAGTGCCATAGTGATCTATTTTTTTTAATCAACCCCTCACAGATTGCTATTACTTATAAAAACTGACTGTAAAAAGCCTTTATATTCTAACCTAACAAGTTTAAAGGAACACTCTAGCTATTTTTTTTTCAACTTAATTTGTGTCTGCTGCTACTGTAGCATATGAACCATTACCACGAGCAGTTATTTCAACATACTTTCCTGTATTTGCTTCTTCATGTAAATTTGGAACTGTATTATAATCGAGCAGAACTGAATCAGTATAGGGCTAGGATGGTAAAAGGAAGTGCGTGTATTTATGCAACTTATTTTTAGGTTGAAACGGATGTATTCGTAGCCACTGGTAAATGACATCAGGCAGGTCAAAATAGCAACAAACACAAGATAACTTGCACGTAATAACAACCATAAAAACGAACAAGAGAAAATCCACTTTCTTAACTCAATATCTAGCCAATACACAGAGACAAAAACCCCAAGCCAAAGCTTGGACAATTCAACACATACATGTATTTAAACTTGTTGGCTCACCCTTCCCAGAATCTAGTGGATTGTTTTAGTTTTAAAAACGTGACCACTACCTAGCTTTGCTAGCTCTCTGTGCAGATCTCTGCAAATTTGCCTTTAATGATGCATTCAAAACCCATCTGGACCTTGTTCTTCATTCTCGCGTTATACATGTAAGCTTGGAACAAAATATGCCTTAGCGTTTCTTTCCTTCGTGTAGCCGCCTGCGTGGCGATCGAGGCCCCTTCAGGTCCATACAGGATAAACCTGAAAACGGACAAGAGTGGTCGAAAGAATTTTGAATATAGATACTTTGACAAAATATCTTCAATTTCATGTTACAGTTTTAAGATCTGTGGCCTAGGATGTCGCCGGATTGTTGTGGATGGTTTTTAGGATCGATAAGCATTGAAAATGGTGACCTGCTACTTGGCGCATAGGATTCTGAGAAGGGTGAGCCGGCCCCTTTAAGTAAGCAGTATCTACAAAAAGCACTTACCAAAACTGTTCGTATCCAGTTTTCCAACACAAGATGGGGAAAAGGTCATTTAGTTTACTTAGACATTCCCTGAGGTTTTGCAGTGGCTACAAATTTTGGTAACACATGCATTCTTCTCTGACTGGAGGAATTGTACATATTATGAACTTAGAGCTTTAACTGTCACATTATGCCTTCCCTAATGTGTTTTTAATATAGTGCGAGGCATTTTAGAATATGATTTTAATTTCATATTATGCAGTTTTAGTGTACAAAGAAAATACACAATGGGACTTTGAATATACAGCAAAGTGTAACGCCCATGGACAATTGTGATGCTCGTTACAGATGACGGACGGAAATCCTGAAAATATCCTATAAAAACAATTCTTGGAATCCGGTAACTCTACTTAGGCTTCCATTATGAGTAAGTTTTGAGTAAACAAATTTTCTGTTCTGTTCTGTGTACAGGAACATCTGTTGAAATGCTTGTCAGTAGCAATCGCTCATCCAGTCCAGATATGGTAGATGGGAATGCAATCTCATTCGCACCATCTCTCTTCCCTCCTGTTTGCTGTGCCATCACTTTCTCTCTTTCCCCCTCACCACTCTTTCTGTCTCCCTCCGCCAGACGTTCTCAAACAGAATAGTGTGTGCTCTTCTCACTGCTCATCTCCTTCGATTAGCCGGGGCCTTGTCTGGTTTAATGAGAGCTTTACTCCCCTCATCGCTGCTGTTTGGAGTCGGCCAGCCAACGCAGTGTAGACACGCTTCACGCTGATCCGTAACACGGTGCTGGCGCGGTGACGACGAAGATGATGAAGGATGATGGCATGATTTTAAATATGTGCATTAAATGTCCTGCCCGAGTGCATTATTGTCAGTCAGGGTTGGAGGGCTTTGCTAGGAGTGTTATTTATATAATTCCGCGATGTCTTGCAGGGAAAGTCAGCGTCGGCTGTGAATGTGCCAATTTATAAAGCAAATAAAAGCCCTGTCTCTGTGTCAGGGCTTGTCAGCATGCGGGATGTGTGGCTCCCGACTGCAGATTAGAAAGCCAGCACTATGGCTTTGGGCATGTGGTAAAAAATATTTATATATCTTGTTAAAAATGTATCTTTGTCTCTGTGATATTGCGACCTATGGATCTGTTCGAATGCCCCCCGTAAGTCTAGATGAGGGGTTAGCAAAGCTTTTTCATTAGCAGCAGGTCTGGGTTCTGGACGGAGAGACAGCCTGGTCAGCTCATGCATCTTTAAACAGCTTTATACCAGACCGAGAGAGTCATCAATCTTAAGACAAACACGCGAGATGGAGGAAAAGAGCAGGGGAGTGGGTGTAAGGGTTGGAGGTGGACAGAGAAAAAGGAAAAGGCCAAGATTCAGCAGCGCGAGAGAGAGGGAGAAACGAGGAGCACATGGTGAATAATTTAGATGCATAGGAATATGTATGGGTGTTTGGGATCGTCCACAGCTGTGCAGTGTTTTTGCCAGGCTGCAGGTGTGGAGGTCTCCCTAGGTGAACATCAGCGACGCAGCAGCAGACTTTATAGCGTTGTTGTGGTATTGTGACTGTAAAACATTTGTGCAGAGTGAGTGAGAAATAAGCACTTTCTAAAAATACAGCACCCAAAAGTTCCCAGACAGAAACACCCACACGCCAACGAGCACACAAACACACGCCTGCCCTGAGTATGATGTTTGTCCGCGGGTGTACACCTTGCTGTATAGTCACATTGTTCAGCTCGCATCGTGAGTTCCATCACAAGTAAAGCTGCATAGTATGAAATAAAACTCCCATTATACAATGTCTTATAGTAGATTAAAAACACATTAGAGAAGGCATAATACGACACAGTTAAAGACCAACCTGCATTATTTTGGGCTGAATTATTGATGCTTGTTAAATAATGCAAAAGCCTTGATTTGTCGGAACACCCACAGAACATTCACTGGGAACATCGGCGATTAGTCAGGATTCTCACGCACAGTCGCAAAATTTTTTTTTTTTTTTTAAAGCTCTCATTTGCATATTGTGGCATTTGGTGTTATCAGTCTAGCTATAGCAATTATTGCACAATATATTTTTCTAATCCAAATGTCAGTGGTCAGCGTCTGTCTTCGTGTGCTTGTGCTTTTACGGTAGGTACACTGAACGATGTGTATAAAAATAGAACGTTGTGTTTATATCGCTAGGTGATGTGCCTTGCAATATACTAAAACAAACTTGTAAAAGCTCAACTGCATCCATGTATCCTATTTCATTTTTTGGATCGCACACTACCAGAAAAGAAAGGCACTGGAATGTACTGTAGCAATACTCACAATGCTATGTCTGTTGTACTTTTATTATATATCCTCGTAAAAACTCGTTTAAGGGACAACTGTGGACCTTCAAAACCGATTATGTAGCTTAAAAAGATATCGAGTTTAAAAGATCTTTTACAGGTGAAGGCTACAAAATGTACAAAAGCCGTCTCCTTCAGGGTCACCCTGCAGTGATGAGCATCGAATGAGTGAATGAGTCATTACTACAGAAATGTCGTAGGAAGAATGCATTAATATGAATCTGTGAGTTGAATTACAGCTGACTGTACTGCCAGAGCTGCTGTTGTTGTAGTAAATTAGTCAACACCTTCTGTCCAGTCTGAGTCGAGAATTCATAAGCACTGTGATATACCGCCATAATGATTTACAAATGACGTACCGTCCTGGTTTACACGATACCCTAAATGGAACAGATCAGTTTGAGCTATGTTTGTTATTCCTGCCTGCTCATGCAGAAGGAACAGGTCTAAACCATATCTATTCACGTGGCAGTAAGCTGTGACATGCCAAAATCTTGCTGTGAAGTGGTGGGGAGGGCGGAGGCGCCTGGCTTTGTGGGAACATCAGCACCGAATATTAGCTTGTTGGCACGGAGTTAGACCGCAGAGCCTCCTTGGGCTAGGCATTCTTGTGCTTTGTGTTTTAGCTGGTTGGCACTGATTAAAAATAGGTTTGCTTTGAATCCTCTCCAGGGCAAAAGCCTGGCACACATTATGCTTCTGATCACATTCAACCCTGTTGTGTACTTTTTTTTTTTTTTTTTTTTTTTTAAAAGGCAATTTGATGTATTATTTTGTCGAAAACTAGATTCTTTTCCTTCAGATTGCTGTGCTATAGTGGCGAGTCTTAACAACACAGTAACATTGCTGTTTTATTTTTCTTTGTTTGATTCTGACTGTGGACAGGACTAGGAATGTCCACAGCAAGTTAAGTATTCTCATGAATTATGTATACAATATATTAACATATTCCACTCCATTCGGTCTTACTTTCTTTATGCTTCTCTCTCTCTCTCTCTCTCTCTCTCTCTCTCTCTCTCTCTCTCTCTCTCTCTCTCTCTCTCTCTCTTTCTTTGTCTGTTTGTCTGTCTGACACCAGGTGTTGTAGACCTGCATAGAATGGGGGCATCCAGCTGCTAATATTTCTCCGTCGGTGTGTGGGAGCCCCCGTGGTCCCATTTAAACCAATCTCAACATCTTGTGCTACCCGCTTCCAATCAACTCGCGCGCAAACGCTACCCAATGAGGCACAGGGGCTTTTTGCATACAGGCTTCATTTGCAGATTTTGAAACTTTGCAAAAGTATGCCACGCAATATCAGGCCTCTTCCCTTCTATTTAATTCCCCACTGCCACCATGTCTCGTTATTCATACACGGGGAAATGTGTATTAAAAAAAGCATATAATATATTTACACATGTATGCACTTGCATACTGTTCACCTGGGAGCGCGAGACCCAATATAACTCTGCTCGCTCAGTCTCTAGCTTTCTCTTTCCCTCTGATGCGTACTTATACAGACACACACACATTCTTAACAGCTTTCTCTCCTGTGTGTCACACCCTCAGGAGAGCGTCAAGAATGGCTGGCGGTGCTGCAGGCTGCTCTGAAGTCCCGCTCATCCGTTTCCCACACGCCCTGTAAACTCAGCTCCAGCAAGAGCGGCTACGTGGAGCTGCGCGGCCACAAAGGCAAAGTCTACCTCAGCCTCACGGGAACCAAAATCCGACTCTGCAAAACAGACCAGGTAGCTTTTTAGTTCAGTCGCGCATTTGCTATGGCATTCCTGTATTCTAGACAAAGCCTGTTTTATTCCCTTGCTTTTTTTTATGTGTGTAAATGTGCTTGTGCACCTGCTGTGTATAAGGGAAACCAGCCTAAAGGACAAACATTGTCTGCTGTATCTTATTTAAACACACACACACACACACACACACACACACACAAAAAGCAGTTTTTCTCATGGGGACCAGGTTACTGTCCCCACAAAGTTGAACCTGTTAGATATTCCTGTCCTTGTGGCAACGTTTGGTCCCCAATAAGACATAAAAGCATGTCCACCCGTACACACACGCTGCATCTGCAGTCACAAACAAATGGCTCCTTTTTCCAAATGAGCTATGACTATGAGGATGATGGTTCTATATAACCAACACACTCTCGCTCTCATTCTCACGTTCACACACGTGCGCCGTACATTATCTTTTCCTTTCATTACTTTCCGCATTAGCGTGAAGAGAGGTCTTTTGTCTTAATTATGCAAGGAAATTTCTCTTCGTCAGCTAATTGATAGGATAGGGAGAAGGCGAGGGCAAGCAATAAGAAGTAGAATAAATGGAAATTGATTGCATTGTTTTTGTTTTAAATCTTCTCCACAGCAAGCACAATGTCACGCGGTGGGAGAAATAGAGGGAGCACGGGACACGAGAGCAGGGAGTTAGATGGAGGGAGACAATGATGGAGGGAATGTTAAGGAAGGTGAAGACAGCGAGGGGGAATTGAAGGATGGAGAGAAGGTGAAAGAGCAGAGAGATGGCGAGCGAGGGAGGGAGCCAGAGAAAGAGTGAAGTGGGTGACTCTGTTCATGTTCAGCGGAGTGGAGTATTTAATTTAACAAGATGAACGAGCTCGCCGCTGGGTCTCTCTATTCCCTCCTTTCTCCTTGGAGGGGAGGTTGCAGTCAGCTCCGCTGCCCTGATCAGATGTCACCCGGCGCCTCCCCACGGGAGCCGGAGTCACGGCAAACAAACAAAAGCAGCCGCCGCTTGGCCCCCGTTTAGAGCCACATCGATTCTCTGCTCAGCTACCTGCCCAAAGCTCTGAGAGGAGGCAGAACTCAAACAAACATCTGTGAATGCAGGGCTAGATCTTGGCACAGCAGACCATTAATCTGAAAGTTTTTCGAGGTCTATGGAGACATCTTAAATCATCACGATCATTTGCTCAGCGGACCTGTGGAAAGACGTGTGGAAAAGCAGGATGTTATGGATCCTTTTTTTCATTAGGTTAAAAACAGCTGCTGATGATAAAACAGTGGTATATTGTAGGGCTGTCAGGACAGATTCTGTTCCTCATAAATTATTGCACTTTACACATTTGAAAGCAAAAAAAAATCGGATGCAAGTGTTTAAGACTTGCAGTAATTGGAGTCTTTTTCATTAGTGTGATGAGATGATGGTTTTTTTTTTTATTTATTTATTTTTTTTTACATGCATCTCTGTAAGATATTAAGATAAAAATCTTTCAAACGGTCATCTGGTGTCAGTAAAATTTAAGCTTCCCCAGAATGCATGTGTTTTCTTTTTTCTGTTTATTGGGGTGAGGTCAGCATACTAGGATTGATTGATTTTTTTTTTTTTATTTTATTTTATTATTTTTTTTTGTTGGCATGCTCAGATACACATCTCCTCTGCTCTGATGCCTGTGAATATTGAGCAGCATAGCTCTACATTGTATTGATCTCAAGTCTATTTTCACGAAGTAGTGAAGTGTGCCTAACCTTAAATGTGCCGCTCCATAATTTGACGTGGCCAATACCCACTCGGTAGCCAGATCTCCACTATTCTAATGACTGATAGTACCCGGCGAGGATGGTATCTGAGACGCATGAAGCCGTCAAATGCATCTTTTTGTGCTTCTGCTCATGCGGCATCACAGAACATTTCCGCACACTCAGGAACAGTGCTGTCAGCCCTCTTCCACATACATAAGCTCGCGGATGCCCGCGATTGACAGAGGAGAGAGAGTATGCCATCCAGGAAGTGGAATTAATTTTGCTGTCTTGAATGGCTGGCCACAGATGCCTGTAGCACTGTTGGGCGTCAAACTCCTGCTTTACGATGATGGGACAGACAAATCTGTATTCTTACAGTACTGCATAGACCGAAGCATATGGAATTTTAGTTTAATATGGTGGCTGAACCTTTGGTTCATAAATTGGATGCATAAATTGCAGATAAATGTGCTTATGTTTTATGTTTGTAAGTCTTCTGTGCACACATGAGATGCTTCAACAAACTATTTAGCCCCTCCCATGCTTTCGTGCGCAACTGTGCTGATACTAATCTTTCAAAGTTATGGAATAAGATGATTCGGGGGAAAAAAAAAAATGACGGAAGCAACCTACAGCGTAATGTTGTGAATGTGATTCTGTTAAAGGACTTCAACACTGGGTTGGCTATCACCATTGTGGATCTGACGGCTGCCTCTGTCAAACATGTGGACCGCCGAGGCTTCGAGATCAACACCCCTTTCAAATCCTTCTGGTGAGTGTGTGAGTGTGTGAGTGTGTGAGTGTGTGAGTGTGTGAGTGTGTGAGTGTGTGAGTGTGTGAGTGTGTGA
>JAQMYM010000001.1:8985677-9022616 GCA_030014255.1 Parauchenoglanis ngamensis
GAGTGTGTGAGTGTGTGAGTGTGTGAGTGTGTGAGTGTGTGAGTGTGTGAGTGTGTGAGTGTGTGAGTGTGTGAGTGCCTTGCCTAAATATTTTGGGTACTTTGGTGTTAAATTTAAAATGTTAAATTTTGGTGTTAAAAACCACAAACTATTTATTGAGATAAAACAGGTAGTTAAATCCCTCAATAAAGTATTAAAATATGTCTTTATGAATGACCTTTAAGCCTTTCTAAGCTTCTTAGCAAGCTTATTCAGTCTGAATGCCATTCAGGTGTATATCCACAAAAAAGCTTAATAATCACATTTTTCTCTCAAGGGAAAGACTTGGAGATTTTATATACTTATTTAGATTTATCCAAATGGACAAGGAAATGTCCCCATATATTGTTGGAATATATGTAAATGCCTCGCCTTTGATGCAAAGGATGTCAACATTGAAACAAGACTCATCACTTTCCCGTTATTTTGGGATTTGAGAACTTGTAGGCAGCAGTGTTAGCTAAATAACATGGTGTAAATGTGAGTCAAATGTACCATAACACCTTAAAGTCGTGACGCATTTGGTGTATCTCTGCGTTGATTCGAGTGTCGAGGAATGTTCTGGGAGTGTGTGGGGTGAGAACTGGAGCATTTCTTTTTTCAGTCCATCAAAGTAACATTGTGTCAGAATCCTATCCTCTAGTTTAACTAATCTAGCAGCGCAACTTACAGAAAGTGTGATTAAAGCGCAGAATGAAATTAACTCGCGCCAAACGAAAGGCTTTGAAACCGTCTTTATCTGTACTTTAGAGTAACCAGAGTATGTGATAGCTGAACTCGATGGTGTGAGATTTATTAGTGCCAGATGAAACACTTCTGATGCTTTTTCGACTTTGTTTTGGTAACACTTCTTATAGTCACTCCCCCGCTGTGTATCTCTGTCTCTTTTTTTTCACCTCAAACAGTTCCTCTCTCATTACTGTTCTGTTTCTTTGATACGCCAATTGGAGCCACTTTCACTCTTTATTGATCTGTTTTCTCTTTCCTTCCTTTACCCTTTCCATTCCTTCTTCCAGCAGCAGCTTTGCTGAAGTAGTCGCGCAGTAGTTTTGATGCACTCTGACCCCTCATGAGCAGCCGTCTTCTGCATGGTGTGTTTTCCGTTCGTCGCTTAAGCCATAATTTTTGGGCATTTTTAAAAAACTTTTTTTTACGGCCATTTGGCTGCACCCAAGCTTAAAAGCCTTTCTTTTTTTGTTGTTGTATTGGTTTGTACCGACTGAGCTGTATTGGTTAATATTGTTTTGGACATTTATTGATCTGTTTGTGTGTGCTTGCTAACTATCAAGGGATATGAGTAGTTCAATGTCAGCATTGTCAACATAATTGGAGTTTATTGCTAAAATGAAGCATCAGAAATAACTTTTTTTTTTGTCTTGGATCGCTTGGATTCATTAAGTCTAATACCATGGAAGTTCGGGGAATTAAAAATTGATTCTGAATCCTGACTGCTGAGTAATTAGTATATCTGTAGTGCTTGATTTGATCACCGCGAATCACGACAGAAACACTTTTGTAAGAGTCCATCCATTCACAATGGAGAGCATGTTACATACACACCCTTCCGTAGACACTTAAAGTAGCATGGAGAAGACAAATTACTAGCTTTCAGCTCTAGCACTCTCTGTCTCTTTCTTCCTCTTGTTCTTTTTTTCAGCTTTCACGGGCATTTTCTTTGTCTTTCTCTCACATCCACTCTCTTCTTGTATCATTTTGCTGCCTCTTCACATTAAAAACCTTCAGCCGTATGTCTTCAACCAGTTTCAAAAATACAAATTAATAACGAGGAGTTTTTAAAAACAATCGATCGTTTCAGTTTCACAGCCGAGTCCGAGCGGGAGAGGGAAGAGTGGATCGAGGCCGTGCAGGAATCGATCGTTGAAACTCTGTCCAATTACGAAGTGGCTGAGAAGATTTGGTTCAACCAGTCGAACAGGAGCTGTGCAGACTGCCGAGCTTCCCATCCCGAGTGGGCCTCCATTAACCTCGGAGTGGTCATCTGTAAAACGTGTGCAGGTAAGCGCATGTCAAACAGCACATGCACACACACTCTTAGGCACTTAATGTACACATGTGTATCCAGTCAAGATCTGACCTCAAGACCTTGTTTTCATTAAAAAAAAAATCAGAAAGGGAAAAAATGTGATCTCAGTGGTTTTGAATGTATCATGGTTGTTGGTACCAGACAGGCTGGTTTGAGTATTTCAGAAACTGTTAATCTCATGGGAAATTCACACAGAACAGTCTCAAGACTCAAGTCTCAAGAATGATGCGTGAAACAAAAAACATCCAGTTTTGAGTGTGGAAATGTCTTCTTGTTGATGAAATAATGGCCAGACTGCTTGTAGATGGGACAGTACAGGTGACATTTTTCTAACCTTCAGACATCCAGTTGTGGTGAGCCTGTGCCCGTTGTAACCTCAGAATCCCGTAAGTGGCTGGACACACATCAGACCTGGGAAAATCAACCACTCAAGCTAGGGGCTGGATCTTTCCTGCAACTTTGACCAAAAAACAACAAAAAGACCAAAACATTAAAACTGTACAAAAAGAATGAATACTTAAAAAAAAAAAAAAAAAAAAAAAAAAAAAAAAAAAAAAACATGCAGGAAAAGAAAAAGCTCCATTGAGAAGTGGAAGCTTGAATGTGCATTGTGTACTCTCAACTGGAAACAGAAGTAATACATCTGCCTTGTGGTGTGGTGTGATGTGCCGTTGTGCGTTCTCAAGTCCTTTTCCGCTCATCACAGGGGCAAAGAGTGGTTTTTTGTGCGTTACTGTAGCCTTCCTGTTCCTGTTCCTGTTCGAACCAGTCTGGCCATGTACACAAGGAATTAGCGTTAGTACTTCATTAGTGTAAGTTAATCTTGGAGAAGATTTTAACACCAAGTGTTTTCTGAGGTAATTTTTCTCATTATGTCAGCGATGCCGTATATGGTGTTGGAGTAGTCTTAATGAGATCCTGCAACTCGAGCATGAATTTACTTAAGGTTATATTTCGTGTATGTATAGTGTGTGATACTCTCAAATTGGACAAAAATCATCCAGTGACACAAAGTCGTGTTGCTCTGACTCGATATTTCCACATATTGGATGGGAAGGGATGCGTTTCTGTTTCTTGTAATATAAATACAAGGAGCCTCAAATAAAAGCTGACATTCTGCACTTTAACCTTTATTTCATTCAGTGTTTCATTTCAACGTGCTGCAGTCAGGAGCCAAAACAAAAACATCAGTCATTGTCCAATTAGTTGCAGACTGCATTGCATAATGCTAAGCCATGGTGGAGTTACCATGGTTACAGTGATGATTTATTTGATCAAATATGATTCACTCAATTTCCTTTTCTGATCGAGCTGGTACTCTTTACTCAGGCTGGAGCATATAGTGTTAGCTGTTTAGAGTATAGTAATCATCAGTTTGAATGCTTTTCCTAACTGCCCTTATTAAAAGAAGTAAAATTGAACCTGTCCTTTTCCAGAGGTTGTCGAGCAAAGCTGGTAAACACGATGACAACAAGCCTGGTGTGAGCAAACGCTCAGCACTTAAACATTTAACAGATACAGCACCCTGGGCTGAATCTCTGCAGTAGAGATTGTTTAATTACTTTTAACGTTGTCAGTGACAATAAGATGGAGAAGGAGGGAGTGAAAGAAAACGAGAGAGGAATTCTGATGGGTGGCTAATGATTACACAAATACAATGTGGTTTCAACAGGGAGAAGTAAAAATTAGGCTCAGAGAAAACAAGAAGAACGAGTAGATTTGTATGTTGTAATGAGCGGAGGTTGGGGTGGATGATTGTTGCAGCTCAGCTACATTTCCATAGGAGAAAATAACCTCATGCTTTGAGAGATGAAGGATGGTAAAGGACAGTAATTTAGAGTCACGTTTACAAATCGTATGATGCACTCTTTATACTATTGCCATTTCTGTTTTTATTTTTTCACTCCTCTGTCTCAGCCTTTTTGACAGTTATTGAGGTGTTTTTGCCTCCCCTGGTGCAACTGAAATAAGCTCTCTACATCAAACGTTGAGATAATGGACATTCCCCCCAGTACAAACTCTTGTTTCCATAGGAACACTTCCTTTACTGTTGGTTTTTTTTTTTTTCTCCACAATTTTAAGACTGTTAATAAAGGAGTTTTTCCTGCTCACTGTTGTAGGCGTGACCCGTGATGAACTTGTTTGTTTTTGATTTAATTCTCCAGCATAATTAAATGCTAATTGTGTTTTATAAACCATCTTGATACAATCTCAGAAGTGTATTCTTGTCTTCCATGTTTGCATGTTGTTTTTGCTATATTTATTATGTACATTAAACATAAAAAGCACCCTAGATTTGTTTGGAAAGGATCGAAATTGGAAGCAAATTTAAAACGCGCACACTTCTCAGTCACATTAGTTTTTTTCGACGTCTTTGATGGCGTGTGAGGTCTCCATATTATCCCTAATTACACAAGAGGGCTGCTTTAATCCATATTCATATAAAGTGTTTCTCTCGATGTTTAATTCATCTGTTTTTCTTGCAAACAACGACAATGACGCCTCAAGTTCAGCTAAGCAAACACAGGCCAACAAACACAATTAATTACTCATGATTCATTTGCAATTAATGCCTTTTTATGCCTTTCATTTGCAATTAGAGCTGTGACTAGTGAGAAATAAGGTCTTGAAATGGATAGGATTAGTGTGATAATGAGTTCTAGCTGAAGCTGAGGTTCACAGGGTGTAGGGTGCTGTGCGTTTTCCAAGCGGGGTTTTGGTTTGAAAGAAAAAAATATTGACATTTTCTATACAGAGAGATTTTTTTTTTTTGCTGAAATGCCAAGATTTAAAATGACAGAATTTTGGTTATGATATGCATATGAAATTATCCTAACAACCCACATCAAAGTATTTTTATTAGTTGAAATGAACTACAAAACCAGTACTGCTTTAAATTTGTGACATGAAGCCAATGTGCCACACTGAAAAACAAAACCTTCATTGCATTGCCTTAACATTCCTTTATCTCGTCAGTCAAAAGGAAGCAGCATGTTGTTTCTTTTTTTTTTTTAAGACATAATCACCACCTTCATACCAGGGGTAAATGTAATTCCATTTCGCATTCCATTTTGCGTGGATTTGTGCGTCGCAGCCATGCCACACTGAAATGCAATGATGATATGATCTCAGATAAGCAATACTCGGGGCCATGGATGTGATCAAAGAAGGTACAAAGGACCCCAGGATGTTGATTTCCAGGAGGTGTTACCACCCGTATAAAAGAATGCCTCATTGTTTCTTCATTCCTACTGCATTGACGTTGAATCCGTAGTCATCGCGCTTCAGAAATGCTACTAATATATGATAAAAATGTCAATTTGACTAGGAGATGTAGGAGTCCCATATAAAGATTATTTCAGCCAGAAATGGTAAATGTAGCTATGAACAACTGAATGTTTGGTGGTAGTGGGGGTAATTAGCCTTTCCTTTAATGCTAACTGCCGCTGGCCAACTTTTAGCTCAGCATTTTGAGACAAGAATTTGACATTTTATTTAGTTCTGCACTTCTGATCAGTATCACTCTGACCCATGTGCTGTAACTGCTATAGCTTCTTATGTGAGTCTGGTCATAGGTCAGTGCCTTCATGAGATCTTTGGTAGCCTTTTAACGTCAGTATTTCTGTGTATACTGCTCGCAGGTCAACATCGGTTCCTGGGCTCCGGGATCTCACAAGTGAGGAGTCTGAAGTTGGATAGCAGCATTTGGACCAATGAGCTGGTGGAGGTAAGTAAAAGTAAAGGAAAGGCTTTTAGTATTTGAGATTTCTCGTGACACTCGACACCCTCAAACATGGAAGTCTCTGGATTTTATTTCAAGACCGGTCAAGACCAAAACTGCGAGGATATCATTAACTTGCCTGTGCATTGTCTGATTTATTTGTTGACCTCATTACTGTGATTGCATTTTTGAAGCAGGAAGCTTTACATCCAGTCAATACTAAGTTTTGAATAAAGATGGTTAAGTTGCTTGCAGTTCTTAGTGTTTGTGTGTGGGTGTTTTTATGGGAATGTGGACCTTTCTATAGATCAGTTTGAGAAGTGCCTGTTCTTTGCATGTTCCACATTCTATCGTATAAATGTCGTACATGGTGGGACTCGCACTGGTCTGGACTTGGTCTTGACGCTGTCTTGCCCTGTCTTGGTCTTGGTCTTTACTCGGTCTCAATCCCTTAATGTCTTGGTCTTGGTCATGACTTGGTCTCGGTTCAAGTGATGTTGATTACAGCACTGGTGGGCAATATCGCTAAAATATCATCTTGGTATTTTCATGATTCAGATTATCTATTGCTAGCAACATTCCAGCAAATCTGTAGCCCCACCAAAGATCCTAAAAAATACAGGGTCAGTGTTACATAAGCCTCCTTGGTTTGTTTGGTGGTTCAGAATGTCTTACCGATCAGTCTGAGTAGCAGTCCATCTGACATTAATCCAGATGAGCTACTGATGAATACCTTGTGTGTTTGTTTCCCTTTTTTTTTTTTTAACATTCAAGCTCTTTTTGGAAGTTGGAAATGAGAACGCCAACAAATTCTGGGCATCCAATCTTCCACCAGAGGAGGAGCTTCACAGGGGGGCGTCTCCAGAACAGCGTACAATCTTTCACCGCAGGAAGTACAGAGAAAGGAAGTACAGGAAAGTTCTGGGAGGACTGAACAGCCAGGAGGAGCTCAACCAGGTGCGTTTGGTTTAGAGCTGTACTTTTGTATGCTCCATGTGTGGTATGGTGGGTTCCCCCCCCCTCTCCTTTCTCCAGTGGCCTTTGACATCATGCTGTTATTTCTGTACCTTGTTAAAAGACCCATTAGTGCTGTCATTTATTTTGTGTGTGTATGTGTGCGGGCTGCTTTCTCAGCTTACCTGGTAGCCCAGGTGTTAAATTGGGGTTACCATGGTAACTGGTTTCCACAGATTTTTCCACAGAATACACTACCCACAATCCAGCTCCAAACAATCGAACTGAGCAAACACAGTTCTGTACTCTGTTTATATCATGCTATAGTTTGCCATCGCACCTCAAAAAATAATGAAAAATCAGTGAGAAATGAACTTTCTTGCAAATAAAACTGCACTAGGGTGCTTTTGTTGTTTCTCTTTGCCTTTGGAGTGTGTGCAGTGTTTCACTGTCTGCATTTTGGCAGGGCGTGGTGGTGTTTGTTCAGGATAACTACTGGGTAAGCCTCGGCGAAGCTATTTTCTTCATTGCCAGCATCGACTCAGATTAACAATGCTTCTGATTCTCAGACTGATGAGCAGGGAATAGAGGATTAGGTGTGTGTGTTTGTGTGTGCGCGCATGTGCAATCATTGTGTAAGATGAAAGTGGTACAGAAGTATCTAGGGTGAGTGTATGAATGAGAGAGAGAGAGACAGAGGGAGAGTGTGTAAATGAAACAGATAAGATTACAAAGTAAACTAGGTGCATCCAGTGGTTGGGATGAGCTTGTGTTCAAAAATGTGTTCAAGAATGTTTGTGAGTGGGTAAGCTTGTTGAATTTGTTAAGCTGATATTCAATTATTAGGTTTTTCCATATGTAAAGTAACTGTGCTTGCTTGTACATTCAAGAATATTTGGATAAATAAGTTTCATCTTAAAACAGTAGTTTTTCTATGTGTAACTTGTATGGAACCAAGCACCAGTGTCCTACATTACCTACTATAATTGAAGTTGTGTATTTCTGCACTACCATCTGTTTTCAGTGAACGTTTATACACAGTTCTGCCCTGGACATCTATATAAAATTGTAGTTATGTTTCTTGATTGTCTGTTTGAGTTGTATATCTTGTTACTGTGTGTGTATCTGTAGAAATTGGCTTGCTTTTAAACCCTAATCCATGCAGTTATATAAAATGCCTGTGTGAATGTGTTTTGGAGGGTGTAGCTGGCTGTCTGGAAGTCCTTGTTCTCTGTCGGATTATGCCTGTTTGGGGTGGATCGATGGGGTACGCGAGCTACAGCTTCTCACATGAAAGGCAGCGTTAGGTAGCATTACACTGGCTCTCTCTCTGCCTGTGTCTGAAGCCATCTGCACTATTCTGTTTATCGACCATCTCTTTTCCCATCACATTTTAATTGGCCTGCCTGCATTCCTTCTGCCGGAGCCTTGTTTCCTTTCAAACGCTGTCCTCAACTATTATTTAGGTGTCTATGGCAAGAAATTGAGGCTCTTGCAGGTTTTACATAAGATTTTAGATTCCTTAGCAGAATATCAAGTGTCGGGAAGAATGGATTGAAGTGCGTGTTATGAAGCAGGGTGATGAACCGTAGCTGGCTGAGAAATTTAATAATCATCCTAAACTTCAGAAAATGCATTTTTGTAATGAATTATTTCACTTCATTTGAGTGCATAGATTGGTCAAAGTCTGAGACCTACTCTAACACTGCAGTTCTTCTGAGTCAGAGTTGGACACATGACAGGCTAGTTTCAGTGCGTCATCTGCCATGCAAATGTGGACCGTGCAGCACTGCTTTACCAAGGGAGGGGGTGGGCATGTGTAGGATTAGAGATGTTGCCAATTGCATATTCTTAGAATCTGAATTTTTAAAATGAGACTAACAATGTAGGAGCCCCTGAACCTCTTTGTGCTGTCTAAATTGCATTTATTTGTGAAACCGCTCCATCAGGCATTTTATTATTCAATTTAGAAAAAACAAGGTCTCCCGCATTAATTTTGGATTACTTTAATTAACTAACCGCAGCTCCTGGATCTGTGATATAAATTGATCTAGCTGTAGGGGTAACAGCTGTTGGAGTGTATAACCCAGTATTGATCCAACTCTTGCTTTCTGTGGATTTACATGTGCGAAGCGCACATTTGTATACGATGTATGCTCTGTATGCTGTAGCATTACATTTTCCCTTCACTGGAACCAAAAGGCCCAAACGTGTTCCTACATGGCAATGCGCCTGTGCGCAAAGCGAGCTGCATGAGGACATGGTTTGCCGAAGTTTGGAGTGGAAGGGTGGCCTGTACAGAGCCCTGTTCCTAAATCTAATGGAAAGCCTTCCCAGAAGAGTGGGGGTTATGATAACAAAGGAGAATTAAATCTGGAATTTGATGGTCAGGTGTCCACAAACCTTTGGCCATATATTGTATGTAGTGACAAATTACAGAAAATATGTCTTAATAATGTATTGCGCCACCAGAACAATTCACATTGGTATCAGTTCTACAAGTTTGTGGAACTGTACTAGAGGGATGAACACCGTTATTCCGAAGGATATTTCCTCAATTGGTGTTTGAGGATTTGATGGAGAGCGCCATAACGGGGCACTCTAAAATCTCCCATTGGTGTTCACATGAGTTGCGATCTGGAGACTCAATGTCATAGCATATGATGTACATCATTTTCATCCTTATCAGGCAATTCAGTAAGCTCTCAGGCTCTGTGGATGTGGTGTCATCCTAGAAACCACACCAATCAGAATAGAAATGTTTCTTCATAGGATAAAGGTGATCAGGTGAGAATTACTTCTTATGAATTTGCAGTGACTTTTCCCTCGTTGTGGACAAGTGGACAAAAGAATTGTCCCCCTACAAATCATGACTGACCTAACAGTATTTCCTTTACAGTAATTTGTCACACGTCTGTATATTATGTGTATAGAGTATATGAGTGTGTGTTTGTGTGTGCGCTTCTAGGCTTTGTGTTCTGCAGTCCTCCAGCCTGATGTATTGTTGACCATGGCGTTGGTGTTCAGTGGGGCGGATGTGATGTGTGCTACAGGAGATCCTGACTACTCCACTCCTTACCTACTGGCTCAGAAAGCAGGCCAGAGGCTGCAGATGGAGTTTCTCTATCACAACCAACTCTCAGGTGTGTGTGGGGGGGTGGGGGGTGGGGGGGGGTGTTTCGCTTAAGTGGTTGTCCTTCCCTTACAGAGAAATGATCTGTGTCACTAGAATTGTACTCTCCATTCAGTCTTTGTGTAGCAGTAGTGCAAGGAGCTGGTGATTGGGTTTAATTCTAGGTCATGGCAAAAAAGCCGTGGAGTAATGGCATGTGTAAGCTCAATTTGTCCTTCCTTTATATCCATTGTTTCTTAAACTTTGCCGTTAGGTCAGCATGTTTATATACGGTCAGGGTTTAATGTATTCTTTCGGGACTTTTTTCGAGTTTTGGCAAGATTCTTTTCAATCCTTAATGCAAGATGTGTTCTAGCAGGTGCATATTAAATATTCAGAAGGATTTTGAAGTGCTCGGAATATTTATGGAATCTTCAGGTTGCACCCTGGAAGGAAATTCATTCATTCATCCTTTCATTCATCTTCAGTGACTGTTTTATACTGGTCAGGGTTGTGGTGTGAGGTGTGAGGTGAGACTACAACTGGGATGAGGCACCGGTACATGCGTTGACATACTCATGCACACTTGGGAGTGATTTTTAGATTTTAGCCAGTTTTTTGGGGGAGGCTGGAAGAACCAGTGAACCTGAAGGAAACCCACATGGACACAGGGGAACATGCAAAAGTTCACACAGACAGTAACCCAGGAACCAGGATTGTTGTGCTATACCATTGTGCCAGCCTGGGAGAAAACATTATTCCATAATCATTTTGTTTTATTTCCTTTATGCTGAATATAGGTAATCACGTCTATTCTTTATTCATACCCTGTTGCGCCAAGTTTATTTATTTAGCTTTATCGCTGTTAATGAAAGTGCCAAAAAACAACCAATGAACTTCAGACGGAGGTAGCAATACCATTAATAATAAGCAAAAATAGGTAGTTGCATGAAGTAACTGAAGCACAGGGTAATGCGCTCCAATGCAGCTACACTTTGTTAGGAATTCTTGCTAGACAATTTGAGCTTTCATAAGGGGTCAAGGCCAGGTTTTCCCAGGAACCTGATTCGAATCGTTCTTCCCTGTTAACAGTCAGAATTGGTTTTTGAGGTCCCCTAGTTGTTATAGCGACAGGCTTTTGTCACTGGCTGATGATGCCCTCCCCCACCCGCCAACACCCACACACCCTCTTTTTAACAGATCATTTCCTCTGAAAGCACCTCTAATTTTTGCGTGGTGTGTGTATGTGTGTGGGCGTACAGCAGTGATTAGATTGAGCTGTTCCTATACTGCTCATTCGAGGCCTCTTCAGAAAGTGTGCCAGGTAGCCCAATTAGTCCATCCTCACAACACACAGGCCCAAATGTTTACCAGTGCTCTTTCAGTATTGTGCTAACATCCTTAACAGCGAAGCAGCATCGAGGCCACACAGGAAACGCCACAGTGTCCATATGGAGCTGGAGCCTCATTAACTGCATAGTGTAGCTGTGTGTGGACCTCACTTGAGTAACAACCTGATATTGTCCCTGACAGGTGGGGACACAAACACTGATATGTACACGAATGGGGCACAGACACCTCTCTTTTGCTCCAAGCTGCTGTTCGTGCAAGCATTTTTAACATATTTATTAAATCACATAGTCCACAAACAGTTTTATCAATTTCCATGCTGAAAAATAATCCCATTCATGAGGAGATCTGATCATCATTATTTAAATTCTAAATATGCATGCAGGACTACTAAGACCCCCAAGTTCTACTTATCGTCTTCCTACCTCATTATCGTTTCTAATACCCCTCGTTTTAACAAAAAGAGGGGGGCTGGTGGCTGGAGGGGAGAGATGGAAGGATGGCAGAGATACTTCAATTAAAAAGGCTTTTCAATTAAAGTTATTTGAACTTGAGCCATGAAAGGGGCTGGAGGTGCTTGATAAAATCTCACAGGTATTGCCGGCCCTCCCGAAGAAAATTGAACCTGCGCATAGCGGCTAATTGAATCTGAAACCGATAAGGGTGAACCCTGAAACGATGTTAAAAGTGAAGGATGAAGCAGAAGGGAGGAGAGGAAGAGGAGAGGAAAGTAGAGAGCAGTGGGGTGAATTCTGAAGTTCTCCGTGTTTAAAAAAAGTTTTTACTGGTGTCCTTCTTGAGCAACCTTGGGAGAGAGTGAATAAATATGGATATGTGAAATGTGTAAATGAAAAAGAAGTTTAAAATGGCTCTGGTTATCGAGAAACTTCTGAGGCGGAAAGGCTCTGTCGAGCTGACTTTGTAGTTTTTAGCGATTGTGCTGTAACCTAAGCCAGTAGAGAATAATGAACTGGCTTAAAATTGACTCACTGAGGATTGAATTGTGCTTTACACCACACACACGGATCTTAAGCTCTCAACACTTTATTGGATTATTCCTAATCAGTCCTTTGTTTTTTTTTTTGCTTCTCTCCTTCTTCTTTTTCTCCTAGAATTTGCAAAGCTGGAGATGGTCGGTGACAGCAGATCTTCAGTAGACATTTCCTCTTTCATGGATGGGTTTCTTTACTGTTCGGGCAACAGTCTGAAGAGCACACTGGATAAAAAAGGCAGGGACGGTGAGTCCATAAGCCCATCTGTTGGCACTTACAACTGGTCACACACACACTTTTACTGGTCATTTCTATTGGGCAAAAGGGAGATGTGGTGCATCCATCCATCCATCCACCCACTCAACTATTCCTCTCTTCTTCCACTCCATCTAGTGTTTTCACACCCAAAACCCAGGGCAGTATTACCCCATGTTCATGGGTAATGTCTAGCCTTTTGTACCATCCAGACATTCATCTTTTACATGGGATTTTATCAGAACATTCAATTTGCCCTGGATGTCTCATTATCCTTCATCTTTGTCTTTGTACCGCTTCTGTCATATTACACTTTTCCTCATATTATCGTTTGTCTGGGTTCACATTTTAAATCCTCAAAAGATGTCACCTCTACAGCTTTGCCACTTAACATATAATTGCTCACAGAAGTTTACATACAGTCATCATGGAAATTAATTTCCTGGCAATTCTGAACTTGATGAATCCCTTGAACTGTTTTTTTTTTTTTTTCTTGGGAAGAATAATTGTACAACATACATCTTTAGTATAAGAACACCCCATGAATTTGGTGCACAAGTTTTGTTATTTTGGGTCTTCTGAAATCAACACAGGGTCAAAAATATGCATACACCCACTTATTATTAATTCAGTAGTGCTGAAAGACCTTTTCAGTTCCTGTTAGTGATCAAGATTGACTACAGCTGGTAGCTTTTCTGTTTGCTACATGACAAAGGGTTTGTTCGACAAGTGCAAGTTAATGGAAGGTGTAGCAACTTCGACATGGTCTGGAAGAAGACCCAAACTTATTGCCACAGACCAGAGGGAATAATACAGATGAGTGTTTAAAGAAAATCTTGGTGTGCACTTATTAACTGGCTGCTCTCGGATCCTAATGGGGCTCTAAATGAGTGTTTTATTAAAGGCAGATAACCCACTCCAAACCTGTATTAGACCGTAAACCTGTTAAGCCTATTCACAAAAGCCTCAGACAGTCCTAGTATTAACTGTAACACCAGTTAAATACGTGGTGTGCCTAAAGTGCCTCATTGGAGTGATAAAAGTTTGACCAACAATTAGAATAGAAATTATTCCAATATGAAACTGCAATTTCTCAATTCACTAACCATAATAATCGGAATAATAAATAGCTCCCTTCGCTTATATCTACTTCTTGGTTAATTAAAAAATTTATTAACATTTAGAGTGTATTAACATCATTCTCGCACAACATTTCCCAATCATTTTCTTACATTTGTTTTAGGTTTCATCCCCCAAACTAAACGAAATTGTTTCTTCCCATTATTCCTAAAGGACACTCACTCCATTTAATTCTGCATCTATTTATCTATTTATCTATTTACCTCAACACCTATGCACAAGTTGATCACACCTCAACTGCTTTGTCTCTTCATTTACTCCTGTAATTAAACCGAGCTTGTAAGAGAGCACGACTTGCATTAGCATTTGGTGAAGACACGAAACACATCAGCACACGGCATCATTTCCACAAAGGTGTTACTCTTTAGAGAGCTTAAAACTTTTATGCGCTCCTTATGTTCTCTTCTGTCTCACCGTAGCTACTCGTCAACATCTGGACTGGGGCTTTGGGCCCGCTGGTAATTACATAGAGAGGGGTAAATTTCGTGTTCTCCCTTGGGGAAAGGGTAAAGGAAGGGCCCTATATTCAGCTCGCTCACAACGATAGCAGGAGCAGCTGGAAGCTTCTATCCTCTTGAGAGCTTTTCCTTTCTTTGGATCCCTCCTTATTGCACCCCAAGGGGAGTTTTTGGTTGTTCCAGCATCCTGTGTATTTTTCCTTTCTACCTGTGGGTGTAGAAGAAAGTGGTTCTTACAGCTTGACTACATGTTGGGAAGTGGGTGGAATGTCAGTTTCTGTCAAGCAAGAAAAGCTCTTGATTGCTGGAAATGTTAAACATGAACCGTGTTAAATTATTATGAACCCACATATTTTATGTAACAGTTAGGAATAGTAAGGAAACCCGTAAACCCAGACCTCCGACGAGGGAAATCCAAAGAAAACGACATCTCATCTTGGAATTCAACCCCACATGATGTCAGATAAACATAACTGCTCACAGCATCAACAGTAAACAAAGTAGCATTCCTTTATTTTCTAAGAGTTGTGTTCTATATCGGTGTTTGTGTTGGATCAATCAGCACCAATTCACTGCTTCTTGCGGAAGTAAATACACATCACTCATCAGTTACCTGGCTAGATTGTTGCTAACAAAAGACGAACATGGAAGCATCCATGTTTGTTTTTTCTTTTCTTTTTTTTTTCCTTCTTTTTTTTTTCTTCATTGTAGCGCAAATGCAGCTGATACTTCTGCGAGACCAGGTGTTATTTACTGGTAGATGTATTTAAGCAGCTCGAGTTGTGAACTCGAAAAATATGGTAGGAGAAGCGATCAACATATGGAGAAAATGGCCTGATTATTTATTTATTTATTTTTTTTCGTGCTAAACACTACAGCTTCTGTCGCAGGTCTCCCATTGTGTTTTATCCAATCATGTTCACGTTAAATTATTTAGCTAAAGGCAGCTCATTGAGAAAGGGAATACTTTTCACAGACTTTCATTTTTGTTTCATGTTCTCTCTCTGCTCTGATTAGTGAAGTAATGTAATGGTGTGTTAAAAAAAAAAAAAAAAAAAAGGAATGTCATGTGGCTTTGCCATTTCAACCATATACAGCTGGTACAGTACACCGTGAAATAGAACAACGTTCCTCCAGGACCATGGTGCTACATAATACAACCTAGAAGTACGCAAGCCTACACAGAACTAAACAAGGGTAGACAGGACTACATAAAATGTAAATGTTTGCAAATAGCACAAGACGGTACAATAATTACTAAAACTAAAAGTGTCCGATATAACAGGTAGTGCAAGAAGATATAGCAATGTAATAATAAAAATGCTGTGAATGTAACAACACACTGTGACATAATATTCAGCAGATAAGCTTATACCATATATGGAAATAGGAGTTCTTGGGGTAGCAGCGAGGTAGAAAGTATAGTAATGACAAAAAAAAAATACAAACTACAATATTTTTATAAATATAGTGTTGGGTAGTGAATACTGTATTTAATTTACAGTGTTTTAGCAAAGATTTAAGACAGAAAGAAAATTGCAAAGGGATTAAAATGGGCTTTTTCTGGAATGAGTATGAATTTGCCTGTATGTTGGGGGTCCATGTGCAAGTCCACTCCCTGGGTACTGAGGAGTCTGATGGCTTTGAGGAAGAAAATGTTACACAGTCTGGCTATCTAACCGAATGCTTCGATACTTTTTCCCAGGCAGCAAGAGCATGAAGAGTTAGTGCGAGGGGAGCGTGGGATCATCCACAATGCTGGTGGCTTTGCGGCTGCAGCATGTGGTATAAACATCTGTGATGGAGGGAAGCGAGATCCCAATGATCTTTTCAGCGGTCCTCACTATCCACTGCAGGGTCTTGCGATCCAAGATGGTCCAGTTTTGAAGCCAAGCAGTAGCCCTCAATAGTCCCACTGTAGAATGTAGTGAGGATGAGGGGGTGGGAGATTTTTCTCAGCCTTTGCAGAAAGTAGAGACGCTGCTGGGCTTTCTTGGCTATGGTGCTGGTGTTAAGGGACCAGGAGAGGTTCTGCGGAGGGTTGAGGTTACTGATCAAACCTGAGCTCGGAGTCAGTCTGTCGAACGCGGTTACTTGACGCTCCACAGCAACTCAAAACGCTGGAAATTCATGTGTCTTATTTCTAGCCTTGAAATAATCGGTTAAACGTTAAAACGTAGCTTCACAAATTTTAGTTGAATCCCCTTGAGCAAGAAAGATAACATTTGTGTACGTCTCCGAGTAGTGCCATAATATTCTGTAAATTAGTCACTTAAAAAAAAAACAGCCTGAAGAGGAAATTTGTTCCTGCATTCACTGAACTATAATACAGCACTCCTTCTCTCAATTTCTGTCTCTCGCTCTTATTTGTCCTCCTCCTTATTCACTTTGGCCTCTTCAAGTGGCCGAGATTAAAACTATCATGCTGGCTCCGTAAAAGCCACGGCCGATGAACTGCTCCTTATTTCATCTATTATAAACAAGCATTCAAGAGTAGCCGTAATGGCAGCTTAAGTGTAGTGCTTCTACTGAAACTTTCAAAGGCCCTACTTAAACAGCGTAATTCAACTTCTTAATCCAACAAGAAGTGCTGCCTCACATTTCCAACAGAGAGGAAGGCGTCTTATTCATTCATTCATTTATTTATTTATTTATTTTTCTTTTTAAGCCTGTGCACCCAGGTTACTTCAAAGCCTTTTTCACTAATGGTTTGATGCTCTATGCATAAAACCTGCTCTTAATAATTAATAAGCAGTTCCTGAGGATTTTAGTAAAGACATGTTTGGCTGCGTTTCAGAAGGCTTCCAGTTAGTTCCTTGAAGTCAACTTTTTTTTTCCCTCCCGAAGGTGTTTGGTGCAGTTGTTTTTAATGTATATAAAAGAGAAAGAGACAATGAAATACACCAGATTTAAGGTTTCAGGTTAGGGTTATTAAAATGTGACAAGCACAGTATGTGGGTTCTTTCTAGCTGGGTTTTGTAAAACAGTTCAGTTTTCCTATTTTGTGCAGAAGATTAAATTGAAAAGCTTTTTTTTTTTAATCTTTTTTTTTATCTTAGCTTTTTTAGGAGCCCAAATGGTTGTGTTTGCGCTTGTGCATGCTTGCGTGCATGTTCTCCTAAACACAGACTCGCGCTTGCAAGCACGTCGACACGCACTGTCTAAATTGAGTGACAGGTTTGGAACTGAAACCTCTAATTTCTGATTAGTTTGTGTTTATCTCCTATCTCTCGCTCTAGCTCTTGCGCGCTCGCTCTCTCTCCCGCTCTCTCTCTCTCTCTCTCTCTCCTTCCCTTTGTTCTCTGTCTTCTGTTCTGCAGTACTTCACAAGGTCAGAGTTCTAGCAGCTTCATTCCCTGTGATTTTCTCCTGTCCTCCTCTCATCTAATCATACCTCCCTCTCTCTTTACTTACACATGGATTCGTTCAGGTTCATCAGTGTGTCTGATGTCTCTGAGCTCGTTCAGGTGGAGCTGCCTGTTAACATTCACAAGGCTGTACATAAACTGCAGGGCTGTTTCATTAGTTTGTTTTACATTGCATTTGAATTTTATTACCCGTGGCTTTGTGTGTGTTGAGTCTGATATCCCTGTTTGGATTGCCAACCTTCATGGAAATGAGCAAAAATTTCACATGCAGTGATATTTTGAGATGGAAATTTTTTTTACACAGTTATATTACCAAAATGTTGAAGGGTGCTAATACTTTGGTATTAAGGACACTAGTTGCTACTGCCATTGTCTCAGTCATCTACAATATTTGTTTATTGATTATTTAATGGATTGTGTGTGTGTGTGTGTGTGTGTCAGTCACTGCTAACAGTCTTTTGCTAAACCCCAAAGCCTGTAAAGTGCTATTCCAATGCTCCATTTTGGATGAACTGAAAGCAGCCACATCTGCCCCCTTATAAATCATGCAGCTTTTTTTGAACATGCACACATGTGGGTGCAGTGCTTACACATATATACACACACACTAGCACACAAAAAAACATGCACACACATCAAAAATAACATAAAAGCAAGCGATGTTCTCATTGACTGACTCTGTTAGTGTTTTGTGCTTTCAAGCAAAGGCATTTCCTGAATGGACCCCTTTTAACACATACCATGCTCGGTGTGCTTCAACCTTCAGCAAAGAAAGTCTCTGCAAGCTTGATGTGTTTAAATATTGAATTAGATGTATTTGAAGCACACACTGAGTATACAAGTAGGTTCATGCTTTTACTTACAAGTATTTATATTTATTGTAGAATTGCAATGTAGTCTTTTAGAGTTGTGGTGGTGTTTTTTTGTTTTTTCTTTGAATTGTTGCCATGGTAACTGATTTTCAGGAATTTTGGAGACATGAATCATATAAATCCACATTATTGTCCTTTTCAAGTGAAGTAATACAGTGGATATAAAAAGTCTATGGTTGCTTCATCACACCGAAGAGGGGAAAATGATCTAACATGGTTTCCGTCAGTCTTTACATCACAAAAAGCTGCAACTGTAAACTTTTTATATCCACTGGACATGTTTACTGTTGTCAGCCCATCCATGTGTGTATGTGTATGTATGTGTGTGTATGTGTATGTGTGTGTGTGTGTGATGAAATATTGCCCCTCCAATTAGAGCTATGCCTTGATTGAATTTTTTCATTTTGCTTTATAATTTAATTATTTTATTTTATTAATCGCTTATCCATAAGAGTTTAACGAATGGATATTCAGTTAACCGCTAGGAAAGGGGATAAGGATATTTAATCAAGTGTCACTTTTCAACTGCAATTAAATGTTTCTCCTGTCATTGGCAGTGCACATACTTGTGGTTGACTGATGTAATACAGAGAAATAATGGATAATTTGAAAATGCAGAGTAAAAGCTTACCTGAATCTTAACTTAATATGTCAGCCTACTGTAGAAATGCGTGATCTAGCATCAGTTAAGATACTAAGTTATTTTAGAAATTCATAAATGAATGATCTACATGGGTCCTGAGAGACACAACAGGAAACCATGGCCTTCGTGACCAGGAGCCAGTGGGGGCAAAATTATTCATTCTCTCTCCATGTCTTAATCACAGCAACACTAGCCAATACTGTGGATGACCGTGAACTTGTGTGGAGAAGAGGGCAGATAGACAGGATTGATAAAGATGCAGAGGTCGGCTTCTGTTGGCCTCTGTTGTGAAACAGGACGAGGGTTAGCTAGCAGGTGAGAATCAGCAAGACCAGTCTGGGGAGAAAAAAGGGAAGAATAAAAGCAAGAAAGAAATGAATGCCCCGTGCAAGTGCAAGAGGATACATTTCGATGACATAGGGCAACATAAAGCAAAGGGTAGCTGCATTACTGACCGTGCTAGCTGCACCCCAAAAATATCTTCTGGCTCACTTTTTGACTTTGAATTTCCCTTTATGTTTTGGTAAGTGTTCAGATTTACTTTTGATGACCGAATTTCCCCAAGAACTTCTTATCCGAACAGTATGGTTGTGCGACTGGATGGCGCAGGTCTGTCACATCATTCTTAGCTTAGTTGGAGAAATACCTTTATTATGGCCATAGAGTGAGTAACGAGGTTATGGACAGTGTTAACAAGAGCTAACTCAAAGTTCAATTCACACACATTAAAATGAACTCGTTTATTAGTTCACAATTCACAGTCCCAAAAATGAACTAGTTCACGCTCATTTCTTTGAAATGTTTTAATGAACTGTTGAGTCACCCATCCATCCCCAGCCCCAAATCACTGACACTTCCCAAACTAAATGAATTACTGTTTACTACTATAGAATCACAGACAGAGATGGTTTTTCCTGGCTTTCAAAAGTAATGTGAGTGTAGAGTGTATATTCTACCACTTAATGAATCATAAAGCAGGACAACTCAAAACCGATCTGTTTGCAAATGCTCTATATACATTACTTATTATGCAGAAAGTGAAAAAGAGGAGTAGTGTAGGTATACCAGATATTCAATGGAAATTTTATTTAGCTTGCGTGAACCAAATTATGCAGCAGTTCAAAAAGAAAAAATGCATTACAGGCTGGTACAGGCTCTACCACAGGCTTCATTATAGTTCCTAACTGAAAGATGTGATTTATTTATTTATTTTTTTCTGCTGGAGTCTGTACTGATTCATAACTGTTCATATGAACTGGCTTCAGCAGTACCGGTCACATGTGGTTTGAGTTGCAAGTGCTAGCCATGCCATATGCCTGCTGGATACTGTAAATCCTCTGGTGCTGCCGCGAAACCCATTCGTTCTACTTCTTCTGATGTCTTCGAATCAGTTTGCAACTAATGAACGTGAAAGTGAGTGCCGTCCACTCTCGCGTTCACATTCGGTAGTTGCGCACTGATTGATTTGTTCAGTTCGCCGTTCACCAAAAATATAAGCATGTTCAATGAACATGCACAACAACCCGATTCATGCACAGCACTGGTTATGGAGCCGGTCATACAGTACGGCGTTTCTCAGAATGCAGAACGCATTAAAAGTTAAATTATTTGATTAACATAAAAAAAGCCGAAAATGAATGGAAGTCGATGGAAGACTGTACCTCTCGTGCCCCCCATGGGCGTACGCATTCCGCATTCTGAGTGCTCAGTTGCCCCCTTGGGTAAAACAGGCTTATCTGCAATGCTGCAGGTACTCAATTTCTGTCCATGGTATTAATAGTTTAAGACTATAAAGTGAGTTCTACTACACTCAAATAGTGATTTTAGTATTTGAATACTGACCCCACGAATGGTTAACTGTTTATTTAAAAACCAGTGCACACCCATACCGCTAAGACCATGGTGCAACATAAGACAAAATATGGGTTTTGTACTCAACATATTAGAAGAGCTAGTACACAATGCATGTAAGAGAGAGGAGAAAACTACATCTACTTCTCCTGCTTGATCCGGACACACTTGTACTCCTGTGGCTCCTCTTGCCCTCTGGAGATCTGCCTGATTCATCCGGATGCTCTACTTATGCTCAGAACTTCTGCTCTTTCTGCTGCTGTGGATGTCCCACATGGATAGCCTAAAGACTGCACTTCTCAAAAACAGTTTATACCCAGGTTTCTCCCTTGCTTCAGTGGCTAATCTAACCTGGATACTGTATACTTGTATCCAACAACTCTATCGAAGTCTATTATCATGCTTATTCTGAACATCCTTTTAACACGCTTTCTAACTGCTTGACTTTATAACATTCAGTTGTGGAAAAGTAATGATTTATATGATTTTACATCTGTCCGAAATCAGAAGAGAATAGGTTCCATTTTGAGTTTGTTTTTTTTTCCTCTTGTTGGTGATTTTCCTTGCCAATGTTGCCATCGGCTTTCTCATTAAGAATCCAAAATAACATCCAGATTTCTGTGAAGCTGTTTTATGACTACACGAGCTACTGTTACGGTCTGATAATAGTGGTCCGAGTGGTCCAAAGGACGTTATGCCAGACAGCATCAGGGGGAAAAAAGAGTCTGTGAGAAAGGTGTGAGTGGTCATCTGAATGCTCTGGGCTTGGCAGATGACACACTTATGAAGAAAGTTCTTAATAAATGGAAGCGAGACCCTGTCCCATATAAAAGACAGCCCCTCAGCAAGCTGTCTATTGTCCCGATGTACTATATAGTGATGAAAGAGGTTTGCTCTCTTCAGATGTCAGAAGTAGTGATGATATTCTGTGCTTCTGTGCTATGTTTCTTTGGCTAGGGAAGTGGTTTCAGGTTTGTGGAAGTGGTTTTGATGAGGACCTGTGTGTTGAGGACCACAACGTTTGTATTGCTGGTTTGTCATTATTGCTGATGAGGCCCACCACTGTTTTGTAATCAGCAACCATGCATTTTGCACAGTGCTCAACAACCAAAGTCTCAGAAACTGTGTCTGCTTGCAAGTTTGTGTCTGTGCTGCATTTTATTCAGTTCAGCGGAATGAATGGAGAAAGTTGAGCAGAGCTCAGCTTTATGCAAATGAGTCTCTCAGCACCTACCTTTTCCCCAAATGGTTTAATGCAATGTACCGTTATGCTATGGAACTTTTCCTTATCATTGTGTTAGTAATAACCAATCATTATTCATTTTATCCTTTATCACTTCATTCTGGTTAGGGTGAAGGTTGATCTAAAGCTCCCAGGAACATTGGCTGAGGAGGAACAAACTCGCTACTAAAATCCTACATTGCTCAATGGACAGCTTGCGTACAGGATTGTTTAGAGTTTGGTGTACCAAATATGCTCCTATATACTCCAACCGCACTGGGACGCATCACTGTGTGCGTCACTCCGCTCATCTGTGGTCGCTATGTAAAATTCCACTTCCTCGTTTGAAACCGTTACTACAGTGGATTTAGCCATATCCTCAGTGAACATTGCAAATGATACATTTCAGCTTTTAACTTAAACTATGAACACCTGACCGATGGAGATAAAAAAAGAACGAAGGACACCAACTTTACTGGAAGCACCTGTCATGGAGATGTCCAAATCGATATGAGCGAGCTAGTTAGTTAGCCGACGTTTTATGAAGTCTGTGTGGCTTCTTTAGGATCGATTTCCAAAAATAAACAGAACATCTGGCCATTTTGCGTTCGAAATATCACTTACTCGAAATTAATTTCCTGTTTATAGAAAAGCAATATCGCGGTTATACTAAATAACGGCATGGCCTAATCACAAAACCGATGTTTAGTATAACAGCGCTCTTGCTTGTGCTGTATTGTTAATTAGCATCAAGGCCCAGAAATTAATCCAGGCTGCACTTTAATGTGACAACTTTTTTAATAGTGACAACGTGCACAGGGATTTATAGTGTAAACAGATTAAAACAAATGTGGAATTGTTGAGGTGTTGAAGTTTAACCTTTATTTGACATTTTAGGAAGTGTCAGCGTTCTGTAACAGAGGTAGGGCTACAAGTTTATATCAGTTTGTGTACTTGCCATGTTTATGGTTTAATTTTATTTTGTGTTTGTTTTACAACCTACACTACCAAATCCATAGAAACGGCCACCAGCGTTTATCAAAAAGAGGCTGCTGTGTGCCGTCACAGAGCTCTCGTGTTTGCTGGATGTGATTTGCTAGAATGGACTTGAAATAGCACTGAACCTGAGAATTGATGCCAGTAGAGCGAGATCAAACTACTCTACACCCTTATCAAACTGTCAGTCACACCCTGATAACCTTCTGATTACCCAGCATGCTTCTCCCCATCTGATCCCCTCTCACTTCAGTGTGTAGGTACTACACCAAACTAGAAGTGAGCAGAAGAAGTGATAGCTTGTCTGTTATCACACAAAACCAGTTCAAGCCTAATTCCTAACCTTGTATGGAAATTACATCCCCTTTGGCAGCAAGGTTTTTTTTTTTTTATAAAGATTTGACTGGTAAGTATACTGGAGAGGAGTACAAAGAAAGGAAGGTAAAACAAAGAAAGGCATGACACAATACCCTCAGCATAGGAGTACACCAAAAAGCTCTTTAAGATCTATATTTATTTTCTACAATATCAGTAAGTACTTTCTGTGAAGCTGAAGGTTTTGGGTCTCTCACTGGTAAACCACAGGAACAACTGGCAGACCGAACCATGTACTTGGGGGGACTACTGTTGCGGAGTCAATAAACAAATCTATGGACAAAAGGTCATAGTTCAGCAACTCTAGTTTAGCATGAATTATCACTGTGTTTGTAGCAGGACTTCTTTTGTCACATGTCCAGTCATATACAGTTATTTAAATTAATTAACTGAATGCGAGAGCCAAGAGGCAGGCTACAGGGCTGGAGACACTAGGTCAAATATTTTTCAGGTTTTTCATTTTACTTATCAATCTTTGGTCTGTTGGTGAACTGACTGCATTGTATGTTTAAAAAAGAAGGAGACAACGAAAACATAACATTTAACATTAGCGAATATTCTCCTCGTCGAATTCAATTCAATTAATCAGACGTGGTAACGTGAAACTGTACTATGAAACAAAACTTAACCGCCACTTCACATCACATCATTAATGCTTAAGCATGAAACCGTTGTCACTATTTAGTTATTTTTGTTGAATATTCCTTTGCTGCAAGATGTCATATGCAGTTGTATGCTTCGTAGTAGATTTGCTTGTAGATAGTATGTGTTCATTTCTATACCTAGCCTATCTGCAGTGCAAATGAAAAGAAAATGACCTTCCGTCTTTCCCAAAGCTTCATCTTTGTCAGCTGCCTGTTGCTTTCTCCGCATTATAATTCTGCAAACCGATCCAGCCTTTGTTTTGAATTGCTCCTGGTGCCATTTCGTGTGGGTGATATGCTTACGGATACTGACTACGAGGTGACGAAATAAATACCACACACTGCAAACTGCAACATGGAGATACAGCAAGACAGCCACATAAAATGATTGTTGATAGGAAATACCATCTGTCCCCGCTATGGCATATACGAATGTGTGCATGTGAGACGGTGCAAACGAGCGTGTATCTATTTCCGTTTGTTGAAAGAGTGTGGATGTGCCTGTTCGTGTTCCTGTTTTGGTGACAGGTATGCCACTTTCCAAATGTCATCACTTGGAATCTTTTTCTTTTGTCACTTTCCTTCTCTGCACCTGTTAATTTGTGGCACCACAGAGCTGCTGATGAAAGCTTTTGTTCTTCTGCTTCAGGAAACATTGTAAATATCACTTGTTGTGCCAGTCATTTTGTGTACTTCCTTCTCTTTCCCGCTCATTCGTACATACACTCAATCCTTTCCATCATTCATCATCTCCGTGAGTCTCTCCTCCTCATCCTGTCTTCCAACCGTAGAGTAAATTTCATTGCGGTTTTTAAGGGCATGCGCTAATGCTACGTTGCTTTGATTCGACTAGGTGGGAGGTGACTGTGCTTCCTAACAGCAACAGGAGATGCCATGCCCATTCATTTAACTTTTGCATTCAGTTTATGATAAGCTCATAAAATGTTGGGTGGAAAAAATGCTTCCCAGCACACCTTTAGAAAGACAGTAGGCACCTTCTCGCTAGTTTATTAAACCATCTTTCTCTCTGTGTCATTAAGCTCTATTCAGGAGTGGATCATCAGCATATTCCTGATAAATGAACACGCACGTCTGATGACAGAAGAGGTCTGTTTGATGTAGAACAGAAATTAACAGATGGTAGTGGGAGTTTGTGTGTGACTTTGAAATCTAAAATTGAGTAGCTGTGGTGAACTTGATGCTTGTAAGATGCTAATTTAAGATTCTTATGCACCCACGTGGTACTTGGTTTTTAAAATACCGAAGACGCTTCAGCTTGTAATATGAAGTATTTTTTTCCCCAGTCTACATGTTTTAATAATAGAGGCATTAGAGCAATAGGCACTTTCAGACCAGAGGAAGTTTATGATAGTTCTTAGACCTTTTGGAGGAAGCACCTCCTTTTTGTGTGTCTGCATTGCAGGAACTGAGAACAATCGTAGTTCTTCGAACGCCGTCTTGAGGGTCTTTTTTTTTTTTTTTTTTTTTTTTTTTTGTTTTGCTTCTGATTCAGGGTAGATACTCTTCCAGCAGTAGAGGAACTACAAGTGATGTAAGTGTACAGTGATTGGCCAATCGACATTCACGTACGTCTGGACCATGAGCCAGTGCACAGTGTTAGCTGTATAAACAACAGCACTTAACGTTAGTGTTAAAAAAAACAAAAAAACAAGCATGCAGAGAAATGGACTGACGGTGAAGTCCAGACTTTATTGAGCCTATATGCGATGGAGGAAATACAATGTGACTTTGGCATGTCTTTTAAATTAAACTAAATGTTCTTGTACTTTTTTTTTTTTTTTTTTTTTTTAAGCTGTCACATTAGAAAATCTGTTATTTTACTATTTTACATCACAAATTTGCTCTTTATAATGTAAAATAAACAATTTCCTATCATCATGTAATACTTCCTGGTCTCCTCCGTGCTACAGCACAGTGGAATGATCCGTTTGTATAGAAACAATCGACTGAAACACAACATGTGAAAGTGAACAAGTTTAAATTTAAAATTTTTCTGTTTTGCTGTTTTCATAGCAACACACAAACATTGGTGGACAAGATGCACATTTCATATGAGAACAAACAAACAAACAAATCAGTGATATCTCCATACCAACTGTTGGCTGACTTGCATCACTCCAGCATTCCTACTGGCATTGTAAATGCAAACAGAAAAAAAGCCCTCGAAGGCGTGTAGTTCTTGGCGGTGCTCGTCGGTGGGTAGTTCCTCTCAGTGAGGCCCTAGAGCTGTTTGGTCCACAAGCGCCTACTTTCATAGAAGAACTTTGAGCCTCTCGGTTCCCAGACAAGCTTTTGGTTCATGGTATTTTAAAGTGCCCTAAAATCAAAATCAGTGTATTAGACCTCTTTGTACATGTCCTATAAGCTCACTGCATACCACACAACTTTTAAAAATCTCAGAATTGATGACCCTTTTACACTACATTAATTTAATGCATGCAACTTGAATTGCATTTGATCAGTTTTTTGTTGGATGTAGAAATGCGCACACGTCACGATTTCTTAAGGATGATGTACACACACTACACGATCATTCTCCTGGAGAGATTTTGTGCTGAGGCATGTCTAATCCCCAAATCTTGTTTTCTAAAGAAAATAAATGCTAGCGCTGTCTGTCGTGATTTTGTGACTTTGCCATTATTTTGTATTGAAACCAAAAAAAAGACAGAGAAAAAATATTGGCCATGGAGATGTGGGCAGCGAGAATTGTCTGTTTTATGAAGAGAACTGGAGCTACAGTGCAAAACTAACTATTTTTATGATGAGGATGTGCCAAAAATACTGGAGCCTTGATGTTCACTTGTGACTGAGAAAATATTTTGACATTTGGACTGAGAAAGTATTTTTGCCGAAATTATCACACTACTACTGGAGTGCTCAGTTAGTAGCCTCAGAGGTGGGGCAGGGCAATCACCTAGTTCCACAATTAGTTGGCGATCAGGAAGTGGGGCCTAAAATTCTGTAATATGCACTAGGCAAATGCTTTTGAGACCAGTACTATTAAAAAAAAAATACCAAAAATTATTTGGAGAGATTCTCATTTAAATGTTATAGTCAATTACATAAAGAATTATTAACATTTTTTTAATGACCCAACCAGTAGTAGTCTTTTGTCCAGTTAAATGTTCTAACTTGCTGTAGAGTAGGAGCTTGTTAGAAGACAGCGTGGTTTGTTGGAACATTTTTGGCTGTGCATCTTCCCACACACTTCCCTTTTTCAAACATTTGCTTGGTTGAGGAAAAAAAAAACCCACTGGAATTTATGCAAGTTGATGGTTATGTGACGGAGTGTTCTACTGATGCTGGAACGTCTTGGTGGCTCAGACTGATCGAGAATGGGATTCCATCTTTATACACTGTCAGGGCTTCTCCATCAGTAAGAGTAAATGGAGTAAATAGTTTATTTGCCATTGAGATGTGTCGGATGCCTCTTGATGATGATGATGCAGTGAGACTCCATCACCATCTGCACCACTGATGGCAGGTCTCGGCTCAAATATGCACAGCAAAACTTCAAAAACACTCGGCAGATTTTTGTCTAGGATGAGTAAGAAATCCCGCTGGAAATAAACACCTAATGGCTATAGTTTAGCTAGTTCACTAAGCTAAGGTTCGCTGGTGGTTGGGGCAGGTGGTGTAACTGGAACGATATTGGGTGTTGTGTAAATCAGACAAGCCTTGTCTTCAAGACACTGTCACACTGACTTCCTATTTCAGAAGTAAATCAACATACAGAATCATGTCACAGCTCTCAGGTTACCTCATGGGGACATCAACCATTTTTGTTGCAGCCAGAGTGAACTATGTAACTGGAATTGTGTAAAGAATAAGAGGAAATAAGCTTTGGCAAATGTAAAGGTTCATGCTGGAAATTGTTCAGTTTCCTTTTCTTTTTTTTTGGCACCCATTCTTCAAGAGGTTTTTCAAACAACCACAAAGTGGGTGTTCCATGGAAAGCTGACAAAGGGCTATACAAATGATTGGACTTCAGAAAAGAAACCATTTACTACATGTTATGCATGGTATACAATCAGACCATCGGTGTATTGGACAGATTCCGAAGCCTTTTGAGCTTCTCGTCACAGCAGAATGCACCATTGTCACTCCCACATTTCAGAATAACAACTGTAGGGTGCATAGGGTCGCATCTGTGTGTGACTTGTTAGTGGAGCATGATGGAACATTGGGACACTTTGACCAGCCTGCAAAATCACCAGACCTCAGTTCCATAGAAAAAGCGTGGAATTATTTGGAGCAGCAGGCAGAACTCTGAAATAGACACAAGCTTGAACTCTAGTTCAATTGCACACCTAGGCAGTGGAAGAGTGGGCTACAATTGACAGAAAGACTTTGGTGGCTTCCTTAGCTGACAGGATTGGTGCTGTTATTAAGGCAGGCGAAGGAGTAACCAAGTAAAGGAAAGAAATGAACTACAAATATTTTGCCAGGGAAGCCTTTAAGGAAGTGAATTTGCATGATAGTTTCTACCTGGGCTACACAAGGGTCTTAAACTAACTTCCTGTTCTGTGGTGTTTTGTTAGAGAACCTTTTCTAGTACTTTACTTTTTAAGATGGTATCTTTCCAAACATCTAACATTAATTATTTAGCTTGGTCATTATGAACTGTTTAGTCTCCAAGAAAGATGGTGTGTTTGTGTTGCAGATATGATTCAACGCTGGTGCACGCTAGAAGGAGGCTACCTGAGTTACTACGAGGG
The DNA here is from genome assembly GCA_030014255.1 of Parauchenoglanis ngamensis. Lineage (NCBI taxonomy): Eukaryota > Metazoa > Chordata > Actinopteri > Siluriformes > Auchenoglanididae > Parauchenoglanis > Parauchenoglanis ngamensis. Next base: position 9,014,453 of record JAQMYM010000001.1, read on the forward strand.
TGAAAAGAGTGCCGCACCAATAGGAAGAGTGGAGGTCACTGAGGTGGTGAGCCTGGCCATCAACAACACTGAGACAATGACTGCAGCAGGGTAAGATCCTCCACCTCTCTGCGCTTCATCTTCCTTTCCCTTCCTCTTCACCCCCTTTCTCTTCCTCTCTTGCTCATTCTCCATCTCTCCATCTGCATTACTGAATCAGTTTGTAGCGCTTGACCCATTTGCGTGGGTCAAAAATTCACACACACACACGTATACACTAGCAATTCAGTTAAAAAGTATTCAAACAACATCATGGTGCATAGACTACCCTGTAGGCAATATTAGACTGTGACCTTTGACCTTTGACCATCCTCTGGTGTTCTAATACCTGTGGTAAGAGCAGCAGACAAACTGAGATTAATAGCCAGGCACTTTCTTTTCACAGCTGTTTGTGTGTGTGGGTTGTAATCCACCTTTCTTTCCCCCCAGGGCAGTGTTCACCTTTGAGATCTACCTGGAATCTGAGAAAATGCTCTTGTTTGGCGCACAGACATCAGATATACAAAGAGCCTGGGTCCATGCCATCACCAAGGTCTCTCTCTCACACACACACACACACACACACACACGCACACGCACACACACACATCTTACTATTGTAGTGAGGACCTTCCATTGGCATAATTATTAAAACAGATAACTAATGCTATACCTGTACTTAAATCTAGTCCTAACCTTAACCTCAGTAATCAAAAAGGAAAGTTTTTTTGCCCTTTTAAAATTTTTATTTATTTATTCATTCATTCATTTATTTATTTATTCATTTATTAGCTTTTTAAGCATTGAATAAAACCTACATCTTTTTATAATACCAGTTTTCCTTCCCTGGCACACATCCACATTCTTATTCATTTACACCTTATAAATGATGGCTAGTATGGTCATTGAAGTGCAGATCCACAGAACAGGGAAATGGATACACAGAACAGAAACTTTGAGAATTTTTGCCTTGGATTTTTCATCCACATGGTGTACCTACAATGTGTGTAACTGGTGGTTCTTACATCTTAAAGTTCTTCAAAACAAAACACATGGAAATGAGGGAATGATTCATTAGTCAACATAAGAAAAGAATTCATGAGCCCATGTTTGATGAGAAGTAGATGATTTGGACAGTCACACTCTCACAACCCAACCCAGGAGATTCAGTCCAAGGCTTGCTCTGTGCAAATTTGGCTTGATTTCCTGTTGTCAGCAAATCTTTGGCTAAAAGATGTGTCGTGACTAAATTCTGATGCCCCCCCCACACGCACACACATTCTCTGCATTTTGAGAGAGATCCATTCATCCAGTCATCACCACTTTTGGTGTGGTACCCGTGCGTGTGATTAAAAAAAAAAACATGCTCCAACCTTCAAACCATCATTTTGCTTTCTTTTTGTCTAGACAAAGCAGCAGCTGAAGTTCCATGATAATTTGTATGTGTGCACATGGAAGAGAAAGGTGTTTTTCTTCATCTCTGCGTTTCCATGTGACTGATGTAGAGAAGTGTCCTTGCCTATGTGGGAAGAGTTTTCTGACGTGGTGGCTTCAGCTGTTAAAAGTTGGCCTATGTCCTCCCACTCAGACCGAAACTTAAAAAAAAGTAATGGAACTCAGGGTTAACTAGAGTTCCTCTCTGCTGGAAAATATCTGCCATGCAATTTGTCCTCTTCACTGTGTCTGGCTGTGTAATGAACTTCAGAGCAGTTATTTTATCTGTCCATCATATTCCGTCAGAAGGATGGTTATTACTTGGTATCTCTTGCTCACTCGCTCTCCCTCTGCTTCTCTCTGCTTCTCTCTCTGTCTCCAGTGTTTGGACCCTGAGAGGGTGGACTCTTTGCTGAAGAAGGACTGTGAGCTGATTGGCCTTTTGTACTATAAGGAGGGTCATGACCTTTATCACTGGAGAAAAGGATGGTTCTCTTTAGTCAGCTCTGAGCTGTTCCTTCATTCTGATGACGAGGTGGTTCTACAACTCAAACGCCTGCAGGAACTTAGTAAGAACGCACACACACTTGAGAATACCAACCTGAAGTGACTGTGTTTGCAGTGTGCTAACCGTCCACTTTATTAGGTACACCAGCCACATGTTCATTTATGCAATTGCCCAATGAGCCAATCATTTGGCAGCAGTGCATAAAATCATGCAGATACAGGCCAAGAACTACAGTTAAATATCACATTAAGTTTCGGAATGGAGAAAAAAATGTGCTCTCGGTGACTTTGACCCTGCCGTGGTTGTTGGTGCCAGGTGTTTGGTTTGAATAGTTCAGAAACTGCTGATCTGGGATTTTAAGGCACAGCAGTCTCTAGAGTTTACACAGAATGGTGCAAAAAGCAAAAAACATCCAGTGAGTCACAGTTCTGTCCGCGGCAATGCCTCGTTGATGAGAGCATTCAAAGGAGAATAGGCAGACAGGTTTGAGCTGACGGGAAGGTTATGCTAAATCAAATAACTACTCTTTACAACCACGGTGAGCAGAAAAACATGTTACCAGCAGCAGACAACCATATTGGGTTCTAGTCCTGTCAACAAAGAACTTGAGTCCAATGCTAGAGTGGGCACTATATGAATGGCTATCCAACTTTATACACAGGAACAGTCTAATAATCATGTTGTCATGAGTCAATTTTCCAAACCATTTCACTGAAGTTACATACTCTGGACTTTCACCTGTCTGAGTATTGCATTCCTCAATTGCTTTTCTCATTGGCATTCCTTCTGCGAGCCACTTTCACTCTGTTCCCACGTTCTCTCTGAAATGCGTCCTTCTCGGCCAGTCATGCTTCACGCTGACATTCTTAACAGGTTTTTAACTTGGAAGCTGAAGACAAGATTTACAACATTGTTAATTAATTATGCTACGACTTTGTGCAGCATAATTAAGGGCGATAAACAAACAAACGCACTGCGAATCAAAAGTTTTGAAGTGTTAATACACGAGTATTTTTCTTTAGCGGATTGAAATATTGAAGACAACCCAGTTTTTGTTCTGTTTTTCCTCCAAAACGTCCGTTAACACCTTTGTCAGGTGTTGTCATTTGTTGTCACGAGTTGGTTGGAACCCTTATGTGAAATGTGTATTGTTTTAAGGTCAGGACACCTAAGAACGAGACTCGAGTATTGAAAAACTTGTTAGTGTGTGTGTATGTGTGTATATGTGTGCGTGTGTGTGTGTGTGTGTGTGTGTATATATATAATCAAGTTAAGGCATAACCATGTATATGATGTATAAAGCATTTGTACCCGTGTCAGGATTGTGAGGATGCCACGTCGGTTATATCACCTTGGAAATGGAGTGTTATCAAATAATACACGCACATCCATTTGGTCTCTGATCTCTTTGGGGCTGGAACAGGGACCCTGGAGGGCTGAAGCCCTGTGACACAGGATTAGAGCACAGACATAGCAAAGCTTTGTGGTTGACCTGAGCTTTCTGTGCCCCTGTAACACTCCTTTTAAAAATCAGACTGTGGTTAGCTTTGGCATGGCCATCTATATGCCTGTTGGAAGCTGCTCACGTGAGCTGTAAAACGGAATGTTAATTTCCGTTGAGTTGCGCCACATCCTTCTGGGTTAGTTCACCTTATACGCAAGGGTACACTGGAGTGGTGTTTAAGTGGTAGGCAGAGACTTATCACTCTGCTTTCCACTAGTGTGGAAGCATCGGCAGAATTGCCCATTCCAAATTCTAGGTAGAGAGTAACTATAAGCATCATTGTGCGTCACATTTTTCCAACTTACTGACTATTCACATCTTATCATGTAAAAAAAAATAGCAGTAGTATTACAGTTTTGGACATTTAATTGTCATGATAATATCATAATATAAAATATTATTATATTTTACAACTGACTACTCCTGGCATGTCTTGTTTACTTTTGGTTATCCATCTTTGTTAGTGGATAACTGTGACACAGTTAAATATGGCAGCAAGAATTACAACCTTAAACCCACCGGATCCAGTAATTAACTCATGAATAAGCTAAGACTTAAAGCCTTAAATGAATATGGCCCATATTTCAGTGTCAGGATGAAAAACTCGGGTGGATTGTTGGTAGTTTGGCGTTTCTTTCTTATCTTTTTTTTTTTTTGGAAACTAAAAGCTGATTTGAAACTAAAGGACAGAGGGATCCTGGGGCTAGGCTTGTGAGTCAGTGGAACTCTTTTTGAATTTTAACTGCTGGAACAGTCGTCCTTAGAGCAACATAAAAGTAACGCTCATGGGGAACTGACTCCAACTAGCTGAGACCGAGGAAGCAAAGGTGCTGTGTCTGAAAATGAGCTTGGTGACCCACCGGCGTTCCTGTAGCGTCCTGGGTTTTGTGTGGAGCACAGGCTTACTGAGTTTCTATCCTATCTAAAGAGTCCGTAAAACACTACTTCTAATAAAAGCTAACAAATATCTACCACTTGACCCTCAGTTCTGTCCTTGAGAATAGTTATGAAAAATGCAGTCATTGTTCTTATCTTTAAATGTGTCTAAAGTACTTTTTTAATCAAATTGGAAAAATTCTCTAATCATTTTTTACAGTGAGGAAACACAAATCTTATGAGCATTATTACAATGGAAGATTATGCATTGATTTGTTACCTTGAACCTTACACAATGAACAGAGTGCAGATTACAGTAAAGACTTCCTCCAGTTTTCATATTAATTACCACACAATTGGACCTATTTTTTGCACGAACATATTTTTACCCCAGGCATAATTTGCTGTAAAGATTCAAGGGAGTAGGGAAAGATGGAAAGATTGTTGTTTTTAATTAATTATTGTGAGTGTTTGTCATTTTCAGATAACAGTACTTAATGAGGGTTATGTGTTTAACATTTTTTAAAACTTACATTCAATAAAAGCTGTAAACAAAATTGTCTGCCCCTGAAAGATGGCTAGAGTTAATTAATGTACCTTGTTTTTGCCTCTCTCAGGTTTCCATGTTTCATTTATTTTAATGCTGTATTACTAAAGCCAGGGGAATAGGCATAGATTTTTCCTCCTTTTTTGTTTTCTTTAAACAAAAGTTTCTTGTTTCAGACCTCTAATGTAGTAGAGCCCAGGTATTCAGTATTCGTAGCATACTGTATATAGAGGCTTTGTCTTGTGGTGGAAGATAGGAGAAGAGCAATAGTGTGGGCTGAGAAGAAAGCAGTGATGTTTAGAAGCAGTAGAAGCCAGAGATGAAGAGATTTAAACTGTCATGAGGCATGCACTCAGGTGTTGAAGGGGGTTGTTCAGTAAATAGGCCAGAGTATTGTAGGGTGTTTGTATGCGTTTGATGAGAATGGTCAGACAGCGTTAGATGGCTTTCTCCTGCACATGCTGGGAGAAATAATGACCAGCGACACTGAGCCTTCTGCCCCACTTGTTTCAAACAGGCCAAATGCAAAACATTACCAATATGCAGCATGTCTTTCAGCGAGACTCGGCTTTCACCTAAATTATTAGACTTTAATTCCTCTTGTTTTACCTTTACCCTCTCTGTTTTTGTTGTTTTTGTGTTTATAGCTGTCTCTACTCATTTGGAAGGAGATGAGAGGATTCAGGTTCTGCTCATGGTTGAGAGTGGCAGGTAATCTCTTTAATGGCTGAAATGCTATTATACTTGGGCCATTCTTTTTTTTTTTCTTGAATCTCTTCTTTAGTTTATAATGACCTTTTTTGTTTTTACTTTTTTTGGTGCATTTCTGTGTGTGTGTGTGGTGCAGGACCATCTACATTCATGGCTTCACTAAACAGGACTTCACTTTATGGCACTCTGCCATCCAGTTGGCTGCTGGTAGAGACGGTAGAGCACTAAGCAATCAACAACTGACCAAAAATGGCATCCCAATTATTATTGACAGCTGTATTGCCTTTGTTACTCAATACGGTAAATATTTTACCTCGCAGTATATTTTTTAGTATGTTATCTTTTTTCAAACCCAACTTTTACATTGAACTTTGACCCCAGGTTTGTGTCATGAGGGCATTTATCAGAAGAACGGGGACCCGAAACGTGTGGCCCAGCTGCTGGAGGAGTTCACTAGAGACGCACGAAATGTTAAGCTTCGAGTTCAGGATCATCGATTAGAGGATGTAACGGGTGCACTCAAAGGCTTCCTGTCCAATTGTGAGGATGCATTATTAGCCAAAGAGCTCTACCCTTACTGGATATCTGCCCTTGGTTAGTATCCGTATTGAAACAAATATAGAAACATGTTATTGTTTTTACCTAAATGTGAAACTTCACAGCAAATACTGTAGCAAATTCTGATACATTTTTGCAGGTACCAGGAAACATTATTATTATTTTCTTTATTATCCATTTGCTTAGTTATTGGTTGATTGAGTGAGTGATTGCACCCCATTTACTTCCATATTTGCTCCTCGACCAGCTCCTACCCATCAGCCAGCTCTCCCATCATACGACATCCACCAACTAGGGACGGAAAAGGCTTACAGGTGTTTCTTCTGAGACACATGAAGCCAGTAGTGTAACACGCTCAGAGGAAAGTGCTATCTGCACCTTTCTGCATTCATAAGTTCACAAATGCCTATGATTGGCTAGTGTCACTGTGTTTGAGACAGAGTGTGCCATCCCAATTACCCAGAGAACATAGCCAATTTTGCTCCCTTGGCTCCTGGGCATGGATGGCTGTGGCACTCACTACAGAGACAAACTCTTTTATGTTGTGCCACAATTTTTCTGATATATTTTATATATTTACATTTAATTTTGAAATTTAAGTTATGACAAATTAAAAACCACATGTAAATATTTGGTTAATGTCTTTGCAGTGGAACGATTACAGTGGAGCTGCTGAAGTGTGCTAAAGCCCAATAATGGTTCAGTGATAAAAGCATACATTTTTCCCACAGAAAATATTTTATCATATGAAGTGTTTGGTAGTCATAAGTGCCCTCTTCACCAAAGTTGGAGTTATTTCATCTAGGCTTAAATGACTGTTGGACACGCATACATTCACAACAGTATGGGGGAAAACTCTGAATCATGATGCAGATAAATAATCCAGATGGCTTTTGTTTTTGTAGCTGTACGAATATTGCATTTGTCTTTATTGTTAATAGTTTTATTTCTGTAACCACACATTATACTTTGAAACAAAGAACATTTTTTTGTTGGCATGGGAGAATGTGGGGGGGATGACACAAAAAGTTCCTACTGTTCTTTTCACTTTACCCAAGTACATGTAATATCCGATACTGTAAAGCGTATGCCAGCAGTTTTCTCCTACTTTTGCTTGAGTCATTTCCCAGCAGTCTTTACTTGTAGTCAGGTATCACTGCTCAGTCTTTATATAGCACTGTTATATAACTTATGGAACAGTTACGTGCAGCACTGGCTGACGCATTTTCTAGCTGTGTCATGCTTTGTTATAGACGAAGTGAGTGAGAAGGACAGGGTTGAGAAGTACTCCACCTATATTCAGAGTTTACCCAAGATCAACAGATCAACTCTCGCGGCACTATTGCAGCATCTGTACAGGTACACATACACACACACACACACACACACACACACGCGCGTACATACACTCAAAACTTCCACTCACCTCCATAGTTTTCTGTGGAGCTCTTTTAAACAATGTTTCTGAGTCAACACCAACTCTAAGTATTGGAAATCTACACTTTATGTTTTTTCTGATTTGTTAGCTGCTTTGAAGTCTGCTTTATAAGCTCGCAAAAAAACTTCCCTACCAAACCTCAGTGGGCTTGTCAGACTGTATGAAATATTCGGAAATGACTATAATTGTTCCGAGCGAGCTTAATTGGCCCTCTTGGCAGATTTGGATAGTGGACTAATGTTTCCCCAATGATATATATACTTATTTTGTTTGCTTCAAAACCTGACATATTTCAGTATTTGCACCTGACTGTTTGGTGTGTTGTGTGTGTTTGTGTATGTGAATGTAAGTCTTTCAGTACAAAAGTCTTCATATGTGAAACTGTAGGTTTACTTCAGTGAATATATTCATTTATGCATATGTACAGTCATATGATTGGGCCATGTGAAGGCTAGGCTTTTCTTTCAATATTCATTATTCGTATTCAATATTCATGAGCTGGACATATTGTGTGTGTGTGTGTGTGTGTGTGTGTGTGTGTGTGTGTGTGTGTGTGTGTGTGTGTGTGTG
>JAQMYM010000001.1:9033961-9044880 GCA_030014255.1 Parauchenoglanis ngamensis
GTGTGTGTGTGTGTGTGTGTGTGTGTGTGTGTGTGTGTGTGTGTGTGTGTGTGTGTGTGTGTGTGTGTGTGTATAGATAGATTAGATAGATAGCGACACTAAGTCACTCATGCCCAACTGCAAGTCTGATTAACAGCACCTGTCAAAGTGATGGTTTGGGGAAAATATGATGGTGTCATGTTCGCCACCATCTCCTCAAGCAAAGATGATTTTATTTTTTACCAGGTATAATCAGCAAAGTAGGCTAGAACCATTGCAAATTATATAACGACACAATAACGTATGTGCAGTTCACATGGTGAGTGTAGATGTGTCATGAATAACATTTCTGACTTTTTGGGGTTAAATTAGTGGGATGGTAATTTCACATGTAATTCTATCCTCAGAGTGCTAAACCAGAGAGAGAGGTTCCTGTGGAGTCTGTGAAATGCTACTTAGGGATAAGAAGAAAACTAAAGCCAGCAAGCAAGTAAGACATCTTTATTTATGCATTTTTATTAATTATCCTATAGTAAATCTCAGTAAACATGGTAATAAGTGTTTAGTGATGATTATTTTGACATATGCATAAATAAGAACTGTAACTGTTTAAAAAAAAAAAAAAAAAAAAGTTTTCATATTATACAATTTGTTTTTATGCAAAATAAATGGGGCTCAAAAGTCAAAGAATTAAACACATTAGTCAAAATTAGTTTTGCCATCCAAAACACATTAATATTTCTGAAAATCTGATTGATTAAGATCGATTCAGAAGAATTTATGTGAGCCTCTGTCCTCATTAATATCACTTGGAGACTGCTGGTGTCTCGGGTGCTTGTTCCTGAGATTTGTTAGTTCAAATTTCTACCCTGGAGGAAGGGTTTGTGAGGCTCCCTAAAACCACATTTAAATCTCATAGTAGCAGAATTGATCAAATGTAATTGGGTTTTAACATGTACAAATGATCCATTTCGTCCTCTCCTGCTGAGAATACTGCAGCACTAGATTTATTTAATTTTAATCATTTTATTGTACCAGTCATAGTTTTCATAAATTTGTCTATTAAGGTTTGCTGATGACGGTGTTTCTGGAATTATAATGTGTTTCACACTCATGTAGAATGAGAAAAGACAGATGAAACAGAACGGAGATGGAAAGATTAAAGAGAATATTGATCCAAGCCATATTGAGTGGAGTTAAAGGAAGAGTGAGGGAGGGAAAGACAGCTGAACGTAAAAGCACTATGTCTTTTCAAACAGCAGTGATTCACAGATTCACAAGAATAAGGTTGCTCGAGACGCGATAAAAGACTGGAAGCTGTGTTACAGAAGTGTTGTCCGTCAGTGAAAAGAAACAACAGAGAACTTCGAAATCATAAAGGCAGTTCAGGTTCAAATTTGCCTCAAAGCATTTAGAAGGGTTTGAGTGTGTGGTGTTTTTAGTCGTGACAGATGGTTAAGATCAGTGGCTCTTATCATGATAAAACCTAGATCTATAGCTTATAGATCTAGGTTTTATCATAAGAGCCACTGGTTAACTCCAGATCATATATTGCTTTATTGTTTGCTTATGACCTTCAGCTTTCACTCAGTGTTTTAACCTTGTTAGTCAAATAGTCAAAAGTGGAACTAAGTTGGCATTTAATGACACCATCTCATACATGTTCAAAAAGTCAACAAAACATCACAAGTAAAACAAAGAACAAGCGCGTAAGGTTGTATGATCTGTACTCCCTCCGTGCCCTGTCCGTCGGCTGGAAAGCGCAAAGTACTTTTATACGCAGCATATCATAGCCTTCCTGTACATTTTGAATCCATTAGTATCATGTGCTGAAATATTGCCAAAGAGCAAAGAGCACGGAGGCCTTCCTTTAGCCCATGCTTTTATTCCTCCCACCAGCTCTTTAAACCGCATTTAGGCCGCAGTAAAGGAAGCTAAGCTGAATTTTACGGTTGCTTAGTGCTTAAGCAATCCTCTGGGGGTCAAGTTCTGTGACTGTTGGAAAGAGTTGAGAATAGACTTAAATCGATATGTGGGCCTTAGTGAAATGCTGGGAGGGTAAAGGTTTATGTGTTATTTTCCAACTTTCTCTCTCTCGCTCTCTGATTCTCAACAGTTGGGGTTTCACAGTTTACACGCAAAAACAGCAATGGTAAGAGCACTCAATTTTGGACTAATTGAACAGTCAATGATGACGCATTTAGATGCTGTGTTGTATATGTACTGTATTGTTTTTATAGTCTGCTATTGAATAGATTTAATAGATATAATAATAGAATAGATTGAGTACATTTAGGAAGCGTTTGTTGTATTAACTCCCTAAATTGATACTGTGGATGTGAAGTTAATGTCTGATCATGTATTCTCTCAATGAGGTATTTCTGCTGTGAGGGGAAGGATTCACAAGTGGACTGGGTTACTGCTATTATCAGAAGTAAGGTAAGTGCATAAAGAAACTCTCACTCTTCTAAGGAAAACATGATCACTCTTTTTGCCTCCATGCTCATTGAAGTGACCACAATCTGGTAAATTTTCAGCGAAGCAGTTTCCTTTTTCTGAAAAAGGGGGAAATAATGGATTGGTACATGAATAAAGAGAAAGTTTTGAGGTCATTCTCTGGATGCATAAATCACATTATCCTGAAAAGTCTTTTAGCAGAAATAAGGTCATGTAGACTGCCACAATCGCACTGGCTCCATCATGCTCTTCTGTGAACAGCTGAGTACAGCTACTGACCAAAGGCCTGACTCAGCTCAGTGTGCATTAATAATAGAAACAGAGGGCACACTCTGGCACAGGAGCTTGGGAAGATTTAGACGTTTCCCTTTTCTCTACACTTGTGCTTCTGTCTTATCTGCCTTCCTCCCTTTTTTTAATTTATTGAAAGCTTTTGTCCTTTTTCTTTGTCCCAAAGTAGCAATATACCATTAAAAAAAATAAAGAGCCCTTAATCACCTTCTAGGAAACGTATTTCTGGTAAAGCAAGGATTTAGGTGGTGAGACAGGGAGAAGAAGACAGAAGGAGGATGAGATGTGCTTAATGTTTTTTTTTTTTTTTTCTTTTTTTCTTTCCCCATACTTTTTTTAAGCACATCTGTTTTGTGTGTGCTGGAGCAAACCCAGCAAGTAGATTAATTGATACTCTCAGACTCTGTCTTACTCTATTTCTCAAACTCTCAGTCCCTAAGGAATGGTTCCCATAGCAATAGCAGAGGAACAGTGGATCTGTAAGAGTACAGGTAGATGAGTCCCTCTGCTGCTAAAATGAGGATGAACGTGCCAGGAACAGGATCAGAGGCCGCTGAGTCACACAGAAAAGTACGAGCTGTCTCAGCAAGCAGAAGGAGGGCGTGCTGGTCGCTTAGGTAGCAGTGCAAAATGTTCCAGCACATTTGTTCTGACATCATTAAGGTCTTAAAGTTGTTATTGTGGTGTTTTGTTTTTTAACTGAAGAGTTTTAGTGAGTTTAAAGTTATAGAATAGAGTTTGGAATTTATAGCAAAGAGTTTGACAATGACCTGTACGTTTGTATGTATGTGTGCATGCATGCGAGTGTATATACATGAAGACAATTGCAGTCCTTGTGACATGTAGCAACAACTGCTAATTCCTGTCAAGACTCTCAGCCAAGTCTCACTAGTTAGAGGCATAGCCCAATGGGATTTCAAAATATAAATCCCTGTGGCTCTCTCGCCACAGCACCGAAGGAATTTGAAATAAAAGTCAATTTTTGCACCAGACCCTCCTGGACTCACATGGAGGATTACCATGGAGGAGGAATAGCTACCATGTTGAATTAGCACCACTTTCTTTTGCGTAATATTGTATCATGTTGAATCATTCCATGACAAATCGTACCGCATCGCTATATATCGGCTTGTTGGCAAGGCCAAGAAAAAGTATGTCACTTCACAATCACAAAGTTGGCAAAAAGTATATCTCTTCGGCCTCAGTGATGGACATGTACATCCCTAATGTGTATATATGGTTGTGGGCACTTATCGTGGACATGATTGTCATGGCAATATTGGGCTTTTAATGATTAAACTGTCCTTTTTCTTTGGCAGTATTATTGTACAACATGTATCTTTAATAGAAAAAAAAACAAGGATTTGGTGCACAGATTATTATTGATTTTGGGTCTGTTAGTAATCATGGTTGACTACAGCTGGTGGTTTCTTTGCGCCAACATAAAAAGGGTTTGTTTGACAACACTGTTTGTTTGCGAAAGTCCAAGAAACTTAGTGCAGATCTGCAAAAAGAGGATCCTAGATTTACACAAGTCATATTTGTCTCCTGGGGCCATTTCTAAACAACTGCAAATTCCATGATCATCAGTTCCAACAATTTTACGTAAGTGCAAGTTATTGTGAATTGTAGCCACTTGGGCAAGGTCTGGAAGAAGACGCAAACTATCACCCTCTTCTGAGAGGAAATTGTTTCAGATGGTCAGGAACAATCCAGGATCCATCAAGGCACAGGCACAGGCCAACTGGAAACTGCTGGAACACTGTTTACAGTCAAGTGAGTTTTACATCACCATGGACTGAGAGGCTGCTGCACAAGAAAGACGCTCCTGCTCTAAAATTGACACCTTCACGCTTGATTAAGTTTTAAGCCGACCACATAGACAAAGAAAAAGCCTTCTGGAGGAAAGTTTTATGGTCAGATGAAACAAAGATTTAGTTGTTTGCCCACAATGACAGAGGTACAGAGGAACAGTGTACCAGCTGTTAAGCATGGTGATGATAGCATCATGCTCTGGAGCTGTTCAACTGCCAGTTGAACTGCTGCATTGCAAGTAGAAGGAATAATGAAGATGAATAATGAACTGCAGAATTCTTCAACGTAACTTCAAACCATCAGCTAGATGGCTGAAATTTAGACACAACTGGGTGTTCCAACAGAACACTGACCCCAAATGCACAATAAAGCTGGTTATGGAATGAATAAAGCAGACTAACATTAAGTTTTTGCATATACATACATATGTATATTTTTGACCCTATGTTGATGAGAAACTGCTGCTCTCCTGGGAATTTCACACAAAACAGACTCTAGAGTTTATACAGAATGGTGAGGGAGAAGAAAAAAAACATTGACTGAGTGATGGTTTCTGAAACACTCAAACCATCTGGCACCAACAAGCATGCCACGGTTAAAGTCACAGAGATCACATTCTCTCCCATTCTGATGTTTGATGTGAACATTAACTGAAGCTCTTGACCTGTATCTGCATGATTTTATGCATTGCGCTGCTGCCACATGCTTCGCTGATTGGATAACTAAATAGATGAGCAGGTGTACAAGTGTTCCTAATAAAGTGAATGGTGAGTGTGTTTATATGCAATTGTTCATGGAGGAGATACCGTGTATATATCTGTGCTTGTATGATGGGATGTAGTGGTGAAATTATGATCTTCTCAAGCACTATTCAGGCCTATCTGTAGCAACTATGATGAATTCACATTATCTTTGTATAAATCTTAATATAAATTCTTTTTTTAATGGCTTGCTTTTTGAACTTGGCTGATACTTGCTTTCAGCTTGGTTTTGGTGAGAGATGATGGAAATGAGTGAACACGTCTACAGGATATAATGAAATCTTTGTCTTGGGGAATACGATGGTTGGACAATCTTGTAAAAAAACATATTGAGCAGACTATCTAAACAAATGTATGTATTGATGAAAATATACAGGCAGGCGGTTTAGTGTTATGGCTGATCGGTGTGACTCTACAAGGAAACATAACCTCAAAGAAAAAAAAATAATAACAGAAACCCTCTTTGGCTAAAGTACCTTTTCAAATAAAATTTAATTAAGTGCACTTTTCAACAAAATGGAAATGGTTATTCCTAGAATGAAGTCAGGCATGAATGCTGTATTTTAAAATGTTAAATAAAATGTGCATCACCTTTACTACTGTCTCTACTAATGTCTACTCAAGTATTTAGAAGTGCAAAAAATAGAAAGGTGATTTATAGAAAGGCGATGTTTAAATACATTAGCTGAGCTGGTATTACGTTTTGATTTCACCTTTTTAAAATAAACTATCTAAATGACATTGTTTGGGTTTCATTGTGACTTTCTGTGCATAGCTGAGGAATGGCAGTAATAGAAAAATATTTGCGACTTGGTAAGCTATAATACGGTCCCTTTAAAAAAAAAAAAAAAAAAAAAAAAATAGGCATGGGTTCAATTAAAAAAAAAAATCCCGATACGGCAGATTTGGACGGGACTGATATCCCCGAGATGCACCTGTAATAATGACATTACCCACTTCCCCATGTAAAACTAATCCAGTCTGAATAGGGCTGTAGCCAGTCATAAAACTTGCCACCTTAAGAAGAAGACAAAAATGTCTCACTTGAAGAGAAAATGCAGGAGTGCTTCTCCGCAGCATGAGAAGCCTGAGTGATGAGCAAATATTTGCAAGCTCCAACGAGCCAGTAATGTTTTCCAAGTCGCCGTTAAGCCACAGCAAATGAGGTAGAGACAGACTATGAATATGCTGTGCAGCATCTGCTATCTTTGAGTACTGTGAGATTTCCACCTTTCACCTTCCTTCCCCTGTTTCAGCATCAGCTAATAGTCGAGTGAGTTATGACTCATTAATCATCAGTGTAGCTCCAATTAAACAGGTTATTTAACTCTGATTTTCAAAGACATTATTTCATAAATCACTGTAATTGCTGCGCATTTCCCGTATTGTTTTGTTTGCACCTGCTGATGGCGTTGCCAAATTATTAAATGGTTGTTCTGTGTTTAGAGATGGTTTTCGGGGACCTTAATGAGACAACTCAAATTTTCCCAAAAATACAAGCACTAACCTTTATTAACTTATTTCTACAGGACTCACTGTGTCAAACATCCCACTATAGTGCAAAGTGCAAAGTCCCAAGGTCATGAAGACACCGGAATGCTGTAGCTCTTTATATCTTTGAAAATGGACACTTTAAAGGAAAAGCATCGAACACTGAATCTTTTAGTATTCTAACTGCACTTGCATAATCTAATTGATGAGACAATTTGAATAAGGAGTTGTGAGGGGGAAAAAAAAGTGACAATGAAAAGAATGCTTCCCTCTGTCACATTTTGTTAAAGAAATTAAAGTTAATTAATTAAACGAGATGTGACAAACCAGTTCCTTCTCATTTATATAACAGGCCCACTTAAAGGCAAAATTCAGCCAGAATGACTCTTACATTAATCTTTTATAATTAACATGTGAAATCCTTTTATCTGCATGGTCTAGTTGCGCTATAAAAAAGTACTTAGTATTCAACTTACTATAAGTATAATTTTTGTGCTATAACTTTTTTGTTTTAATTGTATAGAATCAAGGAGACTTATGGCCTACATGCAAGGAAAAGAGCAAATGCTCAGATCAACAGAGCAGCAGTGATCGCGCTTCTGCCCGCCAGAGTTCAGAGATTGAATTACCCAAACACAGGAAGGAGGTCAGGATGAAAAATCTCTACACAGCCTGAAAACCTATAGAGTTAGAAACACAGCTCTTAATCTTTTAGTTAATAAAATGATTACATTTTTCTCCCCATGTATCAACATAATATAAGGGAAAAGATCTAAGAACTAAGAGATTGAGCTCATGCATGACCATTGTCTTCATTTTAATTCACAGGACAACAAGATGGTGCCCGTGAATACCACTTTTGACAAGGTGAAGCCAAAGAACACAAGCGAGGCTGATAATTTGCACAAACTGAAGATGCCGGAGAGCTGTGTGAAGCATAAAAACCAAAAAGAAGATTCAGTACTCGGACCAACTTTGGCCTCCAGTGGAGGAAATTATCCACTGTCAAGAGACAAAATGGCTGTTGAAGGATCAGTGCAGACTCGGGGTAGACCTGTACCTCATCAAGATTCCAGTAACCACATCAAATCTCAGCAGAAAAAAGCAATGATTGGATGCAGCACAGGACAAATGCCTCGGAGTCTTCTCAATGAACTGAGCACTGTTCTAAACCAAACAGGACGCATACCCAGAGAAGAAAGCTGAGAGCTTAGAAACATCAAAACAAAAGGTCTTACAAGAGGTATTCCGGAGACTGAGAGAGGGTATGACTCTCAGCTTTCAGGAAGATCATTAGAAAAGCAAAACAAAGCTGCAAATAATGTAAAAATTTATATATTGTGCAGTCTACATGGCACACACCAAAGCTTTTCTCTGTTCGATCTTCCCTAGGGTTAAAAGAACATCTAACTGCAGCCATCCAACCGGTACTATTGCATAGAAATGCCTCGATGGCAAGACAAGTGAGTGTATGTAATGTAAAGGGCTCTGGTATAGATTTATAGGTCAAACATCAGTAGGACTTGTAGGAGTGTGTGAATGTATATGCCTCAGAGTGTACAAACTTGAACCAGAGTCAAACTAGCCTTCTGTCCACAGACTTTGCTGCAACACAACAGATAAAGGATTATATTTAGCAAAACACAGAGTTCATTATACAAAAAAAATAGTATCACCCACTGGTAAGTCATTTTAGCCTACTTTTAGACAAGCTCTGTACACATGCATGGCAAGTATTTAAATTCTGCTTGATTTTCTGTATTTAATTTCGCTTCTTAAATTGAGGTCTAGTGGAGGTCAGTCCACACAATCTTTTGACGTGAAAACATTCACCAATTTAAAGTTTGTTATATATATATATATAGAAAGTATTTAGAATGAATGTGGTCTTATAAGGGGAAAAAAAAGTCCTTTCAATTTCCTCCAGTGGTAATGTTTCCTAAACCGTCAACAGAAGCGTGCCCTTTTCTGCTGTGCTGCTGTAATATCCCAAGAGTCGAAGTCACCCCAAGCCATTAAATAATGAATTATTTTCTGAGAGGGTCCACATGGGTATTTGTTTTCCAGTTTGCTTTAAATATTTAGCAACATTTTATTATGCATCATATAGCTGCTGCCTTTATTTGATGTTCTTTAAAACATTCTCAGCATGCACTTGTGCCTTTTTTCAAAATGTGTAATGTATTAATATATAACGATTTGTGACATTGTATAAATAAATGACACTAAAGTTTAGCCAGTGTTTCTTTTAGAAGAAGGTTCTTCTGAAGGTGATCAGTGTTATTTTTATTTTTATTTTAAGTTGCTAGTTTATTAGGTATCAGTACTCGTTACCAAATCGTATGTATGCAGATACTAATTGTAGCCCATTTGTTGTGTGTGTAACACAATGCCACTATCTGAATGTTTAGTATTCTGATTTAATATTCACATTTTCTAACTGGTCTAAACCGGAAAGATTTTTTTTTTTAAACCACAACTATGCCCCATCAAACGCTGCACGGGAAAAGAATTTGTTGCCCATTTAACCTTTCTGACAAGCTTAAGAAAAAAAGGATTTAGGAAGATTTATAAGCAGAAGTGGAATATGGTATTCACAAATGTTTTCATTAGTGTATAATTACCTGTAAATGCAAATCACTGTGTTTCTGCAAGCTTAGAATGAGCCCTTTATATCTGCATAGGGCTCAGGTCCTCTTCTATGTTGCGCTGCTGCTGCTACTTCTAAAGAGCACATTTCACGTTTTTACAAGTGGCAGTGTGAATCTGGAAGGAAGATGAAGAAGAACAGACAAAAAGACGAATTGGTGTTTGCTTGTGCCCAAATTTTGAAAAATGGAGGATCATACTTATTATTTAGCATGGAAAAAGCAAGGGAAGGAGAATTCAATATTCACTGACTGATTATTTGAGTGGTGGACAGTAGACACACTGACATGTGGCATGCTATATAATATGGATAAAAACATAGCTGTAAAGGCCATTTTTAAACATTGCGTTGTCAAAAAAAATATCCAGCTGACTGCGGTTGCTTGGTTACAAATTGACACTGATGAAGGGCTAGAGGAGTATTAACAGAATATGTGCGTGCAAAAAAAGAGCTTTTATCTAACCTTATATTTACAAGATGACAGACAAGGTATGTTTGTCTAATTAGATTGCAGGGTTTGAAACCTCCAGTAACACTGCTGCACTCACACTCACACCAGTGCCACATTAACTTGGTCTTTAGTGGTGGTCCTGTGGTGATGGTTACGAAGCATTATTCAGTGATTATGCATGTACAAAGTGACCTACATCATGAAATGGCCTGTGGTTGCAGGTCTACCTAATAAACTGCCATCTCTGCATAAATTAACAATATAATTAATAGTTGTTCTCTCTCGCTGTATAAAATAGTCACACCTTCACCTGTATGCTTTTTATTCCTCTAGAACAACACCTAACAGAACAGATAGCAGATGCAGCTTTTGTTTTTGGACACCTTTAATGTGCTTGAATCAACTGGAGAGTGTTGTGACACCTGCACCCGTTTTCTTTAGGTTCCTTTGTTAAAAATAATTAGTGCAGTTATGCAGAGACACCTTGAGCACAGCCAGATGTCAAGGACTTGAAGCACAAAGAAATCTTTGTTCCTGTCACTCAAAAAAGAAATACTTTTTTTTTTTTTTTTGAGCTGTGGGTGTGTGGTAATCACCTGTTCACACTTGAGTCTTGCATGCAGAAGGGTGCATATGTTGCAGCTATTTTTGCAGAAGGTAAGTGAAGGAGAGATTTGATATAAGCTTTGGGCACACCAAAGGCAATTGCAATATTTAAAAAAATTCTTTATATATGTGGAGGATATAAGCATCACCTGAGCTCTGTATAGTGAGCATGATGCACTGAAAAATCTGCTGATTTTGTCCGGAAGAAGTGCTGTTGAGCAACTCTGGCTCAATTTTGGGCTTGCATGCCAGGCAGTGATTGATGGTTGCTTACTGCCCAGTGCTCATTTTATATGTGGGAGAGTGCCACCACTATGTGTAGCAAATAAGCTTGCTCTTTTAATGTCCATCCATCCATCCATTATCTATACCGCTTTATCCGTCTGGGTCGCGGGGAAGCTGGAGCCAATCCCAGCAT
>JAQMYM010000001.1:9047660-9066774 GCA_030014255.1 Parauchenoglanis ngamensis
GCTCTCTACGCACTGTTCTTGAGCTAATCTGAAGGCCACATGAAGTTTGGAGGTCTGTAGCGACTGACTCTGCAGAATGTTGGCGACCTCCACGCACTATGCTCCTCAGCATCTGCTGACCACGCTCTGTCATTTTACATGGCCTACCACTTCGTGGCTGAGTTGCTGTTGTTCCCAATCGCTTCCACTTTGTTATAATACCACTGACAGTTAACTGTGGAATATTTAGTAGCGAGGAAATTTCACGACTGGACTTGTTGCACAGGTGGCATCCTATGCTTGGATGTACCATGGAGTAGCATGTGCAGCTATGTACCATGGCGTACCATGCTTGAATTCACGGAGTTTCTGAGAGCAACCCATTCTTTCACAAGTGTTTGTAGAAGCGGTCTGCATGCCTAGGTGCTTGAAGTTATACGCCTGTGACCATGGAAGTGATGGAACACCTGAATTTAATTATTTTGATGGGTGAGTGAATACTTTTGGCAATATAGTTTTGTTATTCTTTGCCATAGCCTATCACATCCCTAACAGCTGGCAGATGGTGGTGATGTTGCTGCTGACATTGGTGATTGACAATGAGTAAAAAACCAGGAAAAACTGGAATTAAATGAAATGAACTAAAAGCAAGTTAAAACTTGCATTGAATTTCCATCACAGAAAAAAAGAAATCAAGGAAAGAAAGGAAAGAAAAGGAGAAAGAGTGACCGGAGAGATTGGTAATGTGTCTGGACAATTGGGAAGCAGAAATGTAGCAACAGAGTCCCATAGAAAGAAAAAGATCCTTTGCCATGTTGCAGTTTCAGGAAAAGAAGCATGCCA
Source organism: Parauchenoglanis ngamensis (assembly GCA_030014255.1). Taxonomy (NCBI): domain Eukaryota; kingdom Metazoa; phylum Chordata; class Actinopteri; order Siluriformes; family Auchenoglanididae; genus Parauchenoglanis; species Parauchenoglanis ngamensis. Next base: position 9,048,483 of record JAQMYM010000001.1, read on the forward strand.
AATAATTTGTAATCAGCCTCACAAAGAGAAATGTGTACTGTTACTGCATTGTACAATGTACAGACTACAGAAGCTGTCAGTAGGCATAGGTCAAATGACCAGAATTGTTAGTGAAAACGCAAATACCATATTGAAGTGTAGAACCTTGAGGAGCTTTGTAACCTACAGGTGCATTGCATACAAAGACAGACCCTGAGGCACTTTCAGGGGCTGCATTTCATTCTCAAGCTTTAAGACCCATTTAATTAAGTAATCATCAATTATTAATCAAGTAATGTCCATAAATGCAGATGCAATGAGTACAGAACTCCTAAACACTACAAGAATGGGAAACATGGCTGTAAAGTATGATCGATCAATGGAATTTCTTTATAAAGTTAAGAAGGCAAGGTGGCTGGTCCAAATGATATTGCTGGAAGCCTCATACATAAACACTACACTACATGCTATTATCTGACATACAGGCTCTGGCCTAGGAGCCACTAGATCATCACCTTTTTCAGTCTGACATTTTGTGGATGGACATTTTGAGACAGTAGGCTTATTCTGCCCTCCAGGGAGTTGGTCTAATTTTTTGGTTTTTTACTTGGTTTTGCACCGGGCACTGCACTGGTGGTGCAGTGGTTAGCACTGGTGCCTCACAGCAAGAAGGTCCTACTTTCGATCCCCGGGTCACCCAGGGTGCCTTTCTGTGTGGAGTTTGCATGTTCTCCCCGTTTTCTCCGGGTGCTCCGGTTTCCTCCCACAGTCCAAAGACATACAGATTAGGTCACCTGGCTACTCTAAATTGCAAATTGTAGGTGTGAATGCGAGCGTGTGTGGTTGTTTGCTGTGTTGGCCCTGTCGTGGACTGGCGACCTGCCCAGGGTGTTTACCCTGCCTCTCGCCCGAAGACGTAGGATTGGCTCCAGCTTCCCCGCGACCCAGATGGATAAAGCGATATAGATAATGGTTTTGCACCATTTGGTTAAATGCGGTATTGCAGCAGTATGAACATGAAAGAGGAAGTAGGTCACGTGTTTCAGTTGCAAGAGAGATAGCATGGTTGGGTTCAGCATGCATTGTCTTTTCATTTGCTAACATTTTGTTAGCTAAAAGTGTTTTTATTGTATGCCTTGTTGCACTCAATAATCCTGTGCATGCAACCTCCTCTCATTTCCGGGATCACAAATATAAATTATTTTAACATCATATTGAAACTGGTAGGGTTCAGGGAATGCAACATAGTGCAAGCATTTGAGATTAACAAATTCTTAGAATCATTCCCTTGCTAGTTTCAGTTCAGTTTCAGTTCCTCCACTAAGGACCATATCAAACTATCAGAGCATGGAGATCTCCTTATGGAATTTCAGTCTGCAAAGGAAGATGGATGCCTACCCAAGTAAGCCTTCCTGAACATTGGTCGCAGGTACCATAGTAGAGAAACTTCCACATGCCCCACAGGAGAAATGGGCATATCAAGGCTGCAGGTTCAAAGATGAACATAACCTCTTTCTCCCATTCTCCTTCTTCACTGAATTTATTTGCTATGAAGCACACACCATGTGTGTGCTGACCTAAGCTTCAATATCTCCAGCACATCTCCCCAGACATTGAATATGACACAAACATCTCACCAAAGCAAGTTGAGAATAAAGGCAATAATTCTCCAATCCATCACAAACCACACCAAAAAAGGAAGTGCTGTGGATGCAGAGTGAAACCACTTGATGAGAGAAAGGCCTTCCTCTCGTAAAATGGGATATGCTACAGGTTTTGTGCATCAGTCTCCCACTTAGCCAAGGAGTGTAAAATCTCTGTATAAGGCAGCGAGTGTGAGAGTTATCACCATATTATGACATATTATGACACTTCACTGACATTTGTCCTGCTGTAAAATATGTCTAGTTTAAGTGTTTCCCCAGGGCAGTGTGACAAGGCAATCAATATGTATGCCATGCTTGATGACCAGAGCAACCGCTCACTAGCAAGGCCAGAATCTTCAAGCTATTTGATGCCAAAAACGACTCCTCTCCTTAATCATTAAGAACATGTGCTGGAGTCATCAACATGTTTGGCAGAAAGTCAGAAGGCTTCTAGATTGAGCCAGTGAATGAAGGAGCTCTCCTCACATTATCTCCACTGATTGAGTGCAATCAATTTCCCAACTACAGGTCAAAAATACCAACTCCAAATGTAGCTCTCTTCCATCCTCATCTGAAATCACGTCACTTCACAGAGCTTGATCCAAGTGCCCCAATTCTTCCTTTGCTATGGAGAGACATTGTGTGAGTACATAAGGTAAGGTTAGGACAATAGATTAATGGACTGCACAATGCCCCCTTTGCTCAGAGATGGGATTGAGCTGGGTTGTGGCTGGGGAAGTATGTTAGAGACCCACATGTTAGAGAATGGACACCCTTCCTTCTTCACACCCGGCAACAAATTCATGGACCTGAATTAAAGTGTGTCATGGCAGGGAGCAATGGGATAGTCTCATCAGCACACACAAATCCAGCCTGGAGAGAGTTACAGAGCATACCCTGGGTCACAGTGACTGACTACTGAAAGACTAATGAAAATGACAATATACACATTCTGTCCATTGAAGATACTGAGTGGCCTCAGATGTGTACAGAGATGAGAAATACAGCTAGGTTGCCCCGCTGGCCTTCAAGGTGCCATGAAGACAACTCACAAACAACAACAAGAAAGCAAACACTCACCTTACCTCAATGTGTTGAACCAACAACAGGAATCCCATGATGAAACAACAGTTTATAACCTTTATAAGAAAGATGTTTGAGGATGATCATGCTGAGCCAGACCTTAATCTGATGGAAGGTGAGAAGTGTTGGTACCTTGCAACATTTGGTGTCTATCACACTCAAAACCCAATCAAATCAGGGTGCTGTTTGATTCCAGTGTTCAGGGAAGTGGTCGCCAGTAATGTGCTGTTGACCTCAATAACAGCCTGTTGGGGGTCTCTATCCATTTATAAAAGGAACAAGTGGAAATCATGGCAGACATTAAAAAAAAATCTTCCACTGCTTTCAGAGAAGACCTAGTGGACAGATAATGATCTAATAAAAAACATCATTGAGTGCCAGATGAAGGGCCATGATTTTGGCAATAGTCCTTCCATTACCATCTACAAGCTTAGATATGCAGCCAAAGAGGGAGAACATGAGTATGGTACATGTACATGGTGTCTTCAGTCCCTTTGGTCCCTTTGAGCTCTTCTGTGGGAACTCTTCTGTGATGCATCTGATTGGGATTCTATGCTTCCAGAGGAGGAAAAGAGTGAGTGGGTAGTCTGGGGAGACTCCAGGAGTTGAAGCAGCAGTACATCCTATGCTCCTATGCACCAGATTTCCTCTCCAAGGCAAGACACACAGAACTGTGTGTGCTTTCTCATGCCTCCAATAAGACTATTGGTGCGGAGGCTTACCTCAGAGCTATTGACAAAGATGGAAACAGCAAGTTCATCTTCATCCTAGGGAAAGCCAACCTACATTCTCAGTCTGAGCCTACCTCCCTAAGCTTGAACTTTGTGTTGCAGTCATAGCAGTAGAAATGTTAGTGCTCATCCTTGATGGATCTCAAGATGGATGCAACACAAAGTTCATACTTTCAGATACATACTTTAAGTTCATAAGTTCAGATACATCAGTCGACCAAGTCAGAGCAGTGGTTCTACAACCCAAATTCCAGAAAAGTTGGGATGTTCTTTAAATTTGAATAAAATGAAAACTAATAGACTTTCAAATCACATGAGCCAATATTTTATTCACAACAGAACATAGATAACATAAATGTTTAAACTGAGAAATTTTATAATTTTATGCACAAAATGATCTCATTTAAAATTTGATACTTGCTACAGGTCTCAAAATAGTTGGGACAGGGACATGTTTACCATGGTTTACCATGGTCTTCTTTACAAAACAGTTGAGATTATGAGTTTCTAGAGTTTTGGTGTTGGAATTTGTTCCCATTCTTGCCTGATATTGGTTTAAAGCTGCAGAAGAGTTTGTGGTCGTCTTTGACGTATTTTTTGTTTAATGATGCGCCAAATGTTCTCTATAGGTGAAAGATCTGGATTGCAGGCAGACCAATTCATACTCTTCTCCAACAAAGCCATGCTGTTGTAATGGCTGCAGTATGTGGTTTTGCATTGTCCTGCTGAAATACACAAGACCTTCCCTGAAACAGACGCTGTCTGGAGGGGAGCATATGTTGCTCTAAAATCTTTCAGCATTCATAGTTTCTTCCAAAATATGTAAGCTGCCCATACTGTATGCACTTATGCACCCCCATATCATCAGAGATGCTGGCTTCTGAACTGAACGCTCATAACACACTGGAAGATTTCCCTTCTCTTTAGCCCAGAGGACACGGCGTCCGTGATTACCAAGAAGAATGTCAAATTTGGGTTTCTGGTTATTGCGGCAGAGTGATTGGATGCGTGGTTTCTTGCTCCCCGATACCCTTCTGCTTTTATACTTTTAACACCTAACTTTTTGGCACGTATTGCTCATTTTCTCTTGTTGTGAGTATCATAGTGTTTTTCTTCTCAGTGACAATGAGTAAATCCCAAGGGGGTCGCTCTAAAAATCAAGCACAGTTGATCCAGCACTTTAGCCCACAGGCTAAAGCTACTAGCCAAGCTGATTCCAAGGCAGCCGATACACAGCCCTTAATGCTGGATATGCTAGTTGGCGAGCTTGAAAAGCTATGGAAGGATATGATGTGTGAACTTACTACATCTTTCAACTCTGGCTTGGCCCCAGTTCAATCTGCTCTCCAGGCCATTGGTGAAACTGTAGTTTCCCACACCTCTACCATTTCCAGCATCGAAGCGGCGTTATCTTCTCATTCGGACGACCTCTCCAGCCTCGAGCAAGAGTTGGCTAGGCTAAAATCTAAACTGGAATCCACTGTACAGGCAAATGAAAAACTACAGTTGGCTGTTGAGGACTTAATTTCCCGCTCCAAAAGGTCAAATCTCTACGTGATTGGCATTCCAGAAGGTCTGGAGGGGAAATACTCTCGGCTTTTCATGACTGAGTTATTCAAGAAGGTTACAGGAGGGACAACTCTGGATTCGGATCTTGAATTGGACCGCGCTTATCAAGCTTAGGTCCCAAATTGACCCAAAATCCTAGTGCGATCATTTCCATTTCTGTTTCCACAAATATATACAGAAGGAACGTATGCTGTTGTGGGTCATGAAAACCAGGGATATTTATTACCAGGGACACAGCATCAGAATCTTCGAAGGACTTTAGTTCATCTCTTGCCAGAAAGCAAGCATCTTTCAACAAGGTAAAGTCAATGCTTCATAAGAATGGAATACGTTTTGGCTTACTGTACCCGGCATGTCTACGCCTTACACTGGATTAGACAGACGCACACATTTGATTCGGCCGAGGAAGTGGAGCAGTTTTACCTCGAAAGATGTTGTTCATGATACTACGTGGGGTGTAATGGTATGCTAAAAGCTATTGCTTGTTAGTCTTTTTATACGATAAATACTGTCTGTTATGTTCCCCCACTTTGTTTGAAATACAGTTTATTACCTGACTGTGTAAAGGACTGTCTTGTCCAGTATCTGTATTACATTAGTTTTGTAGTGACCCTAGTTCATGACTGTTTAAATGAGGTGTATTTACGTTATATATCTATTTGAGTAGCAAGAACCACCTGATTAGCCGGACGCGTGCGATTTCTCCTGCTGCTTGTCAGTGTTGAGAAGACAAGTTTAGGATTTGCTTTTTGTTAGTTATTTTATTTATTTATTTACTGTCTGGGAATGTCTGTGTCTATGGGGTTTGCTTCAAGGGTGATTTGTTTTCTAATTATTCTACATGTTCTTCATTTTTGGCTGCTTATCTTATATCACTTATAATCTTTTAGGGTTATCTATAATGAATGATGGAATACAGAGAGACGACTTGAGATCAATCCGGTTTGTGAGTTGGAATGTCAAAGGGCTGGGGAGTCCTGTCAAAAGAACTAGTGTTCTCTCATCTAAAGTCTTTGAGAACTGATGCTGCTATCCTTCAAGAAATGCATTTGCGTTTGTGTGATCATAATAGATTACGAAAACCATGGGCTGGGCAAGTTTTTCATTCCGACTTTAATAGCAGCAATAATCAAGAGGTGCAGCAATAATATCACATAAGCGTATACAGTTTTCCCCTGAACAAATAATATCAGATCAAAATGGTTACTATATTATAGTTGTTGGGGTGTTATTTCAAACTCCTGTCATCCTTCTCTGTGTATATGCCCCTAATTGTCCTAACTTTATGACCTCCCTTTTTCAGCAATACCCTGTTTAGATTCTCATCGTCTTATTTTAGGGGGCGACTTTAATTTGGTCAGTAACCCTATTCTTGACGAATCAAGTGTAGTCCAATTAACACAATCTAAAATGGAAAAAGCCCTTACTACATTTACGAATCAGATTTGTTGTACTGATGTCTGGCGATTTCTCCATCCCACAACTAAGCACTTTTCCTATTATTCTCATACACATCATACATACTTTCGAATAGATGACTTTTTTTAGATAAGCAACTCTTGACTTCAATGAAATAATCTGAGTATTCAGCAATTGTTATTTCGGACCATTTCCCCTTTCTATTAGACTTAGTTTTACACCCGGTGGGTAATAAACGCCCTAATTGGAGATTAAATAATAGCTAATTATCCTCCAAGAAGTTTTGTGACTTTATCTCGGAAAGGATATCCTTTTTTATACAAAATAATAAATCAGATTCAGTATCTCCATCCCTACTTTGGGAAACATTTAAGGTAGTGATTCAGGGGGATATTATTTCTTATAATCCAAGACTAAGAAAACTGGAGAAACAAAGGCAACACGAATTAATAGAGGCAATTTTTCAGATTGACAGGAAATATTCTCTGTCTCCTTGCCCATCTCTTCTTTCTGACAGACTAAAGCTACAAACCGAATTCGACTTGATTTCTACCTATAAAGCTGAATTCAATCTAAGAAGGATAAAGGGTACATATTTTGAACATGGTGACAAGGCTAGCAGGCTACTTGCACTGCAATTAAGGCATCAATCTGCATCCCGTTTAATCACGCAAATTCGAAAACACCCAGACACCATGGTTACAGATCCGAACGAGATAAACAGCACTTTTGCCTCATATTATTCTAATCTATACAAATCAACAGCCCCATCTGATACTTCTCTGATGAATAATTTTCAAGATAGCTTGAAGGTCCCTACATTAGATGAAGCAACCAAAGATAACCTAGATACCCCTTTTCATTTAGAAGACGTTACGGCCAGCCTTTGAATAATGCAAAATGGTAAAGCTCCAGGCCCAGATGGCTTTCCAGTTGACTTCTACAAGAAATTTTCTCAACAATTAGCTCCCCTCTTATTGGACATGTTTAATGATTCCAAGGAACATGGTGTCCTTACAGCATCTTTAACCCAAGCTTCCATTTCACTCCTTCCCAAAAAAAATAAGGATCCATCAGAATGTAGTAGCTAGAGGCCTATCAGTTTGTTTAATGCTGATATAAAGTTGTTAGCTACAATACTCTCTGGCTGTTTGGACACATTACCATGTCTAATTTCTTATGCTCAAACTGGTTTTGTTAAAGGCCGCCAACTATCCTCTAATATTCACCGTTTACTCAATATTATTCTTTCTAAATCAGACTCAGAAAGGGCCAAACTAGTGGTGTCTCTGGATGTGGAAAAGGCCTTTGACCGAGTGTAGTGGGATTACCTAGTTTCAGTTCTCAGCAGGTTTGGTCTCGGTCAGGAACTTACTTCATGGATTAGGCTTTTATACAAATCCCCTACTGCCAGTGTAACTACTAACTCCATTTGGTCTGATTTTTTCAATTTGCAATTGAACCACTTCCTATCGCTCTTAGAAGCTCAACATTTTTCACTGGAATTTTTTGGGCTGGAGTTGAACATAAAGTCTCGCTATATGCGGATGATCTTTAACTTTATATCTCAGATCCAGTTACCAACCTTGACAAAATTATGGGCATTTTGGAGTCATTTGGAACCTTTTCTGGTTACAAATTGAATTTAGATAAGAGTGAATGTTTCCCTCTCAACAGCACAGCTAAGTTGAACCTATTGAACAACTGTAGTAATCCATATTATGCCAACAACCGCTCAACTAAGTAAAGAGAAACAACAGTCCATCATTACATTAAGACATGAAGTGTCTTTTAAGTCATAAAAATTGAGAAACATTGAATTAGAACGCGTGTCCAACCTTTTGACTGGTAGTGTATATATACATACATATATGATCATAGTGTGTCTTAATACTTTCAACCTTTTTTCTGATGAATACCTTTTATTTAATTACCTTTTATTTATTAGATTTAGACATTGCTTAATAACAAGCAGCCAGATAATGTAGTCTTCTTCTGATTTTACAGAATAATGAGGTTTGACATAAATTTTATTTCCAGTACTGTAGAGTTTTGTGAACTGAAATGTAAAAACATTAATATCTCATATCTCAAAACATTTCTTCACCCAGATATATAATAATACTATAAACAATACATATTAAACTGCCTAAATGTATACTTGTAGATCTTTCAATCCAGCTTTTGAGGAGTGAAAATGTATTGGATTCTGTGTAACATTTAATGGTTTGAGGAGCTACTGTAGTTTCCTGTTCTCAGAATTAGTTCTCAGCCTCGCTCAGGGCCAACAGCGTGAGTAAACTGTGTCGCCACTAACGAGGCTTCTCTTTGGTCATAATTAGCATTAATCCCTGCTGTTAAAACCCAGACATGCTATGCAGGTCATGAACAAGCCAGGGACAGTAGCGACTCTTGTTTATAGCGCTGTTTTTGTCTGAGCTTAATAAGTGGAGTGTTAATGGTGGGGAATGCTTGTTGACTGGGTAATGGTGAAGTCTCAGAGCTGGTTAATAATTGATGGCGTAGTATCATCAAAGAGAGTGAGCACACTGTCTGTGTGTTGTCAGTGGAGGCATTGCTATGACTTACTGTACATGGTTGGGTGCATTGAGCCTTCAGGTCTGCTTTATCAAACGGAGCTGAAATGTGGTGATAAATGGATGTTTGAGTTCTCAGCTGCCGGCCAGTGTCTTGCCTGCTGACAACTAGTATCATACATTCATATATCTGTGCAGTAGGGTTTTGTGCAGTCACCAAAAAAAACGAAAAAATAAAAAAAAACCCTAAGGGTATTTCCTTGAATATCAATGTCGCAAGATTTATGCTAGCACATGACAAGGGACAGAAAGAAATAAACAAAGTAGGCCTGTTCCTGGCATCACATTGAGCACTTTCTAGACTTTTGAGTACAACTATTTCCTGGAGTATGAAGAAAATGAGCTGTTGGTACTTAATGCACTTGCTGTGCTGTCTCAGTCACTGACCTTCTACTCTGTGTATCTTTTCAGTTATTTTGATTCCACTAAATCAAACTCAAGAAAAACAAACAGAAATCATGGTAAAGTTAAGATTCTTCAGATTTCTTCTTAACAGGGGTTAAATATGGCAGGAGCAACCAGGAAACAAGACATTTGGGACTCCTTGTGCCTGTGATGGTTTCCTCTGGGCACGCTGGTTTTCTTTTACAGCCCAAAGACATACAGATTAGGTAAACTAGCTACTCTAAATTACCTAACTAAATTCTCTAACTAGCTACTCTAAATGGTTGTCCTGTGATAGATTGGCGACCTGCCCAGGGTGTGCCTCGCCTCTCACCCAAAGTCAGTTTGGATTGACTCCAGTTTCCCCGTGATTCTTAATAGATAAGCAGTATAGCTAAGAGATGGATGTTTGAATCACATGTACATAATATCAGAGTGGAGAATGCTATACATACAGTATAAGTTGAACTATATTCTCCCCACATTGTTGGCATCCATGAAAGAAGTCCTCCATCCCAATTTAGCCCCTATATACAACCAGCAATGTGGCATCTCATCACTTTCTTCTAAGAGAACGAAGGATAGCCTGAGAGAAAATCCTACCGAGCAATTGTGTGATTGGTGATTGGTGGTGATTCTTAAAATGCCATGGTCATTGATCACCTTTTGGAAAGTGAATGTGCCGATCTTTACCAAAGACACTGATAAATAAGACATGCTTCAGACAAAACAAACACAAGGAGAGAACAATAGTTGAAAAGAAGACGAGAAACCAAAGCGAAGGGGAGTATAAGATCAAAAGTGAAATGGTTATAAAGTGGAGGAAGCAGTAGAGAAAGAGAAAGGGGAGCAATGATGAAACCTCTAGTGTCATGGAGTGACAAATAGCTGCAGCACAGCAGCTCCTGCATTTATCAGAGCCAGGCTTTGGCCTCTTATCTTAATGAAGGATTCTGTTTACACCTCAATACCCATGTCTGCCCCATACCAACAATAACTCTCGTGACTTCTAACAGGAAATACATTAATAAATGAAGTAAATGATGCTGAGTCACATAGTTGTCAGCAGGGAGAGATGCTAGCCTCAGTCATTTCTTACTCAGAAATGCTAAAGTGGTGGAACAACACGATTGCAAGCATTGATCTCCACGCTCTCTGTTATTTCAATTTGAGGGCACACCTGTGGCTTTTGTACACATAAAATGAAGCATTAATCAGTCAAGCTTTATCCCTCACAGCTTTCATGGTTCCTTTTCTTGTTCAATTCTGGTGGTGTCTTATGTGCAGTCATCACCTCACCTCACCTCTCTCTCTCACACACACACATACACACATGCACACACACACACACATCACACACACGCACAATTTGACACTTGCTGACATGAGAACTTGCTGTTCCTAGCCCCAAATTGTGTCTAACTGTGTTAAAACGATTGGGGCATTTATTGCTCTACAGGAAGACAAGGAGAATAGACAGAAAGTGGCAGCTTCTACAAAGTAACAGGATAAACGAGGATGAATCAGAAGGATTATTGCTCACACTAGTTAGAAGAAAAACTGGGATTACAAAATAATTTTTGATTTATGGCACAATGGGTAAAATAAGTAATGATATCTTAGCATGTGAAAGTATCATGATGTAATTTCAAGCTCATACTGTTCTCCAACAATACCCATACCTTATGTCATCACATAAGTGAAACTATATTCAAGATATTTTCATTCATCTTTGACCTGGTTATGTTCGGGGAGCGTCTGGAATCTATCCTGGGAACACTGGGTGTGAGGTGGGAATGAGCTGGAATTTGCAATCCCATTTATACCTATTCACACTATTGTAGCATAAGTAATTCACCAACCGGCATGTTTTTGGGAGTTGTGAGTTGGGAGGAAACTGGAGAACACCATGGACATGAAGGAGAACATAGACAGTACAAACTTAGACAGCAACATGATTTCAGAGAAGAGTGACACTGCCCACTACACAACTGTGCCACACAAGATAGTTTAACTTGCCATTTTTGCAGTTATAGTTTACAGAGTATAATAAAATGGGAAGACCGATTACAGCCCAACATTTGCAAATGATGGTCCACACCTTTTCACTTAGCTCCTGACACATCTATTCTTCAAGCTAATTTTCCTGGCACATGCACAAAGTAGCTTTTAGGAGCTGATTGCTTTGAGTGCTAGGCACAGTCTGCCATTTCCATTTCCGTATACATGCCTTGCTTGCCTGAATAAACCAACAGTTGTGTCTAATCACTGCTATTAGATCATTACAGTACCATGTTGCTAACCCTCTTTATCTTGGAAAGAAATGTAGCATGTAACAGCACAGTTAGGCATATGCAGCAGAAGTACTGTGATGTGTTGTCAAAGGATGCTAACAAGTGGACTCACACTGACATGATATCATTTACCCAGACTACTATGACATCTTAATCCTGAACCCAGAAGAAAAGAGGCTGTTTGAGCTAACTGCCTCACTATGCTTCAATAGTAGATACAGTTGGGTTTTGCAAGACTGATCTGAGTCCAGTTTTGTCACTTCTTTAAAAATGAGAAGGATTTCATGGCGGTGTGTCTGTCTGAAACGGAACTTCCACTGGACTGTATAGAAACAGTTGGGAATCATTGTAATGTCTGAGGATGTTGACTTTAAATGTAATTCAGTGAAATATGTCAACTTGTGCAAATATTGGTGTGTGTGTGTGTGTGTGTGTGTGTGTGTTGTGAAGAGTTTCTGACATGCTGGGAAGCTGACAGTAGCAGTGAGAGTCCCAGCGCTGTTTTGTCTGCTGTCTGTTTGGATATGAACGGCAAGCTGAGCCCTAGACAATGATCAACATCCTGAGGGGGAGAGACATGGGTGAGGAGGGCCGCCTGAACAGAATGCACACAACTGCTGGGTGGACACGATGTCACCTGCAAAATGACTGCAGAAAGATAGACAGCGCTACACGCACACACACACACACACACACACACGCACACGCACACGCACACACACGCGCACACACTTTCAATGTAAGTTTGGTCTCTCTCTCTAGGATCAAATATATTTTAAGTTATAATTTTTTTTTAAATGCATTTATATGCTTAATGCTTTCATGCAATAGTGTTTTAACAAACTTAAAAGTGTGTTAAGACATAAAAAACAATGTTTTTACAACTTGATTTAAAATAAAGTATCTAACAAGTGTTTTATTTTAATGAAATTAAATATGTCTATCTAAAAGTATATTTCATAGTATATACTATACTAATAGTATATTACTATATTATAATACTATATGTATGATCACAATATATTTGTTGGCAATGCAGATATAATTAATATAAGTAATATAATTTGAGTATATTTAATTACGTGCATATAATTGTCAATATATTTTATATATTAAATATATTTGTCAACACACATAGACAAGTATATTTTATATGCACATTGCCCTTATTATTTATTTTGTTTACTATGGTGCCATGACCTTTTTTTTTTTTTTTAAATTCAGTGACTGCATCCTGCTCTGAAAAGGTCATTGTTTCTGAAAAAAGTGCACATATAAGAGTCAATTAAGCTTATAAAACTTGTGGCCAGAAATGATATCAGACACTCCATGGCCTGTGGGTGGAGAGTCTCAGGCCAAGAGTGGAGGGTTGGAGTAGAGAGCCCTTGGGGGAGTTTATATAACCTATGACAAGAGTGATGTAAACACAACCAAGGAGTCCAAAATGGACTTTTCTCAGGTTTGTGATGCATGCACTTTATTTCAACAATTATGTAGTATTATGTTTCCAAACATTTTCATGTTATATTTAATAGTGAGAACAAAAAGGATATTGCCAGTGCATGTTTAAAATTAATTTCTGAGCATTCTTTTTATATAATAGTGTCTACTTGGCATAGACATGCACGCAGCAGAAATAGCATGTTGATCTTCTTCTCTACTTGTCAGCACATGGATTTGTCCACAGGCTCTGTTCACTTGCCAGTGACAAACAAATGTCACCTCTTATCACTCTGCCCATCCTACGAACATTCGCTCCCTTTCTCTTGATCACGCCATACTCTGATATCTAGTTTTGTCACATCCGCCAGCCAGACATGTGTCAGCTTGCGTCAGTTCTATTGAGCTTTGCGTCTGGGCTGTGGGAGAGCACCCTTGTCTCTGGTCACTCTGGGGCCAGTGCTGTCTTGAAGACATCAGCTCTGTTACATGTCCAGCAGCACAATGAGAGCTCTTCCCATGTAAACAGAGCATTGATTAAATCAGCCTTTCACTGTTGGGGCATGATGAGAAATAATGGCAAAGTTGATCTGTTGTTGCATTCAAGTAAAAGAGCATGTCACTTGTATTCCTTGTCAGGAAAAAAGTTGGTTTTGTTAATAAAATTCACATCAGGCTTTGGAGTGGAAGAGTGTTATGTTTCTGTGCAGCTCGGTGTGGAAATGATACAATCGCAATGTAATCTCTCCAAGTTGAAGCTAAACTGAGAGACCAAATTTCCCTTGACACAGTTGCTGTGGATCCATGGCTGAGGTTGGGTGGCGAATGGGAACACCAATTTCACTTTTAAGATTTACAAATCCTCAAATTGATTATTTAAAACATGGAGATGATATTCAAGTGGCAATTAAGATCATGAAAAAAGAAACCTTTCATTGTTCGATAAAAGACCAAATGGAATTATACATGCAACATCTGGACTCTTTGATGAGGCTTTTTCAACCAGCAAAAGTGAATACGATTCACGAATCAACCCTAACCCACCCTTCACACCCCCCAGGCAGCCTCTCAATGTTATTGAATGCTTCCTTTTTTAAACACAGTCTTTCTCTTAATGGGGGCTTTAGTAGCTTTCTTGCTGTGTTCAATTTGCTCCCAGCTAACAGACAAACTGAATTTGTTAGCGGACGCTGGGCTCTTGGCTTGGTGCGATCCAAAGGCTGTATTTGGTGAGGGAATATTCAGGATGAAGGCACTTAGTGTGCAATTATGGGAGCGAATTAAACATGGCAGGAACAGCATGCCCAAGGGGCTTTTCCAATCCCCCCTCCTGACTTCCTTTGCGTTCTTCTCCCTGTTCTTCTTCTCACCCTATGAGTTCTTATCTTCCATTCACTGTCCTCCATTTCATATTTGGAAGCCACTATCTTTCTGTTTGACTCCTTTCTTCTATTCTATGCTTTCTGCCTCTGTGTACATAAGCTTTATTTTTGTGCCTGCAGATGTGTGTGTAAGCGACATTATACAGTATGGGTTCTTTACAAAAGGCAGTGGAGGTTCAGCTCCTCTCCTGCTCTCTACATATCAGCATTTACCCAATGCTCTTTTCCTGACTTACTGTATATTTTGAACATGTCCTGGTGTGCCAATTTATCTGCACAGCATGTTCTGGGAATGGGTATGTGTATATTTCTCACCTTAAAGCCTTGGATTTCCTAAAGTCCAACTTACTTCAAGTGTGTGTATGTGTGACATGAAAGTGTTGGCTTTTTATTTGCATTGCTGTGTTGACATTTCATGTTGACCTTTACTCGAAAAAAAAAAGAGTGCAGGCAAGGCAAGGGATCACATTAATGAGTGATTCTGCGCACTTTGCCCATTTTCAAGTCAATTAAGTTTGTTCGCTTCCCTGCATACAAAATCCACTGCATTGTTCTCTCCAGACTATCCAAAGCTAATTGTCATTCCAAATAGGGTTTAGTGGTAATAAAACTACATTTAGACTCTCCATTTGGCTGAAACTTTCAGGGGTTACAACCATATGAGGTCTACAGGGAAGTGTAATTCCTTAGGCTGTGCCCTGTTGTCTGTGTTATGATGTGGTAAACTATTAAGTTTTGAAAAGTCCCTTAAAGACTCCTTCCTCTATAACATGTCTCATATTCTGCATCCACAAATGAAAGGGAAAATGTTGTTTCACCAGGTAATATCCTCAAAGGGGTCTCAAAAAGTTTTTTTTTGTTTTTTTTTTGCTTTTTTTAGCCGATATGGCTGAGCTAATATGGAAAAATCTGTTCAGTTTTATTTTTACATCTGCTGAGCAGCAGATGTAAAATTAAATGCCACTGCACGTCAGCTGTCTTTCTTCACATTACTGGCATCTCTAGTTTAGCCCTAAAGCCACATCCATATCATGTCCAAATGACAAATTCCTGACTTGTAAAACCTAGTCATGCCTACAGCTCTGTAAAATTTGGGCAACTTCGTAATGCCCCTTATATCACAATATTGTAGCAACTTTTATAGCTTCCAGCCAAGCACACAAGCCACTATTTATTTGATAGTTCTCTACTTTTATTGAAAGACTAAATATGAGGATTTTAAGAGTATAGGGAGTGAGGCAGTTTTTCAGATTTCATTATACATCATGACTCAATTCTGTGGCAATTTCCTAATCTCAAGCTAGTCAAAAAGCATTGGGCACAGTGGGCACCGTGGACACACACATTCAGACACTGTATGTTTCTGGGAGGTGGGAGGAAACCCATGTGGACACATTCACAACATATGAAAGTGATACTCAGTAACTCAAGCTCAGGATTGACTCAGCAACACAACCTTCCCAATGTACTACTCCTTCTCCTGGTTTAGTGTTATAAATTAGCAAAATGTACTTTTGAATTAGAGATATAATCCAGATATGTGGCCTGTTGTTAAGTGACCATAACAACACTTTTCTCCTCGATAAATAAATCAGCGTGAATGTGTAGAAAAAAGAAAGAATTGAAAATTCCTTTTGGAACAAAGGAAATAAGGAGGAACTTTGAACCTCGATAGAGCACTGGGGGAGAAGGGCAATGAATTTTGCTTATTATAACCACCCAAAGGAGCGGCGCGGAATGAGAGTGGTCAGATATATCGCCCTGCCCATGGTGCTGGACTTGGAGTGCCTTAAATTGCAACCAGAAATCACCAATTCTCTGTCAGCTTTAGTTTATGTTGACACACAGCGTTTCTCATCACCTCTTTGCTGGATTCTCCTTTGGTGTCTCCTTAATGAGTTGATAAGAGCCAGACAGATCTGGGAGCAGACAGGCTGCAATAAAAAAAAGAGTGCATTCTGGGATCAAACTAAGGGGGCCCAGCTGGAAAGGAAAGAAGTGAGAAGAATGGATCAGGCAAGTCTTCTTGTTTTTCCTCATTCGGTTTTTCTCTATAACCATACATGCTTTCAGGATAAATGTAAATCGTTGTACAGATTTCAAGGTATTTGATTCATATTGCAATAAACACACAAAGAACTCTGTGTTGGTGTGTGAGAGAGAAAGAGATGAAATTCATTTCTGCCACTGGAAGCCAACATTGTGTATGGTTGGAGCAGAACTGCTTTATTCTGTTAGAAGGACCAGACAGTGATGTACTCAGACTGCTGTGCTCCCCCACCTCATATACACTATCTAATTATGGAGGTGTACCTTCCTGAAGCTGTATGTAATATACTGTGTGGTGCCACACCGGGATTTTGACAGAGTGCTTATATCAATCCATTACACTGACAGAAACTGGGAACCGATTAAAAGAGAAACAGAAGTATATGACCATGTAAAATCCGTACAATCTTATTCATATTGGATGTTCAGAAGGTTCATTTGTTCTTTGCTTTATTCCATACATGATGGAGAAGAAAATATATCTGACTTTGATCTTCAATTCATGATATAACAAACTCAGGTAGACAACACCCAGCAGGTTTCTGGTTCACTACATTGAAGGATGATTTAAAAGAGGAGGAGTAATGAGAGATATCGCTTGTGGGCTATATGCATGTGCATCAGGAAGCGCTCGCAGTTTATCTGAAAATAACATTCAATTTACCAAGACTGTAGCTCATTACATAAGCTGTGTTTGGGATTGCCTACCACATTCAAATACAAATTTCTGTTTTAAAATCCAGTGTGTGAAAGTGGTTAACAGCTGAGCCTCAGAAGTCTGGAACTCAAAAAGGAATGGCAAGTTCAGTAACTAAGCTGAAACTCTGGATGGATGAATGAAGGGTCTTATTCTTAAATAAGACACCCTCATATCAGAAACAGTGAGGACAGCATAAATACGGCTCATGTGTCATTTGATTCATAGTTGATTTTAATGGTAAGAGGCTGTATACAGAATAAGCTAATTTGTATAAACGTGCAATTAAACAGTACTCCATTTCATTATGGTCGACTGCGGCTGTTGTAGCATTTGTAAAATGTGGATAATTCACACAAAAGTTTAAAAAAAGCTCTGTTTAATGTATTGATATTTGTGTTGGATGTAAAGTAAACTTTTATATATGTTCTTGATGTTTGTGGTTTGATCAGGATTGCTAGATCAGCATGCAACTGTTAACGGTATTAAAAGACGTCTTCTTCATTGTCTTCTGGCTGCTCCTAATCGGGGTCACCACACCAGATCATCCATCGTCCACTCATGGATTTGGCACAGGTTTTCTACCCGATACCATTCCTGACACAACTTTCCCAATTTATCCAGGCTTGGGACAGGCTGCACAACCACACTAACTAGCACACCCTTACAAGCACATTTAGGCAATTTAGTGTAGCCAATTGATCTAATCCACATGTCTTTGGACTGTGGGAGGAAACCCACACAGGCACAGGGAGAATATGCAAACTCCACATAGAAAGGTGTCCTGGTCGACCCGGGGATCAGCCCAAGGACCTTCTTGCTGTGAGGTGACAGTGCTAACCACTGGACCACTGTGCCACCCAGAGAAACAGTATTAAAAGACATCCATCCATTATCTATACCGCTTTATCCATCTGGGTCGCGGGGAAGCTGGAGCCAATCCCGACATCTTCGGGTGAGAGGCGGGGTACACCCTGGGCAGGTCGCCAGTCCACCACAGGGCCAACACAGACAAACAGCCA
>JAQMYM010000001.1:9066874-9081930 GCA_030014255.1 Parauchenoglanis ngamensis
TGGGTGACCCGGGGATCGAACCCAGGACCTTCTTGCTGTGAGGCGACAGTGCTAACCACCACACCACCATGCCGCCCTTAAAAGACATACTATCCCTAAATAGTTTTTCCCCCCACCATTCCCATAATATGAGACCATTCTAAAACTGTCTCATGCAAATACACATTTTGTAAAAAAAAATAAACAAATTAATAAATTAAAAAACACTGGCAGTTCAAAAGTAGCTCAATATTGCCGTAAAACCATACACCTGCCAAAGTGCCTATAAGGCTTAAAGCAACACACATGGAGCTAATTTACACTTGGGAGAAAGATAAAATTCTGTACAAAACTGGCGGCTACTAATTGCCTAAAGTCTAATACATCAAACACCATATGTATTCAGATGCATCTTGCTCTTCTCCACCTTTCTTTGAGATAATTTTCCACTTCTTGCATGATCCATCCTTAAATGCATGTATGTGTGGGAAAAGTGCATTTTGCATGTTGCCATGCCCATACTTCTTAGAATTTACAGTGTTTAGATTGTTTAAGCTCACAATTTTTAAGTTGCACAATTTTTAATTTTATTTTAAGTGCACAATTTTTCATGCAGAATGCAGCCTAATTACACCTAAAACAGGCACAACCAACTTATTATACTGGTCTAGAGACTCAGTGAGACAAAAAACAACCCCTAAGTATTTGCTGATCCAGCATTCCTGGCTTGGGACATGATTTAAGAACTTGAAAAACAGCTTAAGCTTCATCTAAAGCTATAGATCTCCTTCTGTCTTTCTCAGCACTGTTCCTTCCCAGTGTTGCTGCCTGAAGCTTCACTGAGACAAACTGAAAGCTTTTTGAAGCTGAGCAAGGGATCAGCCTTCTGTTCAAAAGAAAAATAAAAAGGTTAAAAAGAGCAAACTTTAAATTAATCTCATCTTGAGGATGTGAAGTGTGTGGAACAGAGATCTGGGAAAAAAAATGAGAAAGCGAAATTGCAATGCACACAAATCAGTGGCCTCTTAATGGAATGACAGTACTGTGTGTAAGTGAATTTTTCATATACTGGTGACCTTTTCCTCCAGTGTGGGTGGAGATCACTTTTCAATTCTTGCTCCCCGTGTTATGAAGATGTCAGGTATCAAGGCCTGTGTAGTAGTCATTGCCCTGGAGATGAGCTTTAGGGATGAGATTATTTTATTATGCTGTAAAATCTATTAAGCAATGAGAGGAACCAGGAATTCCTGCTCATTGTGCTATAAATAGCATCGAGAAGCATTGACACCCTACACATTTTGTTTAAAATGAAACCCAGCAGCATAAAAACGTTTAGGAAATGAGGAGGTAAAGTGACATGGAGGAATGCATGAATGAATGAATGGTCATCATAAATATCAAACAAATTTCTGTCAGGTTTTCGTAAAAGGCTATGGTCCAAGTCAAGAGAGAAGAAAACATGCCCACTTTGGATCACACTGAACAAAAAAATAAAGAACAGATGCAATAGAAAGAATGACAGAGAATCAATATTTGTTCATGCACATAGACACACATGCTGTATATACACCACCTTGGCTCAGCTACTCAGAAGCACACCATTGTCTAGGAAGTGCATAGCTGGAAGCTTTTGTGAGTGCCTAATGGGTTAGTGGAGCATGCTAACCCGCGTAATTATGCAGGGTGATGTGTAATGTTCCTAATCCCCGCAGCTCAGTGAATCCCATACTGGGCCTTAATGAGATTCTGTTTACTCAGGAACACGCTGGCTGAGGCGAACATACTAACACCCCAAAGACTCACTTATTGTGAGAGAAAGCACTCAAAGAAGTTCTGAATGGAACAGATGGGGCTGTGCTTCATAGGATAAGATGTATGTGTGTTTGAAGTGAGAGTATTATGGAATCAAATTATCCAAGGAGTAGCTATTTTCATCATATACTATGAACAAAGGCACTCTCGGTAGTGTGAGTCCCTGAAGGAAGCCCTCAGCAGGGTGAGTCCCAATAAGTGTAGTGAAGGAGGTCTCTTAAATATCAAAGATAAAGTGAGGGTGAATGACAGTGTGTGACAGACACTAGGATAGAGAGCACATTTCAGTCAATGGGTTGATCAAAGAAGTGTGAGAGCAGACAGGCCATTTCCCACCACAGACCAGGAAGTAAGGATAACAGTAGGTCAGTGCAGGCTTACCAGAGACTAAAAAGTCAATAAATATTCTACTCAGCTTTCACAGAGTGTGTGGAGTGTATTGTGATCGTCTTTACCAAGCTGTTTGATGTTGAGTCGTGGGATGATGGCCAGGTTGCTTTGTGATTCTGCAGAGCTGGGTTTTTAAAACTTCAAGTAGTCCGGGACCACGTTAACTATAAAATAAATTCCACTCAGTACAAGAATATTTCATGAACATTATTTAAATGTGCACAACAATATTTGCCTACTTATTCGAGCCTTAGAGCTTTCTGTTCCCTGAATGTTCCCATAACAGAACACATTAAGTTCGAGTTGACATCATTTATAGGCTGAATTGTTCTTGAGTGATTGAGGTTTGGATTAAACTCATTTGACTAGTTAAATAGGAACATTTAGCACTCAATAATAGATACAAATTTAGTAATGGTTGGTAATGATTGTGAATAATCTACTGGCTATGCTTCCTGGAACCCACTTTGAGAACCAATAATGACAATATCTGCACTCATTCATACAGTACATAAACAATGTGTCTGAAAGTAACCAAACACACACGCCTACTTCTTGAACTGACTCCTTTGCACCATGTTGCTTAACCTTTGCAATTCAATTGACATTTCCTGACATGAACCTCGGGGTCTCACTATTGCTAAGCTCATATTGACAACATTATGCTCTCTCGCTCTCTCTCTCTCTCTCTCTCTCTCTCTCTCTCTCTCTCTCTCAGTGTACCCATTCTCTTTTCTCCCTGTCTCTTTCCCCTTGTCTTACTCTATAGCCCTGCCTCAGGGTAGATGCTATTGTCATTCTGGCTGTATCTCTGCAATGTCACCATATCTCTGTCTGTCTGTCTCTCTGTCACACAGCCACACTTGCATGTGTCCAAGAGTGCCAGCGTTATTGGGACAGGGGGGTGGAAGCAATTTGCTCGTGTCATACAGCAATTGAGATGAGAGAGAAGAAGAGAGAGAAAGTGAGAAAACAGAGGAGTAGGCTTTGAGATATTGGACTCATCCATACTCCGCCTGGCCACACTGCCCACGGGCATAACACAAAACAAAGCATGATGAGAAGAAGTGGCCATCCGTGTCGCCACATAACAGGACCAGGGGAGGGAGAGCCATAACTCACTCACACCCTGCAGATATAGGCGTGTGTGCGTGTGCACATGTTCAAATCTATGCTGGGAGGAGACAGACTGTATGATGGAGAGTTGGGGGAAAGCAGTGAAGGTGTTAGAGGAAAAAGAAAACACAGAAGAGTCAAGTAGGGTGAAGACACATTCAAGCAACAGAATACAGGAAGTGCTTGGGTTAAGTTTCACATACATTGTGTAAACAACTCCCCTAATCACACTTAATGGAGACTGTGAGTGGCTAAATGATGTCTACGCTATTCTACTCGCTGTTGATAACTGTTAGAAGCAATGGAGTTTTGAAGACATACAAAGCAAGCAGTGACTATTTACTTGGGCTGGAGGTTCATCAGCTATAGGGTTCGGACTTAAATACCAGAACCTGCCACAAGAGGGTAGTGACAATACACCCAAATGCGCACAGTGACTGAGAGAGCGAATGTGTCCGACATAGATCATCTAAGTGCACCACAAAGAACAAAAATCCACGGTTTGTAGAGAACAGTAGAATAGATGCATCCTTTGTTTTTAGTAATAACATTAATAAATGTTTTCAAATGTCTGTGAATCAGAGCAATCAGTGCAATGAGAATAAAGATAAATGAAGGCTATTTTCCTCCTCCAAGTCCTTTGTATTAGCATATTGGGCAGTCTGCTGCAGTGCAGGATTCTGAAATATATTTAAAGCCAACCTGGATTAACTGAGGTTTTACCTAAGTTTACAAACTCTTGCATGTATCCACATTGTACCGCATACATACTGTACAGTGTATACTAAAATGCTGTCTTTCCTGTAATAAGAAATCTCTACTTATAGGTGGTGTTGCTTTGTTTTTAAGCCCTATGACAAGCAGGACAGCTGGTGCAATGAGGCATTGCAACTTGGCAACTCTTGCCACACAATAGGTCATTAAGTGTGTTTTTTTTCCCAGTGCAGTCCAGGTGGTAGAACCCCTAATCAGGCCATTAATTCAAGGCTTAGGTCAGTGGAAGAAAAAGACCACACATTCTCAGAATCCTGTATGTTTCAACACCCTGAATATCACAAGAAGCAGAGGGCAGGGCTTTTGGCATGCTGTAGCTTGGCATGTTATGTGTTGGTATTTGCCAGGCACTACAGAGTAAAGCTGCTCCACAGTGTCCCAACTACAGACGAGGTTTCAGCAAACAGCAGGCATGACAGATGACCATCCAAGAGCTGGTGTACCTTTAACCCCATACAGCACCTGTAGTCCACCTGTAGGGCACAAGCAAGTTTTTTTTTTTTAAATGCCTTCCCCTAAACAAGTAGTTTTAGGAAGCATGTTTTCCCCAAGAGGATCTGAAATGCAAGTTTTGATTTGGTTAAGATTTTTTGTCCATATTGCCAACATTCAACTTTTTTAGTGACACTGTAATTTCATAGTATAATCCCGAAGACTGATTTGTGATGATGAATGTACTAATTGCTTAAAGGAATGCTCTAATGTCGAATTGTGTCTGTGGTGTTCATGAGTATTTTCATATATAAAACATCATATGTTTTTAAAGTATAATAGAAGTATTTCAGTACTAACATTGCGAGTAAAACATGGCACATTCTCCTAAACTAGTGAAAGCACGTGACATAAGAAGGCATGCACATTACCTTTTTCTTTTTTAAATAATTTTCCCTCCACTCGCATAAGAATTATGGAGATTCTGTGCATTGTAAGGGATTGGCTAAGCACCAGCTCATTGTGCAGATGGCATGGGAAACATGACAATGCAGTGGATTGACAGTTTGTGCAGATACATACACACACACACACATGCATACACACACTACATGGGTTTGAATAGTAATAGAATAAGGTGTTGAACATTACAATCATGCTATGATGTGATGAACAGTCCAACATATGAAAACACCCTTTAGTTGTTTAGCCATTTTTTTCTTTTTTAATTCTTGTATTTCCTTCAGGGTTCTTTTTACTCTGACAAACCATAACAATAATTATATTAACCTTTGAAAAATTTGGGAAACTATTGTGTGAAGAAGAAGAATAGAAAACCCTTGTGTTTTTTTTTTTCTTCAAATGGTTTGCTTGTAATATTAGGATCGATCATCCATTCATTCTTGACACAGTCAGTCCAGACTTTTATAATCTGGCCAAAGATTCCAGCTCCTCCTGGATGTTCCCATATAAACTGTCAAGTAGATATGTCTGCCTCAGGGTTTCTGTCCAGCGGGCAAACCTCATACAGCTCTAGTACTACCAAGGAGCATCCTTGTAATATGTCCAAACCACCTCAGGTTGCTCCTCTTGATTTGGAGGAGTGATCTACTTTCTGACTGCTGAGTTCCTCACCCTTTCACGGACAGTACCCTCAGCAACCCAGCTGAGGAACCTCATTTCTGCTGCCTGCACTCGCAACCTAATTCTTTCAGTCACTACCCACAGCTGTGACCACAGGTGAGGACAGGGTCATAGACTGAGCGGCAAACAAGCTTTGACTGAAAACTGAGCTCCTGCTTCACCACCAAAGACTGGTACTGTGACTGTTACACTGCTGTCCATCTCACAATCTCTTTTTCCATCGCTTCTGAATTACATCCCAAAGTACACTATATGACCAATAGTATGTGGAAACCTTGCTTTTACATCCATACTATGTGGGCCTTCCCCAAGCTATCGACACAATTTTGTAAGCACACAATTTTATAGAATGTCTTTGCATGCTGCAGCATTAAGATTTCCCTCCACCAGGACTAAGAGGTCCAAATCAGTTCCAGCATAACAATGCCCATGTGCACAAATTGAGGTCCAAAAAAAAAATCATTTGCCATGATTACTTTAGAATATTCTTCTGGTTGAATTTGCAAACCCCCACAGCCATGTTCCAAAATCCACTGGAAAGCCTTCCTAGAACAGTGAATGTTATTGTAACAGCAAAGGGAGATTAAATCTGGACTGGGATGCTCAACAAGCACATATGAGAGTAACTGGTCAGGTGTCCACATACTTCTGGCCATATAGTGTACTTAAACTCCTTCACAAGTCTCTCCCCTCACCCAAAGTAACAATGCAGCTTCGCTCTGGGAGAGAACCATGGCCTTGGTGCTTTTAGCCCACTTGCTTCACTCTCAGCAACAATGCACTTGAGTGTGCAAGTCAAAGGTCCTGTTCGGATGGATACCATTTTGGATTCCGTGGCTGAATCAACAAACAGGATTGGAGAAAAGACACATCTGTGACGACATGCATCTTGAAAGGTTTCAACTTAAATAAGGAACACTGCATTCGGTAGTCTAACCAAAGAACTATGGCACAATACGTTGTGCAAATTATGCATTGTATAGCAGACATATTAGTGTAGGGAACTGGGGATCTGTAACCAACTCAAAGACTCAGCATTAATTTGGTGTCAATACTCACATGAGTAAATAATTAGACTTTAACATTATCACAAAAATAATTACTCTGATCGTCAGGATGAAACATTTAAGCAATGCCCTGTTCAGCACTTTAAATTTCATCCAATAAGCCAGTGTTAATTTGACAGACATATTCCGGCTATAACAAAATGTTAGCTTTAATTTCGAGTTTAAAAATGTGTAAATAACTCATCAGTCTGATACGGAAATCACCACATGAGATACATAGGGGTGCTTGGAAATCACTCAAATTAGAAAAAAAGGGAACTTTTTTGCTTTGATCTAATCTGGAGTGACATTTTGTGACTTTGTTGTTCTCTGTGTTAGTAGACAGATGTTATTGCTCGTTGGAAACAAAGCACCTGGTGTTAGCACACATTTCTAGATGTCATTCTCTACGCAGGAGGAATTACAAAACACACACACTCACCAAAGAGACAATGTGAGAAAGAGAACTAGCTCATGTGTTAGAACTAATGCTTCTCTTCTTAGAAGCATTAAGTAGCAGGACGCACCTGAAGGACACAGAACCACACAAACGCACACACGCTGAAGTCCACAGGGGTAAACCACATTTGATGAATGAATTGGCAACACACTGCTGGTCGTTCCCCTTGGCGTTGCTCAACAACCTAATATGATACAGCAAAGGCCAAGACAGGAAGGTGTTCGCTGTGACTTTGTTCCAACGCTGCTGCCTCACAGGGTTTTGGCAAGCAGAGAGAGGTAGTGTTCCCTTTGGAGAGCATCACACTGTCCTGATTGCCTCTCATTTAAAGGTGAAACTAGACAAACCTGCACTGCTGATCCATTTTTAGGAGGATCCCAGCCTTAGAAGGGGTGAATAAAAGAAGGTGAATGATATATTCAGAGGATGCTGCTAGGTCACAGGCAGAGAGGAACAGAAGGTGAAACCCTGTCATCCTTATTACAAATGTAGGCAGTATGGGAGATTGTACATGAACACCTTTCATTTCATTTTCTCTGCGAGAAAGATTAATGTGCTAGGTGCACTTTTGGAATAAACTGTACTTTATTTTAAAGACAAAATTGAACTTTCTACATTATTTCATCACAAATGGCAATGTATTGGGAACATTACATTTACTGTGCTTTGGTTCTACAGCAACATTGCATTATTCCCTCTGTTGAGAGCATGTGCAGTTCAAAGCTCTTTGGGATTAGTTCTAACTGCACTGAAAATGTACTGCATTAAAATGAGATTCAGACAGCAAATTACTGTTTGTAAATAATTAAATGAGTCTGAAACATTAACATTTATGATATAACTGAGATCCCCTCCTTGCAATTCTCCTAGGAATGCAACACCGTTCATAATTTATGCAATATGAAGGCTTGGTGTTGGGCCACTGCTAATAATTCAACATCCCCAGCCTATGATAACGCTAAACTCTAACTCAAGCTATGTCCCACTGAATATAAATTTATATCACTGCCCACTGTTGTTTTGAAAAGCAAGTCTAATCCTGTGTAAACAGTGAAGCACTAATTTAATAGTCATTTTACTACATATTTATTTATTTTTACTCAAGCAATTATTTGTATGAATAATATTACCTATTCATTTTGCTTTAAGTAAACTTGTTTTGACTTGTTATTTTTTTTACCTGAGCCATTATGTTGATCACTAACAGTACCTTGTCATAAATAAGGTTTTCTACCTCTATCTGGAAGAGTCTAAATGAGAATAGGTATTAGGTGCCTGTTCTTACGCAACCTTGCTTGATTTCCATCCATGTTTAAGTTGAAAACTTTTAGCTATTCAGGAGAGATAATGCCCAGAGCAGCTGGGCTGAAATTCAGCAAGTCTGAGTCCTTGTTTTTTTCCACAGAACAAAGTGGGACAACCTATAACTTTGGGCGAGGGGAGAGATCTTGCTCCTGGTGGAGAAGTTTTGGGATATTATTCATGAGTAATAATAATAATAAAAAAATAAAGAGCATGAGATCAACAAATAGATCAGCATCAGCAGTGTTACAGTCACAGTGCAGGGCTGTGTTGGTGTAGCAGGAGCTCAGTTGGTGGATGATGTATACTGTTTGTTCTCTCCTATGGTCATGAGCTGTGGGTAGTGACTGAAAGAATAAGGTCATGGGTATAGGCAGTTTCTCTGCAGTGTACTCTCTGTTATAGGATGAGGAGCTTGACAATCCTGGAGGGCCTCAGAGTAGTGCCATTGCTCCTGCAAATTGAGAGGAACCAGTTGAGTGCTTTGGGCAACTTATAAGAATGCCCTCTGCTTGTTTCCCTCTAGAGATGTATCAGGCACATCCCACTAGACAGAGACCGTGGGTGGAGAGATTATACTTCACAATTGGCTTTGGATCCCACAGGAGGATCTGGAATCTGTGACTAAATATAGAGGAATGACCTTCTTCTGAATGACTCTTGCAACCATGACGCCCACCAGGAAAATGAAAAAGAGAATAAAAGTACGAATTAAAGAATAAATGAATGGATTTTTTGCTAAGTTCATTAGACAAAGCTGATGATGGAAGAGGAGCATGTTGTTTTAGATGTGAATGGCAAGTCTGACCAAATTAGTTTCCAGCTGGAGCTTGTGATAAAGAAAACAAATAAACAAACAAACAAACAAAAATGTTCCACGCAGTTTCGCTTATTGATGGACATCTTTCAGTGACTAGTAAAATCCTGTAATTTGCCAATTAAGGCCTTTTTTGTACTAGGACTTTGAGTGCACCAAAGTAAATGCAAACTTTTCTAGCAGTGATGTTAAGTTAATTTGTCAGATAATTACCTCATCTTTTACGGCTACGTGCTCTGGTGCTTAGCTAATGTAAATTCTATTTATACAGGACACAGATAATTACACATAATAGTTTAAACGTTAAGTATTTAGTTAACTTGAAATGGCCTGGATAACCTGCTTTGGCCTGTGAAACAGGAACAAGTTTTCCTCATTGTGTGTACATGACTCTTTTTGCTGCCTTGGCCTCAAATATGAGCACTTCATCCCTGTCCACATTACGCTTATGTTAGAAGAACTGTCGACCAAACCTCCAGCTTAAAGTGGAAATGGAAATTGCAAATATTTCTAATTTTCCCCAAAGACAGAGATTGATCATTATTTTACTTACAGTCTTGAAACACAGTTGGAACACTATGACTTCCATTGATCAACAACAATGATTACTTATAACAGCATTATCAGCTATTACCACTTGGCCATGTTGGTATTGCTGGTCTAAGCTGTTTTTCCCCTTTCCACTTATCCATTTCAACTTAGATTAGATTCAGTCTCACTGTACTGTGAGTACAAGAAGATAATAAATGTTTGTAACTTGGTGGTAGGATGATGGTTGTAGTGGTCTGAGGAAGGTGAATATTGTCTGAGAACAGACACGTGCTAACACTCCATCGATCACACATGTTTTTTTTTTTTTTTTTAATTTTAATTATTATTTAATATCAACAGCAACATATTGTAAGAGAATTCACCTATCATTGAAGTGTTTAAAATAAAATATGGAACTGTCTTATTAACGCATTGTATTTTGATTAGTTTAAGGTAATGACTATCAGTGCATAAGTTCTCCTCTTTAACTAGTCTGCCTTACCAGACAATTTTTTACAATAATGTAATTTGTGGATCCTACTGTGAACTTGTATACAATCAGCTGAATAAATAAATTCTTCCATGTCTCCACAAATGAAAGATCAGGGAACTAATCTAGTTAACATAGATTGTAGACCAAGCACAAGGAAAGCAAGTTCAAATTTCAGTAGGCTATTTGAAAATAAAATCAGCTAACTGGCTAACACATTCAAAAAATATATTAAAGTAGCTATCTGCAGACTATTATTGATATGTAATAATATCAAGCTACTGTTAGCTAACCTTAGCAACCTCATCTGTCTATTTATCCTGCATAACTGCACAACTCTCCTTCTAAACTGTTGTGATGTAAAATCAATGTGATGTAAAATCCATGATGTACACGTAAATCAATGTGTCAAGCCATCTCATAATCACAACAATAATTAAACTGTTATATTCAGTAGACTGGAAGGAAATTTGAACAATGTTATATTTTCCCAATACCATTTAACAGCTAATACTGTTATTACTTCACTATAGTAATATTCATATAGTATACCTAGAGTATGGTAAATTATTTCAATGGGCAATTGGTGCTCCTTATCCTTGCTTAACTTTTTTATGGCTCAAAGATACTTGTGTTTGTCTAGGATAACACTTTATTGTCTTTCTCTGCACTTTAGTATTGATTGTCTTTGTAATATGTCTTTTAAGTATGGATGAGTACATCTGAAAAATAACTAAGTGTAAATATAACAATGATTTAATTTATGCTTATTTGATTGCATATGTGTTTGTGTATACGACTGAATAAAGAATGTAGATGAAAATAAAAGCATTATATTCCTGTGGGATATGAGGTAATAGCCCCAACAAAAATGATCTCACAGGCAGCAATTCAGCATAAGAAATAAGTTTGCAGTGTTGCGTTGTAAACATATTGTATTTAGTCACTGGGTTGTTGGAGAATTTTGTTAATACTTGTAATTTGTTTAGCAATGGATGTATTATTTTAATAATTTCCCCCCAACATTTAAATTATGACTTAATTGCTCTCCAAGGGCTAAAAATCCCATGACCTATATCTAGCCTGTAGATTAAGTTATTCACAAGATGCCAATACTGACAGCTATAATCTGCATATCATGCATATACAATATATCAGGTTGGTATTTTCAGAACATGTATCTTAAATATACATGTGTAAACATATAATGTATGAATATGTAATATTTGCGATGTTAAATAGTAATGCCAATCCATCTTATTCACCTCCTTACACACTGCACACTCCACCACAATCTACAGTAAGTAGGTAACAGTAATTACAGTAAGTAAGTTTGCATTTATAGAAATTTACTTAGAAATGAATTGTAATTCTGTTCAGTTCATTGTTTAATGTCTCAGTTTAACATTCAAATAGAAGGTATATGCCATGGCTTTAGGTCTAAAACAACCAACAAACACCTTTGGAGAAAATGCATTCAATAAAGACGGACACTTGACTTACTTTAATTCCTAAGGCATATATGTATTTAGAAAAGCTTTTACAGTTTGAAACAGTGATAGCGACATACAGCATTTGATATCTCTAATCCAGACCCATCCTGTACTTGTATACTGTAGTTGTCCAGAAAAGTTACTAGTAAATTCATACAGTAAGTACCAGGTGCAACAGTTTTAAATGAAATAGTGAATGACTACCAGGATAAGAAAGACAAGCTGTGAGGCAGAAGACAAATGAAGAATCTCTTTTAATCATAGAAACAAAGAAAGAAGAGTCAAGGAAAGTGTGAAAGAGAGAGAAAGTGAGGGAAAGAGAGAGAGAGTGATGGCAAACATGCTAATTCTGAATGAAAGGAGTGCTAAATTAAAAGACGACAGGCTGGAAGAGAGCAGGCACAAACAGCCATGGGTAGCAGCAGACTCATTGTAGGGTTTTTTATTCTTGCCACATTGCATTAATGGAGTGTAGGGACCCATCTGTGCTTTGAAACTAGGAGTGTGTCTGGTCTCAGGCATGGCAGATTCATTCTCTTCTTGGTTAATTAACTAGAAAGGTAATTTCTCAAAGAAAAATGCCACTACTGTGTACTGTAGCTACAGTAGGAATGCAACTAACTGCTTTTGTGCTACTAAATGAGAAACACATTTTGAGCTAATTATATTTTGTTTTCTAGCCATTGCCCTTTTGGTGAACTCAATTTGGATATTTTTGAATGCTGATTTTTTTTAATGGATGAAGACTTGTTTGATATTTCACCCCTTTTGATTTCTTCCACTGCATTCCTCTTTGCTCTGATCCTCTCTCAGGTCACCGAAAAAGCTCCCCACTCTGAATCTTTTTTTTTCTCTAGATGTTGGATTTTCTCATTGATTTTTCACTTGCCTTGACACACAAAATCTACAAAGAAAGAACAAGGGAAACATGGCACATCTGAAAAAAGGTGCTCAGTAGATTCTGATTCAAGTTGCTGCTATGTTATTCCCACCCGCTGTCGTCCATCCAATGATGGCTGTGGTCCACATGCATAGCCTCCAGTTTCTCAAAAGACTCCCCTGCAACTCATGTAGAGCAAAGCAACACCACTAGTCTGCTTCAAGGTGACACAAACTCATACAAACATATTTCCAGCATTTCCAGCAAAGTCCCCAAAATCTGTGTAATAAGGTGCTCAATAAAATGAGGCACAAATACTGCCAGTCAAATGACTAACAGCAGACAAATTTCCTGTAATCAATAATGTGCAGAAAATTTCACTTTTCTCTGAAAGTCATTAGCTACATAAGAGAAACTCTTAAAATCATATAATGAACACAGAAATAAAATGACAAGGGCTTAGGAACTTTCTTATACATTTCTATTTTATTTATTTATTCCATGGACGGTGATCTAAAGGACAACACTCTCCTATTGATTGACATTTCGGTTAATTAAACCACAATATAGCATTAAACTTCCAGAGGTGGGAGTGAAAAAGAGACATTCAATACGCTTGTCACTGCAGTGCACATACTCATAAATAGTTTGTATCTTGTACACAATGCATGCATGTCCACTAAATGTATTAATAATAATGTAGATTAAAAAATTATAGCTTTAGATTAGTTATAGATTAAAAAACGTGCACAAATGTCTTGTTGTTTAACATTTCAGCTTCAACTCTGGTCATCATTAATTTTAAAAAATGATCCCCTTAGAAAGTATTGGAATAGAAGACAAAATCCATTGTTTTTGCTATACATTGAAGGCATTTGGGAGTGAGATCAAAAGATAAATATGAGATGATAGGAAATGAAAGCTGAAATTACGATCTAAGGTTTAACTCTTGATGTGTTAAACAACTTAGAACATGACACCTTTTGATTTTTCAAGCGACCAAAATATTGTAACATGTGACTGACAGTTGTTTCTTGTTGCTCAGGTGTGTCCTGTTAGATTGACTGTTTAAAACAATGAATAGCTCTGAATATTTCGCATGGTTTCAGCCCTGGGTTTCACCTTTGAATTCTACATTTGTTGATAAAAAGGATAAACCAACATGAAGACCAGACAGCTGACTATGGGAGAAAAGCAAGCCATTCTGAAGCTGAGAAAAGTGGGAAAATCAATCAAAGCCATTGTACAAATATTGGGCATAGACAATACAACAATTTGGAATGTTCTCAAAAACAAAGAAACCCCTGGTGTACTAACAATCAGAAAAGAAACCTTGGACAAAAAAAAAAAAAAAAAACGACAAACATTGTAAGATCTGAGAAAAACCCCCCAAAAACAACAGTCAGTGACATCACCACCAACCTCCACATGGCAGGGGTGAAGGTCTCACAAGCCACTCAAAGAAGAAGTCAAAGAAGACTTCAAGTGCAGAAATATAAAGGCCAAACCACTCATTTGTAGTGAGAAATGGAAGACCAGATGGAAATTTTTGTAAAGATATACAGAGATGAGCCACAAAAGTTCTGGAACAAAGATTAACCTTTAACAAAGTGATGGAAAGGCCAAAGTGTGGAGAAAGTCAGGTTCTGCTCATGATCTAAAACACACAAGCTCGGCCAAGCACAGTGGATGTATTGTCATGGCTTGGGCTTTCATTGCTGCTCTGGCTTCATGGCTTCTGGAACGGGCTCACGAATCTTTATTGATGATGTAACTCATAATGGTAGCAGGAGAATGATTTCAGAAGTCTACAGAAACATTCTGTGTGCCAGTTTACAGAGAAATGCATCCAATCTAATTAGGAGGAACTTCATTATGCAGCAAGACAATGACCCAAAAAACATTGTCGACACAATACAGTACTTCATCTGAGGCAAAGAGTCAAAGGTTTAAGAATTGTCAAGTCAACCACCAGACCTTAACCCAGTCGTGAGTTCATTTCACCTCCTGAAGAGGAGAATGATGGTAGAAACTCCCGTAAACCAAACAACAACTGAAAAAGAAGAATGCAAAAGAGTGATGTCAGTGGGTCGCTGGCATGATGCAGTTATTGCAAGCAAGGGACATGCAACCAAATACTTGTGATATTTACTGTAATTTACTTAAGAAATCCTTTCGTAAAGTTGTGTCCTAAGTTATTTAACACAGCTAGATGTAAGGGAATGAAAGCTGAAATTCTATAGTCTCTATTGCAATTCCAATACTTTTGGAGAGGACTGTAGAAGCTTCCATTATTTTCACACACACACACACACACACACACACACAGAGACAGACAAGCACTCCCTCACACACACACACAGAGACAGTCAAGCACTCCCTCACACACAG
>JAQMYM010000001.1:9083490-9106923 GCA_030014255.1 Parauchenoglanis ngamensis
AGGACTGTAGAAGCTTCCATTATTTTCACACACACACACACACACACACACACACACACACACACACACACACAAATACATTTATATATATTCTGAATTTCCTAAAGAACTTCAAGTGAACTGTTACTATTTAAATGCTTACCTATTAATGTGAGTGCACTAATATAATCCTTTGATTTAACATATAACTGGCACTGCTGTTGTTGTTATAGAACATTAATCAACACTGTTGGCTACACTCTCCCAAACTGAATTTAGGACACTAATATTTTATAGTTAGCAAAGTGACTATAAGACATGTTTACTTAAAATATGTAGGTTAGACCTATAAGTCAAAATTCCCATCATAGCCTTTCTCAGTGGTTGTGTCTCGGCTGCAGTCGCAGTCAGTCAGTGATGTGTTATGATTAATTGACTTTGAGGGTGAGGCTTCGGCTTCCGCTGACTAGGCGCCGGGACCATATGCTAATTGCATTAGCGTGGCAGGCGGCAGCGTGTAAATGCTTGCGAGGGCAGTTGTACGCTCTCTGGAGGGCTGGGGCAGGAGCAATCGCCCTGACAGCAAGTGTGTGAGGGGCTGAAAGGGTTGAAACGAAGGTGGAACATTATGTCCCCCTCCTGCTGAGAGATATTTTGATGTGTCTGACATTAATAACTGAGTCAAAGCAAGGAAAGAAGACAATGGAGATGTGACGTTTCAAGGGCAGTTCATGCTTTTCACACACACATAAACCATTCTGTTCAGTCATGGTAATGGTAATTTGCCATTTGTTGTCCAATATGACTAAATGGCACAAGCCACTGGACAAACGATTATTCCTTGAGTCATTTTGCAGATAATGGTGCTTTTCCACACACTATGGACATGCTAAAACTTTACACCAACAAATATAAAACTTTAAAACAAGGATTATTTATAAACCCAGTTAAACCTTGATCAAAAACAATTGGTTTTAGTTTTATTGAAAATCTAGATGATTCTTTAGTTAAGGCAGTTGAAATGTCAGAAATGACAGCATATATGAGATGGATTAAGGAAAATGAAACTTTATCAAAAGGCATTTTTACTGCTTACATTTACTCAAAAGGGAAGAAAATAATACTGACAACTTATTGGTGTTTTTACTATTTTAGACAGAAAGATACATCATAATGAACAATCATAAGGTTTATTCACTGATTTGTTAATCAACGTTTAAAAGTATGTGCATGTATCTGCACCTGGTGCGCAGTTGTGGATCCAGTTTATCTCAAAGGTGTTCAGAGGGGTTGAGGTCAGGGCTCGATCCAGTGGAGATCTTCCACATCAACCTTGGCAACCCATGTCTTTATGAATCTCATGTTGTGCACAGGGGCATTATCATGCTGAAACCTGTTTGAGACCCTTAGTTTCAGTGAAGATGAATATTAATGCTACAGCATACTCATACTACAGCATATTCTGGACAATTGTGTGCTTTTAACTTTGTTTCAACAGTTTAGGGCCCACATATGGGTGTGATGGGCAGGTGTCCACATAATTTTGGCCATATAGTGTGTTTCTGAAATATGTGTTTCATTCATTCATCCATTCATTCATTCTCAGTATTGTGCATCTCCCATTCTGTGCATCTAGAGTTAAGAACACTAGGCAGGAGGAAGGAATATACCCTGGATTGCTGGCAACCTTCGCACACACAATCACTTACTCAATCTCACCTGGGACAATACCTACCAAAATGTTTTTGGGAAGCGGGAGGGATTTAGAGAGAACCCAGAGGAAACACATGGACTCACGGAGAACATGCAAAACTCTGCACAACTCAGGATCAGACTGGGGAACCTGGAGCTATGAAATGGCATCAATACCACTGTGACATTGTGCTGCCCTATATATTCCCCGTGATTACCTAAAATAACACTTACATCAAAAAATCCTCTATTATCTCGAAACTCAGTTAAATACCACTCT
Source organism: Parauchenoglanis ngamensis (assembly GCA_030014255.1). Lineage (NCBI taxonomy): Eukaryota > Metazoa > Chordata > Actinopteri > Siluriformes > Auchenoglanididae > Parauchenoglanis > Parauchenoglanis ngamensis. The sequence goes on from JAQMYM010000001.1 coordinate 9,085,442, forward strand.
ATGTTTAAAAGCTGACACTTTTCGACTAAGAATAAATGCTAAAGCTAACTGATGCTTGCTTTTGTTTTGATTCAGCTCTGCTTGTTCTGAAGGGTCACACCAGTCACCCGCAGTCAGAGAGGGCCAAAGGGCCTGTTTCTGCAGCTCACATTCTGACCTCCATCTCTCTGACTGAATCCAATTATCGGTGAACAGGGAGCTGCAAGCCAATAGGATTAGTTAATGCTTGTGTTGATTTGTTGTGGTTCATGTGCCTGGTTCGACTTCTCATCCTAATGGATATTAATGGATATTTTTTAAGGCAGGGAAATAAACTGTTGAATCAACAGCATCAACTGAGAGCACACGCTAATTTTACCTAATGCAAAGTCCGGGTATAATGTGGTACTGAAAACTCAGCAATGTCAAGCAGCAGACTGTTGATTATTCTGTAATGGCAATTCACAAATAAGAACATGCAGTATAACATGTAACAGGAACTGAAGCATGCTAAAACCTTGTATGGAATATCAGTGTTCATTTTTTTGACCGATAATGTTGTCTCTAAACACTGTGAAAGCATGTGATTATGGCAATCACAAAATGTTACTTTGTCCCCTTCTTCTCTGGTTTGTACGATATGAAATGTGGCTCATACCTTTTATGTGCAATTACTTCCTTTGTGTAATTGCACATAAAAGGTACAAACCACCTTTCATATCCCACTTACATGGCTTTTTTTTGCCTCTGACTTTTCCTTTTCTTCTTTTGTCACTGCTAAATGGTTGCACAATTGCATTTTAAAGGCTCTTTTTTTCCCATTTTCCCATCTACCCTCAGCCACCCACCCACACTTTTTTCCATCCTTTCTTTGGGTTCTTCTCTCTTTTCCCTGCATTTATTTCAGACACACTTTGCAGACGCAATTAAGTTTGTTCTTTTTGACCCAAAGAAAAGTAAAAAAAAAAAAAAAAGCCTTTTATTTCTTGCATTTATTTCCATAGTATTAATTTGTGTTAATGGCTGGTTTGTTTGTTTGTTTTTCTTAAAGAGGAAAGATGAATGGTGATTGTCTTAGAAAAAAATGGCAGATGTGATTGCACTGTTAGCAAGAATACATTTAATTCCAACACTTTGCATTATTGTATTTTATGTTTGGATTTTATAAAGTAAGATAACAGTGAGACACCTGTGGCCTTTCAATTGTAGGCCTGAAGTATAGTATTGAATGACAAACAAATCTTTGCAATTTATTCACATACAGTATTCCATGATTTATTTAGCATGTACTGCAGTCAGAGATACTAAACCAGCCATAAACCATAATCCATTAAAAAACCACACACATACTGTGTACACATTAGCTTATCAACTCAAAGCTGTGTTGTAATGAGACACACTCACGGTCAGATGAAGAATGAAACTAAGATGTCCTTGCAGCCTGAGGTTGAACTGTCTCAGGTGGGAAATATGTGCTGATCCTATCACAATTCCCTATCATAACTGTGTTATTTTTAAACCTTATATTTCAGGGAATAATAGATATGGAGCCCACAAATGTCATTATTTCTGCCTAATAACCATGTATTTTGAGATCATGCACACAGCCATGACACACATTAGACTGGCAGCCCCTACTGGTCTGAATCATTCTAAATTCAGCATATTAATGAATCAAGAACCAGTTAGCAGCAATTAATACATTTCCATTAATACAGGTCCAAAGTGCACTAGATTTGGTTCAACCCCACAGGATAAAACAGCATATTTAAAACACTATGGTTGGAGGCATAGACGGTTAAATGGTCGCCAAATGAAGGTTCATTGCTTTGAGAGTTGGAAAAATTGCCTTTGAGTGTTAATAATGTATAATACCAAACACTTCAATTCTGCTAATTTACTTTAAATAATTAATTTGCTTATACATTGTGTTTTAGTTATTGTGTGTTTGCCTGTATTCAGTACATACAATATATTCATTATGAATACTCACAGCACAAGCAATCTCCTTTTGCCAGCTGAGAGTTTATGTATCCCAAAATGCCTTGGGCTTCTTCACTCATAAATAACAGGCGGCCAGGCAGATGACCATAAACTGTGACATGCCTCCCATACTTCCTGGCCCCATGAAGAGCCAAAAAAAAGAATGATAGCAGAGGCAACAGAACAGAAGAGAAAAAAACAAAACAAAGCACTTTGATCATAGCTGAAATACATTTTGCCGGCTTTTATCTAGGGGAATTGATTTTATGGCATCCATAACCTTCTACAGCACTGAACTTCGAAAAGAACCTTGGAGTGATACTGAACCTTGCTGTCAGGAGAAATCCAAAAGGCTTTGAGCTGACATTTTTATTCCTTACGTTCCTCTCTCTCTCTCTCTCTTTCTCTCTCTCTCTCTCCTGTACATGCGGGAAAATGCTAATTCTCTTGGAGGAACAGTCAGTTGGAAATTTGCTTGCCTCGGTAGCTTTGGGTTTTTGAGTTTGAGATGACTATAATCCATACTGTTACACGGCTCCCTTAAATACATTTTACATCCTACATAATGCAGATTGTAAGAGAGAGCATGTGTATGTGTGTGAATGTGTATGTATCATACAGTAATATGGGTGTCACTCATAACAGCATTTTTCATGTTCCTTTTCCATTGCAAATAAGTGCCTGCCTGGTGAGCTGTGAAGGGCAGAGTAAAGCTTTTGGTCAAGATGCATGACTTTCAAACATGCAGACTCCAGCTGTCTTATTTCTGCATTAACAAGAGTGCCATTGCAGAGGTGTGTGTGTGTGTGAGAATGTTCACAGTGGAGTGAACAATTTTGCACCATAGTGATCCTCCAGGTTTCTCCCACTTTCTAATTACTTTAAGGAAATGTATGAGTGTGTGTCTGTGTGTGTGGGTGCACGCAAGAAATTCCTCATGACCCCAAGGCCATCTAATAAAACAACATGGCTATAAAAAGGGGCACACAGCAGGATTACAAGTCTGAGAGCTGGATGATATATGAAATGTCGCCTTCTGAAAATCAACCAGCATGAGCAGGGAAGATAGATATGATTGGAACACACTATGACATATTTTTAGATTTTACATAAAAAAAAGATTCGTTGTTAATATTTATCTGTAAAATACTTGTAGTCACAAAGAGCTGTCTACCTGCCTCTCTATATTTCTGAAACTTCATATGACAGCTTAAAGAGAGCTGAACATTATTAATTCTGTCTTTTGATTTGTCAGGAACTCTGAAGGGAACTGGTGTCAGTCTACAGAGCTGAGATTAAAAGATCTTCTTCATCTCAGTCCTGCTGACTCAGACACTGTCACATCCTAGAGGGCACCATGGTAGGGTGAAAAACATGCATGCAAATGCACAACTTGTGTGCAAATTTTTACACACCCAAATCTGTAATGTCAGTTGTATTGAGTTTTCCAGTATTATAATAGTAAACAACTCTGCAATGGCAAACAATATAATACTTCCATGCATTATCTATACTGCTTATCACTTAAGGGTCACAAGGAAGCTGGAGCCAATCCCAGCTGTCTTCGGATGAAGGTATACCCTGGGCAGGTTGCCAACCTATCACAGGGCTAACACAATGATGAACAGCTATTAATGCTCACATTCACACCTATGGGCGATTTAGAGGAGCCAGTTGACCTAATCTGCACGTCTTTGGGATGTGGAAGGGAACTGGAGTGCCCAGAATAAACCCACACAGGCATGGGGAGAACATGCAAACTCTGCACAGAAAGGCCCCATTTGGCCATTAATGGGGGCCATTTTGCCCCATTTCTATTAGTCTTCTTTGGTTTGATGCTACAAGCATGGCAATTCTTTGGGATGGGCTTTCCCCCCATTTCTCTCTGAAGAACCTATCAGTCTCTGTCAGGTTGGATGGCTAGCATTGTTGAACCTCTATATTCAGGTCTCTCCAGAGATGTTCAAGCAGGTTCAAATATGGGCCCAGACAGATCATTAACAGACTTGTCCCAAATCCACTCCTGCACTGTGTTGGATGTGGGGTTCAGATCATTGTGCTGTTAGAAGGTGAACGGTTGCTCCAATCTCAGGTCCTGATGATCAGAGAGGTGCAAAGAATTCATGCTCATCTCTGAAGAACATAGAATAATAAAAAAAGCCAATCAATTATCTATAGTCTAATGTTAAGTGGATTACTTGTACATGAACTTGATAACATGTAGTGTAACAACACAAGGCCTGATGTATGCACATGAGGTGCAGCACAAAATGTGACTTAATGCTGCCACAAAGTGCACTTGTAATGCATCTGACATTAACATTCAGGTTACTAAGGCCATAGCTCATCATGGAAACTGCACCTCATATTGCCTACTGAACACACTCTGTGTGCGGTGCATATTGCAGTTTTTCTACATTACAATTACATTTGTGGAACTGGTCAATGTCAGAGCAATCAAAAGGCTTGGGACTTGAGGAAATGCAGTAAGAATGAGATAAATGTGTTAATAAATCATGAAAAATAAATTCTTATTAAATGAAGACTCTTGTGTCAGCACAAATAAATGGTGTGGAAAGCATTAATACAGCTGATATGCCAATTGGATTTTACACTAATGAAAGACAATTCAAGCTATAGAGCTCTTTTTTTCCCCTTAAATTTGCTACTCTAAACTAGAATGTGCCCAATGGTGCATTTTTGGGGGGGTCTCTTCTTTATATTGTTTTTTCAATTATTCACTGTTTTTTTAAAGACAGTAAAAGAGGACCATTCTCATCAACTCTGTCTGAAATCCCTCATCAAGAAGTGACAATAAATGTAGAATAATCAATTTTTTGGTATGGCCAACCCTGACTTTATTCAGTGCAAGTGTTCAACTATTCATCGTCCATCATCAGTAATAGTTTTACATGTGAGATCTATAGACTAGCAGTCATTCTGACAGGCAATAGCAATAGTTCTTTCACAAAGGTGCTAAAAAGGTTTCATATTATCACACATTCTAAGATATATTTATGAAAATGAATGAAAAGTGTACACTATATAGTTAAAAGTTTATGAACACCTGACCATCACACCAATATGGGGGTCTTCCCTAATCTGTTGCCACAAAGTTGGAAGTTTGGATGTCTTTGTATGCTGTAGCTTTACAGTTTCCTTTCACTGAAACTAAGAGACCGGTACACAAATCAAGATCCATGAAGACCTGGTCTACCAAGTGTGCATTGAAAGAATTCAAGTGTCGTGCACAGAGCTCTGAACTCAACCCCACTGAACACCTTTTGGATGAATTAGAACACTGATTGCACCCCAGACCTCCTTGCCCACATCAGTGTCTGACCTCACTCATGCTCCTGTAGCTGAATGAGCATAAATACCCATGGTCACATTCCAAAATCAAATCTTTTCAGAATAGTGGAAGTCATTGTAACAGCAAAGGGGGACTAAATCTCGAATGGGATTTAGTCCCATTTAGGAAGCTTTTTGCCAGATAGTGTATGTGCAGTCCAAAAGGATCCCAATTTTATGGGAATGAAAAAGCCTTGATTGCCACCAAACTGGCAGCTTTAATGCAGCATCATAAGCTTTATTCAGTACCACATGTGCAGAGAGTTTTTCACATAACAAATTTGTGATTTGCCAAACAGGATGTTATTTCTCTCACATTTTTTCTCCAGTTCTCACAAACTCAAATTTGGCTCGGAGCATCATGAGATGAACCTGAGCAAAGCCTATTTTTCAGATTTTTGACCACAGCATGCTGACGAAACAGGATGTGAGGGCATATCTTAGCAATGGTGTGATCTATTGAGACCAAACTTTGTATGTGAGTAAAGGACCATGATTTGAAATATTGCTAAAGTTTTTGTCTAAATTCACAGCTAGGATAGCTGTGATTAGCTAGATAGCTGTATATATAGCTAGATAGCTATAATTAACAAAACAAGTAAAACTGTACCTAGTATTTGACCTGCTTGACATCAAATTACATTAAATTTCTTATTTCTGATGATTTCCTGAAAGGTGCTACTTGAGGGATTCTTGAGATTGTGATTTGTCAAACTGCAAGTTGGGTATTTTTATTTGAACAAAATCTTTTTATGCTTCTTTACATAGAAACATTGTCTATTCTTTATCAAATGTAAACTACTGCATTATCAGAGCACACTGGAAAAAAAGACATATGTGTTGGATTTTTGATATTCAACAAAGTTTGTCCATTACATGTGAAGACTTTGATCACAGGTTGCTAAACAGGCTGTGAGACTATATCTCAGCAAGGACTTGACAAATTGCCATCAAATTTAGTATATCTTCTTAGGTACCAGCAATGATGGCCCCAATTGTCTTCTGGCTTATCTCCATTGCTAAGGGGTGGGGCTAGAAAGCACACGTTCCCTTAATCATGGCTGTCAGCTATATTTCATCATGTATTTCTTTTAAAACCTGTGTGGTGATTGTAGGCTCATGAGTTGTGGTAATATATAAAAGTCAAATTCATCCAATTGTAATATACAGAGTCAGCCAAAAAAAAATTTATACACACTTCAGGAACACTTCTACACATAAATGTCTGGAAGTAATTGTAGTGGCCAATGGTAACTTGTATTAATCTCATGATTTCTAAATAAATTTAGTATTAAAATATTTATATAAATTTTTCTTTTCCTGAGGTGTGTATACATTTTTTTTGGCTGACTCTGCATACAGTATATGATACATGCCTGAATTTCTTAGTTATTAACATTAAATTACATGCTTTTTGCCTACTGTTTTCTAACACAGTTCTCTTTCTACTAGGTTATGTTTATTATTCTGTTGTAAAGTGACAAAGTTGGAGAAATTTGCAGTTAAAAATAAAATGAATCATGTTCATGTTTATTGCTTGTTGGCTTTTATCTGAATGTATCTTTTTTATTCCATTCCATTTTTTTTCATGCAGTTTACTCCTGGTAAATGACTCGTGCTTAAAACAGAGTGAGTAAAATTAATTCCTGCACTATGAGCATTCAGGGTCAAAAAGGAGGGCAAGTAAAAGCTGTGTCTGCTTCGGTGATTGAACTCCAAAAGACAGGCAAATAGAAAGTTGATGGAATGCTGATGAATCGGATAATTGGGGATTCTTGGCAGAGTCTGTCGAGTTGCTCTGGGCATAGAAGTTATCTACTTCATCTGCAATCGACAGCGAATAGGGAGAAAAAGACAGTCAGGCAAATAAAGAGGAACAATTGAAAATGAGAGACAAGCATCTAGGGTAAAGCCTGCCTGATAACCTAAAGCACTTTAAAAGTGCTCAAGTGATGTCTTAAGAATGTTGACATTGTTGTTGTATTGGAGCCTAAGTGTCGTCAATTCAGCCAGCTAAGATTGCAGTCAGAGATTGTTCTGGGTGTCTATTTATATATTTAGGTGCTTTTTTTCACTGAGGTGAAGGTTAAAGCCCTTTCTCTCCATAGTGTTTTGGGATGTGCTGTTAAAGATGATATCATATCTCAGCTGAACTCTCTCTCTGGTTCCTTCCACAGCTCAAAAATTTCATCAAAACTTTCTCCTGCCCTATAGAAAACCAAGTATACACACTTTCTGCCCCTTCTCACCTTCCACGTCCTCTCATATCAGCAAGAGGTGTAAAGTTTCGGGTCCGGCCTGCTATCTTCCATTTCAAATAACAAGAAGAAGTGGAAAAATATCAAGTGGGGGCTTTTTTAGTCTCCTAAGTATTTAAGAGAGTACATCAAACACTTTCTATTTGTGAAAAGTAGTAAGGCTACCTGAGAGTGCTTTCTGTGGATGGCCTGAGGGCAGAAGTGCTTAGTGTCATATGAACAGCAAAAGTGAGTGAGAGAAATGTTTAACATGGTGTAAATTGTAATTTAAAAATTTTTTTGCACATGGGTGTCATGGTCAATTGTCTAGATACCTTTGGTAATTGTACAGCTGAAGAAAACCTTCAGTAACTAAGTTGAACTACTAAATTTCAGTGCAGGGCAGTGGTAGCTCAATGATTAAGATATTAAACTAGTGATTGGAAGGTCATGAGTTCAAATCCCAGTAGTGCCAAGCTATCACTGATGGGCCCTTGAGCAAGGCCCTCAACTGCTCAGCTGTATAAATGAGATATGTATATAAGTCGCTCTGGTTAAGGGCGTCTGCCGACTGACATAAATGTAAATTTAAAAATTTTTGAGGCAGATGGAATTAAATGCAAACTTCATCGATATATCCAAATTGTCAATGAAAAAAAGTCAAAACACAAGCAGAGGTGGCATGGTGTTGCAGGGGTTAGCACTGTCACCATACAGAAAGAGGGTTCTGCAGGCTGACTGGAGCCTTTCCGTGTAGGGGTTGCATGTTCTCCCCGTGCCTGCTTGAGTTTTCTCCAGGCGCTCTGGTTTCCCACAGTCCAAAGAAGACATGCAGATTAGGTCTACTGACTACTCTAAATTGCGTATGGTTGTGAACTTGAGTGTGAATGTTTGTTCATCTCTGCATTAACCCTGCATTAGTTTGGCAACCTGCCCAGTGTGTACCCCGCCTCTCACCCGAAGTCAGCTGGGATTGCACATAGCAACATATGCACATAGCCACATTAGAATGTGAAATGATTTATGTGTGAATAGATTGTATGTTGAATATCCATCAATCCTTTATTCATATTGCTTATCCATCAGGGTTGTGGAGAAGCTGGAGGCAATCCCAGTTGACTTTGGGCCAAGGGCAGGATTCACACTATCATCGATCCATCTATCACAGGGCTAATACAGAGGCATTCATACTCACATTGACATCTATGGGCAATTTAGAGTAGCCAGTTGACCAAATCTGCATGTCTGTTGGCTATGGGAGGAAACTGGAGAGCCCAGAGGAAACCCATGGAGGCACAGGAAGAACATGCACAGAAAGGCCTCAGTTGGGCAGCAGGTTCAAACATGCTTTTCTGTGAGGAGGCAGTGTTTCCACTGCATCACCATGGTGCCTTTGTATGTTTAATATTCCTCCACTAATTTGCCAAGACAAATACATTTCCCCTCTGTAACTCCTGTTAGATACTTCACATTTATGGTGAGAGAGAGGAAGAAGTTGGACAATTTTTCTCTCAAATGGCCTTATGTAATGGCCCCATGCTATTGTCTATGAGTGCACTTCCCTCTACTGCCCTTGATAAGCAGACTTCATTCAAAGAAGAAAATGGCTGTAATCCTTTGCAGGAAGAATCCAATCTGCCAAATAAAATGTTCTTAACCTATTTAAGTGCAGGTAGGATGCAGTATATGATTTAAATAGGCACTTCAACTACCCTGAAATCTGTATTGTTGTTGATTTGTTCGTTGTGGCCCTACTGCTCTGATCGTGCTTGATTACAATGTAGTTTGCTCAAAAGCAGTTCGAGAGCATTGCAAAGCCACACTCTCAAGATTGTTGCATTTAACTGGCCCTTCACAAACAATTACTATTATATTACATAGATGTATATTTGCCCATGGAATAATTATGTAAACTTCATCTTAACCCCTTAAAGTCCAAAATACATTATCAGGAACCGTTTATTAGTTTCAAAGTAAATTATTTAGAGTAGTCACTGAATAATGTGCTTTACTAATATGCCTTAAACTCTTGTCTTATATTTCAGTTATTTATCTTAAAGACTATTATTCAGTTACTATTATAAATTATTCAGTAACTGCTGTGACTAATTAGAAAGGTATGTAGTTAAAAGAATCCTGGGAGTTTAAGTTTTAAGCCAGTAAAAACCTAGTTTATTATTCTGTTATTTATTTTAAGGAATATTATTCAGCAACTACAATAAATTATTCACTGCCATGAAAGCAATCTATATATATTGTTATACTATGAATATATTGTTATACTATGCAGTAAGCACAGTGAAACTAATCAAAAAGGTATGTATGTATGTATGTAAGGTAGGAATGAATGACTGAATAATAAGACAGGACTTCAAAGGGTTAAAGTGATGCATTTGACTGAATAAGGAGAATAAGAAGGTAGGATGAAAGTAAAAGTAAAACAAGTGTCTATCCATGTGGCACTTGCAATTTTTTTTTTTTTTACAATTTGCACAAATTTTAGGAAAACTTCGAGGAGGAACTTAGAGTTCCTCAATTTTAGAGTTCATACCTTTCTTCATGCCATTTGTATAAAACTGAATGAAATCCAGCCACTTATCCCTTGCTTTTCCAAATTTGTGTGAATTTCTCAGGAGATCGGGTTCCATCAACTCATGAGAGAGAAACAAATTGAGCAAGACTAGTCAGTGCAGCAAACAGAGAGTTGGTGATGGAACTGAAAGATGGGAGGAAGAAAGAAGAGATATCAGGAAAATGCCAGTGAGCCAGAGACATAGAGAAGATGCTTTGCATGTGTTAGTCTGTGATAAGCTCCGGCCCATCCTGGTGCTTCTTAATGAGGCAGGCTCACAGTGTGATGTGGAGTGCTCAGGGATTGAACACACTGGGGGGAATGGCATGCTGAAGAAGTTTGGAGAGCCAATACTTCATCATATCTAATTGCTGCCTTGTACACACTGGTCCCTACAGAGTTAGACTGCTTTCTGCTGTCACCCACCAGCCCCCATCTCTCTCTTTCTCTATCAGCTCTTGGCTCTTTAAATGGAACTCTGATGGGTCTGTCTTAAAACAATCTCCTTCTTATTACAGTGCACATTCATTCATCTTAGTCTGCAGAGATTTACAGACAAACTTTCACAGATAATCACTCAAATAGTGTCAAAAATGTTTGTCTATGTTGACACTGGGTGCAGCTAATTTGATAATAGAACTGAACACGCAATACTTTATACCTTGTACCTTGGACCTTTTCTCAAAACAATTTGGCTTAATTCTTTTCAGGTCACCTTAGTTCATTTACTCTTTGCACAAAACCAGAGCTTTACTGAAAACTCAAGGGATAAGTTCTCTCACTTGTCTTCAGTATCTTTAAAAAACCCCAAAAGTACCAATTTCAACCTCTCAGCTGTAGGACCATGTACCATTTAAAGTGTTGCACAATATTCTGGAGACTATGGAGATAACAGTGGTTACGTCTGACTGTAAAATGTGTAAAAAGTGCTAACCTAATTAAAAAATAAATCTAATTAAAAAAAGCTACAGATTTCAAGCAGTGTTTAATAAAAGGTTTCTATTATAACAAACTTGACATTCCCTAACCAAACATTATATTATGCTAGAACTTTATTTTACAGTATGATAATTACCTTGGGTGACAAGGTGGTGCAGTGATTAGCACTGTCATGTCACAGCAAGAAGGTTCTGAGTTCAAACCTGGGGCCAACCGGGACATTTCTGTGTGGAGTTTTCATATTCTCCCCGTGTCTGTGTGGGTTTCCTTCATGCACTCCAGTTTCCTCCCACTAGGTCAACTGGCTACTCTAATTTTTCATAGGTGTAAATGTGAGTGTGAATAGTTGTTCATCTTTGTGCTAGCCCTGCAAATGTTTGGTAACCTGCCCAGGGTGTACTGCACCTCTTGCCCAGAATCAGCTGAGACTGGCACCAGCTAACCCTAATGGATAACCAGTATAGATAATGGATGAATAGACAATTATCTTAGTTCAGTAGGAAAGTATTTAAAATTTACAAGTAGACTACATCCAAAAATAGAATGAAACTATATTGTCCACCACAGTGTGCACATAATAATGTATGTAACACTATCATATATGCCTGGCAGTACTTTTTAGGAATATTACTACATGGTAGCTAATGTGGGTAAACAAAACAAATAACAACAGCAAACAAACAAAAATGTATACATCAGGTATTTCATGTTAATATCCATATTATTATATATGTGAAACCAGTAATTACCTACTTTGTTCAGATGTATTTATTAAAGCAGTTTAGCACTATTGCTACTATCGTTTTTTTTTTTTTTTTACTACTTTTACTATTACTACTTTCACACTTACATCTCTGTAAGAGAAGTAGTGGTGTAGTGGTTAAGGTTTCTGGCTACAGATCAGAAGGATATGAGTTCAAATCCTAACATTGCCAACCTGCCATGGTTGAGTCCTTGAGCAAAACTCTTAACCTTCAACTGCTGAGTTGTATCCTGCCTTAGTTTAACTCACTTTGGGGAAAAGCTTTAGCCAAAGAAATTTTAATCATTACATGGTGGGGTTCTTGAGCAAGACCCTTAACCTTCAACTACTCAGTTGTGTCCTCTCTCAATTGTAAGCTGCTTTGGATGAAATCATCAGCCAAATGAGCAAATGTAGTGAAGTCAGTGGACTTCTGAGCTTTACATACAATATTATCTACAGTGGTGCTTGAAAGTTTGTGAAACCTTTAGTATTTTCTTTAAAACCTTTTCTATATTTAGGCTTTTTTTTTTTTTTTTTTAACCACAAAACTATGTGAACTTTTGCTTTCAGACCCTCTTGTGCAGCAATAACTACAACGAAACATTTCTGGTAACTGTTGGTCAGTCCTGCATATCGGCTTGGAAGAATTTTAGTCCATTCCTCCATACACAACAGCTTCAACTCTGGGATGTTGGTGGGTTTCCTCACATGAACTGCTCGCAGAACATTTCTATTGGATTAAGGCCACAACTTAATTCCAACGCATTACCTTTATCCTTCTTTAGCCATTCTTTGTAAAATGACTTGTGTGCTTAGGGGCGTTGTCTTGCTGCATGACTCACTTTCTCTTGAGATTCAGTTCACAGACAGATGTCCTGACATTTTTCTTTATAATTTCCTGGTATAATTCAGAATTCCTTCTTCCATCAATGTTGGAAAGCTGTCCTGGCCCAGACACAGAAAAACAGGTCCAAACCATGATACTACCATCTCCATGTTTCACAGATGGGATAAGGTTCTTATGATGGAATCCAGTGATTTTCTTTCTGCAAACATAACGCTTCCCATTTAAAAGAAAAAGTTCTATTTTAGTCTCATTCGTCCACAGTTTTTTTTCCTATAGTCTTCTGGCTTTTTCATGTGATCTTTAGCATACTGTAGATGGGCTGCAATGTTCTTTTGTAGAGCAGTGGCTTTCTCCTTGCAACCCTGCCATATACACCACTGTTGTTCGGTTTCTCCTGATGGTGGACTCATGAGCATTAACATTAGCCAATGTGAGAGAGGTTTAGACGTTGCACTGGGATCCTTTAAGACCTCCTGGACTATTACTCACCTTGCTCTTGGAGTGATCTTTGTTGGCCGACCACTCTTGGAGAGAGTAACAGTGATCTTGAATTTCCATTATCTGTGTGAATGTAGATTGGTGGAGTCCAAACTCTTTAGAGATTGTTTTGTAACCTTATCCAGCCTAAAGAGTATCAACTCCTTTTCTGAAATCTGAAATCTCCTTTGTTCATGCCTTGATACATTTCCACAAACATGTGTTGTGAAGCCCTAAATACCTGTTCTTTAAATAAAACAGGGTTCCCACTCAACACCTGATTGTCATCCCATTAATTGAAAACATCTGACTCTAATTTCACCTTCAAATTAACTGCTTATCCTAGAGGTAAACATACTTTTGCCACTTACAGGTATGTAATATTGGATCATCTTTCTCAATAAATAATGACAAAGTATAATATTTTTTGTCTTATTTGTTTAACTGGGTTCCCTTTATCTACTTTATCTACTACTGAAAATCTGATAATGTTTCAGGTAGTACTTATGTAGAAATATAGAAAATTCTAAAGGGTTCAAAATCTTTCAAGCACCACTGTATGTCCTTCCATATTTTTGTAGTAAAACTGTTCAGGAAAGATTATTATACCTACTATATTTTGAATAATCATTTTATTGTGGCACCAAATACATCTGCACAAATCTAGTCATATTTACATTCGTTGCTTTGCACTTTCAAATCAAGTACACAAAGTCCACAAGTTGTTCGTACAAATTACACAAATTAATCATCTCAGACTTGCTAAATAAAAAAGTGTACAGCATACCATAAAATAAAATGTTTTGACTTGAAAGGGTAGTAGATTGAACACTTTTTCATTTCAGACTTTCTTTTTTTTAATTGCAAACAGAGTTTGCAAAAAAAAAAAAGTGATTGAAATATCACTGAATCACTTTTCACTGAAAAAAAAGGAAAAATTGCAAAAAAAAAGTGAGTTGGACAGTCTGGCCTAATGCACTTCCATTCAAGGAACATTACATTTCTTCTTGGTAATTTCATAGCAAGTTGTTGTATATGGAAAAATTAGAATAAATGTGGATACGATGAAAAAGGGAACTGTGACACACACCATTTCACTCTTTCACAATCAACGAAAAGACTGAAGATAGGTTATTTCAAAGCTTTTGAAGTTTACTAAGTTTGGTGATTGTTAAAGTATTTTTTGCTTTTGCATGTGTGCTTTTTGTTTGTAAATGGCACACTAGCAGACATCAGTACAGTTTGTCCCTGAAGAGAGCTTCACCCTGGCACCAACCTCGACCAACACACAGAGTACAGCCCATCAGGGGGCACTAGGGTTGTGTGCCCTGCCAATGGTACTCTTTGGGGAGGGTAAAAAGGGGCTGCCAGGACTTAGTGGTGGTAAAGTGGAGGTGGATGAATAGACGCAGGCAAAGGGATCTCTCTGTTCCCCTGGCTGGTGCAGAGGAGCCCAGACTGGAGAGACTGGCTGCTTCATATCACTGTGACCTCAGGCTGCAGCGTATTCAATGCATCTGTTCTGCTGCACTATCTGTGAATACATGTAGCAGCAAGGGAATGATTGAGGAAAGTCAATGGGGCACAAGGCAAATATTCTGTGAAAGACATGGCTGATGGGACAAGTTACTGTAAATGACTGTAAATGTTTCAGTTATGCAAATATACAGCACACTGCAGATGTTAGAGACTAGAGTATAACTACATGTGGGTATCTGATGTAACGTGTCAGTTATATTTTTTTGCACAGTTAGATAGATATGCTATGTTGTACAAAATAATTAGCTTGTCTGTTTCAGGTAAAACGTGCTCTGTTAGATTGGCAGCATGTCATAGTACACTGATTTATGATGGTATATGTATACACGTCCCTGCTGTGGGGTTGCTCAAGGCCCATAAAATTGTAGAAGGAAGTAGTAGTTAATGTATTATAGTTCATAGTGGTTTGACTATATGACGTTCTCCAGGCACAACTGCAGCGAAGAAGCTACACAGATCTCATTCTAATTACATCAGATGGTGCAATCATAGTAATATTACATTAGATTTTATTTTATTGAAAAAGGAACAGTTCTTGTCTCTAACTGATTTTCTAAAAATAGAAAAATATATATTATAATCTTATGAGTCACATATTATCTGAGTGTAGTGTTTAGCAATAGCAGTCCTGACATGATCTACATGTTTTTAAAGTGCAGCCACAGCACACATGAATGAGGAAATTATATGATCACCATTCTGTTCTCTAATGTCTCTAATTTACATTAAGGTTAATTGTGCTGCATGATCGATTTGGTGCAAGAACCTTCTGGGATTTACTGTATGTACTATATGTGATAATCACTTGCTTATAGGTGGAGGCAATCCATTCATCATTGCAGTATGGATCGTACAGAAAGAGATTATCAGGCCTTCGTTCATGTCTATATTGATTGCCATTTATCATGCATGACTCCAGTCAAATGATTTCTCCCCTTGAATTAAATAAGGATGTAGACTTCTTCATTAAGCAACACACACTAAAGTTTACACATATAAGCATAATTGACTATGAGCTCTTTTTAAATTTTGACTTTTTCATGCATTACAGCAAGTAGATACCATATTTAATGCTAAACATTTAAGCTTCAATTACCTATTATCCTAAGTTTAATGTTAATATGTATCTATCTATATCTATCTATCTATCTATCTATCTATATGTATATATATATATGTATATTTATATATTTATTTTATTATTATTATTATTTTCAGTTTGCCCAATGTGAAAAAGAAGCTATTTTACTCCCATTCTGTTTTAATCTCTGAGTCTAACGTGATTGCTTAGCAGCTCATTTGTGGCTTTGTATTAGCAGTTGGAGTAAACCTGGCTAGATCTTGTTTCTGCTAATGTCATTATAGTGACACTGCCATTCATTTCCTGTCAGCCTTTATTAGTGTGGAACAGGATTAAGTCTAGGCACAGAAAATGAGAGAGGAGCCAGAACTGCAAACTGTGCCACTGAAGTTGGGTGGAATAATGTGGAGAGAACAGAAACGTTCATGAGACACTAATGAAATCTTTATGAAACCTTCCAAAAATCCAAAGCTGAAATCGTTTTCCTATTTTTTTCTTACCAAAATCCCTCCATGCTATATTAAGTTGCCAGAGGCTGTCAGTCTGCTCGGCAGGAATTAGACACACTGCTCTAACTGCCTCTGCATTTTCAGGTTTAAAAGCCTATCAGAGTCACCTTTCATGAAACACTTTTGCATTTAATATGGCATTACGTTTTCTGGTCTGAGCACAGTTATACTGAGAACATTCAGGAGCAAAAATAAAAGGACTCTCAAGAACAATAATTCTACTCAAAACAATAACTACACAAGACATTTTGTGTAACAATAACTATACATGACAACATTTTTTACATTTTTCATTTTTTATACTTGTCTGATGGATCCTGACTGACTGCTGGATGTTCAACTGGTAGATCGATGTACAGTATAATATCATGCTTCACAATCTTCTTCTTATTTATTGTCTCATGACTACAGATTTGTAATAATTCACATGATCTAATAAATCAAAAGTTCAACCCATTAAATTCACAGATGTCATTGGGTGATCCGTATCTACAATCCTACTCTTGAACTACAAACCTTTCCTGTTACTTTCACTTTAGTTACTGAATAATTCAAAGCATTTACTGAACATTATGCTTTAAAATAAATAACTGTATAACAATCAGGGTCTCTAACGGGATAAGGTTAGAGAAAAGGGTAGAATGAGAAGTCCTAGCTTTTAATGTAATTTAAATTTTATGAAATCCAAAGAAAGTACCATCACTGGTTAGAGTCCGTTCCAAAGCTGTAGTTTATCGTGCAAGGAATTTGGTTCCCCTATAACATTTAAGTTATCAAACTGATGTGTTATATTACACCAAGGACCTGTTGTTATTCTGACTTACCTTTGAGTTATTACCTTATTGATTATTTTAACATATTACATGGTTAATATCTAACATTCCTCTATCTTTTGTTTTAATTTTTTCCAATTGAATTTGACATAAATATTTATACAGTAACACAAAAACCTACAGCATACAGACAAAGACCATTTGTTACTATAAACTAATTTTCAGTAAACTAATCTTATTGATAGCTTGAATGGTATTAAATATTACAATAAAGTGTTAATATTTTTGAAATAATGAATTACTCTGTGAAAATAACATATATTAAGATAGATTAATGGCATATTGTCCTAATAAATAACAAGTTATTAAAAAAATTATTAATAATTAAGTCAAAGCAATGGTATAGTACTTTTTTTTCCCACATCTGTTGGTGCATGGCTTCCATACTTTTTTGACATTAATAAGTGTCATGGAATATTTCTATGTGTGGATTGAGTCAGAGCCAAGTAGGCAAAAAGAAAAACCTCTTACAAGAACAACAAGAAGCTACTGAGAGATTTTTTTTTCTGTGATATTGAGGCCTCTTTTAGACAGTCAAACTCACAGGACCCATAGCTGTTTCCAGACTTATAATATATTGTTCACTATACTAATTACATGCTTTTTTATATTAATTCATTTGTAGTCAATAAATAATTCATTAGCTTCTGAATAATATATTGTAAAAGTTATTACCGTAAAAAATTAACTGAAATTTTTGAAAGTCTGGGAGCATACTGGTTGCCAAAAAAGTACTGTAAAAATGTACAGTAAACAATTGTGAACATATTTACAGTAAAGTATTGTAATGTCTTTTGTAATATAAAATAACACATAAACCAGTACATTTTCTTAATCGGTTTATGCTTTATAATAATATCAGCTTACAGCTGAGATGGTATACTAAGCTGAAGGTTAAGGGTCTTGCTCAAGGACACAACCATGGCAGTTTGGCAAAGCTGGGCTTTTGCCTTCACACAGCCTTCAGCGGTAAAAGTGGTTTAATCAATGTAAACTAGTTGTCGTGACTCAGTGGTTTAGATTTTATGTGACAGATTGCAAGGTCTGGGTTCAAATTCCAGCATCAACAAACTATCATGGTTGTGTTCTTGAGCAAGACCCTTAACCTTGTGCTTAATTACATCCTGCTTCAATTGTACAGTATGTTAGCATGCATTAGCAAAAGGAGCAAATGTACTTATGTGCTGTTTTTTACTATTTAAGATATTATTGTAATGTATTAGCAATACATTCATTTTTTAAAGGTAAAAAAATATATTGAAAGTTTAGAGAGTTCATTTTAGGAAAATAATGACATACGCAAGTGAATCTGATTTTATACACATAACAATCTTGGATAAAATGAACATGTTTTACTCCTTCCTGTTGCTCAGTCATCTTTGCAGGCCTTGCAGAAACATTGCTTGGTCCCTTGTGTTTATTCATGTCCGTAGTTGTTTGTATCTTAGTATGCTGACCTTAATTGGATGCACCTTGTAATGTTTTGTCTATGAATTTAATGCAGTGCTTCACTGAACTTCTGATTAAATCCAGCATTCACTTCTGTCTTATGGTTACAAGTTTCCTACATTACAGACAACTTGCCCTTGAGGTATAAATATATAATACACACCTGATGTTATGCCGGGAGGCAGTCCTTTCTCATTGACTTCTTTATTCTTAAATAAATCATTCATTAATGCTAGCATCAATAATTGATATCCTCAGGAGCGTTGGTCCTTTATGTAAATAATATCGCAAGTATGAAGGTTACCAGCGCAGACCTGCCGAGAACAGCAGTTTTAAAACTTTTGATTATGTGCGATATTTTCATGCAGTTCAATTTTTCTCCCCTTTCTCTTACCCTGAACTGAGCCCTAAGACTTATGTTTATTTAAACGGGTCTTAAATGCAGACTGCATCATGTATGCATTAGAAAAGCTTGTGATGTGCAGATGCATCTGCTGTGTTCAATCTCCAGTCTTTTCAATCTTTGTCTTACAGTCTGGCTTTAAGGATGACTTTTAACACTGCCTCCACCTTTCTAGATCTCTGTTACACGACTCTGCACATATGACAAATCTCATGAAAGAGCATAATGGCCTGGACTCCATGGCCCTCACTTAGGAACAAGTCAGTTTCCCTGCTCGAAAAAACTACCGTCAGCAAAATGTAACTAGGACTTATCTCTTAGCAACAATGTCGGGCTGCGATTGAACTTCTCTTTATTGGATTGAACCTTACACAGATTGCAAATGAGCTTTTTATTTAAACAGTTGCAGGTGTGTAAGTGTTTTATTTACAAAGGCGAATGCAAGGAAAACACATTCTATTGATAGAACCATTGAATTGTGTTTATGTGGAGGAATAGGTTAGCTAAAAGAATGGAGAGGTCAATCAGGGTAATGTTCAAGTTGAGTTTTTGGGGTGACATCAAACTGAGTGTATGTATACATGTACCGTATGGATGAAGTATGAGGACAGAGAGAGAGAGAGAGAGAGAGAGAGAGAGAGAGAAGGAGAAAGTATTTAGGGGTAAAGATCAAAGAGACCTTGTGTTTAGCAACTAACAGCTGGGTGATCATCGGTACACCACGAGGATATGAAATATCCATCACACTTCATTAATGACAGCACCTCAGTGATACATACACAAACACACTGTCACATTACCATATGGCCCTTCCCAAATTCACTCCCTGTCTAACACACACACACACACACACACACACACACACACACAGATTACTGACAGGCACCTGTGTGACATCCAAAGGCCACTGTAACTGAACCAGATGGCCGGTCCCTCAGTGGGCGAGTCCAACTGAATGTCACACTAACCAGCCACAATTCTCAGGATGGATGCTAAGTGTGAATGTGTGTATATGAGTGCATGGTAATAGTGGTTAAATTACTGTCTGATCAAATAAGGTCAAAATAAATAAGGGACATGTGTTGTAAGACTTGAGTAAAGGTCACACTGCAACTACAAAAACACAACAAACATATTTACAGTATTATACTGCCAACTTAGGTTATCAGTAAATTACTGCCAGAATGTATGATTAATGGAAAATGTACTAACATGGACTAAACATTTACTCTTTGGTTATTTAGTGATTATTTAACGAAACAAATAAACAGCTAAGTAATATATACAGAAAATCAATGCCAGCTCATGCTAAGGTCAATTCTATTAATCTAGCATCAAAAACTAGCATTAGCATACAACATATTTTACCTAACTTATAAACTTCAGTAATATAATAACATTTTTAATTTAGCAAACAATTATATTTTTCGGTATCCATTACTTTCATAACTATTTCTGACTATTTCATGAATGTAAAAGAGTAAAATAGCTGGAAATCAGTACAATTTTTCAAGAAAATTTTATTTAGTTTCCTTAAGTTGTGTACTGTGATGGACTGCTATTCCTTCTAGAGTCCTATCCCACTTTACAACCAGTGATCCCAGGACTGGTTCTGGATGTACTACAACCCTGACCAGGTTGAGCAGATACTACACTAAGACTAAAACAACCCAGAATGCATCCAGGTATTACAGCAATGTTTTATAAATTTGTCCTACAGGACATTAATGTAAAATTTTATTTAAAACCACAACAATTTTTTTTATAGTGCTGCAAAACGTTAACATTGTAGCTGCATTAAAACTGCACTCACAGTGGAACATGTGTGATAATTGAAGCTTATCCCACTGAGTTAAAACTACCTACTACTCTCTGAATTGTGCAAATGCATTGACAATTTGTGTTTGTTCTCACAGATTTTCTATGTCCATTGTTACTGAAGGTTTTCACATATTCTTTATATCTTACCTTTGGCTCCCATTGGAGTGTTTCAGAAGAGAATTATTGAAACTGTGATATTTTTGCTGAAATTCATCCTGAGTTTAATTTGACAGTAGATAGAAAATCACGGCGACAACTGTCTCATCGGGCCTTCATTACAGAGGCCAAATTTTCATGAATTTTGAGCTATTTGTCATATCGCAATGCACTTTATTACAGATGACCAATTCCGAAAACATTTTTTGTGTTTAACAGCAGGAAGTGGTCATCTCAGGCTTTTCTGTTTATTTACAGAGCATTACTGAAGAAATTACTTTCCAACCGTGCAACCTTACTGGGTTTTTGTATCGGTGAATAGCTCAGCAAAATATCTCCTTGTAAATCCCTTCTGCATGAGCCAGGATTTTAGAAATTATATTTTTTATTCTCTTTTGTGTATTTGGAATTGAACAGAGAATGCTATAAGACTCAGAGCTCATTTTAAGTTATAATACAAAGGGATCAGGTCAGACAAGGCTGCATATACAGGGAGTGCAGAATTATTAGGCAAATGAGTATTTTGTCCACATCATCCTCTTTATGCATGTTGTCTTACTC
>JAQMYM010000001.1:9108118-9133326 GCA_030014255.1 Parauchenoglanis ngamensis
AAGATGCTGGGATTGGCTCCAGCTTCCCCGCGACCCAGATGGATAAAGTGGTATAGATAATGGATGGATGGATGGATTTCTTTTTCATTATTACTTCTTTTTTTTTTACTTTATTTCAGCCTTGTACAGCACTTTGGTGTAACTTTTGTTATTTTTAAATGTGCCACACAAATAAAATAGACGACTTGTATTTTAAAGCTCAGAACTAACAGAACAGAAAAAAGCATGTAACAATAAATGTACAACTAAAACATCTAATATGGATTGCATTGTTCTATAGATGTCCATTGCAGGGCACAATACACACACTCACACCTATAGGCAATGAAGAATAACCAAAGCACCTACCTGCATATTTTTGGAAGGCTTGAGGAAACTGTAGAGTACAGAGGAAACCCATGTGAACACAGGGAGAACATAGAGACAGAGACAGAGGCCCAAACTTAGGTTTGAACCTGGACCTTAAATATAAGAGCTATATTTAATCAACATGTGTATATAATGCAAAGAACAAGAGAGCTTATGGGGAGTACAAGCAAAACTAAAGATGCATTTCCACGAGAAAATGTGAGTGTGATTGCTCTGTTGTGGCAAACAAAAGCAAATGTGCAGCTCATGATGGATGGATGTGTGGATTAGGTGAGTGGGTCTTACTTAAGAAATTAAGAAATTCAGCTTATACAGCTGAAGTGTGATCGAGCAAAAGGACTTAAAGTCAGTTCATTTGAATGGGGCCAAAAATGCATTGCTGCCAATGGGAGAAAAAAATGTATGGATGAAAAGCAATAAATAGACGAGTGTGGGCCATAGTTTATTTTATGTATGTGTTGAATTGAACATGAGCTGTATGTGCTAGGTATTTTAGGAGTTTAAGTTTTGTGGCTTTCAGATGAAGCATGACTGAGCAAGAAGATTCCAAAATTTCCATTCATTTCAATGGGGAAAACAAAAATGACAGGAAAATATGAGAATGAATGTTTCCAAAAACCTATATACAAGCACACTATTAGGGCACAGGATGGACAAGTTGAAGTTGGTTTGCAGTCAATATCTTGAAAACTGCCTGGAGAAGAAGTGAGACAATTATTGGTTTGACAGATAACAATAGTTTGATTCCTTGCTCAATCACACCAATGAAATATAGTTTGTGACCCATGTATATAGCAGTCCTGTATACTATTACCTAAGTCAGCTATTGTACTTAGGTACTGCTCTACTGTATGTTCCTTCTGCGCTTGCTTCTGGGCAGTTATTGGATGCTCAGTTCTGCAGCATTTGTATCACTGTTAAGTCCTCGGGGAGATCTGGCATGTCTGAGACCACAGCATATTCAAAATTTAGTGAAGTATTTTGGGAGTTTTGTCCCAGAGCATAGCGGAGAATATCCAGTACACTCATGAAATTCCATGCATCATTACAGTAGGTTACTGTCTGAATGATGTATTCTAGGGGTACAAAAATAACAATAATACACTTTGCTATATTTTGCTGCTTTGTTCACTCCCATTTTGAAATACCTCATACATTCAGTAATCCAGTGTGGGTTTTCACCCTCTCAAAGTTTTAAATAAACCACAAAAAGTGACATGTATAGGTACTGTATTAAAAGTAACATCTACCGAGTTTATAGAGATATAACCAGGCACATATGAAAGATTAACATGCAGCAGCAACACAGAGAGAACACGTCTGAGAGGATAAAGACTAGAACAGATGCCTGATGTGTGATTCATTGACTTTTCAGGATGCAAACACCTGATTGCCTGTTATCGACACACTGTGTCCATTTTTGTCAGTTGCATGGTGCCTAGATGTATTATGTGCAACTCTTGCACATAACACAACCTGAAGTTCTGTCTGATCCCCAACAAAAGGGCATATGTGATTTTCCAAGGTATACCCTCCAGTGTTGGAATTTTCAGCTGTTTTCAGCTCCAGTCCTGGGCACCTACTGCCCTGCCACAGGCAACACACCTGATCCAACTCAACAGCTCATGTTCAGTCCTTTCATGAGTTGGATCAGGTGTTTGGAGTAGGGAAGACCTGATAATATGCAGGAAACAATGGAAAAGGACTAGAGAATCCATGCTCTAGGGGTCTAGGACCAGTAAAATCTGCTGCATAAATTGTAAAGATCATGTACTCCCCAAGAGTGCACCATTTATACAACAAAAATGGCTTTAAATAATAAAAAAAAAATTCACCCACTTTTGAAGAGGCTATTTTCTGTCTCTTCCATAAAGTTAATTTTGATCTGGAACTCTCTTTCTCCTTGGTAAGACTGATTGTGTCAGGCAGAGGTGGTACTACCCTATCGCCCTATAAAGCGCTTGGACGAGCAATAATGGCCCACAGAACTTCAGCAGCACCCAGCAGCAGCCGGCACTTTTGTCATGTTAATGTGTCAGTGTGTGACGCCAGGCAAATAGGATTTACTGTGCTGGCTCCTCCACTGGAATGAAATTGCAGTCTCATAAAATGTACTTTTAAGGCATTGTGTGGAAGCGCTGAGGGCAGTATATTAAACTGCTGCAGATCAGTGTAGGGGGGGGGCGCGTGGACGTGGCTTATGGGCTCATGTTGAAGAAGTGCATGGAGGGAAGAGAGGCAGCGTGGAGCACGGATGTGCTGTGATTGAACGCCTATCATCCGTAGTTTCTGATTTGAGTTTAATGTTTGGTCATAAAAGAAGTATGATGGCTGGGTGGGGAAATGGGGTGGGTGGTGTGTGTGATAGAGGGAAAGTGTGTGAGTGTGTGAGTGCGTGCGTGTATGAGACACTTTACGGGATTTGAAATACTGTGTGCCTGATTTGTGGAGGAAACTTATCATAGCGCAGTAGATCTTTGTCATCATTCTTTACAGTTTAATTTAATAGCTATAAATATCCAGTTATGAATTTTTCCACACTCTTTTTGAACGTGGAACATGTGCACATGTACAAGCTGCATTTGTATGTTCCCAAACCATGATGTACACTCTATGCTACATGTTTATTTTTTTCTTTTAATTTTATTGGTTCACTATTTCGTCTCCTGTCTCTTTGAACTCTAAAGCCTACATGCTTCACTTGCGAGTGGTCAGGAATCACTTAAAAAAAGCCTAGTTGATTTAGAGCCCAAATCCCTCTCAATCATGTCACATTTTGCACTTTATGGCCAATTCACCTCACATTTTCCACACCGCACTCCTGCACTCGCAGCAGGGGACTTCAACAATCAGAGTTGGACTCCCATTAGAGATCATTTAAAGCCCGTTTTCCCTTCACACCCTCTCGGCCTCGCACCGATAAGGCTCCTCGACGAGTCATTTCACTAGCCTCCTCCAGTCCTCAGTGCCAAATCCTTTGCAAGCTTCTTTATCAGCTTACAGCTGCCACTTCTGCCAAGGTTACGGGACTGTAGTCACTTTCCTCCAATACAAGTCAAGTCCTGGGCCCTTTAATTACATCTGTACAATAAAAAATAAATGTTGCCCGAGTGCATGCATGTTTGCAATATAAATTTAGTTTCATTTCATGCAAAATTTATTTAGAGTACTCTGTCCTGGGGTCATTACTAATATGTGTGTGTGTGTGTTTGTGTGTGTGTGTGTGTGTGTGTGTGTGTGTGTGTGTGTGTGTGTGTGAGAGAGAGATAACGTAATGTGTAACGTTCAAGGTTTTTTCTCCTTTAAAGAACTGTGAACATTTGACTGTTGTTGGTGTGAAAGCTTTGTTAACATTTGCCAACTCATTTTAACAAGGGCAGGACTTAATTCATGAACCTACAATATGTCTACAGCCATTAACTGTGACTGAAAAACCTACATAATAGTTTTACCAGCTTATACAAATATCAGATTTTGTCAATATCAGATTACAGTGTAATGCCAGCAGACTTTGCATGTTTGGTATGTTAGAGTCAAGTAATGTGACAAGGCTTAGAAAAGTAAAGTTAAATGGAAACTTGTCAGCTCAAACCAATCTGATCATTCTCCTCTGATATCTCTCATCAACAAGGTCCTCAGTCTGCAGACCCTCCACACACAGGATGGTTTTTTTTTTGTTTGTTTTGTTTTTCACACCATTCTGTGAAAACTTTAGAGACTGTTGTGTGTGAAATTCCCAGGAGATCAACAGTTTCCAAAATACTCAAACCAGCCCATCTGGCACCAACAACCATGCCATGGGTAAAGTCATAGAGATCACACTTCTTCCCCATTCTGATATTTGATGTGAACGTTAACTGAAGCTCTTGACCTGTGTCTGTATGATTTATTATTTTATGAATTACACTGCTGCCACATGACTGATTAGATAACTACACGAATGTACAGGTGTTCCTAATAAAGTGGATGGTGCTCTGGATGGTGCTATTTCTGCTCTGGATGGACATTAATTTTTTACCATAAAACTCATTTTGGACTCTTTTTGCTTGGAGCACAACTTCATATACTCACAGTTACTGGTGATGGAAGCTCTATCTGCATGATTGTATGCATTATGTTGCTGCCACATGATTTGGTTGATTGGATATTTGAGTGAACGTGCGAGAGTGGGTGCCGACAGCATCCAAACTATACAGTGTGACCCAAATGAGGATAGGTTCCCTTTTGAGTCTGGTTCCTCTCAAGGTTTCTTCCTTTTGCCATCTCGGGGAGTTTTTCCTTGCCGCCACCACAGGCTTGATCATTAGGGATATACGTATATAGATAAATGAATAGATTCATAAGTTTACATTCAGAATTTATAGACTTCTGTGAAGCTGCTTTGTGACAATATCTGTTGTTAAAAGCGCTATACAAATAAAATTGAATTGAATTAATTCTGTAGGCATGAGGGTAGACATGCCAAGGCAGATGGACATTCCAATAGGACAACTGCACATTCCAGACTGTTGCCTCCAATTAAAAAGAGCAGCAGCATATTGCTGCAGATAAAATGCGTTGAAGAACTGATCAGTCAAGGTAAGACACATAAGGCCTAGAACTGAGCATTTGAGGATTTGGAGCCAAGCAGTTGTGGGAATTTACATCACATTCCAACATTCCCATCACTAGTGCATAGGCAATGCAAAGCTCGCTCTCTCTCAGTCACACAGACCCACACACACAGAGGAGCCACATCAATACCTGGAAAAGTGATGTTATATTTTGGCTGAAAAACCTGACAAGAAATGTGGATTTCCTTTTCTTTAATTGTTTTTTCCTGTAAAATAGTTTTGTACAGTTTATTGACACAGGTCATGAACTGATGTCTGGCTTGAGGTGCAGTAAGCCTTCCAGCAAACCATGGTCTTGGCAAACCATGTCTTCATGGACCTTGCTTTGTGCACTGGGACACTGTCATGCTGGAACATGTCTGGGTTAGACCCCATAATTCCCGTGAAGGGAAACTGCAATGCTAAAGTATACAAAGGTATAATTTGTGTGTTTACAACATTGTGGCAACAGTTTGGCAAAGACCCCAAAGGGTGTGATGGTCAAGTATCCACAAGCTTTTTGCCATATAGTATACGTAGCATTAGTCATGAGAAGAAACTTAGAGATTGAATCATGTTTTATGGAAAAACTTATGGGGTCACTCATGTGAAAGAATTCTGAAATAGCAAATTTTGAAATATAAAAATTGTGCATATATTTGGTAATTGGAATTTGCATAACATGTTTATTTATATAAAAACATACAATATCAATTCATCATTTTTCCATCAAAAATCCTCATTTGATGCAACCTTGATTTTCCCCCAATTTAAAATATTCCCTTAATATGCTTAAATGTTTTGACAAAGTATTGCATGCACAGAATCTGTAAAAAAAACATTTACATGCATGCATTTATTATGAATTTCTGAAAAAGGCATCATCTGAATGGCAGCATATGTTGCTCCAAATCGTGTATGTGATCATATCAGTTGCTGGTATTTGAACTTTAAGCTGGTAACAGCCTGGACACGACATCCATGATTTCCAAAAACAATGTGAAATGTGGACTTACCAGACCACACTTTACCACTTTGTGCCAGCCCATCTCAGATAAGCTTGGGCCCAGAGAAGTCAGTGGTGATTCTGGATGTTGTTGATATAAGGCTTTTGCTTTGTATGGTAGACACTTAACCCACTTAACTGTATGTAGCAAAATAGTCTATTTACCAACAATGATTTTCTGAGATGTTCCCAAGCCCATATAGCTATGTCTTTTATATAATCATGTTGGTTTTTTAACCCAGTGCCACCTGAGGGATCAAAGGTCACAGGTATTCAATGGTGGGTTTTGGCTTTTCCCCTTAAGTGCAGAGATTTGCCCTGCACGTTGGGTCCTGCCTACTGTGGTAGACCCCTGCCTCTACAGATCTAGTGCTTAGGGCCCGTTCTTGTGCTGCCATGATCAGAGCCTCTGTGCTGTCCTTCAGGCCTCCTTTTATAGCCACTGGTAGGATTCCCTGATGTCAGCCACTTCCTCTATCTGCCGGTGGTACATCCCATGAAGGGGCTTGGTCTTCCACGATGCTTTCGATGCCACAATGATTTTGTAACCAAGCATCTCCAGTGCAGTGGCATATATGAGCTCATTGGTTTCAGTGATGGTGGTGGTGGATATATTGAGCAGTGCACAGTTAATGTCTGCCAGCATCTCTTCTGAAGGAGTTTTGGCAGTGAGCCAAAGTGAGTGCATGGAGTTGAGTCTCAATTCTCATCTTCAGCTTAGCTGCTGCTTCTGTCATTTTTGTTGGCAGACTGTGGTGTCATGTCTGCCAGGTGCTGTTCATCATTACCATCATCACCTGTAGTGTTGCCAAGATGGGGTTGTAGTCTTTCAAGTTCAAGCTTACTTCTACTGATGTTATAGCACTGGGCCAAGAGCCATTTCTTTCAGCTGCTGTCAGAGTGGATTTTGGTCTTCTGGTCATCCATAGTTCCCACATTACGTGCATTATAGTAGCATTCCAGTAGCCCATTTTTTATCAGTATGCCCTGGTTCCTCAACAACTGATGCAGACCTTATTAACCCGGGAGACATCCGAGCCAGTATGGATTTGTATTTATGTCCCTCGCTCATGTTCTGAGGTAGGCTTGTGCCAGCATTAGGGGTCTAAGACTGGGGACACTTACTTCAAGTTCTTGTGTTGACCATTGAACAGTTACCAACTGAAACAAGCTTATGTTTTAATAATACAGTATGAAAGTGAAAGAACGCTCACCACTGCTCCACCACTTCCTGCCACTGATGACATAGTGGTCTTTATCCTTGTGCAGGGTACACTCCATGTTGGCTGCATCACTTGAGGCAATATCTGGCTCTGAAAGAGAAACAGAAAGAACCCTTATTTTGAAACAATGGGACTAACAAGACATTTCATGCATTATATCTGCCATAATGGTCAAAAAGTGTGCTAAGGTTTTAATAACGAAATAATGATATGCTGTTAGGTAGACTCATTGGTCTTATAGTAATGACAAAGTTGCTGAATGATCGTTTTCATGTTGGTAATCATAACTTGACTGAGCTGGTTTCAAAAGCCTAATGATTGCAAGGACTCAGAGCTTGTTTGAAATCTTATAAAATCACACTGCAGTAAGAAAAATGTTATTACACACTTCTTATATTCACACTTCACCAAATCTGTAATAAGAAAACCTTTATATACTACATATTTCCACACCAAATCTAGAATTACGAACTGGAGAAATTGTTCCAAAATCAATTTTATAAGAAAATACATTTCACCTCTGTCATTAGACAGAAATCATAACTCCTCAATACCTATATGATAAAAATCCAAAATACCCATACCATTAAAAAAATGGCAACAAGACCTTGCAATCCGACCCAGTGATGATGTTTGACCACAGATTTTTAGGAACATGTCCTTCATAACTAATAAAACCAGTCTGTACCTTATATAATACAAAATAATCACTAAGGAATTATATTGACTTCTGAGCTACACAATCCCAATCTCTACATCACTCTGCTTACTAGAAGACACAACAAAATCACTAAGAAAAGGTACTATAGTAAACTGGAAATTAAAGAACAACCTTAATATCTGTTGAAAAAATGCAATCAAGTACATAATGGAAAAACAGACTGCCTCAACCAAAGGAAAATAAAACAAAAAAAACTTTGAGACGCTGTGTAAATCCATTTTGACCCATATTCAATTGAATTCAATGTAAATACAAACACTCAGTAAGCATTTGGGAACTGAAGATGCTAATTTTTAAAGTTTTGAAAGTTAAATACTTTCCCATTCTTTCTTGATATACAACTTCAGTTGCTCAACAGACTGGGGTCCCCGTTGTTGTGATTCATAATGTAAAATGCAGAGGTCTGGGCTGCAGGGATGCAAGTCTAAAACCCACACTCCTTTTACTATAAAGCCACAACACCACAGAAATCCTAAAAATTTTCACCCTCTAGACTTTCAACTTTTAGACCAATTTATACTTCTGCATAGAATCTACGCTAGAAGCTACTGCATCAACACTCACTCAGGGTGAAGCATTTATACTTGCAAGTAAGCTGTGCACCTCTTTTAGAAGGTGCCGTCATATGAACCCATCAGAATTTGCTATTTTTACATATAGAAGAGCAGAATGATAGTTCTGTGTTTCACTGTGGGAATTATATAGAGAAAATAATATGGACAAAATGTTGTTTGAAACAAATTTATGGGGGGGGGGGAAACCTCATGTGATTAATTATAAAACAAGTGAAGAGTTTTAGCTTGTCTGTGTTCAGCAGTATAAGCAGATCAAAGCAAAACTGCACTACAAAACTTCCACTGCACACTCAGGAATGAGACAAATATTAACATCACAGTGCTTAAATCCACAGGATTAGATGGACTGGATTAAATTGGCCATCATAATGATCTACAACCACTATAGAACCTCACACTTTATATATTTATATTAACACAATATCATTCTGATTTTCTCAAAGAAGAAGAAACACCTAAAAATACCTATGAGGAAATGTGATGCTACCATGTGGACCAATCACAGTTGTTGCAGTCTGCATCGACAAGACGTGTAGTTACATTCCTGGAGAGATGCATGTCAGGCTATGGCAGAGGGTACAGTGAAGTGACATGACATGGCTATGTGGCTATGGCGTTCCCTATGGTGTAGATTTGATGCAGAAGTATAAATTAGCTTTTAACCTAAAACATCTGGCTCCATTATTCAGCTCCTGTAAACCCTAATTACTTGGAATATGTGTGTTGAATAACTGCTAGATTTTAGCATAGATTTAAAAGATTAAAAAAAAAAAAAAGATTTTACAATATAAAACAGGCTGATTTTGGGATGTGCCTTTAAATTTAAATGTGCATAGCATCACTCTGATTAGCTAACAGAATCCATGGGTGTAGATGACAGATTTGGACATCAGCCAATCAGACTGAAGCTATTTACATATTTAAATTTAAAGGCACAGCCTCCCAAGTGCTGCAGCAGAAAAGTGTTCGCCCTGTCAGAGATAGCAAGTTTACAAAAGCATTTCAGGGAACAATATAAAATAAGTGAAAGTGTATAGCATGTCCCCTTTAACAATCTCAACCAATTTTATATTATTATTATTATTAATAATAACAATAATCATGATTATCATAATCACCACCACCATCACAGTCTCAGATCATAAGACATAATGGTTTTGCACTGCCTGTGGTAAGAATTAACATGTAAGAGTCTGTCCATACTTGATTAAAAGGACTGTTTTTACTGTCTACTTTTTCTTTTTAGAGCATGCCAGTGGAAGCTAATAACATGTTTATGAATAACATTAGGTAGCATATATAAGGAAAAAGCAGCGGGCCTAAAACAGAACCTTGTGAAACACCAAACTTCACCATAGTATGTGTAGTCACCATTTACATTAACAAACAATCAGTCAAATAAGAGCTGAGCCAGGAGAAGACAGTTCCTTTAACTCCAACATTTTTCTAGGCTAACAATGAGAACAGTATGATCTGAGTATCAAAAGCTGCACTAAAATCAAGCAAAACAAGGACACAACCCTGATCAGAGGCCAGTAGTAGGTCATTTAGAACTTTAACCTGCTTTGTCTCTATGTTATGATGAGGCCTGACGGACACATTTCATGAATGTTATTCCTATGTAGGTATGAGCATAACGTCTGAAATGTTGATCTAGCAGCATTAAAAGCTTTTTTATAGCTCAGGAGGCTCTTTTTCAGTGCTTTAATTCAATTTCACTTGGAATATTACCACTCAATTTTGAAGTGGTCTGTTTTAAGGTGCTTGTGATTCTTATACCAGGGTGCTAGTTTTTTTCTGTGTTAGTGATGTGACAGTCGCACAATTTATATAATTATTATATGTAAATAGTTTCAGGAATTATATTTTTAAAGTCTAAAATCATGACAGTGTTCACTATCACAGTAATATCTATTATGGTAAATAGCTTGTGTTAGCCCTGAAGTCAGCCTCTGTTTCTAAAAGACAGGATTTAAAAGGAAGTTTAAAATTACCTTTCTGAAATGGTCATCTGTAATCTTGCTTGTGCTACAGGTGGTTTGGTGTCTGCTACTTCATTTTCCATTTCCCAAACTTGTTGAATTGATAAAAAAGCTTAAATCCTCACAAAGAAGCCATTATTTACCTCTCAGAGTTAAGCTTCAGTTTCTCATGTGTGTGCAGAGGGGGTGCAGCTAACAGACTTTGTTTGATAATGTTACTGTCGTGGAAATCTTTAAACAGACACAGACCGAGCCTTTTAATCGTCTGTGAGGAACCTCTTTAGTTTAGAAGATAGAAGAGACAGATGATAGAAAGGTGAAAGTGAGAGCTCTGCCCTCTCCTTTTCACATATGAGTATATACAGATTGTCCACTCAGCCCTCATAGAAAAACAGTTGAAACAGGGATCACTGCCCTTGTACGTGCAAGTAAGAAGTTATCAGCCTTCAGCCAAAGGCTATGTTAAAGGAAATGTTTCTGACGCACATAGGGACAGCTAGTTCTGCTCTTCTGCAAGGATAGCAGAAGTTACAAAAGGTGAAAGAAATGTTTCTTTTTGCGCAAACAAGAGCTACATATTTTGTTCACTTTGGTAATATAAATTGATTGATGTTACATTATTACTAAATTTCCATTACAGTTACCAAATTAAAGTGAGGCTTTTTAGGTATTTAATTTTAAAGGCACACATGCAAACATGGCCTGTTTTATCCTAACCCCTTTTTATACCACTTTAAAACAGAACAAGAAAAAGGAACTATGGTGTTATTAAAAAATGTGCATACTTTACAAAAGCATCTCAAGTAATATTATAAAATACTATACACTGAAAGTGTTTGGGAGGTGCACTTTAATATAGAGTCTCCTATAACCAGAGCTCTTTCAGGTTTCTCAGCAGGTGCTTCACTGAGGAGAGCAAACCTTTTTAATACATGAAGCAGAGAGTAGTGCTCTTGTGGGCAAGCTAAGCTAGATTGACTTTAAGATTATGCCACCAAGTTGACACCCATTCACCCTGCTGTGAGGGCTCTAATGCTGTAGTTGGGGGATTGCTAACTCTGCCTAAGGCATCCAGGTTTTCCCCTACAGAAACTATGCTGCTCTCACTCTCACTAACCTTCTCTAGATACTGGATGCACTCCATTAATGCTGCAATTTTCTCCGCCAGAGAGAAAACTAACAGTGTTCCCAGAACCTGTGCTTACAGTTTTTAAAAAAATCAGTGGATGGGTAACCGTGTTAAAGATATTGTGGGTCCTGCAGCAAGTTACACCAATAATTTTCTAGAAAATTAGCATGCATCTATTACCTCAGCTGTTAGTGTCAAGCAGCCAAATAAACACATGGAATAATTATTTTTTAAATACATACATTTCCCTTATCTGCTGCTTTGCCACACACAGTTGGTACTGATCCCTGTTTTAGGAACAATTTAATTTACAGTCCTGTGCTGTACTGGCCCAGGTTGGTAAGTGTAATACCCTGCTCCTTGTTCCGTGCTCAGTGCGCGGAGAAATCTTGGCCACGCACGCAGCAGGCGCTTCATCTCCGTTGCGGAAGCACGCGCTTCCGAATTTGAACGGAGAACACCCGAACTTCACGGACTACAGTTCCCATGAGCGCCTGCTCCCAGCCAGTAGGCCAATCAGTGGGGAGCAGGTGGCTCTCATGCATGGACTCATTGTGCCGTGTTTTTAAGGACTGCTTTTGCGCTTCTTGCTTGCGAAGCATTATAGACTTTCCTTTGTGTAGTCTAGCCGAGCGTTTATATTACCCGTGTTTTGATTACATGTTTTTGACTCAGTTTTGTGTTGTTTGACTACTCTTTTGGATTGCCCCTTCTGACTCTGTTTTGTTAATCGCTCGACCCCTGCTTACATTTGGAGTACTCTTTTTGCGTGCCGTTTTTGTACCTCTGCTCCGTGAGTATATAGTGTATTATAGTGTTTATAATAAACTCAAGCTGAGTTTCACCTGCCATCTCCTGTCTACCTGCGCATGTGTTCCGACCAACCCCAGCAAACATTATAGTAAGCAATCATACAAAAACTGTTTTTTTTGTCATGCAAACGGGGTTTTGTTCACTGTACTTGGGACGTTGCCAAAAAAAAAAAACTCATTCCACTCAACTCTTATGTCCTCTGAGGCTGGTGGTCCATGTAAGGATGTGTGCTGCTCTGTGCAACTTATAACAGTAGTTCCCATGCTAAGTTTGCCTTGACATAATGATAGCAGGTCCGGTGCTTGTAAGAAAAAAAAAAAAAGAATCATGCATCCTTCGCAAAGTTCTCAAGCTGTGGGCTCTAGATACTCAGATTGAGGGATGGGGTATTCTAATGGGGAAGGCAAATTAGGCAAGAACAACTTCTTGTAGCACATTTTCTGAAACAGCCGCCTGAAATAAACTGACTGAGTTGTCTTATTTTAGATTTTGTGGGTTGGTAGGCATTCCAGATGCTCAAATGTAAGTGCACAATCACTGAAAAAGTGAGTTTCTCATATGTCGATTTCGATTTTACTCAGGAAAAATCGTTTTTATCAGGATTTGAAACATACCGGCAAAATGCACTCACAATACATCTGACATTAACTATCAGTTTAGGTGCACAGATTACTTGCTACTTTTGACCTTGTCCATTTCTCCATGGGATGAATGTGTCATGCAGATTTGGTCATAGCGCACAGCCTACATCACAAGCACATACATTTCATAGCTAACAAATAAATTCAATAGATTAAATAGGACCTTTCTTACACTGCAATGCAAATATTCTTTCCTAGTTCCACAAACCCTGAACACATTAGACATCTGTTTTGACCTTTTTGTTTTTTTGAAGCAGAGCATAAATGCATAATTCTCTGTCCAATTAGGTTTAAACATCCTGTTTTTGATCTACTGAAGA
Organism: Parauchenoglanis ngamensis; assembly: GCA_030014255.1. NCBI lineage: Eukaryota > Metazoa > Chordata > Actinopteri > Siluriformes > Auchenoglanididae > Parauchenoglanis > Parauchenoglanis ngamensis. The sequence continues at coordinate 9,121,490 of JAQMYM010000001.1, forward strand.
TGCAATGGTTCATGTCTAAAAAAATCACTAGAGTCACTACACTAAATGCAAATTTTTAAATAATGAACCAGTTTCACTACTGTATTTTTTGCGTGCTTGGTTCAATCAGATGAAGTACTTTGCTGAGTCCACATTCAAACCACAGTCTTCCAGCTGACAACTTTTAGAGGTTCCCTAAGAGAGACAACTTTTAATGGTTCTAAATTTAGTGCAGAGGGTGTATGATTATCAGCTAAGTTTATATCTGATTGGCCCTAGCAATGATACCAGTGGGCATGATACTGCTGGCCAAGCAATAGTTAGCTACACAGCAACAAATACAGAATTCTCTTAAGTTATGATTTAAATAAAGGTAATGTCTGGTTACAGTATTGAATCAGCAAGCTAAATTCTCTTTAAGACTGTGCACTAGAATGTAGAAACATGTATGTGTATGTGTACAAACTTGTGTTTTTACCAGTCATGCAAAAGCAGGATCGTATTTCTCCTCGCAGTAAGGGTTCTAGCCATAGATTTTTCTGCTCCTCAGAACCAAACAGATGTAGCACCTCCATGTTCCCAGAATCTGTCTCACAGTTAATAAAACAGTGGCTGCTTAACTAACTGCAGTGATCTCTCTCCCTCTCTCTCACACACACACACACTCTCACACACCACAAAACAGAAGAACCCATGATCCCAGCACTATTGTTTTGATTTTCAATATTAGTTCTGCTTTGATCAGCCTTAAAGATACACACACAGACCTGGAGCCTGGCAGTTGAAGACCTCAGGGGCATAGAAGCATCGTCCAGTTTCCTCAGCAATGTAGGAGTAATCCAGCTGAGATAGACCACTCACTGCAGGCAGGAACAGATTCCACAGTCCCGCAGCACGAGCTTTTGCCTAAACACATACCGCTTTTTACCATAAGACAGGCATATTATAGGTTTCAAGATGATTTATTTGTCACATGCTCAGTTATACAAGTACAACTTACATTGAGATGCTCTGAAGGTTATGAGAACAATATAATAAAAGAGAAACAAAACAAGGATAATAATAGTAAAAAGTACACAAAAATAAAGCAGGCCCAGAATCTGTAAATAATATATTAAATTGCAAAATAGCAGACATATTAAAGTCAAAATTAGCTTGGTGTAAACACAGTGTATGGAGAGTGTGCAAATATGCTAATAAAAAGTGTGTGCAAATATGCTAATGTAAGCAGTGTATACTAATGTAAACAGTTAATATTAATGTAAACTAAAGTTAACGCTAATAAAAAGTGTATGATGTGTGCAAATGTGCCAGTGTGAACACAATGAATGAGTGAGTGTATGAATATAATGAATGTGCATGTAATAGCAAGAAATAATCCAACAAAGGTCAGGACAAGATAGATATATAAATAATGAGTGTACCCTCAGGCATGCTCACATTTGTGTGGTTTTAAGCATATGTGCTGATCTGATTGAGGAGTCTAATGGCTTGTAGATAGAAGCTTTGCTTTAGCCTTTCTGTCTTAGCCTTGATGCTGCAGTATTGCATTCCTGATTTGAGCAAGCAGAACAGGTTGCTGTTCCGATGTGAGAGGTCATTGATGATCTTGAATGCTCTTGAACTACAGTGCTGGGTGTAAATGTTCAACAGGGAGGGCAGTGCAGATCCTATGGTGTAGGATCTACTGCACAGAGCTTTGCAGTCCTTGTCAGGCTCATAGCTTGAATGTGTCCCACTGCTCTAGTGTAAAAGGTTCTCAGAATGGCTGAAAACATAGAAAGCATCTGTTCCACCTCAGACAGCTGAAGAAATTTACTGTCTTTTGAGACCTGAGCCTGAGTGTGCCGAGTCCATGTCAGCTCTTCTGTGATGTGCACTCTGAGGTATTTAAAGCAAGATACCCTCTCCTCTGGTGTTCTGCTGATACTGAGGGGAGTGTAGGCCCTTTGCTGCTTCCTTCTGAAGTCCACAATCAGCTCCTTAGTCTTGATCATGTTAATTGGAGACAATTGGCTTGGTACCAAAATGACAGTTTCTCCACTTCCTCCAGGAAGGCTGGCTCATCATCGTCAGTGAAGAGTCCCAGTACAGCCATGTTGTACGCAAATTTCACTATAGAGTTTTTGTTGCTACGCAGTCATACATGAACAGCGAATACAGGAGGGGACTCAAGCTTGTGGGGCTCTTGTGTTGAGCACAATGAAATACATTGTCCCACCCTCACCACCTACGGTCTGCCTGTATCGAAACTCTGTATCCACTCAGAGCCAGGCATTCAGTCCCAGGTTGTGGAGTTTGGATGACAGTCTGTGGGGAACAATGGTGTTAAATGCTGAAATGTAGTCAACAAACAACAGTCTAGCATAATTCCCCTTCTACTTCCACATGCTTCAGGGTATTAAGGAGAACGAGGAGATGGTATAGTCGGTTGATCAGTTATGATGGTAGGCAAACTGTATTGGGAATGGGGAGCTTGGGAGTGAGGAGCAGATATGATCTCTAATGATTCTCTCAAAGACCTTCATAACTATGGATGTTAATGTTATAGGCCTGTAGTCATTCAGGTCGTAGGGATTACTGTTCTTTAGAATGAGGATTATTGTGGCTCTCTTTAAGCATGTGGCAACCCTACACTGAGCCAGAGACTCACTCAGGATGCTAATGAACAGAGCTGTCAGTGGGTCAGCACAGCAGCATAGAACTTGACTAGAAATCCCACTTGGACCTGGGGATTTCCTTCATTCACATGGCGGAGGGCTTTGTTCACTTCTTGCGACAAGGTTACCATCACCCCCTCACAAGCTGATGTTGCTGCTAAATGGGTACGTGCTAACGGCAGCATTGTTAGCTTCGAAGCATGCAAAGAACGCATTCAGTTCATTAGCAAACAAGGTGTCAGTGCTTACCATTTCTGCCTGAAGCCTGTAATAGTGCACAGTCCCTGCCACATGCAGCAAGTGTCATTCAAATGAAAGTCAGACTCCACCCACTCACTGTACTTTCTCTTTGAGAGTCTCACAGCACACATTAAACAAAAAGTAGGTTTAAATTTCGGTTCTGCTTATTGTTTCTTAAATACGTATCTGCAAGGATGTGCGTTGCTATATGCCAGGACCTGTTTTAGGGGAATATGTCATGCATCAACGTGCAATCGCCGTTTGCTTAGACAGAAGCCAGCATGCATGACAACAGTGTGAAAGACAGTGAATGGTCAAAAGTGCAGTTTCACTTTAATAAAAAAAAAAACAATAGACACGTCGAATCTTTTCTTAACCCACTACACCCCATAGCAGAGGCGGACAGCCTGCTTGTATTTCACTGTAACGACAACAGCCAGCTAGATTTTTAAAGAAAGGTCTGCTATAGCAAAGCACTCATTCACAAAATATATCGTGTTTGTGAACACATGAACATTTTTATTTTAAAAAGAAAACAGGGTGTGTTGCCATTGACATCTGAAGTGTTTCTTAGTTTCATGTCATGACTGACTGACCTGCTGAGACGTTCAGTGTCTCTGGAAGTTATAGCTAAAGCTATGGAAGCACCTGAGTCTGTTCTCACTCATGAGACAGCAATTATGTGCACCAATGATGAGTCTCCACCATGTTTGGATGCCAGTGATTATCATGTTGATATAAGAAATGTCAAAAATAAAAATAAAAAGCTTAAGAGTAATATTAGGACCTTACTGTTTATCGATCACTAGCTAACTCCATAGCAGTTCCGAGCTAAAAAGTAAAAAAAAAGTAAATCCATGACACATTTAGTTGCATTGTCCATGCTCTTGGTATGCGTGTGTGTGTGGGGGTGCGAGAGAGAGGGACAGAGAGTCAGGGAAATCCTTTTATTTTGTTGCCTAATCACCGCCAATTTCTTATCGTTTATGTGGTTTAGTGAGTTAGATCAATAATTCACTATTTAATTATTTATACAAATGTATAGTAAATACTACTTAATCTCACAAAGAAGATATAAAATGTAATAAATAAGTCTGCAGTATTGTTAAAAACTCCAAAAGTCCAAACTGGAACTGGCTGTGGAAATGAACTTGAAGGTGTATGTATAGCTATTGATTTTTATATGCGTAGGTGTTACTAATACATATTTTATATTAGTATTAAATTACAATTCATGCCCTTTCAAACAAAACAAACTTGTAATTGTCTTTAGTTTTCTAATTATAACCATTTGTTTACAGGATGACAAAATGAAAGGAATTTCTTTGTTATTCTCAGTGAAATGCTGCAGTGTTATAGAATTCTTCTGGGATATTAAACATCCTAGAGATAAATTACAGGACTACTGCAAAATATAGATTTTTTTGCTATCTAAACATTAATGATCTTTTTTCCCCCACCTGTATGGGACCAAAACAGAGAACTGATAAGAACCGTAACCGATAAGCAGAACCAGAACCAAAAAAACAATTCAAACAGACCCAACCCGAGCACTGCTCTTCATACAAAGCTGCTTTATACTCCCTTATATCTCCCAATGCCAACCCCGTTTTGTACACAGCAGTGAGAGCACTTACTGTGTCACAAACAGATCGGTCCGCCCATGGTTTCTGATTGGTGAAATGCCTGACTGTGACTGTCAGTACAATCTGTTCAGTCAAGCAGCTAACCAGGCTAACCACTACATCTGTAAACACGCTGACGTTGTCAAAGGAAGAGTGGAGGGGGTTCCAGTCTATGTCTCCCAACATGTCTTTCAGGGTAGCCTCTGACTGGTCAAACCAGCATGTGGTCCTCCTCCTTGTCAGGGGTTGTTACACAAACTTTTGTTTATATGCCATTAGGAGGAAAATACACTTATGGTCTGATTTGCCCATAGCTGGCTGTAAGACCGCTTTATAGCCATCTTTAATTTGTGAGTAGCAGTGATCCAGTGTGTTTACTCCCCTGGTAGCATGTGTGACATGCTGATAAAAAATTTGTTGTGACCTGTTTGAGATTTGCCCTGTAAAAGTCCCCCATCACAGTGAGACCACCATCCAGGTGTCTGTTCTGAACAGCACAGAGCAGATCATGGAGTGCATATAAGGCAATGCCTGTGTCCACTTGTGGTGGAATGTACACTGCAGTCATGATCACTGCAGAGAACTCGCATGGTAGAAAGAAGAGCCAGCAGACATTGGTTAGCTGTTCTAGGTGCAGTGAACACAAGCAATAGAAAGTCTTAGCATCCCACAGGTTACACCACTGTTCGTTAATAACGAAGCATACACCACCCCCTTTTGATTTATAGACTCCGCTTTTCAGTTCAAGCGAACCACAAAGTGAGACTGATGGTGTTATTGCTTGATCTGGAACTTCAGGAGATAGCCATGTCTCCACAAAGCAGAAAACTTTGCTGTCTCTGTAGTCATGCTGATACCTGATCCTGGCCCAAATGTCAACCAGTTTATTTGTTAATGACTGTTTGCAATTACGATGCTTGGCAGTGATGGCTGGTGAGGTAATTTCCTCAATCTGTAGTAGAGCCCAGCATGTCCCCCCCAGTATTTCTTTGTTCTTCTCCTGGGGTGTGAACTGCTGCATCCATTGTTTAGTTGGCATCACATAGTATCTCTATGAACCATGAGGGGTCATCACAAAATGTCTTCAGGAACTGGTGAGTGAGCAGTCATCCAATGTGCATTAGTGTTGTTTTATCGTAGATAATCATGATTCTTGGATTTGTGCAAGTGTTAAGAAAAAAGATTTAAAAAAAAAATAGATAGAAAAAGGTAAACCACAGAGCAACCTGGCTAGTTAGGGCTGCGCCACTTCCAGTCCAAAGAGTACTATTTAGTACTAAAGGAACAGAGCACTCAGTGAAAATTAATACTAATTAAGAAAATAAATAATAATTAAGAATTTGCTTATAAACATGGCATGCATTTGCACGGTGTTTGTGTGTGCTCTTACCTTTAGTTCCTCCAGCAAAGGAGGTGTTTGCCATCTCTCAGGCCCATCTAAGTGTTTGACATAGTACTCAGTAATTTTCTAAAACAAAGATAGTCTGCAGTTAAAGACTGGCCCTGGCTGGAGGATTGTGTGACTCTGGCACAAACAGTTTACCAAAGAAACCTTCTAAAGAATCTGATGAATGAGTCCATTAACTGTAAAGAATTATCGGGCATGAGCTGTGCCAAGTGTACAAATGAAGAATGAAGCAACCATCTAGCCAGGATGGCTCCTAAATCTATTAATCTGTGTGTGATCTATTACACCACATAGTTGCACTGACTGAGAACCTGAGAATGGAGCATGTTAATCCCATTTAAGTCTAAATGCCTGTTAAGTATAAGATAAGGCACACCTCAACATGCATACTCCATATACATCACATTCACATCATGTCCTACACACAGGTACCACTTGTTAATTTCTTTCCTTCATTAGAAGCTTTTCACATGTAGTTCATGTACACTAAGGTTTTTTCATAGGTTGATTCTTCTACTTGTACAGCTATAACAGTCTTGAAATTTGAGTCCTTGAGGTACATATTAAGTCACTTCCAGATTAACCTGACATATGTTAATTTAACGTGAAGGATATTCCCTTTCAAGGGTTGTGTTTAGGGGTTAAAGTCCCCAATTTTGGTGACTACAAGACTCATTTAGGGTTCAAGTCTTGAGAATCAAATGTTTAAAACAAAACAGATCTCATTGTTCCTTCATAAAATTAGTGAATCCTCTAAAAACACCTCACTTATGCTATTTTAATTATCCCTTTGCCTGTGTATCCTCTTTCTGATTTGCTGTAATATTACAAATATTGTCTGACTTGTATTTACTGTAATCATAGGTGGGAAAGGTAACTCCAAGTTTATAGAAACTCCTAACAAATTCATGCGCAGGAAAGGTTTTGTATATTTTTTACAGCCTTTTGATAATTTAGCAGGATGAATGGATAATCAAACCCAATGGCAAAATTACCCTTCCAAAGGTACATTTAACAAGGGATTATGTACCAGAGCTGGATTAAAGATCAATTATGGTTACGGAAATCCGTCCTGGGTTAGGATTTACATGAGGAAAAGCCTGGCCAAATTATACTAATTAAAATCTGATTGGGACTGTGAAAACCCTGATAAGGTTAATAGTAAAGTAAAATCGTCTCATAAGCCTAAGAATGAAAAGGGTAAGTCCGCCATGGCTACCTGCCCTGCTGCTGTCTTGTCATTATGCGACACTTCCACTTCCCATATCTTACTTTTTATACTGCTAGCACAAAACTTACTTTGATATTGCTAGCCCTAGAAGTACCTGCCCAAAACCCCACCCCAGTAGTACCATGCCCAAAGCAGGCACAGCCTATCACTAAAAATCACTTGAAGAAATAACTTATTTACAGAACTGTATATTAAAAGTAAGGTAAACCAGACTTATATTTGCTTTAACATATAATATTTTATCGACATATCTGTATCTCTTAATTTTTTGCCATGTTTTAGTAAGTACAGTATACTAGAATTGCCAATGGCTTGGAACCAACTACCTTTTAATTATATATAAATACTGAATATTTAATATGGACACTTAATCAAAAATGCAATTCTCTCGAAGAATTGACTCCTGAGCTTACCTTCTGAGCAGGCAGTATGTGTTGTTTCATGAACTCTTTAACCTGCCAGAGGACAGCATAACCTTTAGTAGACTGAAGAAATAGCCTGTCGGGAACTTGTTCAGCCAAAGAGGAGCTGCAAAGAGGAATACTTATTGACACCCTTACAAAATTAAATTAACAAAACATGTGACCATTTGAGATAAAACTTACATAGACATTGCAATTTTATTTAAAATTTTTAACATGAATTTTCCTTACGTAGGGAAAGAATGAATGTCTGGTTTAAAGCTATATAGACAAGTCCAAACCTTCTAACAGAGGCAATCAGATTTCATGATGCCAACAATTTTCACAAGGGCCCCCTGAACCACCAGCTATAAACAGCCTCAATGCATCAATGATCCAGCACAATATTTTACAGTGGGTAATGGATGGTTTCTGTGTATGAAGTAATCATACACTAGGAAGAGTTTAAAAGAGATCATAAAAAATATGTGAAAAATGCACAAAATCCAAAATGGATCAAACTTACGGTTGATCAGTCACTCAAACCAATGTTAAAAATTTCCAAACTGCTGGCAGTCATGCTAATGATAAATTTAAGAAGGTCAGAGCAACTGTTTTGTGACCACGCTTGGGGAGTAACAGAATATATGGAATAGCAATATGTAATTAGGATACAAAAAAGGTAAAAAAGGTAACTTCTCTGTTACAGGGAAAAAAGATTACAGATTCAAAATCAGATTACAGTTTACATTTAGTAATGATGGGGATTATTTAGCAGGAATACAATTTTAAAATACATGACGGCTGCTACAATTAAACAACAAAATCAATAAACATTGATAAAAATAATTGCCAATTAACATTATTAGTTGAACTGCATTATGAAACACACTGTCACAGAAAAATATTTATCTGAAGTGTCAGAACAGAGACATAAGAAGACCATTCTCTATGGTATGGAAACTCTTTACACTACACGATCCTGCTGGCTTTATGACATAACTTGTGCTATAATGTGAAAAATATTATTACCCGTTTGTGGGAATGTGAGGAACAGAGGAAGCATGATGTTCCTGCTTAAACTGTCCATAACAGCTTTATGTTTTGTTAGGAAGCAAATAGCAAAGCTTTTTGATTCAATTAGCTTGTAAAAAGATAAAGTAGCCTATTTTTCTGACCTAGTAGCACTGATAAACGATTGTATATTCTTAGCATACACAATGTACTGTATGTGATGATACATTGCAACCGGATTTTTGATATCTCATATGGTGCTGAAACTCCGTCACAATGAATTTATACATTTCACCAACGAAAACAGGAAGTGCTTCATAACATCTCCATGCATTGCATGATACAGCTCAAACCTCAAAGGTTATTGGTTATGAAGGTTGTATCCAAATGACCAGAGTGACTATGGTATAGCACCACCATCTAGCCACAGAAAGCATGGCCTCTTTACCCATCCCATCTCTAATGCTCCTAGACAGTTCATTGGCTTCATGTTCGATCCCATGCCCTGAGTGACTCTCTGGCATAGTGCCACCATCTGACAACAGAAAGAATGGCCTTTTTACCTTTCTCAGCAATACTGCTCCTAGGTGGTATTGGTTATGAAGGTTATGACCGTGCTAGTGGCAGCCTGTTGCAGGAGCTCCAGTTAATGTCATGTGTTTTTCATGTTTTGTCACTTTTATATTGTTCACACTTCATCGGGTAAGACTTTTCATGACAAGATGGATAATGTGTGGCTGAACTGATTTCTGCTGGTCCTCCATTTTTAACTTCTGTTGTGCAGGGCCACTAAGCCACATTAAGGTGTGTGAGTAGTGTTTACCTCTGTGACCAGCTCATAGAGCTCTCCAAACCCACACTGGTGCATGGTGCGATACCCCTAATCCCCAATGATTTAAAGAGGAGATGCTGAAGTTCATATCTAATCGACAGAATGCGTCTTCTTCCTGAGCAGTAAGATGGCTGTATGGTCTCATGGCATTTATACTTCTATATTGTTTGTACAAAGGAATGTTGTACTTTCAGGTGTTTGGAAAATGCTCCAAGGACGAACCAGGCTGGTGGAGGTAAACAATTTTTTCTGCGGTATTGGCAGATTTCTTTTGATTTTCCCATGATATCACGCAAAGAAGCACCGAGTTTGAAGTAACAGGTACACATGTGAGAAGCTACAGTGGCAAGAAAAAGTATGCGAACCTTTTGGAAGTTCATGGTTTTCATGGTTGACATTAATTTGTCATAAATGTGATCTGATCATCTAAGTCAAGGGAATTGAAAAATATAATATACTGACTAAAATAACACAAAACAATTCTGACCTTTCATGTCTTTATTGAGAAAAAACATAAAAAAAATCATAGTGCTAGTGGAAAAAGTAAATGAACCCTTGGAATTAATACCTGGTATTAGAAAAAGGTTTTGTGGACTGATGAAACTAAGACTGAACTATTTGGAAAGAAAACGCAACAATACTTCTGGCGTAAAAAGGCCACTGCATATTATCATGAAAACAACCGTAAAGTATGGTGGAGGAAACATCATGACTTGGGCCTGCTATGCTGCATCAGGGCCTGGCCCGCTTTTAATCACTGAGGAGAAGATGAATGAAAGTGTATCAAAAGATTCTTCAGGATAATGTGAGAACATCTGTGCGTCAGCTGAAACTCTGTAGAAGTTGGGTGATGCAACAGGACAATGACCCAAAACACCGGAGCAAGTACACAACAGAATGGCTTCAGAAAAACAAAATCCACCTTTTGGAGTTGCCAAGTCACAGCCCAGATCTCAACCCAATAGAGATGCTATGGAGTGACTTGAAGAGAGCCATACACTTGGGACATCCCAAGATATGACCAAGCTAAAGCAGTTCTGCTAGGAAGAATGGGCTAAAATTCAACCAGGTATTAATTCTGAAAATCAGAATTAATCAGAATCTGAAGATCAGATCAAATTGACAAATTAATGCAGAAAACCATGACCTTCCAAAAGGTTCATATACTTTTTCTTGCTGTAACTGACTAATTGCATAAAGGCTTGACATAATTTTATCGCACTTTCAAAGCTGTTTAAGGCACAGTGTATGTAAACGTCTAACCTAGTGGAACTGTGATCTAGTCAATTAAAACAGTTGCTGGAAAATATACTCATATCACTGGCAAAGTAGACTAAATAACTTGCCAAAACTGCAGTTTTATAATATTAAATCTGTGGAGTGCTTAAAACAATGAGTTTAATGACTTCAACCTAGGTCTTTGAAAACCTCCGACTTCAACTGTACCTAATATTATAACTTTATATGTATAAGTTGTTTTAGTGAGTATGGAAATGACCTGTGGGCAATCTTCAGAGCCAGCTGAGCTAAAGGTTCCACACACTCACCAAACTGACCCGCATTAGGAGCACTGGCATTCCCCAGCAAAGACCTTGCATAGATACCCTAAAACACACACAGACACACACATACAACAGAGAGATTAAGGAAAAACTAATTTCAGTAATACACCAAAAATAAGCTTGCCCTGATTTTGAGGTGTTAAGTAGAGGAAATTTGTAAAAGATAAACATCACAGAATTCTCTGTAAGACTATCTGTAATCATGTCTTGCATGCGTGTGGATTACACTGGCAGCTCAACAGAAAGTAAACCCTAAACAGGCAATTAGAGATACCAAGTGGTAACATCCACAGGTTGCTGCACACCTGTGCAATGCAGGCCATTTTAAACATCGCCAAGGCAATGAAGAAATTTTGATGTGGGAGGGAAGGTACGATTCCACAGCATTGGCAGTACATGGAGATCAAGTCTTCTGCAGAAGGAATGCCTGACAGAAAAACAAAAATAATTATTGAAAATGAAAAAATTAAAGAAAGTGAATTGTCAAGAACCATGCAAATGTCTAAAACTGTTTAAACCGTCTTCTATTTAAATCAGTGATTCTCACAGACACTACACATTGTAATCTAATTTAGACTTGACCTTATCTGATCCATTACAAATACAAACTATTATACCCGGGGTATTCTGTTAAAAAGGCAAGATTCATTAAATATTCCTTGCATACAAAGGTCTGGATAAGCAACATTGCAGAATGGTAACAGGTACATATTTATGTCTTTGTCATAAACTAATTATTAAACATGAAGACTTCAAGTCCTATCTATCTATCTATGTTTACATATTCATACATACACACACACACATACACATACACATACACACACACACACACACACACACACACACACACACACACACACACAAACGCCCCCGCGCGAGATA
>JAQMYM010000001.1:9171177-9181657 GCA_030014255.1 Parauchenoglanis ngamensis
ATGCGAAGGGAACTCAAGGGATTGGGACTAAACAGCTGTGTAGCCTTAAGAAAACCACTGATCAGTGAGGCTAATCGGGGAAAAAAAAGGCTTCAATTTGCTAGAGAGCATAAAGATTGGACTCTGGAGCAATGGAAGATGGTCATGTGGTCTGATGAGTCCAGATTCACCCTGTTCCAAAGTGATGGGGCATCAGGGTAAGAAGAGAGGCACATGAAGTGATGCAGCCATCATGCCTAGTGCCTACTGTACAAGCCTGTGGGGGCAGGGCTATGATCTGGGGTCGCTGCAGTTGGTCAGGTCTGGGTTCAGCAACGTTATGTGGCCAAAGAATGAGGTCAGCTGAATATCTGAATATACTGAATGACCAGGTTATTCCATTAGTGACTTTCTTCTTCCCTGATGGCACGGGCATATTCCAAGATGACAATGGCAGGATTCATCGGGCTCAAATTGTGAAAGAGTGGTTCAGGGAGCATGAGATTGGCCACCACAGAATCCAGCCCATAACCCGACTGAGAATCTTTGGGATGTGCTGGAGAAGAATTTGCGCAGCGGTCTGACTGTATCATCATCTCTACAATATCTTGGCAAAAAATTAATGCAACTCTGGACGGAAATAAATGTTGTGACATTGCAGAAGCTGATCGAAACGATGCCACAGTGAATACGTGCCGTAATCAAAGCTAAAGGCGGTCCAACGCAATATTAGAATGTGCCTTTTTTTTTTGGACAAGCAGTGTATGTATTGCAGCGCACTGTTTGTGAGTTTGATTATTGATAATAGGTCTATTTTTACAGGCTCAGGAATTTTAGAACACCCATCAAGCAGTTCTGGCACTTGAAAGATATGACCTTTGGCCTTGGGTTGGCTTGGATTACCTAAAGATAGATAATCCAAAGTTTACCTAAATACCTGTTGGCGGTCTTTTAGTAAATCAGTTAGCTCTAATGGTAACACTTTACAAAATGCTTCATGAATTATTGTAGTTATTTTTACTAAGTAATTATTGTTACTAAGTGCCTGGTAACTTAGCAATATGTAATCAAGTGTTAACACAGTAGTTCTTCAATAATTACTAATAACTCTAATAAACTACTATTCTAATTAATGAGTAATTATTTATTAGCTAATATTAAATTATTACGCTGATAAAACCATAATGATGTTGTACAGTTTTGAACCACTGTGTTAAGCATTAGCCCCATTACCCCATTGATGAGTAATTATTGAAGGACTACTGTGGTAACACTTGAGTACTTTCTGCTAGGTTGCTAAGTACTAAAGCATTAATAAAGGAACATATTGTAAAAGTGTCACTGCACTAGCGACTGAAATAATACACATTTGATTAATGACACAGCAGTGATCTAACTATAATTTAATTTTTTTTTCACATGGTTGATCCAGATGGAAAGAAAACCATAAAGGAACAGATATTTTTGAATTACTCCTGGGGTTCCAGGTTTAAATATAAATTTTATCCTGTCCGAATAGGGCTTTACAAAAATCATTCCTTTCATACTAATGCTCTTCCACTGAAATTTCAACAATGAACTCCTTTTCCTTTATTATTATTAAAAAACATTAATATGTCACATAGACCAGGAAGCTCATGTTTCAGGAGGCTTTTTTAAAGAATAACTGAAAAAAAAGACAAGAATAAATGCTTTTTCAACATCTAAAAAAAATCTATCAGCGGTACATATTCCATTAAAACACATACACATGTGCACACGCACACATACACAACGAGCTAAGGTAGATATTTTTCATAGAAATAAAATACTTACATTTCACTAGCCAGCAAAACTGTGTTCAGTGAAGAATCACCCTAATTCCAGAGAACTCTGGACTGTTTTTTGGAAAATGCAATTTGGCAATTATCATTTTAGCCATTACCTTTATCTTGCTGCTTTCTCACTTCCAAATGCTTAGCAAGGAACAGGCTGTAAGATCAAGCCAAGCGTTTACAGGCAGGGTAAGGTGGGCAACTGTGTAAGGTGTGTGTGCGTGTGTGTGTATGCAGCTTAGGGATGTGGCACTGAGGTACATTAGCATTAAAATGCAGTAGGAAGAAATACAACTGCACTCTGTCTAAAGTGCCTGCTATTTTTTTCACCACCTGACAGACTTGCTTCTTCAGGTCGGTGCAGAAAAGCACTTAGATCATCATTAGAGCACAATTTACAAAACTCTGGTATAAATGGTGTAGCAGAGCATTAGATGTCAGTGCAGTACTTCACCTGCTTACCTTTTCGAGACAGAGTGAGAAAGCTGGAGTGAGTGAGAGGAGTGGGAAGAGATAGAGAGATATAGACATAAGGAGAAGTAAGGAACTATGCAGTCACCTCCAAAAGTATTGGAACAGCAAGGCCAGTTCATTTGTTTTGCTGTGCATTGAAGACATTTGTGTGTGAGATCAAAAGATCAATATGAAAACAGAGATCAGAGTTTCAGCTTTTATTCCTTGGTATTTACATCTAGACATGTTAAGCAACACAGAACATAAAACATTTTGTATCATATTATATAGTTTCAAGTGAAGTAAAGTATTGGAACAGAATGTTTCACTAAATTAAAGTAATAAAATACTTAATATTTGGTTGCATATCCCTTGCTCACAATAATTGCACAAAGTCTATGACCCATAGACTCCACCGGATTTCTTGTTTCTTCATTAGTTATGCTTTTCCAGGCTTTTACCACAGCATCTTATAGTTGTTGTCTGTTTTTCAGTGTTTCTTCCTCCAGTCTTCGCTTCAGGAGGTGAAATTCATGTTCAGTTGGGTTAAGATTTGGTGATTGACTTGGCCAGTCCAAAACCTTCCATATTTCCCCTCTTTTAGTTTGGATGCATTTCTCCATACATTGGCAGCCAATATGTTTCTGTAGACATCTCTGTTCATTGTGCTACTACTATCATGAGTTATATCATCAATAAAAATGATTGTGCCTGTTCCAGAAGAATCCATGCAAGCCCAAGCCATGACACAACCTCCACCATGCTTCACAGATGGGCTTGTATGTTTACGATCATGAGCAGATCCCTTCTTTATCCATACTTTGACAATCACTTTGGTAGAGGTTAATCTTTGTATCATCAGTTCATAAAACTTCTTTTCAACTGTTGTGGATCATCTCTATACTTTTTTTTGCAAATTTCAATCTGGCTTTCCGAATTTGCTGCTCATGAGTGGATTCCATCTTGCAGTATGGCTCTATATTGTTGTTCTTTAAGCCTCCATTGAACAGTGGACTGTGATAATTCCATCCCAGCTCTCTGAAGGTTGTTCATGATGTTATGGGCTGTTGATTAGGAGTTTATCTTTACTGCTCTCACAATTTGTCTGTCATCAGTTGTTTTCCTTGGATGACCAGTTCAATGCCTGTTGCTCAGTACACCAGCGGTTTCCTTCTTTTTTAGGACATCCTAAATTGTGGTACTGGCTATGCTCAATGATTTTGAAATACGTAACCCTAACCCTAGGATTTTTCCCCTTTTCTCAGCTTCAGAATGGCATGCTTTTCTCATGTCTTCATGTCAGTCTACCATACTTAACTACAAATGCCACTCTTCACAGGTGAAAGCCAAAGCTTAAACTGAGAGTAGATATGCAGGGCTCATTAATGATTAAACAATCAATCTTATATGACACACCTTGTAACAAGAAACACAGGTCAATTTTCATGGTCTAATACTTTAGTTCACTTGAAAAACTGGGTGGTTTAATCTCTGTTCTCATATTTATCTTTTTATTTTATACACAAATGTCTCCAGTGAACAGCAAAACAAACTAACTGGCCTTGCTGTTCCAATATAATACCTACAGTTGGCGGTGACTCCAATGGAATGCTTTATAATTTGTGTGTGTGTGTGTGTGTGTGTGTTATATAGCACAGTGTATGTTGCAATTACAAACTACAAATACAAAACCTCATTCATTTTTTTAATAAAGAAAAAGGGGATTAAACCTTAACAGTGTGACTGCATGACATTTTTTTTTGTAAATACTGTAAACAAAACAATAAATGTTCTAGATTTTTTTCCCATTCAGAGCCCAACATTTGAATTTGAATGGTCAACCTTGCAATCAGTGGATCACAGCCTTAAATGCTGAACCTACATTAATCTAAACAGTGGTGAACACTTATTTTTTATTGTAATTGGTTTTGAAAAAACAAACCTTTTAGTTTTCTGCTAATAGACTTCTATGCTAAGCTTTATATGATTATTCCTCAAAGATGTCTGGATGAATTGTAGATGAAATGTGGATGAAATATAGAATCTATATGAATTCTTCAACCTTTCTGAAGTGTGTTCAGATTTTCACTTTCAGTTTAATTTTGGAAAGCTAAAAACTCTTAACTATTTAAAGAATCACTCCTGAGGCCATTTGCAAGTTTACAAGCTCAAGTCCCATCAGAGGAATCTTGAGAGCAAAACTGGTCATGCTCTCTGGGTGGGACGTATGACATAATCTCTCTTCCCTGTCAAACAGAGCAATACTAAGCAATTGTGGGCTTCTGTGAGCTCATGTATGCAGAAGAGGGAAGATAGCAATATAGGGAATGGCTGGAGTGGGGGGTTTGGGGGAGAGTATTTATTGGACCAAAGATGAATACTAAATGAGAATGTAATATCATTTGTCATTATTGATATTTAAATACCTATATTGTTTCTCTAATACCTGTATAGGTACATATAAACTTTATGGGCAACTGAGGATTTATTAAAACGTAAATGTATAATGACAGTTTTAGCAGGACAGAATGTCTTGCACAGCAGGATAGGAAGGGTAATTACATTTATATGAACTGCTGGTTCACCAATAAAAATATATTTCTGATTATGACTGCAGGTACATGCACTACATATGAAGAAACTGATCATTAGTTTAACAGGCAGCTTATTCAAACATTTTTCGCTGTAATTCCAATATACATACACTCAGTGACAAAAAAGTCAAGCACCCAGAAGGAATGGTCTGATTTGGACTTAATCAGGTACACATTCAGACCAGTGATGGGTATGTAAATGATTTAATTTGCAAGGAGCTGCCATGTCTAATCACCAGACACAGAGGGTGCCTTGTAGATGCATTAGACAGCATTACCAGCACTTGACGGAGTTTGATAGGGGTCGCATTGTGGGTTTGCATGAGGTCAGGTGGTCATATTGTGCAGTTGCCTGGCATGTGAGGCACATGAACGCAGGTTCCGGTTGCCCAAGACAGACCACACCAATGGAGGTTCGTCGTATTGTGCGCCAAGCATCACAGAACCCCATGACATCTGTTTCTGTCATCTGGACACAGATTTTGGACTCTCTACAACACCCTGTGTCATTCCGCACCATGTCTCCACAACTAACATCAGCCGGAAGTTCACCCGTAGATCACCATCCCATGCGTAGGCTGCCATTAACACTAGAGCAGAGATGGCTGTGTTTGGAGTAGTGCCGTAAATGGGAGGCATGGACTGATGATGTGTGGCGTTGTACCATATTCAGCGATGAATCTCAGTTCTGCATTACCACAGATGAGCGTCGTGTGCGCACATGGCGGCACGAGGGGAGAGGATTCTGCCAATTTTGTGGAGAGACACACTGGTGTTACTCCTGGCATCATGGTGTGAGGAGCCATAGGGTATGACTTCAGGTCATCTCTGGTACTAAGTTTCTGCATTCACTTGTCTTACCTCACCAGAGACAGCAACCTGGTACAGTCTTTCAACAAGACAATGCACGTCCACACAGAACGTGTGTCTGTGGTCTGCCTGCATCATGTTGAGGTCCTTCTGTGGCCAGCCAGGTCCCCCTATCTTTGATCTAGGTACTGTCAAATTATAAACTGGTGCAAATTAGTGCATTTTATTGGGTTACTATACTACAACACAACTAAATGGCTTAGCATGCTACTACCATAATTCTTCTGTAACAGTGCAGACATCCCGAAGTGGTTAGATTATGGTTTATTGCATTATTTATGTACAACTATATACGAGTTATATGAGACACTTAATTTGAAGTGGAACCTAATTATCTTTTGTACTATATTTTGTAGTTATTAGAGGAATCAGAATGTTTCTATGTGTGGGTTGTGTAAAACTGTGAGACATGTCCCAAAATAAGAAAATACTTATCCTGTGCTTCTACCACAGAGGGGATTTTTTAGATAGAAAGAAAGTGAAAGAGGGCAATAGGCATATTATAATGACAGATCTCAAACTTTCCTGAACACTGAAGAGACAACAGTACAGAAAGAGGAATGGATAACATCTTTTGAGGGACCGAGAGAAAGGAAGAGAGATACAAAAAATATAAAAGAGCAGAACGTAAGGAGAAAGGAAACAAGAAAGAAAAGGGATGACAGAGTGGATATCCTTGGCCAAATGCAAGTTGAATAGAGCTCAATCTTTTCGGCTACACTTTTCAATATAAATTTTGTTTTAATTGACAATTAAACATGATGAAATGATTTCAATAGCAGCATTTAAAATGCCTAAAATATATTTTTAAATTCATTATAAATGAGCTCATGCACATAGTATTTTAATTTTGTTAATAAATTATATAGCATAAACAGAAGGAGTGCATGCTAAATTCATTCTTATTCACTAGAGCAGAAACACATGCACACGGCAGACCCACCCATCAAAGGCCTAGCTGAGGCTCCCTTGGTGTATTTGTAACATTTATGCGTATGCCAGGTGGCGTGGGGCTTGGACGCACTTCCTCAGTGTACATTCCCGACTCCCCCATATGCAACTGAGCTCCAATGCTCTCCCATCAGCATCCGGTTCCTGGACCCCCCACGTTCTTGGAGGAAATTAACGGTTGGAGCCGATTTGCATTTTCAAGGGCTGTTGAAGGAGTTGTTTGGGTGTGAGAGTGTGTTCACATGTGTGTTTGAACAAGACAGGCGATGAAGAGGTGGAAAATGAGTGGTTGCTTTTTGGCAAAAATGCAATTCTATATGTGTATGTGTGTATAGACTTGCAAATATGTTTGTGCTGCTGCATTTTATTCCAAAATGGCAGCTACTGATGGAGAGCTCCCTTGCCAGGCCAGCTGTCTCTGCAGCTGCCTGTTAATCAAGAATGTTCATAATAATCATACATACTCTTAAGGGTGGCAATGTGTTAATGTGTGTGGGTGGGTGTGTCTGTCTGTCTATCTGTCTGTCTATATGTCTGTGGTCGCCTGTTTGGCGCTAAGCCTCACTTCCCAACAGTGAGACCAAATGACTGCAAGAGGGTGGTCTGCCCACTGGCCAAAGAGTGGGAGAGATAGGCTCACATCCAGCATTCAAAAACCTTTTATGTAGAACAGGAGACAACAGTGAAATGACTACATAATCAGACACATACATATGTCTGTGTAGGTAAAGTGTGAGAATATTTTCTGCATTAAATCCTGTTTGTTTGTAGCTATAAATCATTTTCTTCTATTTGAATTTTTCTCATTTTCATAATTTTTTATTAATTAATTGATGGTAAAGACCAGACTCTTACCATATGTCATCATGTTTTACATCTGCTACAATAAAGCTAATACATTTATATATATTGCAATGAAAGCAGATGTAAGAAACTGTTTCAAGAGGAATAAGAACAAGAATTTCCCCCTCCAGTAGGTGGCAGTAATACCAATCTGCCCAAATAAACACACAGCAATATAAATGAATAGAGTCAGTCTTTTGTAAATGCTCTGTTTAGTTAAGCGTGTATTATCTGTAGTTTAAACCTGGGACATTTTTACAACATTGGCATGACCCCTGGAAAAAAGAAGTGGCAAATCTCTGAAAGAGCCATCTAAAACGATAAAAGAGCATTAAGAAGGACAGACATTCAACAAGAAAAGGAAGAGAAGGCTTTGGCTCTCAGGTGTCAAGACCCAGCCATCTTGGGTTTAGCCCAGCATTACAAGTAATGGACATTTTTTCTCCAGCAGCCCAAAGCAGGAGGGAATAGTGTGAAGCACATCATCCATTTTGAGTGAGTAGCATGGAGAGCTAGTACACCTTAAGGCCAAGACAGGAACACTTCAGTCACGCTCTTTCTCCTCTCTCTGGCCTTCAAACAATTTGAGTTCATAGTGATTTCTCTCTCTCTCTCTCTCTCTCTCTCTCTCTCTCTCTCTCCTATAGTGCATGAACATTTGCCTCCCTATTCCACTTCTTTTTTTTGCGGATGGAATCTCAAACTGGTGTGGCCAGCAGAGTCCATTTGCTTTAATTTTCCCATTGGTTAAATCATTTGGACTAGAAGCAACCAGTTTGGACTCTACAACCAGGAGCTGTGATTACTTCCTCCAGCGGGAGTGTGGAGCATAAAGAGGCCTTCCAAAAATCGCCCAGAGTGAGGAACAAACAAGGCCCAGAGTTCCTTAGCCAGGCTGAAAATGCCACATCAAATAGCCCTTCAGTCCTGTGCAGGGCTTAGTGTGCCTGTCCCCTGAGCTAGTGGCCAGGCCAAACGACCCACAAATGCAGTGCGTTTGATAAAACGAGACATCTCGATCTCCTGGCCATGGCCTCTGGTCACTCTTGGCATAGCTAAGAGGGCACTTGTTCTCCACACAGCTTGCTCCAAACACCTGGCACGGGAGGCAGGGAAGAGGTCTGCCATCTTGGAGTGCCCAGCAGTCGCTACCTATCACACAGTGAGAGTCATCAGAGGGGAACAGATGGAGATGCTGACATTTGCTGCTATGCTAAGCCAGCAGTGTAACTGTCTACCATTACTGCCCATTTGTCTGTCATATTCACCTTTTTTCTCCAAAGCCACTAATCCATCTGTGTGTGGATCACAGGGAATTATAATAATAAATCTATAAACCAAAAGGATAGTGTCTGGATTGTCATCAATTAATACTTGTTGGCACTTAACTCTACAAAATGTCTGCTATACTTTATGCCAGCTAGTTTCCTTTTACTTAAATTCTAAGGAAAATTACATTCATTTTGCAAGATGCACAGAATCGGAGCTGGGAGAATCGACACATATAGAAATGAGAAATGACACATATACAAAAGCCCTACATGGCAACAAAAAACATACATGGTCATATAAAGGCTTTTATTTTAAGAGGCATTAGCTGGTATATAGTTACTTTTGTTGACTTTTATTTATATATCTAAGTTACTTTTGAAAGTGTTAAGACACAAGCAGGATGTTCGCAAAATCCTGCGCAGTATGACTCAGAGGTTACGTCACCTTAACTTATGCCATCTGATGCTTGTTATAATTAGCCTTTATAAATATTTAGGAAGGTCTATGTCAGCTGTCATGGAAAGCTTGTGTAGATGTTGGGTATGTTGGAAATGGGGAAAATTATGTCTCAGGAGGGTGTCTAACAAGACAGTGAGGCATCAGAGACAATTCAAAACTAATCGAACTATTGTTTTCTGTCTTCTAGGATGCCTTCAAATTGCCCTCAGTAGAATGCATTGACATCTAATGCACCGATGTATCCTTGATGCTGCCCATAAATCTATGCAGCAGCTCTCTCAAGCATTGGAAAAAACCCCGAGCTTCAGACTGAGCTTCACTGAAAAGTGAATTTGTATGGAAATATACAAAACTTTTTTGCTTAATTTTAAAAAAAAAAGTTACAGAGAAATAAACATGGAACTATCTTAAAACTCTGTTACTATAAGCAAATAGGCATTTCCTAGCCAACTAGCTAACATTATGATTTAATTACACAGCATGCTGACATCACACGCTACCTTAAATTCTATCTTAAAAGGTTGTTTGAAATGAGTGTCCTCAGAAGATCCCTACAGCAACAAGGCAGAAACCTTTTGTTTCGAATGCAGCTGTTGTGTTTTGTAAAGTGTTAAAAGTTTTTAAGGCCTTAACTAAACACGTGCTATGGTACTGACATTCATAATGATTACATGATGACATTTCTGCAATTGACCTATACTGTTCAGCCTAAAGTTTTGTTTTCTAGTTCTAATTATGTCTCTTCCTCTCTTTTTCTATGTGCCTTTCTCTCTCATTATAGCCAGACCACGCTATTTGTTCATTAGATGACTACTACAAGTATTTGGTATAATGGTGTTACTCTTCAGCAACTGAAACCATTAAAATCCTGTTTCCATCTTTCTTAGTATTCTTGTCGATGTAGGTGACATTGCAGGCTGGACAGCTGTTATCAGCTCTGGCCACACCATCTGGTCTAAATGCGAGAGGCTTTGGAAATAAGATTTCCCCTTGCCAAAATGCATGGGTATACATGGGTGTGCAGGATGGGGAGAGCAAACATTTTTAAGTGCTATTAACTCTGAAAAGGAAGCAAATCCCTTGCTATAATGAGATGTCAGATTCCACCAGTAATGGAGTTATGTGGTAAAGAGTTGTCACTCAGTTTCTAGATAGATTTGCAACATACTACAGTGGAGCAAAAAAGTATTTAGTCAGCCACCAATTGTGCAAGTTCTCCCACTTAAAAAGATGAGAGAGGCCTGT
>JAQMYM010000001.1:9229140-9278516 GCA_030014255.1 Parauchenoglanis ngamensis
ACACACACACACACACACACACACACACACACACACACACACACACACACACACACACACACACACACGCTCATCTAAAGCATCTGATGCCTGCTGACCTTCACCCTCAGCTTCTCATTAGGAGCTGAACCCAGTCAAGAAGTGGAACTTTCTCCCAACAAGGAGACACACACATGCACTCGCGCACACACAATGAGAATATGGCTAATGAAAGGGTTCCAATTCACCTGATTCTCTCTCCATTTTTTTTCCTTTTTGGAAACAGCCAATTATAGCAAGTGATCTGTCATGCAGGAAATAACTGTGTCTGGGTAATTACCCTGTGAAGAAAACATCTTGGAAAAACAACACCGACACAAATAACACACCCAAAACCATCAAATTTAGAGACTGAGAAGTGTTCTTCCTGCAAAATCAGTCTAGATAAGGTTTAAATGAATTACGTTGTGTTTAAAACACATTTAAAACCCCCTGAAGCCGTTCTTCTTCCTGGTGATGTCTTTTCCGTTGATTTATGTTTTTATGTACTAATGCATCAGTAACTTTTTTATTTCAATAATATGTTGATATGGAAGTACATGTTCCTTGGTGCATTAAAAGAATATTCCAGCATTAAAAAAAAAACCTTTCTACCTTATCTGCAGCTATGTATTATTACCTCAGACACACATTTCCAAACATTTCCCTGTACTGAGAAAAACATAGGAGGTTGTTGGGGAAGGTGTTGACTAAACTAACAACTTCATATATAGTACCTCAATTATAAGTGAGTTTTTAAGTGTAGGAAAATGTGTTGAAATTATTGTTTCTGGTAATCACACATACTCTACAGAAACTGTTACAACCTTTTTTTTAATCTCCAAAAAAAGCTAATATCAGTTTTGTGCCAGTAGGAAGTGAGGGTTGTAGCATAAATCAAACACACCAGGCACTAGATTAGTCATTTTGATGTGGACGTATTGAAAAAATGTAGAAACAGAACCATGGTGTCCTACTGAAGAATTAGTGTCAGGGTGAGTAATGCCAAAATGATTGAAAAGAAAATATTGCTAACAGAGATTTTTTACGTACCAAAATAAAAATACAATATGCTTGCAAAAGAAAAGGCACTCACCCCTGCAGTGCCCAGGTGGCTATAAAAGGTGCAATTATGTGGTATTTACAGAGTGCAACATTCTGATGTCTATAGCAACATGTACAAAGGAATGGATCAAGTGTTAATGCAATATGTTCTAAGTACAGGCAGAATGCAGCATATACACAATTTACAGAGCATACAGCTGCAGAATACAAAGTTCAAGGGATGGCTGAAACAAGTGTACAAAAGCTAGTATAATGCCTTATTATAAGGCATTCTTCCTTTTATATTCTTCTATTCCCACATTATTCCCAATCTATCAATCCTTGTGTTGAGTCTGGTTCTCTTCTGGAAATGTCTAATAGAGAAAGTGGAACAAAGAAAGAGATGCACACAGTAAAAATACGTCCTGGGATGTAACAAGACACTGAGCAAAGATTTCTTAGAGATTAAAAAATCCTTATAAATATAGGCAGGTATTTTTGGTAATGAATAAAGATATATAAATATGATTATGAATGATGCACAACATCCATGTTTTATGTGCTTCTGTGTTTGCTGTGTTTTTCTGTCATGAGGCCATTTTCCCACTTTGACCCTCTATTTGTACACATGTGGTATAAGTGCTTTGTGCTTTCCTTTGGGGATTTGGTGCTGAAATGCAGTGCTACTCGGGGAATATTCTCGAAGAGAATCGTTTGCTGTCAAACTGGACTGAAAAGAGCTGTTGAACCGTAGCCACGTATGAGCACGGTTTTTCAGGAACCTGCAGATCTAAATGATGGTGTCAGTGTGTGCCTGAACTTGTCTCGTGTTTTGTGAGATATCGGTCATCAGGTGATTTAGTAAAGAGAGCGAGTTGGAGATATCACATTGTGTGATAAATCATGATGGGATCAAAAACACGGTGTTATGCTATGATGGTAGCTGTCAAATTTCTTCCCAGTGTGTCTCACATAGGTTATGGAAAACATGACGGAGGGGAAAATAGAATACCGAGGCTTAGTATTTCAACCATCTGCTAACCAAAAAAAAAGAAAAAAAAAAAAGAAAAAGAAATGCTCAGCAAAACTTTTTTTTATTTCAGTGACTGAATCACTGTTTGATTTGAGCTCTAAATAAATGGCCAAGCTGTTTTGAGGTTACCTCTCAAATTTTATGTTCACTTTACAGTAGAAGGGATGAACTGTGTGAAAGAGGGGACTTCTCTGATTTATCTCACCTTCATAAATTGAACAGCACTTTTCCCCGTCTGTTCAGTCATGATTCATGTGAATGAGACACTGAAGAAAAGAATAGAGAGGACAGACAATGTAAATTGCAAGCACACTGATGTGCTAAACAATAGAGACTTTGAAAGGGGAATAGAAGGAGACGGTGAGAGCAGCCTGCACAGTCTGCTGGGAACAGGTAGTGTGCATGTGGGTCAGCACGTTGCATCATCAGCAGTTTTCGCAATCTGCCCGAGCACTCTGGGACAGGCAAATGTCTCTGCCTCTCTCTCTCTCTTGCTCTCTCTCTCTCTCTCTCTGTCTCTCATTAATGCATGAACTTCATCATCAAGTACTACTTTATAGCTTACCTTTTGTACAGAATAAATCATAAATACAGACTAAATCTACAGACAAAATCATAAATATAAATTTGACCAACCTTGACAAACACAGAAGCACACATCTATTTAATATTACAGACATTTTGTCTATGGCCAGCTGAAGATCAGAGAAATATCTCTTGGTCTTTCAATTTCTAGAAGTGAGCCTATGCCCACTGTAGTCTCAAATATAGCTAAAAGATCTTGTGCTGTTGTAGCCCATCCACCTCAGTGTTTAATGTGTCATGCATTCTGAGATGCTTTTATGCTCACCATGGTGGCAAAGAGTGTTTATTTGAGTTACCGTAGCCTTCCTATTGACTCACATGAGTTTGGCCATTCTATTCTGATCTCTTTAATTAACAAGGCATTTCTACCCACAGAACCACTGCTCACTGGATGTCTTCTTGTTTTTGGCACTAACTCTAGAGGCTGTTACGCATGAAAATCCCAGGAGAGCAACAGTTTCTAAAATAATCAAATCAGCTCATCTGGTACCAACAACCATGCCATGGTCAAAGTCACTGAGATCGCATTTCCCCCCATTCTGATATTTGATGTGAATATTAAATGAAACTCTTGGCTTGTATCTGCAGGATTTTATGCTACCACATGATTGGCTGATTTGATAATTGCATGAAGGAGCAGGTGTTCCTATTAAAATGGCTTGTGAGAGTATATATACTGTGTGTGTGTGTGTGTGTGTGTGTGTGTGTGTGTGTGTATGTGTGTGATTGAGTGTGGGTCACTGGCTTTGCATTTGCTTTAGAGTCTGTAATCTGGTATGTATTAAAAAGTCATTTATATCTGGTGTGTATTAAAAAGTCATTTATAGCTTGTAAGCAATATCTGCACCCTGTAGTACAAAAAAACGCTGAAAGCTGCATTTTCCTCGGCAAGATAACAAGTCTTCTAATTTTCCCACTGTGTAAAAATGGGTTATTTCTTCTCCCTCTATTCCTTTCTCCCTCTCTCATTCCTGCACTCACTCTCTTTTCATTTGTCTCTTTGGCCCACTTTCTCTCTTTCTTTTCTTTTGTTCCCATGAGGACAAAATTAGCAGTAAATGACTGCAATATTGGCTATAGTAAATGTTTTAATTGAATACAAACACAACTAAGCTTACTAGATCTAATTTGCTAAGATGTGATACTGGTGGAAAGCTTTGGGCAGCTGCAGAACATATGGAAAAAAATACAGTTTGGAGGTATTCAGAATTCAAAGTCATAGTCAGCAATTTTGTTAGGAGGCGAGAGGGATGAAAGTGGCTTTGATAAATTAATTCCCCAAGATAGTAGCATCAGTACAGCTGGAGAGAGCGGGATATCATTGAATAAGAGACTCTGTTATGTGACTCTTGTGTGCCTTTCTTCCTGATATTTCTCAGCTAATTTGGCCACATAATTTACATTTTACTCATTAGAAAAGTGTGTGTGTGCTCTAAGGGAATCATTATGGAAGCAGCCTCGCAGCTGTCTAGTGGAAGATTTTTTTCAGCCCCTTATCTCTTTCATCTTTCATTTGCCCTTATAGTAAGAGAAGTAAGTTGGTGTAATTTTTGAACTAATTCTGAATGTTCAAGTTGGGTATAGATATTCTGGATTTGGTAAATCTCACGTTTATTCTTACAATAAGGTAATCAAATTCTATAACATTCAATGTGGCCCTTAAAAGTCCACAATGTAGAATTTAGGGGGATCTAGTAGCAGAAATAAAAAGTATTCTTAAGTATTTAATTAGTGTATAATTACCTGAAACTATGAACTGTTATGTTTTCATCAGCTTAGAATGAGCCCTTTATATCTACATAGGTAGTGGGTCCACTTCTATGGAGCCGCCGTGTTACACCACTACAGTAGCCCAGAACAGACAAACCTCTAGAAAGCACATTCTGCATTTCATATTTTTACATATGGCAGTATGAATCAGGAATGAAGCACCAGAAGGATGGCAAAGTAGAACTAAGGAAGACAAGGAAGAAGAAATAAAAGGAATCAGTGTTTGCTGGTGCTGGCTAACAAGTTTGAGAATTCAAAGTTTGAAAAACAAAGGATTATGTGTATTATTTATCACAGGAAAAGAAAAGGATTGTGAATGTAAATACTTGGAAGTACACTACTGGCACCTGACCTTTAACTTGTTTTAAATTGTGTTTATATAGATATTTAGAATTTATTATTATTATTATTATTATTATTATTATTATTATTATTATATGCTGCTGTTCCTTCTAGGCTGATATATAGCTGCTTTCCAGTTGTTTTTTTTCCCTGCTTTTAGAAGCTGTTGGGGCGTAATCAAGTGCAAGGTGAACAAATCATTGAATAATTTTATACAATCATTTCTTTTTGTACTGAGTTGATGAATAATCACAATGCTGAATATTTAAAATTATACCATTCTATAAAATTACACAATGTTAGGCATGGTTGAACACAATATTCTACTCATGCATGGACAATTTCAAGTCTAATACAGGCTAATGTGTCAACTGTGAGTAATGTTACTAAAAGGTTTAATGTGTTTGGAAGTAGCTCTATGAATGTCAAAAACTGCTTCAAGATATTAGGAGTTGTTTTGGATAGTAACCACAGCACTGTCTACAAAACAGCATACAATCACCTCTCTGTGACATTTCTTCCACTACGGACAG
The DNA here is from genome assembly GCA_030014255.1 of Parauchenoglanis ngamensis. Taxonomy (NCBI): domain Eukaryota; kingdom Metazoa; phylum Chordata; class Actinopteri; order Siluriformes; family Auchenoglanididae; genus Parauchenoglanis; species Parauchenoglanis ngamensis. The sequence goes on from JAQMYM010000001.1 coordinate 9,234,466, forward strand.
ACAAGCATTTCAGTTCATGAAGTCCTTTTATTCTTTTATAATTGGTTGGTGACTTAAGTTCAAAGTCACACCAATGTTTGCACAAGGAAAGTTCTCAGTGTTCAGTGTCAGATTATGGGAATACATTAGAAATGATAAGAGGAATGTCAGGGGCCCTAGTTTTGTTCTCTTCACTGTAATAGCTAGCTGGTTAGCAGTAGTGGGCTAATCTTAAATGAATCTTTCAACATCCGAAATCTGCAACCATCTCCATTGGATATAGATGTGAGCCAACAGAGCAATATAAGATTTCAACTGGTATTCAGTGTGTGTGTGTGTCAGTCGCTGTGACTGTGACTTTGACATTGATATGCACAATAGTTTTTTAATCCTCATAACAATTCTGTGACACAGAGTAAATGGCAGCATTTAATTACATTATTATACCTACTCGGGCCCTATACTGCCATGCTAAATAGTTTAATATCATTATACCATCGGTGTCATTACAATTTGGGCACACAGCTAGTGCAGATGGTCCTGAATTTTCTCAAGAATATATACACTCTGCGAGATGTATATGGGTTCAACACAAATCACATTATTACATGTTCTTAGACAAGTAGCTTGCAATAGTGGCTAAAATCTTACTATAACTTTAAATTTATGTATATTCCAGAATCTGAGTACAGATGGCATTTCTAAGAATCAGTAGGGAAATATTACATTATTATTCATTTTATCCCTGTAATTGGACACCTCTCTCTGAAAATACAAAACAATACTTGTATTGGGGTAAAAATACAATTCCATGCTTGTCTGAACCTGAGAGCAAAAGTCCAAGAAAAAGAAAAAAAGAACGAAAACATTTCTTTTTTATTGCTGTGATATTGAGTACTGCAGCACTTTTTTATACCGTGCACTATAAGAAGAGGGAACCCAACACTACATTGGTGCTTCCAGATAGTCCAGCTTGGTTTAAGCTGTCAGGAAAGATGTAATAACCCAAATAATCCCTCTTTACAGCCATGGTGAGCAGAAAAGCATCTCAGCATGTGCACAACATCGACCCTTGAGGTGGATGAGCTACCACAGCAGAAGACCACATTGGGTTCCACTTCTGTCAGCCAAGAACAAGAATCTGAGCTGTCATGGGCAGAGATTCTTCCAAACTGAGCAGTTGAAGATTAGAACAATTCACCTGGTCTTTTTCCACCCTTTAACTGTCCAGTTTGGTTGAGTCTGTGCCCATGAAAGCCTCTCCCCATGAAAGGTCTTCTCCTGTTGCAGTTCATCCACCTCAACCTTTGATATGCTGTGCATTCTGGGATGTTTTTCTGTTCACCATGTTTGTAAAGCGTGATTGATTATTTGAGTTAGTATATCCTTCCTGGCAGTTTGAACTACTATACTATAGACTTTCTTGTCAGTTCAGGCCAGTCTGGTCATTTTCCTCTGATCTCTCTCATCGACAAGGTGTTTCAGTGCACACCCTCTGCTCACAGGAGAACCAAACCAGCCCATCTGGTGCCAGCACCCATGCCATGGTTAAAGCCACAGAGATAATACTTTTTCCCCATTCTGATGTTTGATGTGAACATTATCTGAAGCTTTTGACCTGTATTTTCATGATTTTATGCATTGTGCTGCTGTGCACAATTGGTTGAATGGATAATTGCATAAATGAGCAGGTGTACAAGTGTGCCTAATAAAGTGTATGGTGAGTGTCTGTCAAATTATAAAATGCTTTAAATAGTAATTCTCTTTGGCTATTACATTGCCACATAAAGAACCAATGCACCATTAGTCATGCAGGTTTCACCACCATTCTCCAATTTATTACTCAACCTTCTAGACATGGACAGTATATGACAAGCTTGTGTGTGAAGCCTTGGGCTAAATTTCTGCCATCAGCCCCTGTAGGTGAATGGGTAATATACAGGGCTGTGGATCACCCTAATAGAGCCTTGTGTCAATATAGGCTGGAACTCAGCTGAGAGAAGTCAAGGAGTGATGAATGGATGGATTGGAGGGAAAGATGCAGTGGACATTAACATCCATCCTGAGACCTGCCAACTCACTCTGTCTTTGATAGGCAGGAAAAGTGCTTCCAGACTACATGGATAACATCAGAACAAGGCATAGCTACATCAGAGAGATCACATAAATACAGATTTCATTCACCATCAGACTACACTTGCAATAAAACCCGAATTACAGGTACTTTTGCTCATTATTATCCATGACACTGACATAAGCTGAACCAAATGCTACTAGATTTGATAGTCATTAAAATTAACAATATGCTCTTTTGACTGACAGGGCTTGAGTTGTGTAAAGGCTTCAAAATGATATCCAGTAATTTTCTGGTATTCAAATCAGCCTCAGTCTGCAGATCCAGTGTCATCTTCTATTAATCACATTATAAATTTCAATCTCGGTATTACAGCTGTGGAGCATTTCCATATTCTTTTTGAATTCCATGTGCCATCTCAACATCCAGTCATTCAGTTTCTTTTTATTTTTGCCTATATATTTGAAATGAACATAAATTTGAAGAGGCGTCCGTTATTGTCTACGCAAAAAATGTATCATTTCAATGCAAAATTCATGAGCACTTCATATGAATGCTAATAGGCTCACTTGACAGATCCCATATAATTCTTCAATTATTAATGTATTATTCAAAAAAGATGTTTTTTAATTATTGAGTAATATTTAAGCCTCGATCCAGACATTTTTGAAGGATTCTGGAGTTAAGATGGAAAATATTACAGATATACTGGCAAACTTTCCTTCATATCAGATAATTCCCCTTTAATATATAGCACATGTTGCTGTAACCAAATAGAGCTGACCTTAAAAGTCCACTACGTAGGATTCAGTTGACTGCAACCTACAGAATACCTCTCTCTTACCTCTCCCATTCCAGGCGTGTATTAGAAAGTTTGGTGGCCGTCAGGTGCTAGTAGCATACTTCCAAATACTTACATTCTCGCTCCCTTGCTTTTTCGGTGCTAAATACTAAGTATGATCATGCATTTTTCAAAATGTGGGTTCTCAAACTTGATAGCTAGCACCAGCAAACACTGATTCTTATTATATCTTCTTCCTTCTCTTCCTTTTGTTTTCTTCATCTTTCTTCCAGTGCTTCCTTTTGGATTCATGTTGCCGCTCGTAAAAACTCTCAGTGCGGAAGCTGCTCTCTAGAGGTTTATCCAGTCTGTGCAATACCTAGTTACAGGTATTTATGCATTAATGAAAACATATGTGGAATTGACCAAAAGACAGGAGGCAGATCTGGAGGTAGCAGAGTTAAAGATGCTAAGATTTGCACTAGGTGTGACGAGGATGGATAGGATTAAGAATAAATATATTAGAGGGTCAGCACAGGTTGGACAGTTTGGAGACAAAGTCAGAGAGGCGAGATTATGTTGCTTTGGACATGTGCAGAGGAGAGATGCTGAATATATTGGGAGAAGGATGCTAGAGATAGAGCTGCCAGGCAAGAGAAAAAGAGGAAGGCCTAAGAGGAGATTTATGGATGTGGTGAGAGAGGACATGCAGGTAGTTGGTGTAACAGAGCAAGATGCAGAGGACAAGAAAAGGAGGAAAGAGATGATCCGCTGTGGTGACCCCTAATGGGAATCGCCGAAAGTAATGATGATGATGATGATATTCCATTTCTGATCATAGATTCCCCTAAATCCCACATAGTGGACCTTTAAAAATATAAGCCAATTTAGATTTAGGTCTGAATGCCACATGTGTCTGAACAGGAATCACCAAGTGGTCATATTCACATTTATATATACAGTAGAAGAAAGTCTACCAAGATCTCTTTTTCTCCTAATGTACATGGTTATGTTTGAGTAGAGGGATTAACAGTCCCCTCTGAATATACTGAGCCATTAAAAAATACTGTGGAGTTGGGGGGTTAAAGAGGCAGTAGATGCATTTTCGTGTCTTTCTCCTCCTCGTCTATGGGAATTGAAATACAGATAGCATTTGGTCACGACAAAGCAATTTAGATAATGAACTGTGGTTGAAAATGCATTATGGAAATTGTGCCCTTCACTAATACACTGTAGGTACGGCTGTCTCGATGCCTTACTGCCTCTGCCATCTCAAGAGTTTTAGGTGTCTTACTCTCTATAAACCACTGGTTTAAGACATGAATTGAAGGCAGCAATATGCCATGACATTGTCAGTATGCTTCCAGTGTTAACAATTGCTAACCTCAAAAGGTAAGTTATGGCACACTGAATAATTGCATAACTGTTGGTGGTAATAGTCAATATTCTGTCTGACTGCTTCAGTATTTCTTTTACAGAATTTCTTTCAGAACTACCTTAAGTAAAACAATTATAAGTAAGTTAAATGCACAAGCTGTTCTCAGTCTTTCAGTGTTTTGGTATTTTTCAATAGAATTTATGTGCATACTGGTTGCAGCAGGGGTATTGCCAGGTCTTTGTCTTTGCAAATCCACCCAAAGGCATTTCAAAACCAGCCCAAGAATTACCCCAACAAAACACAAAGCTTACATACTGTTTCATTAAACTGCATAACTAGGCTTGACACTGACAAATAGAGTATATTGTGATTTTTGCTAAATAACATTTTAAGATCATTTGTAATGTAGCATTTCTTTCTTTTTCAAGGTCCTAAAATGAACTTGGATTATAATATATATTTTGTTATAAATAAAAATGCAAAACAAAAATGAATAAAGCAATGATATACAACATGCACATTCATTCAGTACAAGTAATCTAGAGATGCTTCTCTAGAGAAATGTTTTTCATTTTTTATTTGCATTTATTTAAGTTATCTTATTTCTGATCATACACCATGTCTCTCTATCACTATAAGCTACACACTAGTCCATGCATTTCCATTTGCATTTTTTCCCCAAAACAATGAAGCAAGACTTGGAACCCCTAAACAATAGGTTAAATATCACCCTACAACAGGAAGTCAAAACTAGCTCAATTTCTGCAAGAAAAGGTTGCATACCTGGCAACCCTGTGCTGCAGCCATAGTGGTGGAATGGTATTATGGGATAGACTGAATAACAAATGCAAGTAAACTGTTTTCCAAAACTGGATAAATATTTGAATTAGACATGACTGGATGTTTTGCATCCACCTCTGTGTACTGTGTATCTCCCTCTCTCACTGTGCTCTGTACAGTAAACTTTGTCTTAAGATTTTGTATGTTTTAAATATGTCCCACATTTGTTCCTGTTATGGATGCTGAAATGATATGATTGTGTGTGTATGTGTGTTTGTCCACCACATTACAATGCCATATCTGGGCACACAGCAAGGAGATCATCGGTTTCTACAAGCTAGAGTTGCATAACTACAGCAGTCTTCTTGAAGTCACTTATCAAGTGCAAGAAATGAAGATCTGATTTCCTTGCTCTGCCTTTCTTCCCTCACTCTCACTACTCCTATCCATCTACAATAGAGCAATGGGTTCCTTCCTTGTAGTGACAAATCAGGAAAATGTGATTCCATTTTGACCACCCACCTGGGGAAAGATGTCCTAGAGGAAAAAGAGATGAAATTTAATTTGATGGTGTGTTTGTGGGAAGATCAATAGAAGTAGAAGAAGAAACAGACACAGACAGATTCAATTTGGCAAGCTTTACTTATGTACACAAACTGCATGGTGACAGATGTACAGTACATATTCCAATGGTGTATTTAGCCCACATAGTGTATAACCATAATGAGAATGCAAAGTATCTTAACTAAGATAGAATAAACGCAAGGAATAAGAGAAAGGTCCAGAAAGAAAAGTTGACTCACGGCACTGTGAGAACAAAAGCAGTGTGCCGGAGCTGCTAAGCCAGCAGCCCACCAATGGCTTGGCATCATGGGAAATTTAAACTTGACAAACAGATGAGATGTCACTGTGCTGAAAATGCTATTTTTCATTTTACCCGCCACCACTCTCCATGGGGGGAAAGAGATCTTTATGGAGAGGAGGGGAACAATAACAGAGCTTAGAGCAGTGAAAGACAATGGGACGCAGCGAGGAAGAGTGGCTGCCAAAGTATTATGCTGCCTTTGTAATAGAATGCCACTCGTCTCCCAGTAGAGAGGCTGAGAAGTCATTTCAGCTCGCTATCAGCCAATGAGCTGGGCTTACTCTGCTCAAATGACGTATGACACATGTCCATGAGCGTATCAGTGGGTGTGCATGTGTTATGTTTGTAAGGACAGCTGAGATAACACACATTGTTCCTTGTGACCCTTGGGGACGGGTCACCGGGTTGCGGTTCGCCCCGTCATGGGGTCATGGCACTGTCACTGACATGAGACATCTTTTAGGCTGGCTTGAGAAACCAGATTGTGGATGTGTGATAAAGTGCCGTTTATTCCCTGACCTGTGAGCCCTGCTGCATATTGATTTTTCTCTTTTATATATATGTGGGCTCTAATAGTGAAATCCCCAGGCGAAAGAGGTGGAGTAAATATTGAAGCAGTGGTGCATGGGAGCCAACAAATAGCTTAGTGGAGGAGCAAAGCCAAAATCCTCAGCATAATGGCAAGGAGGAGGGTAAAGAAGATACATATGAACATTATTATTTGTCCAAGTGAAGTTTGGTAAATAGTGTTTTTAGTGGTTTTTTTTATTATGTTTTATTACATATCACATTTACGTGCTACCTTTTAAAGGTCATGAAACAACATGTATGCAATAGAATATGATCACAGTCAAGACAATTATCAATATGCAGATTATAAGAATTAAATAGATTCTAAGAAAATAAATATTTGCAAAAAAAATGACATTATTGCATACAAAAGGGGGAGATGAAGAGAAATGAAGTTCTAAAATGCAAGTTTGTCATTTAGAATAATATTCCACATTAAAACATCAACATTAAACAAAAAAAGCAAATAAATAAACAAATAATCCAAAACAACAATAATAACAATAATCATAATCATAATAATAATAATCATTCAGATATTTCTTCATCTTCAGCTTTATCCTACTCAGACTTGTGGACATACACTAGTTATATAACGGACTGCTGAAGTTTTATAAGCCTAGTCATTTGCAAGCAGATGGATTAATAATCACTTACCACGGAGAGAACAATATGCTCTCTAAGTTTATAGGTAAACGTATATCATGATGGTCAGCTCTGAACATGTGGAGCCTCTGTGGTGGATAGATAGAGGGCTAGATGGATGAACTAAACCCACTCTCGACCTCACTCCTTCCTACAAGAAAAGTGGGTCCAAGCAACACATTAATCTGCCCACAGACAATATCCATCTGTCGCTTAGGCAGAGCCTCAAGGTGTTGGCACTACTCTGCGTGTGTGTGTGTGTGTGTGTGTGTGGCTGTGGGGAAGTGTCTGCCCATGTGTATATGTGTCTAAGTGCTTGTTGCAGCACTACTTGTCCCTGTTTGACCCAAGGAATCTACATAGCAAATCTTGATAAGTCTTGTGATGGTAGTGCTCAGTTTCAACAGGCATATTCTTTCTGTCTTGAATAGCTGATGTCTCCATTTTTTTCACCACTGTCTGGGGTACAGTTGCAATCTCAACTTGCTCTGGTCTAGTTCACAAATTCTCTCTCTCTCTCTCTCTCTCTCTCTCTCTTGCTACACTACATTACACTCCCTATACTACATTACACTCCATACACTGGAGAATCAGAAACTCCATGTAGCACAGTAATACAGAGTATGGAATTTGTGATATTAAGTATAACAACAATTTCATAACCTCATTATTTTTCATTATTGTAAATGTCTGTCCATCACTCCATGGTGTCTGGATGTGTGTTTTGAGTTTTTAATGCCTGCTCCTGTCCATTGTTTAGACATGACTTATTGTGGTGCGTTGTGGAACGTTGCCAGTACACTAGATTATTTATTCTGCTTTTAGGCATGACAACAAAATAGCAGGTTCTCAAAATCTGATGTTTTTATGTAGTGCACTACATAGTAAATAGGGTCGTTCTCTTTCTCGCTAACACTACCACATGTGTTCTTGACACTTTTTTTTTCAAATTAGTATTATTGCCTGTTTTTTATTTTGTTTGCTTTTTATACTGCATATTTTGTATTTCTAAATTTATGTGCCTGATTGTATGACATTGCAAACCCAGAAACTTGAATAACTGCAGAGGTATTCTCAATGTCACATACACTTTGGCACTGCATTTAACTCTCTGTCTCCTTTTCACACACGTACAAACATGCCCGCATTCATACCCACACTCTCCTGAGAGAAAGTACAGCATCTTCCCTAAAGCACATCCTAGAAAAAAAAAGTCCTAGATTTAAGCAAGTTCATTTTATTTCATCCATTTTTTCAAATATGCAGTGTTTGAAATTGCTCCTGAGCTGGTGGCATTAATAATTCATCTGCCTTAAAACTGACATGAAGTTCAGAAAAATCAAAATTCACACGTCCTCGGCGACAGTGTTTTTTTTATTTATTTTTTATTAACACCTGTGAGCCACAGTCATAGATGCACACTCTATGTTTTATGCATACCACCCACTTAACTTTAATACTTAGAATTTAGGAACCACATAGTTAATGCTGTAATGAATAAAGAAGGTATGTAGGGTGGAGCAGTAGACGTCACTGGGTTCTGAACTGAATCTAGAAAATCCATATTTCCAGGGATGAATAGATCAGCATAGGCTATATGATGTCCACAAGCATCCTGGCAGGACCTTGCTGAGGCTTCTCTACCACATTAATGCTATCAATCCCTGGCAGCCTCTCAAAGCATCTGTTCTCAGAAACATGTCTGCTCGAAAGCTTGTTTTGGTCTAAAGCATTTAAATGTCAAAAGGTTGACCATGCCTCTTTGTCATTCGTGTTTCTTGCCGATTAATTAGTGAATGCTTATCATAGCTGCATGCTGTGTTTCGGCAGGGTGACAACACCCCAGTGTTGTAAAATTAATTATTTCTCTAATGTGGACCTTGTGCGTGAGAAACGGCTGAACTCTAACCAAATAGCTCATTAATCTTGTGATGGCCTCTCCTGGGCTGGGTGAAGTGGTGCTGAATTTCAATACATCCGCTTGCCTCACCTTTGCTGCTATGCTTGCTACTAAAGCAATTGGCATGCACATAACATCTCTATAGATTTTGCACATGTACATAGCTCTAATATTCTGAGCACCTCATGACTTAAACTTTGATGACAGTTGCAGGATAAGCACATATGAGGGAAACCAGAATCGTATACTGCTCTATAGTAATGTAATGCATACTCTGGCAAAAGCAATGGTCAGCAACTTTTTTAGTTCAATCATTTGTGTACCCTGTGACCCAGTGATAAGAAGTAACTGAATAAATGGATTTTCTCTTTTATTTAAATTAACCCATTAAACTCCCAGGTCAAGAGTTGCATTCCCTGCTACACAGCATTTCCACTGCTTCACTGTAGTTACTGAGTAATACACTTCAATTTAAATAAAGAATGTTGTTTATACTGTATGTGAGGCTTATGAAAAGACACTCTGTGGTATGACTAAAGTTTCAGGGACACCTAACGCTTCAGTCGCAAATTGGTAATCTGTATCAGTTACTAAGCTGTCCCAAAGAAGTACAATCCCCCCTAACAAAGACTGAGGGAGAGTTTAGACAATGTCAATTATGAGTACACCTGAATTTAGTACTTTGTACAACCTGCTTTTGCCAATATAACAGCACAGCACAGTACTGAGTCTTCTCCTGTAATGTTTGATAAGATTTGATACTACAATGGAAGGAATCTCAGATCACCCTTCAATACAGAATCTCTCCAGATCCTCCATTGTCCATGTCCTGTCTTGTGGCCTCTCATCTTCAGATAACCTTACAGGTTTTCAATGGGGTTATGTCAGGGGACTTGGAATGGCCATCCCAAAAGCCTAATTCTGTGGTCATTGAACAAGTTTTGTGTGGATTTGGACACATGTTTTGGATCACTGCTCTGTTGAAAGCTCCAGCCATGACCCAGTTGTCGCTTTAGCTGGCAGAAGCAGTCAGATTTTCATTCACAATCCCCTGGTACTTCATGGAATTAATGATGCCATGTATACTAACAAGCTTCCCAGGGGCTTTGGAGGAAAAATAGCCATGCTACATCACAGATCTTCTACCTTACTTAACATTTAGAATGAGGCTCTTGTTTGAACAACCATGCTTCTTTTTTGTGCCAAACCCACCCTGATTGTTGCCAGAAAGCTCTATTTTTACTTCCTCTACAGAACCAGAACCATAGAATCCAGTTCTGGTCAATTTTTCAGTACTGTTTAGCAAACTCCAGAGGCTTAGATGAAAGAAAATGCTTTTCTTCTGGCATGCTTTCCAAATAGCTTGTTGGCATGGAGATGGTGGTTAAGTAGATTTCAATACTTGGTGACCCCCAAATGCTACCTTCTTCTATGAAATCTCCAACTGGGATCATTGTAGATATGTTTGCCTCTCTAACCATCTTCTTCATTGTGTTTGGGGAAACTTTCCTAATTATTGTCCTAACAGTGAATATGGGTGTTTTCTGGCATGTGGTTCTTTTTATAGCCATTGCTTGATTTATGAAAGTCACACACGTTCATTTCATTTCGTTTGTGTATTCTCTAATCTTTCCCCTGTTGATAAAGAGTTAGGGAATTTGTCCTTTGTTTCACCTCAGATTTATACCCTAGTGAAGGAGGGAATCATGAATAACTGCATAAGAGTTCCTAAACCCATTAAAAAAAAAAAAGAAAAACTAGAAACTTGCTTCAGTTATACTATATGGCCAAAGGATTGTGTACACATGACCATTGAACCCATATATTCTTGTTGAACATCCCATTCCAGATTTAGGCACCCTTTGCTCTTATAATACCCTCTACTATACTGGGAAGGCTTTCAACTAGATTTTTGAACATGGCTGTGGGGATTTGTGCTCATTCAGTCTCAAGAGTATTGGTGAGGTCAGGTACTGATGTCGAGTGAGTAGGCCTGGGGCTCAGCATTCCAGTTCATCTCAAAGGTGTTCAGTGGGGTTGAGGTCAGGGCTTTGTGCAGACCATGGAGTTCTTCCACTCCAAATCATGTTTTGAGATTAATCTGTGTAACCATAACCATAACCATTTTTTATTCTGGTTAATAATTCTGGAGCTGATTGTATGTATATATCTGTATACCCTGTGATTTCTAGTTGATTTGAAGGTGTCTGTCATGTCAACGTCAGAATCGGCCTTAAACTAAAACTCCCAGATGACATTGTGACCTAGAAACATGGCAGCTGAGGATTACAACACCCACATTCATAAACTCTCTCTATTTCACCTTCCCCTAATCACTGATCAAACACTCCCCACATTCATTGCGAAGTATATGCTGAGTGTTTTCATACCAGTTGTTACCAAGCCTTTGTATATTGCCATGGTGTCATTTGGGTTTCGTTCGCTGTTCTGGTTTCCTGGTTTTGACTCTTTTGCAAGCTTTAATAAAGTTCTATTGTACCTGCATCTGTGACCATATCTGCTGCCTTGACAGTATCCCAGATAACAATCTAGTAGCTACTTAACTGCCAAGACACTGTAAGTTTATGCTGTGTTAGGCAGTATTATCATTTTATCTTATATTTTGAGAAAACCTCAGAAAATCGAATATAAATTAACATTTGTAAATATATCAATAAACAAGACAAATCGAATCTTGTTTGTGCTACTGATATTTTTTTAGCAATGAAAATGCTCAGCATATGTCTTTCATGGTTTTATAACTGTTTCAGATCTGTGAAATAAATTTAAATAACTTAATTTTAATTTCAAGTGCACAGTCCAGGCAGTAAAAAGCTGAAAGTGTGAATATAGGAAGTGCTTCTACATTAAGATGCAAATCAAATTGTAAAATGTGAATGTATTCCTCCTCTGTTAGAAGTTTATAAATGTAAAGTCACATATGAGACAGCTAGAATGTTGACTTCTTGTTTTGTCTTGGGTTTTTCATGGGTGCATTTTTGGCCTACTATTTGTGCTCTTTGGAACAAATGGCTGTTGTACTTGTATACTGTGCACATTTTATGCTATGTAGTTTTCCTCTAGCATGGATGGTTCTTGGAAAATCTGCACACTACTTCACAGAAACCTATCTACTTCGGAAACATTTTCAAATGATGAGAGCAGAGGAAAGAGTGCATTTCCGTAATTACACTATATTAGACTTCTGTTTCTTGGAGCCAAATTGGACAAGACTGCGGTGAGAAATGTTCTCCTCTCACTGTCCCTAATTGCCTCTAAGGGTTTACATTTGCCTATGGAGGGTTTATATGTTTTATTTTTCATAAGTTATTCACTGTGTTGTGGATTTCTGCTATATTAATTGATTTGAAGGAGCTAATTTCTTGGATACATTTGTTAAAGTGGTGTAAATACAGACTAATTGTATTGGGGAAGCATTTTTCATATATATCTCTGTGTCTGTTTCAAAATTTAGTATGAGAACTATTTAATTTTGTTATCATTTTAGTTTTTATTGAATTCTTTGTGCATTAAAATGGTACAGAGGACCAGGATATTTTCCCAGTACTTAAACTTTAAACTTAGATCCCCCCCCCACACACACACATGAGTTGGAGTTACACATGATTTTGGCTGTGAACTTAAGCCCATTATTCTTGATATCAGCTTGAGGCAGGAGCTGTATTAAATCCAGTACCACTATCTGATGTAACCGCATGCTGCAATTTATGTTTTGGGATCTTAAATACACTCAAACTGAGCAATTAATCTTTCTCTGGAACTCAGTTTCTTTAAACAATTGCACATTGATTTAACAAAAAGTCTGGCATTACTTTATTAATTTCACAACTCTAAATAACAAATTAAAGGTGGGAAATAGTCTACATCCCTACCACACAATATGATTTCATGACCTTGATTTAGTATTTCATGGCTACTTTAAGTATTTAAGAATATCATGGCCAAATTATAATCAACTACTTACTCATAGAAAAAATAAAAAATAAAAAAAACAGGATCTACTAGATCAAGTGATATTTTATATTGCTATATTGTCAAATTAAAATAATTGGTTGTAATTAGTATGGTCATTAGCTTGAGGTCTATTCATGCAGTATACTGTACTCCTAGTAGATGCTTCTCATCTTCTCATTCATATATAAATTTTTTCTATGAGTCATTTTTATTTTTAAATTGTTTCTTGACTATATGTTACTACATTTGACAACAAAGAAAAAAAAAAAGAACAATCTGATTCTTGAGTCTGCATTTTCTGTCCCCTTCTTTTTTGAGGCGTTAAAGGTAAGTGGTAGGATTTAAAAGCAATAGTTATTCACTTGTCTTGGAAAATCTGGCAACCTAAGAGGCTTTAGGTGAACTAAATGGTAATGGTAAAATGGTATGGGTAATTTTATATAACTTGAATGGGGAAACCCAGAAAATCATCTTAAGCACATTCATAACACATCAACAAATATAACGTTAGGACTTAAGTCACTGATCTAAGTTACCAGTTTTGATTATGACCCTTACTGTGAGATTTATGTAAATGCTGTCTCATTCAATTACTTCATTATTATATAATAATAACTAATTCAATTGGAAATTCTTTACATTTATTATTTATTTATTATTTATGATTTTAAATAAAAAAAATATTATTACTTCTCTTCGCTTTTCACAGCATGTTCAACTTGTTTACACATTTTGGCTTCCCACATTTCCCTATTTAGGCATTATTTACAACTCTTTACTTATCATATTAACATATGTCCCCTGTAATTAGTTATTCTTCCCCTTTAAATTATTTGTTTTTATTCACATTCTTGTGAAGTTTTCTGTAACACTTAGGTGGAGGGAGAACAAATTTTCAATCTATTTGTTTCGGGATTCTCAAATGGCATTGTAAAATCTATATCCAGGGTCACAGCACAAGCATCCAGGGTTATCAAGGGCTACTAAGTGTTGTTAAATTGTATTGACAATTTGCACAGGCTAAATCAGAAACAAAGAGACCACAACTAGATACCCATGAAACAAAAGAATTAGAACAAAAGGAGCAATAATTTAGATTTGCAAAGACATAGGCATGCCTTTGAATGCGGGCAAGTGCAAAAGTAGTTTAAAATAAAAACCTGGAAGCAGGCAAGAATGGAAAAAGTAAAAGTAAGTATTAATTATAGTGAAAATTATAATTAAATAAAAATATACATAGAAACTTTGTCAAAATCTTACTCAATTAAAAGTTGAAGTATTCAACCATGTGTACTGAATTGAAAATTAAAAGCTGTTAGGTAAGAGTACAGCTATTCAAATAAAATATGGAAATACAATACTTAAAAGTAGAGATTTTAAGAGATTCTTTCTTAAAAGAATCTTAAGAGATTACACAAGTATTTTCCACCCCTGTGAACATCCACACATCCGTCCGTCCGCGAAGATTTTCGCGTGTTTAAGACCTTCTAGTGTTAAAAATACCACATATCTGTTAGGGTTGCAAAGTCAATCCCAGCTGACTTTGGGTGAGAGGCAGGGTACACCCTGGGCAGGTTTTCAAATTCTCGCAGGGCTTATACAGAGACGAACAGAGATTCACACTCACATTCACACCTGTGGGTAATTTAGAGTAGCCAGTTAACCTAATCTGCATGTCTTTGGACCGTGGGAGGCATGGGAGAACATGCAAACTCTGCACAGCTGGTAACTCTGCACTCAGAAACTTCTTGCTGTGAGGTGACAGTGCGCCCCTGAAAATCTGAAACTAAATACAAATACTAAATACCATGCCAAGTAGAGGAATGAGCTATGTGCTCTCAAAACTAACCACCATTTCATATTTTTACAAATGTAAATTTGAATGCAGCTCATTGGTTGACATATGCCTAAATCATATGCTCTAGTCCTCACTGTGGCTTGACATCATGCTGAATCAAATTGCTTTAGCTCCTAAAATTCAACTGTAAAGTGTGTTTCTGCTTGCAAAATCATTTCAGATGTACAGCATCTCCCAAATCTTCATTTTTAGGTGGAAAGTTGGCCTGAATCATTTGCCCTGTATTTCTGGCTACTTGCAGGGATCAGAGGGCTGAATAAAGAGCTGCTCTCAACCACTCATGCTTCCTGTCAGCCTACTGTAGATTTATTGGTGGTAATGGCTCAGTGATGGAGTGACAAGCACACGGTGTTTATCACCAATGCTCAGGGGAGGAGAGACAAACTCTGGCCTGGCTATGTGAATCATTTTATATATACACTCAATTCTTAGTTTATTAGTTACTATATTACGCTCCTTATAAACTGCCAACTCTTTGTGTATATATAAGTTAATATGCATGATCTGAAGTAAGAGTAAAGTGATTGAGAGTAAACAAGACTAGGAAAAATATTCTTTTGTGTTATTCTTTTGTATTAAACTCTACATTGACGAATTGCTAGCGGAATGCAATTCTTTACCAGCTTCCATAACTCCATCTGTCCATCTGCTGAGCTGCTATTTTTACTTGCAAGTAGATGCAGCTTCACATCACTGACATTAAAAATGAAGCGACTATTAGAGGAAGGGTTGAAGAGAGGTAAATGACAGAAAGGGAATGAAAGAACAGATCCAGCAGTTTAACATTAAATAGCATGTTAGTTTTCCCATGCCTGAATACATAAAGATTTCCATTGTGGCCTTGTGCATAGAGCTTAAGTTTAATCAAACTTTGTCTCACACCCCCAAGTATTCCATAACTTCAATTCATATGAAAGAATTTTGAAAATTAAGCTTTGGGGAAGGGTTTCTTCATCCATATGGCATCAAAATAAATCCATCAATATTTCCCATGTTGTTTCAAATTCATATATTTATTTATTTATTTATTTATTTAAACATCAGTGTTATTTAACCACATGGAGCCTTTTGGAATTCTTGGGTAGATGAAGGACCTCTGTGTGAATTCTGTATAAGCGTTGTGTTTTGTGGTTCTGTGTTTACCTTGCCCTTGGTCAAGGTTAATCTGCCACTTTTCATGTGTATTTGCATTCATTCTTATCTGTACCTTGCCACTCAGCCATCTGCTTGTGTGTAAATCCATCTCTCCCACATAATCACTTTTCTAGATTATAAATGATTCTCAAACACCTTCCTTGCATGCATTCTTTTTATCTTTTTTTAAAAAAAAATCACATTTCCTTTAGCTCTTAAGCTTAGTGTAAAGCTGGTTCCTGCTAGCATTGAATGTTGTAGATCACACACACACACACACACACACACACACACACACACAGAGAAAGAGAGAGAGAGAGAGAGAGAGAGAGAGAATAATAAAGTTATTTTTATAACTTGCATTTGTTTTAAAAGTGCATGGCAGTCATTCTCTAAATAGAATTCATGGCTCTTTGCAGCACAATGCCTTGGTCAAATAACCACAACTGGTTTACAGTACGGTGGGTTGATCCAGTAGAATTTCATCATTATTTCCAGTTGAGACAAGATAAAACATTAAAGCTATTTTTAGAATGTTTTGCTGATGGGGTATTGTGAAAGATTCACTTGTCATTAAACATTTTTGTATTCATGCAGACTTGAATGGATGTGCTAAGGGGTCCACTCTTGGCTTTTGAATTAATACACAACTACATTGATCGCACTTGTACTTGACTTGATTTTACATTAAAATGGTTTAAAAGACGGTGTCTCACAGCAAGAAGGTTACGGGCTCGAAACTGTCGGCCGACAGGGGCCTTTCTGTGTTGAGTTTGCATGTTCTCCCCATGCATGCGTGGGTTTCCTCTGGGTGCTTTGTTTTCCTCCTACAGTCGAAATATATGCAGATTAGGTCAAGTGGCTACTGTAAATTGCCCATATGTGTGAATGTGAGTGTGAATGGCTGTTCATTTCTGTGTTAATCCTGCAATAGATTGGCGACCTGCCTAAGGTGTACCCTGCCTCTCGCCCGAAGTTGACTGGGATTGGCTCCAGCTTCTCTGTGACCCTGATGGATAAGCAATATATATAATGGATGAATGGATGGTTTGAAAGATATCTTTTTGTTGGATATTTTACTTTTACAAAAGACACTCTGTATTTCAGAAAAAGTTCAACTCAGTGATTATGGGCCCTTATGTTATTTTATGTGTTCTCTTTATTGTAGCATACAACTGATCTTGGTACCCAAAATGACCAGTGGATTGGGAATTCATGGGCTCATCAAAAAAATAAATTAGAGGTACATAGGTGTGGTGTTAGTTGCGATTATAAATGTTATAAGTGTGAAAGTCAGATGAACGACACATATTCCTGGATTTTGATGGTGGGTAACATATAGGTGTCTGGACATATTGTATTTAAGATTATCCCATCTTACATAACACTCAGCATTGTTCTAAGGAATGGCTTACCACAACAACTGCTCTCTGCTACAGCCAACATTTCTTTATACTCTGCTTTGTCTATTGTCCACTCCTACGTTATCCCAAGGGACAAACCCAGTGGCACAACACTACACTAGCATGGAAAAGATTTACATTTGCACTTGAAAGTCAAATGTGCTACCAAGAATACTAATAGACATTGCTAGTTACAAAATGGACCATACAGGCTTACCAACCAAACTATAATATATTAATACACTCAAACACTTATTCTTTAAAATCTCTAATTTGTCTCTGCAATCTGATAAATTGCACATGAAATTAGTCAGGGTGTCAAGGATTTGCAAAGAAAAAAAACAAACTTAAATAGTTGTAAGAAATCTGTTCTCAGTCAATGGTGAGTTTGAGTCTGGAACAATAAAACTGAAACCTGTCACATATGCAGAATTGCACATCAAATATAATCTCAGTGAAATTTGGGGAGATGCCTAAAAAAACTGATCGAAATATGATCTGAAAATAAAAGATAAAATAAAAGTGTGCATTAGACTGTTTATATATATGCGATTAAAACCTTTTCACAGGCTTTCTTTTAATGTATTTGGCATATTTAATATGAAATCACATTTACCATGGCAACATTTTTAAGAAATGTTCTTATTACTTTCGAGATGCCATGATATAATTTTCAAATTAGTGTGATTATGCAAACAATCACACTATTGTTACACTTTTTGTCCCCCTTCTGATCCGTCGGTTTTTGCAATATTGACTCCAAACCAACTTCAACTGATTCATCCTGTGCCCAAGTAGTGTGCATATATACGTTTTTTTAGAAAGATGCATTCATTATCTTGTTTTCCTGTCATTTTCCCTATTCAAATGAATGGAGTATTTTTGGCTCCATTGAAATGAATGCCATTTGAGCCGAATCAAAGTCTTCTGGCTCAGTCACGCTTCATCAGAGAGCCACCAAACTTTGTTAGCTCAGAACAACTCATCCAACACACACATTCATCTGTCATGAGCCACACTCATCTTTTTTCTGCACAGCAGAACAATTGCATATTCTTGTGGAAATGCATCTGTAGTTTTATTTGTCCTTCAAATGGATGAACTTGGTGGCACGGTGGTGTGGTGGTTAGCACTGTCGCCTCACAGCGAGAAGGTCCTGGGTTCGATCCCCAGATCGCACAGGGTGCCTTTCTGTGTGGAGTTTGCATGTGTGGGTTTCCTCCGGGGACTCTGGTTTCCTTCCACAGTCCAAAGACATGCAGATTAGGTCAACTGTCTACTCTAAACCATCCATAGGTGTGAATGCGAGTGTGTGTGGTTGTTTGTTTCTGTGTTGGCCCTGTGGTGGACTGTGGTGCCCCGCCTCTCACCCCGGTTCTGCTGAGATTGGCTTATGCTGAAAATGGCTTATGGTTCATCAGTGCTAAAGGTTATTTAATGATGACTATTGCAGTTAATAACCTTAATGCATAATGTTAATGTTATATTAATGTGTCATACAATTGAAATTCCCAAAGCAATTTCCAGACTGCTGTTTGCTTTAAATCAGATATTCAAAAATGCACAAAAGATGATTTTTTTTCTTATTTGAAAGACACAAGCCTCTGTAGATTTTGTTTTCAGTTGACATTTTATAATAAAACATGAATTTTTGTTATCTCTCTCTCTCTCTCTCTCTCCAAAGCCAGCACTCTTTAGGTAACAACTGAGAGTTCAAGGACAGTCGGAACTCAAGCCAAGTAGCTCTCACTTTGAGTAGAGTAGATAACTGGCCCTTATCCAGTGAGGGAATTAGGTTAATGTTTATTATAATAATTAAATGGAAGTGAATACATAAATGTGACTCTAGATTAGAAATTAGTAGCCTTTTTCCTCATTTATTAAGGCTCATCGAAATTATGACTGCACTGACTGAATCTGAAATTAGACAATGCATGAGACACACATTGGTTGTGCATTGCTATTAATTTCAGTGTTTTTACAATGCTTCTGCTATGTCTGCTACATACATACTGTATCAGCTCTGCATATTGAGTTAGCTGATTCTCAGTGTTAAAATGGTTCAGTCTAGAACTGAAACCTTGATCTCACCATGTGTTAGGTTTGCAATGAATGCATAATCACCACATGGACAGAATGATTCATAAATTACCAGGACTGTGATAGATTCCAGTAATTTCATTTAAAATCTGACCAGGAACTGCTTCTTTTTGCCTATTGTGTATTTCTGGATATTATATAAATAAAATTGACTGCTGTATTGGAGATCTTGTCATTCACTTAACATCTAACACTCAAATTAGAGTAAGAGCATTTATTACTTCTTCAGGTATTTGCTACTAAACATGGACATGTCCATGTCATATTCATCTAATATGTATGTATCTAATATTCACCTAACAATGCTTTGACAACAAAAACAACTCTAGATGTATATGGATCATTCCTTATCAGATTACATATTAGATGCAATGTGTAGCTATTTGCTGTGATGCCCTGATATAAAATGTATTTCAGATTCAACTCTCTCAGGCACAAGCTCTTATGTCTAACATTTCTACAGGGTAGCTACATACCATCACAGAGGCGCTTCTCTGATGGGTGTTAAGAATCATCCTATCAGACAGGGCTCAGACCAAAGCAGCAGAGTGACACACACACACACACACACACACACACCTTTGATTTAATTTGCTGAACACAGTGGAGAGCTGTTTCTCTGGCCATTTTTTAAAGTTGATCCTATCAGTTCTCATGAGAGATCTTGGTCATTCAGTTGATCCTACCTGAATAAATTCATGAATACAAATACAGGACCCTGAAACTGATCATACTACTGATTTCAGAGTAATGAAACTGACCTTGGAGTATTATGTCTGGTGTCAAAATAAAGCCAAATGTTTTCAGAAGCAACAAAAAACTGAATTTTGGTTGCATTTTGTAAATCAGAGCACTATCACATCCAGGATACAAAACTTGACAACTGATGCAGACAGAAATCGCTACACTGGAGAATATGATTTTACTCAGCGGTTGTATTATTACTTCGTGTCAAATTTAGGCTAACACTTAAACTGAGAATAAGTATAGTTACATACATATAATACCAAATAAATGGTCACACTTACAGCCAAGTTCAATAAGTATTCAGAGACTTTTGTTGAAGTGATTTAATATACATTCACTGACAAAAAAAGTTAAGCACCCAGAAGGAATGGTCCGATTTGAATGCAATTCGGTACACATGCAGACCAGTGATGGGTATGTAAATGATTCAATTTGCAAGGAGCTGGCACATCTAGTCACCAGACACAGTGGATGCCTCTTAGACACATTAGACAGCATCACACCAAGGGAGGATCATCGTTTTGTACACCAAGCATACAGAACCCCATGACATCTGTGCCTGCCATCCGGACAAAGGTATTGAACTCCCTACAACACCCCATGTCATCCCACATCGTGTCTCGATGACTGGCATCAGCTAGACTGTGCGTAGGCTGGTGTTAACACCAGCTCAGAGACAGCTGGAGTTCTTTTGGAGTGCTGGGAAGCATGAGTAGCATCGTATCATATTCAGCGATGAATCTTGGTTCTGCATCACCATGGATGACATGGGACCAGTAGTGTGCCCATACTTCCAACTCTGTTGTCTGTTAGATCTGATATTGTAATCAATGCAATACAGTCACAGGACCTTTCACCACATGCAGGTTCATTTCATTTCCACCACTCTGTCGGGGTGCTCAATTTTTTTTGTCACTGAGTGTACTTCCAGTGCATATCCACATCAAATTTGGACACTAAAACAAAATTGTTGAGGAAAAAGTATTTGATGTCATGCAATCCAGGAGACGCAGGATGCATTCGCAGTTCGATGTTTGACGAAATAAAATGTTAGATAAAATGAAGTCTGAAGTGAGTGGAGCAGGTGAGGGTGTAGATATGACATTTGGATATTATATTAAAAAAACATGCAAGACTTCACAACACAGTCTCAGACTAATGATAAGAAAGATAAGAGAGAAGCAGTCATTGAAAAAGAGTTGCAGGATGTCCTGAAAGCAGCAGGAGCAACAATTGCCCAGAGAACAATAAGTAATGAACCGCACAGCAATGACCTCCATTCCCACACCACATACAAAAGAGTGACACACACCTAAAAGCATTTAAACAGATCAGAACTTTGTTGGAACAGTATACTCTGGTCAGATGAAACAAATGCAGAACTCTTTTGTGATAATTCTGCTTGTTGGAGAAAGAATGTATGTATAATTCCAGTAATGACATGGGGCTGGTACTCCTCAAATGGTGCTGGGCTACTACATACCATCAAAGCAATTATGAATGGAGTCATGTACCTGGACATATAAGAAGAGAATTTAATCTAATTAGCCAAGAAACTCAATTTGGGGATAAGAAGGATGTTTCAACAAGACAAGAACCTGAAGCATACAGCCTAAATACAGTAACTCAGTAAATACAGACTAGCCAGTCTCCTGACTTCAATCCCATTGAACATTTTTGGAGGATTTTGAAATTTCAAGTCCATCAGAGGAATCTGCAAGCCTTAGGTATTTGAAGTAGATTTGCAAAGAGGAAGCAAAATTGAACCACAATGCTGCAAAAAAAAGCTAAATATTTATTACTCAAAGCTGTAATTGCCAACAACAAAGCACTGTGTTTTGTAACAAAGTACTACTTTTGGTCATTTTTGGTAGCTGAATATTTTTTACCCTATTAAGTATGTTTTTTTGAACATATATAATTCATCCTTATAAATGCAAACGTTTTGTTCATGTTTATAAGTACAAAGTGAGAGGACATTATGTGTGTATAACTGAAGTGGATATATGCAGTAGAAGTATATTAAATAACAACAAAAATATAGGATCCAAATACTTATTTCTTCTTAATATGTATTACATTTACTGCACAATGAGTGTTCAGTGGCAGTGCTCTTACTGACAGATGTTTGTTTTTTGTTTGTTTTTTTGAAACTGTACATCTATACAAATGCTTCAGTGTTTCTGTGGCACAGAATGAAAGCTCACAAGCTCTAAGATGATTTATACCAGGTTATAGAAATACTGCATTATCTGCTTAAAAAGTGTTCAGTAGAAGCACTTATTCCATGAGTAAGCACTTCATGTAAGAAACTGATTTCTGACTTGATTCTAGGTGGAGGGAGCAAATTATGTTTAGTTAGAAGCTAAAAATGGCAAGTGCAATTACAGCTATGCTTTTGCTGACCACTGTTGTTAGATCCTCAAGCAAGATGTTTAAATCCATGTAGTTTTCCCCTATGGGCTTTGCATCATTGTAGCCCAGCTCTTCTACTTTTGTTTAGCTGTTTTCGATGTGAGAAGCACCTGCATAGAGTTCCTTTCATGAATTAATAAAGAGAAGATAAATGGAGTGTTCAGGTACAGAATGTTCGATCAGGCATAAATTGCCTTTAAATTTAAAATCTTGCCACTATAACAGTATGAATACTGGGATAAGATCAGGGTCAGTATTAATGAAGCCTATCAGAGTTAAATTTTGGTCTTAAGTGACAAAGAATTCTTAGAAGTCAGGTACTTAGCCCTAATAATCTGAGTAGTGCACAAGCATTCTTTGGCCTTAAGAGTAAATGAGCGCGTATTTAGAAGTGCTTTAGATGTGTCTCAGTAGTGAAATGCAGCACTGAATCTGAAGGAATGTGCACCCATTATTTTATATGCTTGTGAAGATATATTGCAGTTGATGCAGAGCTCATAAAGGTGTTATCCTTTTTTTTTAAATCAGGGAATTTATGAGTAGTTGACTGTCTCCAGCAACACTTTCAGATGCCTCACATCTGGTCATCTAGTGTCTCTGTTCATTTAACTGCAGAAGTAAAGCACAATATTCACGGACTGTATAACTGCTCCTCTTAGCTGAATACATCAAATTTGCTTACATGCTAACCTCATAATATACAGTATTGTTAGCTTTAACAGTTGTTCTTTCAGGAACGCTGGGACCTGGGTCATCACTATACTTGTAACAAGTATGAGCAACGAGCAACCAATCCCAAAATAAACAATTAGCCATGTCATGAGTCTACCTCTGATCATGGCAAAATCAATACTGATATACATTTTAAGTATGTTTCTAGTGGAAACAGTTGTTAGACATGTATGAGGAAATGATAATGTTTCATTTGTTTGTGGCTTCTCTCTGTATTATTTGTAGTGTGCATCTGCAGTGCGCCAAACAGCTGGAGAAAAGACATTATTCACCGCTACCAATTCCTAACAAACTTTTTTCTTGTCTGTACTAGTCATATTGATCCTAAATCTGCCCTTTTATACTGTCCTGTCTTTCGTTCATCTCAGCTATAAGGTTTGTACATGGATCCTGTAGAGTTTGTGTTTGAACAAAGAACAATTAGATGTCATAAGCAGGCCAAATCTCGAAGACAGTTCTTAATAAATATGAAGCATCTGTAATTGGATGTCCTTGGTGGAAGTGGCATTAAAACCATTATCACTGACACTGCAGCTTATTTAATGCATTTTTTTCCAGACTTTACAAGAATATATTTACCTTGAGACTCACTAGTGTATTTGCATTTATTATTATCATTATAGTTATTCATTCCTTCATCTTCAGTAACCACTTTATGTTTTATCCTGGGCATGGTCACAGGAGATCTGAGCCTGTCCTGGGAACACTGGGCATGTGGTGGGAATACACCCAGGATGGTACAGTGTTCCATTCACCCTTCTTTTCACACCAAGGGTCAATTTAACATAGCCAATCTACCTAGTGGCATGATTATGGCGAAGTAGGAGGAAACGGGAGAACCCAGAGGAAACCCACATAGGAAGAACATGCACAGAAACTCCATACAGACTCTAAGCTAAACTCAGAATTGAACTAGGGACCCTGGAGCTGTGACGTCAATGCTACGTGCTGCACCACCATGCCACTTTATGAGGATGATAATGATGAGAATTATGATTTTTAGCACTGCTCTATTTTTTCTACAGAAATGGGGTATGGTTGCAACTGTTGTCCTTTATGCTTAAAATTTAATCTTAGGATTAACTCCTACTTCATAATAAGACCTATTCAGAAAACTTTCCTATCGCATTTTTACTCCCAGCATTCAACGAAGATTAAGTAGTATATTTAATTAAGTAGTAGAACCTTTATTCATAACCTGGCACAAATACCAACCAAGACTCCCAGTCTGTTTCAGCCATACACAGTGAATGAGGGCGCCACAGAGCCTGCCCCGCTTGTTAAGCAGCTCAACAATAGAGTTATATGAATCTGTTTAAACTTAATAATGTTGCTTGCCTGATTTATGTCTCTGCTTTAAAATCCATGGCTTTAAATTAAAAACTGTTGAGGCATTACACATGAGACATTACAATGTCTGAGACTGTACACATCAGGAGTGAGACCATGGGTATCCATCTTAATAATCTTCGGTCATTATCGCGGCTTGTTTCCTGATCAACTCTTACTGAATATCCCATTGGGAAAATTGAGCTTCCTTGATGAGAGCCTAAAATAACATTCTGAGGACAATCTGAGGTACACCTTAACTAACAGTAGCTAATTGGGACTACAGTTAGACATTGCACATGCACTGAGTGAGGAACTGATTTCCCAAGTGAAATCTTTAAGAATACAGGCTTCCCAGATCAGTATGAAAAGGGTGCATGATAAAGATGTGTGATCACCCTTCAAGTTACAAGGAATGTAAGAATGCATTCATTAAACATTGTGTAGATGGTGCCAATCAACTTTTGGGGTGGCATTTACTTCACAGCCTGTGTACACACCCTGGGCAGGTTGCCAATCAATTATAGGGCTAACACAGAGAGGAATAACCATTCACACTCATCTTCACACCTATTGGGTAATTTTGAGTAGCCAGTTTACCTAATCTGCATGTGTTTGAACTGTGGAAAACCAGAGTGCCCAGAGGAAAACCTATGCAGGTGCGGGCAGAACATGCAAACTATGCACAGAAAGGCCCCAGATGGCCACAAGGATTAAACCCAGAGTCTTCATGCTATGATGTGATAGTGCTAATCATTGAACTACTAAGCCACCCATGGCAGATTAGTGCCAAAAATAAATAAAAGATAAACAAATTAAATGCAATGGGTGTGCAAACATATATAATATACAGATCAGCACAAATGTAGACACAAATACTGTACAATAACAATAAATACAAAACAAAATCCAAGTGAAATGCAATAACACAGTAAATATAATACCGAATGCACAATCACAGTGTGTGGTGAAGGCAAGGTCAGTTCTGCTTATTTGTTGCAGATGCCTTGTTGAGAAGAGCAACCAAGAGTTAGGAAAAACCTGTTCAAGTGCTGTGTGCTACAGGTTCTTACAGAGATGCACCATTTACCTGAGAAGAGTTTCTGAAACAGATAGTTCCCTGCATGTGTTTGGTCCATGGAGATTTTCTCAGTTTGCTTCTTGGCTCTAGGCGGTATTCCCTCATCACAGCCTGTGTTAGCAGAATATTCCCCAGATCCACCACTACCCTGAGCTTACTGAAAATGAAATGAATGAAGGAATGAATAATCTAATGTGACCTCTGGTGCTGTGGTTTCAACCATACATGTTCCCTGTGGTCCAAGGCCATCCCCTCAATTACCTGTGTTCATGTATTGATTTATGAATCATATGTACGGTTATAAAATGAAAGGTACCCAAAGACAATTTTGTTTTTTAATCTGTAAGTCAGTTGGTTAAGCGACTGCATTCTTTAAATAGCAAGCAATTTAAACTTATGACAGTGCTTTCTCACCATGCATTGTGGTTATATTTGAAAAAAAGATGGATATTGGAAATGTGTGACAAATTGACAAACAGCACACTGATGCATGTGTATATAGAAAAGCAATTTCAGGTACACAAACACCATATCCGTACATGTACACATGCGATTGCTTTCCTCATTGCTTTGTTTGATCCTGTTTGAAAACTCTGCTGTTTTCAGTGGGATGATAGCGCTCTCCAACAGAGGGCACTGTGGCTACATTTTTATCTCCGGGGAGAGTGTGAGGCATGTATGCAGCCAACCAGCCAATAGGGAGGGCTGTGATTAGCCAATGAATGGCTCTGCAGGGGCTTTTTGCCACAGCACATTTTTACAAAGTGTCTCTCTCTTTGGCTCCTACTTTGATGCAGTGTGTGTGAGACTATGTCATTATCTCCAGACTGTACTTCTGTGCTTATATATATGCATGTGTGTAACAGGGTTTCAGTCAGATTCAATTGATAGCCCTTCACTTTTTTATATTTAAGCTGCATGAAATCTTAATGCATACTTTTTTCTGTATAATACATTATGTGCCTATAGCACAGTATTCTATGGTTTATGTTGGGTCTTCAATACAAATGTGTATCAAAACACAGCTCGCAAATTCACTCTGAGGTCCATAGGACGAAAGAACTGTCATCTTAGTAGCGCTATGTCTTTGGCTCACATGTCCAGCCAGCAGAGATGGAGCACCGAGGTAAAGGGAGGGAGCAAAAAATAATGGTAGAGAATAAGAGAGAAGCAGAGTCAGAGATGTAAAGGGAGATTTATAGGACAGAGAAGGATGTAGAGGAAAGGAGGGGTTCAGCCAGATTCAATGAATATAGGCTATGAGGATAAGGGGCTGTAGACCCTTCCCATAACACCACGCACACAAATGTAAAAGCACCAATAGCAAGGCTTATCGACTGACGGATATGGACCTAGCGACATATTTTAGTGCCCTGTAATGAAAAAATACTGTAATAGAACCATTTAAAAACTGGTCATAGTTCTGTCATTACAGATTTCAAAACATAAACCATTGTGACTTCTATAGCAGATCCTTTATTGCAGGATATTGAAATATATGCATATATGTAAATAATTTAGCTAAAGGCAGCTCACAGACCAGAGACTAGCTCCAGAGCTAGATACATTGAGTCAGAACGGGGAGAATTTACACAGATTTTTGTCATTTTTTTAAGCTCTCTCTCTTTTTATGCTCTCTCAGTTACATTCTCTCTCCTCTGATTAGTAAAATGACATCATGGCTTGTGTAAAAACAAAACCGACAATGGAAACAGAATGGCTAAATATAAATGTCTGCATTTATTCTCCTTGTTTCAAGTATTTAATCACAATTGGTAACATGAAGCATCACTACAAAACAAAACAAAGCATAACCACTTCAGATTGATTGATCAACTAATGGACAGTTAAGCATTAAAATAGAAGTGTTGTCACCATTCACTCATTTTTTGCTGTCTATCCATACCTTTCCAAGGAAGGAATTTTCTGAAATTGGACCTCAAATACCTTTCTCCTATAGTATTTCTTAAGTCACGAAGAATGAAAATCATGTACATGTACACCATAAGAAAGCCTCTTTGACATAGAAACATCAACTAAATTACTTCAGCTTTTGTCTCTTCAAAAATATGATGATATGAGGCAGTCAGGCATGCAAGCTAGCCTAACTGATTTCATTCTAGAGCTGGTGAGCTAGACACCGAATTAAATATCATCACCTATGAGCCATATATTTATGACAGGTATTGTCATGACTGATCACACTGAAGGAATCTGGTTAGTCATGGAAGGTGAAGCGCAAGATAAAGTCTAATGTGCACATTAAGGAAACTTTTATACTGCAATCTACTATCTTGATTCTCTGTAGACCTAAGAAGCTTGTCTTTTTTGCCTAATATTCTTTAAATAATCCTGGTCATTTCCCACCTGGCCCATATTCTTTCCTCTTTTTTATTTTATTTTATTTATTTATTGACTTATTTTGCACAATAGCTTCTGAATGAGGCTGAGACTCGGCAGCTTTGGCACATACAGTCATTTGCACAATTTCAAAATGCTGCTCACACATTGTCAAAGGACATCTGAACAAGCATGCAAGAGGGGGCTAACTGCTCAAATCTGGATGTCACCTATTACAAGCATTGATTGGTTAGGACTGCACTGAATTAAAGGAGAAAATACAAGTGTGTATATCTATAAAGGGAATCAAGCTCAGACTCTAGTTGTCCATCTTAATTTAGCATTAGTAACCATTAATGATACAGTGCAGATATAAATCTATAACATCATTTCATGTGCATTAGCTGTGCAGTTAAAGGCCACTTAGCATTTCTGTTACATGGATATAAAATTGTGTAATGTTTAATGGGCTATTATTCAATCACATAAAAAAAAAAAAATCATGTTTTCTCATGTGTCTAATCTAAAGTCTCCTTCTAAAATATCTCCCACTTCTCACCTTTATACGGAGCCCCAAAAGGGCCGCAATGCTTTCTTCTTTTTATATATTACTTTTGTATTCCCTTGCAATAATTTTTGTGTTCTCTCGCAGTAGTTTTGCGTTCCCTTGCGACAGTTCTGATGTCTTTGTTTCCTCAGTAAAACCCCTCTTGGATTCAGCTCAATGATTATCAAAGATATGCCTTCCTTTCCCACATGTAGACCATATTCTTTGCATTTGCAATACCTCCATCTGTACATGTGAAGCTGTCAGCAGTGCTGTAACTGATCATGAATATAACTGACTGCATCCTGAAGATTACAACAGTCCTGTTGATTAATAAGTCTCTTACATGGCAGGATGTGCTTTAGTGTTCCGGTCACTAATTACATAACCACGTATACTAAACAATGACAATAAATCTCCATATTTTAAGCTAGCTTCAAAATAAAATTCAATCATACTGGTGCAGGACACTGCTGGGTTTGAACCATGATAATGTAATGGATGGGGACTAATGCAAAGATTGCTGGGAAACCTGAATTTATTCTGAGGTAACATGAAATTACAGTTAGGGCAATGCAAAAATGGCTGTGAGGTAATGCAAAATTATTGCAAAGGATAACAAATATTATTGCAAGGTGACACAAAACTATTGGTAGAGAACACAAAGATTCTTGCAAGATAATGAATAACTATTGCAAGTGAATGCAAAATTTAATGGGAGGTAATGCAAAACTGTTGCTAGGGAATATTGAACTTATTATGAGGGAATGCAAAAGTATATATCAAAAAGATGTCTCACTATGACCCTTTAGAGGATCAGTACATTTATGTGTTGGCATCAGAAGATACCATCCTTGAGTATTATCACTAACAGAGGTCCTGTCCACCTCTGCATGCTGTTAGTCAGACAAAGCTAGGCTGTCTTCTACCTCCCCATCTTGTTTTTCTCTTTTCAGCTTTTGCTATATTTTTTTCCTTCTTCTTTGTTATACACTACTCTGTCATACCCATCTCTTCCTGTCCTCTTCTGTTCAGGCTTTGTGTGCCGAAGCAGCAAAAGCAGCCTTCTGAGAGAAGAAGCAGTACTCATTTTTACAGACACATCACCAGGGGCTGGTTTCAGTGAGACATTGATTTTTAAAATGTTTGTTAAATCATGATGTAGTGTCAAAATGCTGTATTAGAAATTATTGTCAATTAATGATCATTAGCTGCTTTCAGTTAAAATATTTATTGATTGGCATCTTTTAACTGTTTTTTCTGTATTTAACTTTAGCAAACCATGTTTTCAGTTTTAATTTCAAAATGATATCTCTGCCTATTTGGCAAGCTGATTAGCAAAGACTTGCTTCATGTTTGTTGCACTTTTATCTGCAATATTCTCAGTGGAGTGTTTACTTCTTACTGATTGGGGATCAGGGAGACTGGCAATGTTCCACTTGCTACTGGGCCTGCACATTATCAGTTCAGCCCAGATTTAGACTTGTTTTCTTGCCTTTCCTTTTGAGTTTTGCTTGTGAGGAGGATAAATCATTCCTTACGTCATAGTGTATTTAAGATAGCAGTATAGCGTAGAATAAAGCAGAGATGAAATAACTATAGCAGATATGAGATGGTGTGTATATATATATATATATATATATATATATATATATATATATACATGCAAAGGATATTGAGTGATATGATATTATAAATTTGATACAGTGATTTCTATATTTTCAGGGTAATTATTTCTAACTGAGTGTAGTAGGAGAGCACAGTAAAATGAGCACCATTGAATCTATTATTATTCCTAGCTCCAGATTTATATTCAGCACATGATATTTGGTAGCACTGTCAGACAAAGTTTATCTCAAAAGTGGAAGTCAACTTGACTCAAGTCAAAAGCTGTGTAGTCTGTGCAAGTGTACACTGAATAAACACTCACCTCTCTGAAAGTGTTGGAATTTTTTCCTCCTCTTTTAGTTCAAAAGTCTTCTGTTCTATCAGCTCTCCGTATCCCCTCCCCACTCTCGGTAAGTGTCGGCCTCTTTCTCAATGACACCTGCTGTCATGCCATAAATACTGCTGAATGGGCCATTGAGTGAGCAGGGCCGCCGAGAGCTTAGCTGCACAGGATGGCGATGAGTTCGCATAAAGACGACACCCGTGTTATTTATTCCATCTCTGAGAACTCTAGGAAATGAGATGTTTACCACAAATGGGCCTCTCAACAGCTCCTGAACACATTTCAATATTGATTCAATGAGTTTGATTTGTAAATAAATACATCAATACATTCTCACACAGCTCAAGCTGGGTTTCAGGGTCTGATAAACACACGGCTCTTCTAAAGGTGAATATAGACAACTGTATTGACAAATACAGCTGAATATGTTTAATTATTGTGCCAGGATGTGCCAAGGTTTCTAGACTGGTGACTAGGGTTTTCTCATCATATTTCTCTCTCCTATAATGGAAGAGGCTTCAAACATCTCATTATACATTTTAATGCCCTATGTATTTCAATAGCTTCCTTATTCTGGTTAAATGTAAATAACCAGACCATTTTGGCATAACCACTTAACATGCAACACGTCAATACCAGCATGTAATTATGAAGTATGAAGTATGCCAATATTGTGCCAATAAAGAGTACTTGGTAGCAATTTATTTTACTGTATGATAAGTACATGGCATTTGAGGCAAGGCACAACAGATCTTTTTTTTTTTGTATTATCTATGAATATAGTCTTTAACACATTTTCTCTTAAACTGTATAAAATATCAGGACTCAACAGAAAAAAATGTTTATGGCACAGGATTAGCATCACCCAATTAGCACAATCACATCACAAATTAAATGCTTTATACTGTATAAAAGCTTGTTTCCTAATATATACATAATTTAATAACACTGAAAAAGGTCCAATGGAAATGTTAATACTTGTAAAAATACCAGCAACAAACTGGCAAAAATAGATATTATTTATGTATCTATTGATTAAACATTCGCCACTATTCACCTGTAGTGTTCTGATTTGATAGGCAAATATGTAGAACTATAAATAATTAATGACAGCTGCCTGGTATATATGGCAATATTTATTTTAACAAAATACAATAGCTGCTCAGAATTTATTTGTCACAAATGTGACTTAATAGTGGCCCTACCTAACTATAATATATGTAATATATATAATATGTGCATAACTATTTCAATATGAAACTTAACATATACTTAACATATACAATACTACTGTACATTTTTTAATTAACTCCATTGTTTTGAGAAGTATGCAGAAAATTACTTGTAAGATTTACATATTAATGCATTAATCCTTTGCAATTACTATCATACATTAATTATTGCTATTCATTTTCACATGTTCACATGTTTAAGGTATTTGCCAGCATTACCTGTAATTAGTACATTTTGCTATTAAATACTACATACATAAAGAAGTCCTACTGCAGTATTCCTGTTATTGGAAATGGCAAAGCATGTAGGGATTTTATTTCTTCTCAGTTAATGAGATTTCATTTCAACATTGCCATCAGCTACCAGCTCGCTAGCGTGAGTCACCTGTTTCAACAATGCTGAGATGATGGGATTCAGGGCTGCAGTTCTGACACTCTACAAAGGTCATATGCTGTTTTTTATAGTCTGACTCTTAGGTCTTTCATACACACTCTTGTGTATTACCGCTGTCATCCCTGTCACCTCTTTCCCAGGAAGAGGATCTATGAAAGACCAAGAGTGGATCCATTTTAAATTTTAATTGGCTGCCTTTGTGTCTCACACAGACACACGTTCAGGCCGACATTATCCCCTCAAAGCTTTAATTACCAACTGCTTCTTGGTTTCAAAACATCAAAAGGATGTGTGAGTAAGTGAATGAATGGTGAGCAGTGTGTGTTTGTGTGGGTGTGTGTGTATGCATATATGAGAGAGGAAGAAAGACAGTAAGCATACATGTTAGTTAGTACACAGTCATGCGAGTCCATTCCTACCGACTGTCATATGATTATGATTATTGTCACATCAACCCTACATGTGAGGACACAGGGAGATTTACAAATATCCGCACATCAATAGGCTGTTTGATGTCCTTTCTTCCAGAGTGTCTCATTGCCCAGCATGTAGTCTGAGTGCAATGAAATATAAAGGAATAAACATACATTAGCGGATTACCGGCTAAGCTGGCTGTAGTGCACTGCATTTAAGCCCGATGAACACACATTTGCCTCAACTGAGCCTAACATGCCAACAGATCCATCTGTCTTCCTTTATTCTTCTAATCGTGACTGTCTTGAAGAAAAGAGGTGATAATGGCACCAAAGGGATGTAGTGTTTTTTCCTCTCCTCATTTCAGAGCAACTTACATAGCTTAGTGGCTTAACAGCTACCAAGCGACCTATGCCGACATCAAAGATTGGACTTGTAAGTCTGAATCATGTAGTATCAGATGAACACCTGTGATTAAGCTACCAATTTCTTACCTAGTCTTAAGGGCTCTGCTAAACTAAAATAAAGAAGTCCTTTCCAGTCTCTCTCTTAAAGTTTGGTAAAACAGTAAAGCTGTTTTCCCCCAAAAGTAATGAAATTACGTAATCAGTAATGGTCTACTAAGTAACTACAGTAAACTAATGAAAACTAGTTATACAATCAGAATGATATTTACTAATGATATGACACAGACCACTGATGCATAAATATGTTCACAAACATTTTTAAAAATACAAACATATATATATATATATACTGTATATATAAGTGGTTAATTGAGAAACCATACCATTCCTTTCAGCTTAAACCAGTGTGATCATTCTCATCTGAAGCATTTTTACCCACTGGGTGCTATTTGATTTTTGCACCATGCTAGAGATTGTTGTGCATAAAAATACCAGGAGATCAGCAGTTTCTGAAATACATAAACCAGCCCAACTGGCACCAGAAACCATGCCATGGTCAAAGTCACTGAAATCACATTTTCCCCCATTCTAATGTTTGATGTGAACATTAAACGAAGCTCTTGACCTGTATCAGCATGATTTTGCATATTGCACTGATACTATGATATATATATATATATATATATATATATATATATATATATATATATATATTTAATGCATTCATTGATTACAATGCAGTGGATGTACAATTCATGTACTAGGTATTAACTTTTTACAAACAATTAAATAACATTTATAGTCTGTTAACCAATTACCTGCTTGCAGCACTAAAACTAAAAGTAATTAAGAGTCAATCATTTATTAAACATAAATGAACACAAATTGCTTATAAAGCAGTTAATGTTCAGCCTATACAATAACACTAAATTTAATTAATCTCAACCTCAAAGTTGAAATCACGTTAATTATTTTGAGTTCTTTATATAGAAGCATATTCCTGAGCCAAAATAATGTTTAAATGTGTAAAATAAGAAAGGTGAAAAATAATCAAGCGTTAATATTACTATAATGGACATAAAAAAATATCTTTTCTTTTTGGGTTCTGAGGTGTGAAGAAGTGTAACATGAAAAAAGGGTAGCTAATTGCCTAACAATTTGCATAGCATATGAACTTTGACCACAAGGGGCAGCTAATTTTTTCTCTTCTTAACCTTCATGAAACTGAAAATGGAGGAGGTAAATGCAGGTTTTAGTGAGTAAATTAATAAACATGCCTTTTGTGCTTTTGTGCATTTCACAAACAAGTGTTGTGCTTCTACTGAGAGATTATCACAGTAAGTATTAATAAAGTGCAGGCATCAGGCTCTCTACCTATTTTTGTATTCTTGTGCCATGTTTACTCGGATTTGCATTGACTGCTATCTTGTCTAATCTCAAGCCGAACGCAGTTTTGATTAACACTTCTAGCCGCCACAGACATACTAGTTAAATAATTGACGTGATTTATCAGCTTTCCGTTGCTCATTTAAATGTCAGCTGCTAATGGTGTAGATAGAGGAGCAAGTGAAAAGCATGAAAAATGGAGCTACATGTTTTTAATCAGACAGTGACGCTATGTATCACAAACAAGTAATGTATTTAGAAGTACATGAAAAATCAACTAATCAGAGGACTATTATAATGATTAACGAAGGTCATAATAATAAGTTAATAGTTAACAACTAAGCATCAAGATGGTTGTGGAAGAGATAAAGTTCAAATAAGTAGCATCAGTACAAAGTACTGTAGTGTTCAATTATTTGCCTGGTTGTAAAATTCTGAAAAAACACATGGAATTCTGGGTATATTCAAGGTTAGGGTTCGGGGGGTTTAGCAGAGGCTTTTCTTACTGAGTACATGAAATTCTCCAATACCGCCCCTGCCGTTCATTGGGATTCTAACATATAAGAATAATTATTTTCTTGAGAAAACACCATCTTGCATCATGCAAGATGCTGAAAGGCTGTGAACAGTAAGCTTATAATCAAAGATGCCACTTCCATTTTTGTTGAGTGGTGCACAATTCAAGTTCACACAATTAGAGCTAAAAATTCTGGACAGGGTGTGAGAGACTGAGAATAGGCATTGAAAATGTGTGAAAGATTGACTGAAAAGATTTTAATTCCTTCTAATACAAAAAGCTCATCACAGATCAATACTGTGCTTAAAAATTAAGAACCTGTTTTTTTTCTACCATTCCCCTTTTCTACAACAGAAAAAGCTGCCGGCAATAGAGTCATATTGTGGCAAAATTTAGACTTAAAGAACTTGACTTAAAACTTCAGTCTTCCTTTTCACTACTTCTTAAATTAAATTGTGGAGGTAGTGAGCCTTTGACCCTAGCAGAAAGGTTACTTGATAATTAGTGTTTGGTGCCACCTGGCTTGGTTCCACAGACGTGGCTGGAGACAAGGTGTTCATTAAAACGTTTCTTACTGACTTCAGGCCAGCATGTAACCTTCAGCACCGTAATCCTCCAATCAGATGGTCCCTCCAGATCACGGCCCTGCGTAAAGAGACCTGCTCTAACCTGCAGGCCGTGGATCGCCATCAATACTTTCAATCAGGAATCAGACTATAAGCCTTTTTTCCCCCGAAAGTTACACAGACCAAAGTTTCCACAAAGCTGAAATAAAGGAGCCAAAAAAGTGGCAAGGATTTGATAGAGGGCTCAAGTTATAACTTTACATTTCCTGAAGGGCTAAGACTACTGATCAAACTTGAACCCTACCATGTAACACTTGCACACTCACAAACATGTTTTATTTTACTTTATTTTTTGGTGTTGTTAAAATAAAAGTTGCAGTTTTTTTGTAAAAAACAAAAGAAAACAAAACAAAAAAACATTTACCTAATATGAACCAGACAACTGTCCCCACAAGGACAGAATTGTCCTACTGTAAGATGTTCCTGTGCTTGTGGAATTGATTGCGTTCTCCGGTTTAGGAAAACTCATAATGGTTCTATGTAGAATGTTACAGTTCCCTAATCAAAGAAGGTCTCACCCTTCTTTTTCATATATATATAAGGAGACCATGTACTGCCTATGATCAATTATTTCCATTCAAACAAACTATTAAAAGAACTCTTCATGCCAGTGGAGTCCTATAAAAGACTTGAAAACATACATCATAATAGCCCTTGAGGTCAACAAATTGCTGACCTTGCAAATCTCTATGACATGCCATATTTCTACAGTGTCCATTCATTAAACAGTACCTCAGCCTCAGGCAACCAATCACGACAATAAACGAGTTTCCATTGCAGCTTTGCACAAAATAGAAACAATATTTTTTAAAAAAACATTGCAAATTGGAAAACTTTCCATTTCATTAATCATGCAACATATCAAATATGGTTAAGAATTAATTAAATGCATTAAAAAAAAGTATTAGTAGTGTCAGATACATTACAGTATTATTAATTTAACAAGTCTAACACTGCTTTAAAAAGCAAAGGCTAAGTAAATGTCAACGTAATATTTACAGCAACAAGCAATTCATGAAAACTAAATCCCATTTTGTTTACTGTGATATATACACTTAGTAATATCTTTCATTAATACAACATTAAAAGAAATGAATGAATCCATAATTACTCAGAATTTGTTAGTTAACAAATGCTTATCAATGACACTGGATGTACCTGTTCATCAGTTAATTCATTGCTATTAAAGATCCAGCATTCATGAAGTGTTAACCTTTGTTAACTGTCAAAATCTAATGATTTGCTCATATCTAGTAATGATGCATTAATTGAAGGTATTATGGAGTATTTTCAAATAATTTGTGCACCAGCAGATGTTCACAGTTTACAGCATTTAATATTCATGACAAATGACCTTAGTAATCTTCATAGATAAGAGTGAGGGCTTACAGGCTGGACAATAACAGGATGAAGGGCTTTTACAGTAGGGCAGAAAAAAATATTAAAAAATATATATATATTGGTTAAATGTCATATAAAATCTAACCTTGGCTAACCTTCAAGGATCCTCCCTCTTTTTTGCTTGCTTTTAGGCACTATTAGCAAAAGATTAACTTAAAAATAACCTATTCCAACATGATGCTATAGATCATGCTAATACAATTATACAGTTTTTTACATTCCAGAAAATATTTTTTAATTATCTCTAGGCAAGAGATATTTTGCTCTCTAGGCAGATCTCTTTGCTAATGCAGAATTGGCTGTAAATTCCCACAACAATAAATACATAACTAGACACATCACTAGGACTCGAAGAGATGAAGATACTTGCATGAAGATACGTATATACAATAAATAGGAACATTTCCCCAGCCTGACTAAATGGCTAGTACCGTCTTGTACATAGATAATGTGACATGCCTGTAATTATGGTTAAAGTTCTGTTTTAAACCATGCAATGTTACTGGCATTAGAAAGTTATGTATATGACATGGAAAATGTACATTTGAATTGTGGTAATTATTTTCATGTAACTGTAGCAGATGTAAAATATATCAATGTGAAGATGAAACAGACTTAAAGGTCCACTATGTAGGGTTTAAGGGGCTCTATTTTCAGAAATAGAATATTGTATTCATAAGTATGTTTTCATTAGCGTATAATTACCTGTAACTATGAATCATTGTGTTTTTATAAGCTTAGAATGAGCCCTTTATATCTAAATAGGGAGCGGATCCACTTCCTCTGAGCCACCATGTTGCACCGCTACAGTAGCCCAGAGTGGACAAACCTGTAGAGAACACCTTGTTTGTTTCATGGTTTCATGAAAGGAAGCACTGGAAGGAAGGTAAAGAAAAAGAAAGGAAGACAAAGGAGAAGAAAGAAGAGGACTCACTGCTGATTAGCGAAGTTAGAGAACCAAAATTTTGAAAAATGGAGGACCATATGAATTATTTAGTAGGAGAAAAAGCAAGGGAATGTGAATGTAAGTATTGAAAGTACGCTATGGGCACCTAATGGTCACTGAATGTTCTAATACCTGCTTGAAAAGGGAGGGAAAAAGGAGGGGCATTCATTGGTTGCAATAATTTGAATCCTATATAGTGGACCTTTAATATTTATGTATGACAAATGAGTGATAATGGTGATGCCGTCTGTTGAAACTTTGTAACTACACATGACATTGAGTATATATACACAAATATATACATTTTGACCTTATCTGCCAAAAATGTATATATATATATTAAAAAAAATAATAATAACAATGTAAAAATATATTCAACAGCAGACTTTTTTAAAATTATTATTATCAGGTGTCAGTTATAGTTTTTCATTTGCATTAGATGCCAGCTTGTTGATTCTTTCTTAGCATCCCAGATATTTTATATAAACCTCCACAACCAATTTCTACTACCTGAATATCTGTGACCTAAATTTTCATAATCACATAATTTTTTTTCTACAACTGGAAATTTTCAACCTAACTGAATTTGTTTAGCCCATTAAAGTCCAAGCTTATTATTCAAATGTGATCTCATGAGAAATTATGAGGATGAGAAGGCAGCATGATCAATCCTGAGCTTGAGTTACTGTCTATTTGTAGACTAACATGTTCTCTTCATTGCCACATGAGGCTTCTCTGGTTTCCTCCCACCTCCTAAAAATGTCAGTTGGTGTATTTGCTGCTTTAATTGCCCCTAGGTATGAATGCAAGTGTCTCTCTCTCTCTCTCTCTCTCTCTCTCTCTCTCTCTCTCTCTCTGTGTATGAGTGTGTGTGTGGACTGGAGTTTATTCCAGGGTGTATTCCAACAACGCACCCAGTGTTCCTGGGATAAGCTCTGGTTACTTTGACCAGGCTAATGCGG
The DNA here is from genome assembly GCA_030014255.1 of Parauchenoglanis ngamensis. Taxonomy (NCBI): domain Eukaryota; kingdom Metazoa; phylum Chordata; class Actinopteri; order Siluriformes; family Auchenoglanididae; genus Parauchenoglanis; species Parauchenoglanis ngamensis. Next base: position 9,273,335 of record JAQMYM010000001.1, read on the forward strand.
CTAATGAAGATGAATGAATAAATGAATGAAAATGTAAGCGTGCTGTGGTTGGATTTCTTTTGATTTCATTCCATAAACCATGATAAAAAGTATGAATGCTTACTTCACTCTTAACCTCACCTTTGGAGCTTTTAATATGACATAAAGCACATTACTAGTGGCTAAACTCTGTGGAATAGAAAAGTTGCAGTTCTTCAGGGGTTCTTTGAGGGTGGTTTGGATAGTTGAGCATTCCTAGCTTAAGAAAACAACTCTACATGGATTTTTTTGAGCTAAAGAAAAAGTCTAGCTGGACTCCTAATTACAGATTTTAATAAAGCTAAACAATGTATTGCATCTTACCCACTGATGGAGAAATGTGCTCTTAATGTTCCTTAAAGGACATCCTGCCTCCATATTATGCAGGATAGTGATTGTCATACCTCATTAGACCATTCATGGCCATGTTTTGAAGCATTTTAATTAGTTAATATAATTTAAAAGTATATATGTGGGTTATGAAGGATGAAAAAGCTTTCTGATGTGTGAAATCAATAAAGTGCAGCCACTGTTTTATTATTTTTACAGGGTTGCACTGTAAACAATTAGGCAATTAGAGCAATGCATAGATTTACAATAACTTTCCAGAAAACACAATGCCGAGTGAGGTATCTAACATGTGAGAATGGCAAAGATTTTCAACTTTTTATAAATTAGTGGATTGTTTTAATTTACTCTTTATTTTACTGACTATTTTAGATGAACACAAACCCTATTTGAGTTTACGTTTATATGGGACTAAAAAGTTTGGCTTGATAATAATAAAATCATTTTTTAATGGATGTTGATATAACAGTATAGGTGGTTGGAGATTCTTGAATTAGTGCAGGCTAGTTAGTTGAGGAGGTGACTCAGTGGTCATAAGCCTCTGTGCATGTTCAGAAAAGCAGAATTTAACTGATATTCCCTATGATTATAATCAATACATGCATAAGAAGCATAGAATCTAAAATCCTTTATAGAGTGGCGATGGGCCTTTAATGTATTGTGGGACTTTGAAGAGCTTAGCTTATATCTGTGTCCCAGTTTGGGAGGGAAGGGAATTGTACTGAATGCATTCATGATTTTAAGAGAGAGAGAGAGAGAGAGAGAGAGAGAGAGAGAGAGAGAGAGAGAGAGAGAGAGAGAAAGCTGGGGAAAATAAGCAGTTCAGGTTTTGAAAAAGTTGGAACATATGCCAAGCATTTGAACATCATTCCAAGTTTGACTTGGCTGAAGTAGGGGTCAGGATGTGCTTGGATAGCCTCTCCTAAACCCTGATCCCAGAAGTTCTTTCCCTTTACACCAGAAGCCCAACATCCCTCACTGATTTGTTTCAATTCAATCTGTTACCACATAAGCAGGTCAGCTGCCAAACACAGAATGTCATGCTCAGAAAATCCGAATAGGAGGAAACCGTGGGCTTTAAATGCATTGTTCTTCTATATTTTGTAACCTTGGCCGGTTTGATTGTGTTTGCCAAGCTGCAGCATGGATAGAAATGCATGTGATGCCTGCTATCTCCACTGCCTGCATCTTTTGGAGGAATTAGCCACAGTTATCCAGAGGATATTTGAAAGCAGCTCTGTTGTTTTGTGAATAGATGTGTACGGATCGCAACGGCTTTCAGATTTCTTTCTCCTCAACATCAGGAGCAGAGAACAGCAGCCTGGATTAACAGAATCATATTTTTTTACATGGTGTGCACATGTTTTTTTTAAGGAATGGCATAAAGGACAATATAGAAAAGATGGCTGGCAGGGATTGCTAGTCACTGAAAGTTAACCATTTCACTGTGTTAAAGCATTGATTAAACTAGAGTGTTGTTGAATTTTCATATCTGATTGGTCAGAAGAAGAACAGAGTTCAGAAAACAGCTGATGAGGAAATGACTAAGAAACTTACTTGTCTCATAGTCATTCAACAACTATAAATACTTCACTCTTCAGAAGCGGACCTGCTCCCTATGTGGATATAAAGGGCTCATTTTAAGCTCATGAAAAGACAACGATTCATAGTTACAAGTGATTTATACACTAATGAAAACATTCTTATAAATTCCATAAGTACATCATGGAATATACGTATATTCCGTTTTGACTAACAGATATCCTCAAAATCCTACATAATGGACTTTAAGCAAAAAATACCCTCTTCAGCCTCTTTATGTCAGGCTGTATCACTCCACCCTGACGTAGACTAATTTTGTATAACAGCAGTATGATGTGTGTCATTGCCTCCATATTATCCTAGAATGTCCAGACATGTTTTTTTTTCTATTTAGTTTCAGGAAACGTAGTGATGTTGATACCTGAACCACTCATTTTCTTTTCAAAGGGCAACCTCTACCGCTGACATCTCTATCCTTATCCCACAAGCGTTTCATTTCCTTTTTGTACTTTTTTCCCCTAGAGGACATTAGTTATAACCTTTGTATATTTCATTGCATGCCCAAACAGCATAACAACAACAACAAAATGCTCTTTCAACCCTCTTGCTCAAACCAGTGGTTCAAAGAACATGGCTGTCTTCTCTCCTCCTTTCTCACCCGAGTTGCTGCAGGATATACTGTTCACTTCTAGCCACTGTCTATATGAGGATCATAGGGAGTGAAGGTTGTGAAGCAGGGTTAGGCAGGATGAAAAGGGGGCTTAGGCTTCTATTCCCTCAGAGTATCCTCTCTCGTTAGCCTCTTTCCCCATGAGACATTAGCATGATTTAACATGACAGGACAGTCTTTTTCAGCCATGTTCCAGCAGAAGATTCAGTGTAGTGGAAAAGTGGAATATTCGATTAGGTAACTTTTTTTGTAGGCCATTCTCAGTCCTTGAATGAATAAGAAAAGATACAAACCTGACCCAAAAGGGCACTGAACCAATAATTTACGTCTGCTCTGTAATACTAAGCGTGATTTTTTTTCTCTCATAATAATAATGTGAGGCACAAATTCATTTGGGGATGCTGCATGTGCAAGATATTGTGTATCCTGTAGAGCCTCAGTATTCTTGCGGATGTGCTTTTCTGTCAGTTTGATTAATAAGTGAATCTGCATGGCTAGGCTCTAACGGCTGATGAAAGATGAGATTAGCAGGAGAAACGGTGATGAGAAAAGGAGAGATTGAGGAGTAGTTCAGATGGAGGAATAATAGAGCAGGTCTCACTCCTGAACTGAAGGGAGGACCGGGGTTAGAAGATGTAGAGGAGCTACCGAGAGATTGGAAATGGTCAGAGCCCCACTTATTGGCAGTCTGCCCAGATAGCAAGCCTAGTCTTGAAGGGGAAAAAAGTAATCTGGAATCTTGATGTAGCAGCAAGATATAAAATCAAGTGATAGCAGGAGTCTGAGGGGAAGTAAACCAGCATAAGAGAAAGCTGTAGGAGTAGTGTCACTCTACTCACTTGTTTATCTGGAAACCTTCCTCCCATACTATATCTATTCCCTCTGTCCATCCTCTCACTCCCCTCTGCAGTCAATTCGTGACTCGGAGAAGCAACTTCTGAGGAATCGATCATGCATTCTTCTCAGGTCAAGTTTAGAATCGATTCTATTGTTTGACAGAAGTAGGGTCGACTCTCTGACTCTCTCTCTCTCTCTCTCTCTCTCTCCTAGAGTGCACAGTTTCTGCCTTCATGTGTTCTGAGTTTGGTCTGCTGTTTGCTTAGGATCAAATGGAGTCATTGGCATGCATGGTGCAGACCTAAACAGGTTTATATATGAGAGTGTTGGGAAGGAACACCGTGTCTGCAGCTGAAAACCTCAATCACAAACACTTGTGATTAGGCAAGATGGCTATCGATCTGTTTAGACACACCAGCCTTAGTTTGCTGCTTGTCCTGATGCAGCAATTTCTCACAAAGTGAAGCATTTTGAGGATTTGTTGATTTTGTGTATTTTAACAGACTTCATGCAGATATATCTGTTTGGCTGGTTTCTTCGTCTTGAGACGGAGCCTTGAACAATTTTGGAGAAGCAAGTGAAGCATATATGGGGAATGAAACTACACATGAAATGTAGCAGCAGGACTTCAAGACTAGATCGAGGTTTAAAAATAAGTAAAAGAAAAAAAAGGAAAGTGAGGAAAGTTTGATTAATTATTATTATTATTATTATTATTATTATTATTATTATATTAATGTATTATTAATACATTATATGGATGTATTTTAAGCTTTACAAAATCAAAAAGAAGTGCTGTGTTCTCTAATCTGATTGGTCAGTACGTGTTGAATTTTCAATTTTTTCCAGTGTCAGCTGGAATTCAAATAACATTTATTTTAATGCTTATTCAAATTTCTTAGCATTTGTGTAGTAACCAGCTAATTTACAGAGAATTTTAATAAATAAAAAAAGAAAAAAAAACAAAAACAAAAACAGAAAAACCCCTCCAAACAAACATAAAACCTTGTTATGTAACAAAAACATAATCATTGATATGGTGATGCTTTCTGTATGGAGACTGGTTTATGTAACATATTGAAAGAGTCACCACTGTCAGTGAGCTTGTTTCCTTCTACATAACAAGCTGCATCTTTTTCTCTTGTTAGCTTTAAGCAGAGGAAAAAAAGAGAGACTGATGCAGGTTTGACTGTTAATAGCTGTCATAACATAAGTGACAGGAAGCAACTTGTCTCATGGATGTTCCACAACAAAAATAACTAGAATTATCTAAAAAGCATGATGTGCTGTTCAGTAATAAATGTAAAAAAACATATAATCACTGGCAAATCAATGCGGTATGAGAAGAATAAAATATATTGGAACATTCTTTTATAGGAAAATAAAACACTTGATTTTGCATCATCCAACCCCATCATGCATTTTTTCCCCTATAATATCATTCCCCTTTATGTTAATCAGTCATTAATTAGGCTAATAACACTGCACAAGAATTTTTTTGAAAAGTCTTGCTTCCTGAAAAGTTTTGCTGATTGTGACAGGTACCTACTGGGTATGCACAAATATACACTACCAGTCAAAAGTTTGGACACACCTTCTAATTCAATTTTCTTTATTTTTATTACTTTAAAAGAGATTGGATAATGATGGACTGTTGTTTCTCTTTACTTAGTTGAAATAAAAGGTTGTCGACATAAAAGGTTATTAGTGGAATTTCTTTCCTTCTTAATGCATTTGAGACCAACAGTAAATAGTAAATGATAAAAA